>BSBK01001304.1:0-680000 GCA_027943335.1 Chamaecyparis obtusa
TCTCTCGAGCTCTCAAGTACAAGCAAGTCAGTTCAAGCATTCAAGAAAGCCTTCAATCATTCAAGTGTTCAAGCATTCATCCATCAATGAGATCCATTGTTAGCAAACTTTCAAGATCTATAAACAAAGTCAGAGTCGACCTTCAAATAAAGAATGTAGCCTTTGACCTTTTATGAGGGTCAAAGACTACCTGCCAGCCAAAAGACAAAAGATTTTTGGGTTTTCTCCATCTTGGCATTTCTAGTCTGAAACAAGTTGTAGAATTCTTGAAATTACACACAAACATCAAAAATTGTCATTTTTCATATTTTCCCTAATTTTAGGTTAGTAATTGCATTTCAAGTATTTAAAATTCCAAACACTTCAATTCTACCATAGGGAGATATAGGGTTTTTCTCTCTCTCTTTCATATTCTCCATAGATTGATTCGATTGTGCATTAAAATTTTGGTTGATCAAATTGGATCTCTCCTTTGGGAATTTGGATTTAGGAGTGGATCTAATATTTCCCCCATACATTACAATTACACATTCTAAATAGAGGCTATTCAATTTTACCTCTATTTAGGTTAACAAGTTATGGCCTCTGGAAGCTGGGTTACCCAAAAACATATTTTTTATTTATTTTGAGATGAACCTATTTGTAATAATTGTGAAAAATGAAATAATTCTATGTTTAGTCAGCCTTAAAGGCTTTAGAAATTTCAAGAACCTTCTCAAGTGGTGGAAAATTGCCTATATAAGGAAGGTTCTGGTGTTGTCTTAGGTAGTTAGTATTGGAAAGTTGACTATATTGTGGTATATGACTTGATATAGTGTTGTCATTATGGAAACAAAGTCATATAATGTTTTGGAGTAAGCAGATAAGATTTTGGCTAAGTACAAAAGACTAGATAGCTAACAGAGCATAGTAGATCAGAGCATCAGAGAACATGTGTATGACCTAGTTATACTATACACCCTTGAAGTTAATCTTGTATGTATGTATTCATGCTAATTCTAAGAGCGCGTGATCAGATATTAAAGTATGATGAAGATACAGATGGTTGAAGAGGTACAACCAGAGAATGCCAGAACAAAATAGAGTATTCAACCGACTAGTAGTATTTTGTTTAGTGGTTATAATATTGCCTTGTAAAGGCTATGCGCATATTGTAATCAAGTTGTAGACATGTAATTATTTTTTTATGTAAACACGCTTGATCCAATTCAATTGGAAGCATTGTATGTAATCAGTTATAGGTCGACCTAGTTAATTGTTTTGATGTGCACATATAAATATGAGATGCACCCTTTGTAATAGGATGAAAGTTGATATAGAGTTAAGAAAAGAAGAGTAGAAGTGTGCAAAGAGTTGTTAAGATGTATTAGAGCTTTGCAAGAGGTCAAACCATCAACGCATTAAAGGAACTAATCTGACAAGTAGTGTCACAACACCAGTTCATCTTGAAGATATAGTGTGTATCTGAGATCCGAAGGTTGTAGCCTTCACCACTTGAACAGTGAGGTTTAGGATAGTGAGTCCACACCCCTAATAGGATTATTGTAAAATAATCCTAATAGGTTCTAACTCTTCACAAGGTCACTATACTAAATACATTGTAAAGACAACTCCTAAGAGGGTTAAGGATCTTCTAACAAGGATCACAATACACTAGTGCAAAATATTTATGGATGTTAATTCCCACCAAGGTTTTTACCTATTTGGGTTTCCCCATAACTATATTGGTGTTATGTATTGATTTAATGTTTCTTGTTTATGTTAATGTTCATTTCAATACTTAAGCATTCAAGACAAACTTAAAGAGTAAAGCAAAAAGATTGAATATAGTGAACATTGATTCACCCCCCCCCTCCTCAGTGTTCCCATTCTTAACAATTGGTATCTGAGCTCTAGTCCTCAGAAAAGAAGTTTAACAACTTGAGAAGATCATGTATAAGGGATAAATGAAACATTTAAAAAATAATCTTGAAGCTTCTCTTGAAGACCTTGATAAATTTGAAAAAGAAATTGAAGAACTCAGAGAAAAAGTTAGTGATTCTCAAGAAGTCATCAAAAGACTAAGAAAAGATTTGAAAGATTGTTCTAACAGTGATTTAGGGATAATGGTCAAAAAGATAAATGAAGAAAACACATCTCTAAAAGACCATATTGAAGAATTGGATGATAGGATAACTAACAATCAAGAAGTATACAATGAACAAGTCAAAGAGAACCTTCAACTAAATGAAGAATTGAGGCAAGCAAACATAGAAATCTTGGAGCTCAGAAACAACAAAGAAAAGTTAGAATTTGAATTGTAGGAGGAAAAGAATTACATTGATAAATTACACACAAGAAAAGACTTGATTGAATCCCAGTTGTATGAACAAAAGATAAAAGAGGATACCCCCGGTATTGGTTACAATGAAGCACAAAATCAGATCAATGACATGCAAGCTAGAAAAGAAGCATTAGAAGAATACACTAAAGCTAAGAAAATAAAAAATCAATCAGAAGGTGAAGTTGAACCACCTAAGAATGAGTGCAGACCAGTAAAAAAGACTTGTTATGCCTGTAACAAGCTTGGACACATAGCAAGAGACTGTAAAGAGGTAAGACCTTTATATGGTCACTCTTATTCTTGAAATAAATTTGGACATAGAGCTATGAATTGTAGATCAAATAAAATGAATCAGAATCAACAAAATTAGGGAAATCATCCTCAAAAGAATGGAAGAAATAATCAGAACATTTAATGTCAAATATATAATTATAATGGTCATACAGCTAGATAGTGCAAAATGGTGACCTACATCAATGCACCAAAGGATAATAGGCCTCCATTCATTTGTCATTCATGTAATAAGGTTGGATAGATCTCAAGGTTTTCTAGATCAAAAGCACAGGGATAGGAAAGCTCTAAGAAGAAATAAAAGTCAATATTAGATATTGAAGTAGAAGTCAATATTTTGAAAGATAAAGAGAATGCAAACATGATTTGGATAGAGGTAAAGAAGGATAAAGAAGATGAGTATGTATTGGATGCATCTACAATAGACGCACTCTCTACATCTAGATGAATGACCCTTAGGGTCATAGGGGGAGCTAATTTAGCTGTAGACCCCTATGTAGCTGGTATACTCACCCTCAGAGTATGGACCTTTGGATTTAACCTTTTGGTGACTAATAGAAGCTATGTGCAAGAGCGCACTACATGATTCATTGCAGAATGAAAGTGAGAGATTTTTTGTGAAAGTCAAGTTTACGCGACAAGAATTAATGGCAAAATTTTCACTTTAAGTACACAAAGACTTATGGATTACTCATTACATTCAAGTTTGAGTTATTGAAGATCACATAAGCCCTAGCAACTAATTGTGAAGGATTGAAGCCTGATTCACCAATGAAGAACTGTGTTTGATCGGTTGGGGGAGGCCTAAATCTGTTGTCATGATTTAGAAGCTCTTAGAAACCTAATTGAAGTGATAAAAAAGTAATTTATGGCCCATCCTATTGTGTTTGATGTTGTGGAGAAGAAGAGATGCATTTTAAAGAGGGACCTATTGGTACTCAAAAATATAGCATGGGTTTTTTAGCACCTTGTTAAATTTTTTCTTTCTGACCCCTTTAGGTGCTATGGTGCCTATTTTCTCAGATGATATTTTGAGGTTTTCCATGCATGTCAAGTACTCATCACCCTTTTTTATCATTAGAAGACATCCTATGTCATTAATTTAAAGTTTCAAGTTGTTTCGTGATGTCTTGTTTTGAGCACTTATCCAAATCTGGATGTCCCTAAGTGTCAAATTGTTGTAGCAGGCCCTATTTGCATTTGAATATCTTTTTCCTTATGATTGATAATGACATGAAGGTTGTGGCATCATACTATAGGCATGGGAGAGAGTCATACTACCAATTTTTAGCCCCCCATGTGCCTGTTTGACCTATTTGCCAGTGTCTTTCCGTTTATAATTTATCAAATTTCTCTGAGGGTGCATTGTCTAGTTTTCTAAGTGACCTACTTTGAGCTATCGTAGTTTTCACCCTATGCAAGGTCTAGCATAATTGACTGTGGTTCCATACTTTAGACCTGGAAGACTAAATTTTTGATGATTTTCAACTCTTTACCAATCCGTTTGACCACTTTCCCAGGCCAATTCCAAACCCAATTTCTATTTTTTTCACTATTTTAAATTTTGAACATATCTAACTGGTTAGTTTTGGTGATTAATTGTAATCAGCTCATTGATATTTTTGTAAATATGATTATGGATTCGTATTCCTTTCATGTGGGTGAATCAATTCCTAGGTTGTTGGTTTTTGAAAGTTTTAGTTTGTCAATTTTTAAGGCTAGTTCTAGAGCCAATTTATGTGATTTCGATAGTGCGAACATGCAATGTCTCTACGAGGCTATGTTTGGTTATGAATTTCTTCTGGCTCAAATCTTTTTGAGCAATTTCCTCTAACCTGTGCACTGTAGTTTTGGAAGTAAACATGTGTGTTCGGTGACATGTTCCTATGAGGTCATTTGGTTAGTTTTAAGAGTTGCTTTCAGAGTCTAGTTAGTGTTATTTGATAGTTTTGTAAAAGATGTAAAGAATGAATGGCATGTCTTAGTGATGCACTTTGTTCACAATCAGTGCTACACACCACAATGGAGTGGGGGTATGGGCTATGAATTAGATGAAGTTGCTAGAGATGAAAATACTGGGCACCCAGAATGACATTTTGTGCATGGGATTTATTGGTGCAAACCACACAAAAGATGGTGTGCTTTCTAGTCTAAAGTATGATGATGAAGAAGCATGTTTCATGAATAGTATATAAAAAAATGGAAATAAAGTCTTCCAAATTGTACACTCAAGATGTGCACTTCTCTATGCCATTGATTCCAAGGGTATCCATGGATTGGAAACCTTGAAAAGTGACCTAGAGCTCCCTAGGCATGGAGTGCAAGGGTGTTTAGAGGGCTCTCAGCTAGAGCTATTAAGCATGCAACCTTGCTAGTAAACCATGCAATGGGAGAGTCAAAGAGACAATGGAAATAATGTTAATATCCTCCAAAATCACAATGGAAAATGCAATACAAACTATGCTAGAATGAGAATATAAGAATGCAACTAAACTATGAAAATGAGAGTATTACAAGCCATTACTAGTTAAGCTATCTGAACTAAGATAAAGCATGAAAGGAAAATAAATTAAGAATGCTATGAAGGGACTAATCTACAATAGAAGTATCAAGACTAAGATGCAACAAGTTCTTCAAAAGCTCCAATGTCACCAAGAAGACCTGTAGCACAACATTAGCATCAAGAGTGGGATCCTAGTATGAGAAAAGAGCTCTCCTTTTAAAGATAAACAGGCCATGAAGATTAAGAGGAAAAAGATTTGATCAAGGGTGGATTTTGAAAGTGGGAGAAATCCTTGTGCAAAAGTATCCTCCAATGAGAAAGAAGTGTTGACTTTTGTGCCTCATGTGAGACAAAAAAAGCCTTTTCCTCTTATTTATAAAATAGGAATAATGCTTTATTTTTGCAACTTAGGATAAAAGGTAAGTGGGGGATTTTTATTTAATAAAAGGGGAGGGAATTACTTTTAATTAAATAAAGACTTAGGATAAAATGGTTAATCCATAGAATATAATCAAATAAATGATAGAATTAGGATTTGATCAAGAATAAGCCTTTGATGAATTTAGAAAATAATGCTAGAAAGGGGCTAATAGTCTAGGTGACCATTTTTAGGTGATTACATTTTCCCCTCTTTGACTAACGTTTGATCGATCTAGGAACACATTACGTCAAAGAATAGATCGGCCAAGAAGGCAATAGATAGAGGTCTGACTCCAAAGAATGAAGTGCAGAGAGAGCAAATCCTGCATGGTCAGCTTGGTAGTGACAGTACTAAAAACTTAAGAGAGAGATGGATAGTATTAGAAATTGAGATGAGAACTAAAATGTCAAGCACAATAGATCAATAGATTAGAGAAAATGGAATGCTCAAGCATATGCTCTTGAGAATAGTTGATAGAATGTGTCTACCCCCTCGAGATCAAAATTGAAATGAGGTAGAGGGAATGCTGAAGCAAGATGAGAGAAACATGATCAAATCACTAGAAATCATAATCAAAGATGAGATATAATAGAATAACCATCAAGCAGTGAAGATATGTCCTAGTTTGACTAGGTTTGACTGAGAAAGATATAGGATAAAGATAAAGTCAAAACCTTAGAGAGACGAAGTGAAGGAAATGAATGAAAGACTAGAAGGTTGAGAGAGATGGAGATGAAGAAATGAAGATGCCCCAATGAAGATTGAAGGACCAAGCCTCAAATGGTCATCCAACTACGTAGAAGAGGGAGAAACTTTGAAATGTGATTTTGACCATTAAGATGAACTCGAATTTCAAAACTCTAAGATGTTTTGAAAATTAGGTCAAAATGCCCTATTAGGTCAAAATTCTATATAAGGGGTGAAAATGTCATTTTGAAATTCATTTGTCTTATGTAAATTTTGAGAACATTAAGAGATCTGAGAGAGACTATGGCTAAATAGGCAAGCATTCTCCTTCACACACATCGATTTGAGCATGGTCGATTACACAACTGGCCTCCTCAGTATGGTGCCCTGGTAAGTTTTTTAAAAAACTAGCCGTTTGAGTCATTTTTTGCATTTAAAATGTTTTTTGAATGTTCAAATTATTCCTTAGCGAAACATCATGTGATACTTTAAAAGTATCACACACTTGCTATAGACTGTATCGTGCAAGATTTTGTGGGGCCACAAAGTGTTGCATGACCGTCCAAGAAAGTATCACATGAACCTGGATGAAATGTCATGTGACCATGGTCGAACTATCACATGGAGAAAAAGTATCACACCATTATACAAGAAAGTATTGTAGGATATAGTATCAGCAAATAGTGTCACATTAGTATAATAAGAAGTATCACATGACTTTTATTTGAGCAATATAACATGTGTAGAGATAATTTTTTCTTTTGAGATTACTTGTACTAATTTTGGACATCCACCATGAAATGTTCTGACATCTGGTTTGTGGGTTTATGGCTTGCAGGAGATTATGGCAGTGCTCACCATTAGAGCATCGAGGGTGGTTGGGTTGCATTTTGTCTAGGATCTGGATGATCCAAGGAGAGTGGCTTGGACATGCATGGGTTTTGGTTACTTGTTGGAGATGCCCCATATATGGGAAAACCATGGATTATTGATAGCACTAGCAGAGAGGTGGCATAGTGAGCATAACACCTTTCACTTACCGACTAGAGAGGCCACTATCACACTAGAGGATTTCTATCAAATCCTTCATGTACCAAGCCATGGAGATGTAGTGAGCATAATCATGTTTGTAGAGATGTTCATTAATTTAGTGTTTCTATATGATGAAAACTAACATGATTTTTTGTTGGCATAGGTATACTATGATTAGACTCCCACAGATGGGAGCACTAATACATTTGGGGTGAAATTGCGACGGTAATTTGTGATGACAGGCAAATGTCATGCGGTTTTGGCTTTTTTTTTTCAAATATAGCCCGACACCATCACAATTTGTGACGACAATACATTTGGCAACGTCACCATTGCGACGTTATCAGGATATAAGGACAAAAAAAAAAAGGAATGTTGTCATTTGTGTTTTCAACAGTGCCGTAACCCTCCGCGAAATCACATCAGGATATAAGGGCAAAAAAAACAAGAACGTTTGCATTTGTGTTTTCAACAGCACCGTAACCCTTCGCGAAATCACATCAGGATATAAGGGCAAAAAAAACAAGAACGTTGTCATTTGTGTTTTCAACAGTGCCGTAACCCTCCGCGAAATCACAGCTACAATTTCTAAGTACGTTGGGTTTATTTTTCTTTTGTCATTATTATGTAATCTAGTATTCAGCTGTTAGAGAGCTAAAATACCCAGAAATGAGGACATATCTATGTTGAATTTATTGTTAGCAGCTTTGGTTATTTAGAAGTTTAATTTTATTTGTTCATCTTTCAAGCACAAACATTTTGTGGACCGTAACGTCTTCATTGTTTCGGGTATGTAGTGAAACAGCCCTAACTTGCAATTGCGATGTTGTCGGGATATAAGGGCAAAAAAAAAAAGGAACGTTGTCATTTGTGTTTTCAACAGCACCATAACCCTCCGCGAAATCACATCGGGATATAAGGGCAAAAAAAACAAGAACATTGTCATTTGTGTTTTCAACAGCGCCGAGAGAGATTCCCTCCGTGAAATCACAGCTACAATTTCTGAGTACGTTGGGTTTATTTTTCTTTTGTCATTATTATGTAATCTGGTATTCAGCTGTTACAGAGCTAAAATACCCAGAAATGAGGACATATCTGTGTTGAATTTATTGTTAGCGGCTTTGGTTATTTAGAAGTTTAATTTTATTTGTTCATCTTTCAAGCACAAATGTTTTGTGGACTGTAATGTCTTCATTGTTTCGGGTATGCAATGAAACAGCCCTAACTTGCGACTACCTTCACGGTACTTGTGTACATTATCATGTTGTCTTTACAGTGACTGTCCTCATTCAAGTGGCAATTACACAAGGGACAGTCACTGTGAGATGTCCTCATTTGTGACAAGGATAGTCACACTTAGGACATCTCATAGTGATATTACCTTGTGTAATTTCCACTTGAATGTATTGCTATTGAACCACATTAATGCTTTTCTTCTTCAACAAATGAGGACAGTCACTGTAAAGACAACATGATAATGTACACAATTACCAAAAAATGATCTTGTTAATTGATGTAACACTTTGTCTTGCTCACTCCCTATCCTTCACTAGGGTCTCTTTAGGCCAATGTTTTGACTTGATAGGGTACTTAACTATCCCTACACTCTTTAGTTATCTCTACCCAAGATCCCACTCCTTCAACTAGTGCACACCAACAAGAAATACAACGAACTCTACTCAATACCAATCTAGCTACTAGGACACTCCTAGTCTTGTCTTCACAAATTGAAACACATTCAACTAGAAATTTACTCCATGGAGAGGTTGGCCACTAGGACCTCTATTGGTTTCAATATTACTCCTTCACCTATACTTTTCATCAGTACTTCAATCTGATTTGTAATACCTCTCCTACAGTGATACTATGATTTGATACTTTTTTTATGATGGTTAGAACTATGCACTCATGTTTATGTTTTTCATGGAGGATTATACGTTCATCAGATGATATTTATATGCTCAGATATAGTTACTTTGATTATATGTTTATGAGATCCTAGAAGAATGTATTAGTTTTACATGTTTTATCTCATGAATGGTATACTAACCCTTATCTCAATTGGTTTATGGATACATATGTGTTTTTCATGACTCAGGACGAAGTCGTAGTTACTCACTTGGTGAGGTCCACACGATGTATCGATCCTGGTCATCTGCTTGCATATATTTGATGTGTATATCTATATGTATATGTATCTCTTCTTGGTGATGCAGGAATTGCAGGTACCGGGTATCGTCTCCACCTAGCTCCACAGGTCTGAGCGATCCCTTAAAAATCCTCGATCGTTGTTGTTGTCATGGAGATATCATCAAGCTTCACAAAAGAAAACCTTTATCCTTGATCATTCACCTTAGGTGGGAAGTGCCGGGTCAGTTCCTGGTAGGGAGATATTATGTGGTTTATCAGTTATTAGGGTTTGGATCTTGTTCTTACTGTTAGGGATACTCAACTTTGTCAGTAGGTTATCTAGGTGAGTCCTTGTTGATCGATGTCTGTTTCAGTGACTTATCCCTGTTTAGATTTTCATGTTAGTATTAAGATCGAGTTGCTATTTGTACCTTGCATCTTCTGGTTATATAGTTATAAAATGTTAGTAAAACGAATAATGAGCCATTTATACTATATGTGTCATAAACATGTGGGTGCACACATATGCTTATGAACACATATAGGTATATTAAGGTATAAATATATATTCATAAATATAAATAAATATATATACTTAATTATATTAACAAATAGCACTAGCCTTATGGTTGTTGATAAAAATAAATTAAGAAATAAATAAAATAAGATAAAATAAAATAACTTTTGGTAATAAAACTAACTAGCTAGGAGGGAGTTGAACTCGAGACCTCCTAGAAGTTGGGGCTAGTTAGTTACCAATTGTGCTATGTGAATTCCTTGTGAGGTAAGTAATTAAATTTATTATTAAACCTTATTTTAGAGAATATTTTAATAAAAAAAAATATATATAAACAAAACTTTATTTGTTACGGGAGAAAATTAGTTTCTCCTCCAACCGACTATGGAAGTTGGAGAAGTTTCTTCCCGTATAGAAACTTCTCCAACCAAATAGTTGGAGAGGAGATTATATCTATGATGATTGGTTCGGAAGACGGGGGCTGGAAACTATTTTGGGAACGGAAGAACTTTGGCTAATCAGGAGAAATTTGGGAGCGGAGGAACAGGGAGCAGCGGAAGAAATTTTGCAGGAACGGGCTTCGTCAACCAGGGAACTATTTACCAGGTTGGAGCTTTTCCCTGATAATCCCTAGGATATGAAATAATTATTTTATTGTCTGTTTGTGCATTATTGTTTATGTTAGATCGGCAAACTCAATAGTTTTAACATCATGGTTATATTAATATTTTCTGAAATAAAATGTAAATTCACAGAATATCAAACCTTAGAAAATGTATAAGAAGTTAGATAAACAAATAAAATACATAACGTTGTATTTTATAATATTATTAAGAGTTATATTTTCCTGTATATGTCCTTTAAAAATAAAATAAAATATATATAAATATAAAATTATTAACCTACTATGTGTCTGACATTCTAAAATATTCATTAATTAATTAACTATTGTCTTAATATTCTTATTATGTAATAGATAAAATAAATTCTATTAAATGTGTTTTTTAAAAAGTTTTAAGAAAATAATAATAAAATTAAATTAAAAAAAACAATGAATAGGGCCGCTGCCGCGGCGGGTCCCGCAGTACTGAACGGCAGCGTCCGCTGCCGGCGGCACCTTCGGGTGCCGTGCGGCAGTGACCGCTGTCGGTGGTACCCGGGGGTACCGCACGGGAGCGGGCCCCCGTGTAGGGTTTGCTTTAAAAAAGAAACATTTTTTTTTTATTTAATTTTAACATTTAAAAAAAATACAATTTCGGTATTTTATGTATAATATAGGTATAATGTAATTTATGTTTAACATTAATCTAAGTAGATATTATATTATATATATATATATAATATAGGTATTATTATATATATATAATATAATTTGAATTTTTATTTAAATTAATTTTGTATTATATTTTTAGGATAGTAGTAATTGAAAACATGGGTTAAATAATTTAATACATATGATATTGATAATTAGACTTATATTATATATATATAATATATATTATTATATATATATAATATAATATTAAAATTGAAGAAATATATCAAATTGTTTATGTTAAGGTGTTCTTTTTTTTAATATATATTTTTGATGGTTTAGTTTTATATTATGAATTTGGTTATACATACATATAATTAAAGAACTTGTCGGACAAAGTGATATTAAATATCATTATATTATGTAATGAAATTTGTTAGATGAACGAAATGTTTGAACTAGAGGCATATTTATTTCGATGTTTTAACTGTGTAAATATTTTTAAGTTGTAAATAAATAATTGATTTCTTAGTTCCATGCTTAGACAAATGTTAGGATGGGGGCTAGAAAACGGAAACAAAACTCTTACTTTCAATTTTGTCAACAAATCAAACTAGTCAAACTTGTGATCTCCTAAGCATCCTAGGTAGGTCTGTTATAATGAAATTGTTGGACATGTTAGTGGTCTGACTAGGGAAACCTAATAGGAATAGGTTAGGGTTAGGAAACCTAGGAACCCCTAAGTGAGTGGCTCTCAGTGCGGGGCCGGGGCCCTAAAGTGGCTAGACCAGGATAACCGACTGATGAGTTAATTAACCAAGTGATAACCAAATAAAATTTAAGGGATGGGTTCAAACATTAAAAAGATTAAGTTGTGCCTCGCCCATGCCATTAGCGCTAGGATAGGCTATGGATGGGAGTGGGAGAAGGTACCTATGCGTAGGTACAAATTGAATGGCACTTGTCTGTATGAAAGGCATTCGATTTCCGCATGTGTCTACTTGGGGGCCGGGGCCCAGTGTGGCTAGTACCAGGACAACCCAAGGGGTGAGGGCTATGCGATGACACTCACTTAGGTTGTTGCTTAGGATTTCCTACCCAAACCTTAGAATCCCTTGTGAAATGTACTTTGCTTGTGTGAAATGTTATCCACCCTTTTTGGTAAAACCTAGTAAGTTTCTTCTTGTGGGCTTGGTGTTTATCTCCTAGCACGGGGGGTGAAACCTTACCAGTTTCACATGGTTGGGTGGAAAATCTTTTTATCGAGGTATCTTGTGCAGATGTAAACAACTGAAGATTCATATTTGTCTGAGCACCTGTTGAAGAATGAAGATTTATACTTATTCATGTTGTTGTAAACTTATGTATTCTCCTATGAGGAGTTTAAATGTAATGTAATTTTCAAATGATGTAATAATGGGTAGCCATAGGAAAAAGGGTTATATGGGATGTTTAATGTATGTTGGAAAGATGTAAATTTTGTTATGTATCAAGTTGTGCAAAATGTTGATGAATTATTTATTGTTCTATTGAAATATGTTAGTTAGATGAAATGGAATTATAGTTATTGAAAAGTTTTAGATGGAATTTATCTTTAAATGTGTTTAAGTATTTTTCAATAAAGAATCTGAAATAGAATTTGAATGGTTAGTAAATGTTGTTAAAATGTTTATCAATTCTCAATAAGTTATACATTTACATTTAAGGGAACCTTGGAAAGAAGTTAGAAAATGTTTTGTTTATTATAAACTTTAAAAGTTCAAAAATTTTCGTTAAACTCTACTTAGGTTTTCTTTTATGAAGTAAACCTTTGTGTATTTTCCTGGTTCCCTTGCGGGGCATGACATCTTTGGTATCAGAGCACTAAGTTGCTACACTGGGACCTAAAGAAATTGGGTCCATGTACCTTAAACTTACACTACACCTTAGGAAAACTCAAAATGAAAATCAAAAACCATAAACTCATCATTCTTCTTAACTCATGGCAAGATGCCACCCGTAACCCGTGGTCGTAGAGGAGGTGCCCAAAATACTCCTCCTAGATCCCAACACGAAGATTCTCAAGAAGAAGAACAATACGAGGAACAAGGGGAACAATCTAACAATCAATCAGGAGGCTTTCAGGGAGCCCAAGTAACAGAGTTACTACAACAAATCCTTCAGAGGTTAGAGGCAGGGCAGGATAGAGGCCAGCATGGGGAGAATGGTACTCACCATGAGGAAAGAGAAAGAAGTCCTAGGAGGAGAGACCAGACATTGGAAGAGGATGCCCTACGGGCTTCTCATATGCGGGATCTCCTTAGAACCAAGACAAACCCATTTAAGGGAACACAAGGTGGAACTTCCGCACAAACTTGGTTGCTAGAATTAGAAAGGCTTTTCTCCATGCACCCATACCACAGTAACACCAAAGCCTGGTTTGCAGTCATTCACCTTAGAGACTTTGCATCCACATGGTGGGAAACAGAAAGAGAGAAACTTCACTTAGACATCACCACCCTTTCTTGGGAACTATTCCTAGAACTTTTTCGAGCTAAATTTCTATCAGACCATTGGAGGCGGGACAGAGCCGAAGAATTTCATAATCTAAGACAGCTTAATATGTCAGTGGATGACTATGAGAGGAAGTTCTTGGAACTCAAGCCATATTCAGGGTTTAAGGATGACGAACCTATGTTAACTCAACACTTTCTCAGAGGGCTCAACGGTCATTTGGCCTGCAGTGTAAGAATGTTTGAACCTCAGACTATAAATGATGCAGTCATTAAGGCTCGTCTTGAAGAACAAAACATAGCCTTGGGGTTAGGAAGCCGAACCAGTGGTCATGGTGGCAATACTTTTCAGGTTGGGTCAGGGAATCAATTTCAAGGTACACCTAAGAACTATCCGCCCAAAGGGAATCAGAACCAACAGAAAAGGAAGTTTTTCAACAACAACAACAACAATCAGAATGGAAACAAAAGTAAAAGTGGGGGCTCACAATTTAATAATTCTCGCAACTGGCAATGTGCAAAACAATTCCCAAACCGTCAGCCAGCTTCGAGTATGCCTCAGAACTCTAGTCTGGGTAGCTACCAGCAATCTAGTGTACCTTCTGCAGGAAGAAATTTTGTCAAGAACACCGGATGTTACTCTTGTGGGCAGCATGGGCACATCGCAGTTAATTGCCCTCAGAAATCTTCTTCAGTAGTTAGTTTTAGACAGGCCACTTCAGAACCTATAGTAGGTAACTCAGGCAGATCCCATCGAGCATTTTCTGCTGCAAACCATGGACAAGCCAATAGTCAGGGGATAGTCATTGAAACTCCAGGTTTGTTAAAGGGTATCTCTACCACCGTTTTGTTTGATTCTGGAGCAACAGATTCTTTTATTTCATCCTCTTTAGTAGAGCAATGTGGGCTGAAGGCAGTAAGGCAGGAAGATAGGTGGCAGGTTGAACTAGCCTCCGGGGCAAGGGTAGTCTTTGACGCCTGTGTTCAAAGTTGTAGTTTGGAACTTGGACCTTTCTCTACCTTAGTGGATCTTAGAGTGATTCCTTTGGGATCATATGGAGTAGTGTTGGGCATGGATTGGTTGGATGCTCACAAAGCGACTTTGGATTGTTGAAACAAAAGTGTTCAATGCACTGATGACTTGGGGAAAACTAAGAAGATTATTGGGGTTCCATCATCCATCTCTCTCCGCATGATTTCCGCGATGCAGCTTAAGAGGTGCATGCGCAAAGGATGCCAACTTTTTGCAGTCACAATGGAGGAGTTAGATCAAGAAGAGAGTAGGGAGATATCATTAGATCACCCCCTTTTACAGGAATACTTGGATGTTTTTCCAAAGGAAATTCCAGGGATGCCACCTAAGAGGGACATAGATTTTCGAATTGAATTGGTGCCGGGAGCAGAACCAATTTCCAAAGCTCCGTACCGTATGACCACACAAGAACTTGAGGAACTCAAGACTCAGCTAGAAGAAATTTTAGAAAAAGGGCTTATAAGACCTAGTGTATCACCTTGGGGAGCGCCAGTGATATTTGTAAAGAAGAAAGATGGATCCCTCCGATTATGTATTGACTATCGTCAACTGAACAAGGTTACTATCAAAAATTGGTATCCTCTACCTCGCATTGATGACCTATTTGATCAGATGAAAGGGGCAAAAATATTCTCTAAGATAGATCTCAAGTCAGGCTATCATCAACTGAGAATTCAAGAAGCTGATATTCATAGAACAGCTTTTCGCACCAGGTATGGCCATTATGAGTTCACGGTGGTGCCCTTTGGGTTAACAAATGCTCCTTCTGTATTTATGAGCTTGATGAATGGAGTGTTTAGAACTTACTTGGACAAATTTGTGATAGTGTTCTTAGATGATATCTTGGTTTACTCCAAAACTCTTGAAGAACACGAGGTTCATCTTCGGCAAGTATTGCAGTGCCTTAGGGAGAACCAACTGTATGCTAATGCTGAAAAGTGTGAATTCTTTCAAACTGAGGTTAAGTATCTTGGGCATGTCATATCAGGAAATGGCATTGCTGTTGACCCAGATAAAATTCAAGCCATAGTAGGGTGGCCAACTCCTACTAATGTTCCTGAGATTCACAGTTTTATGGGTTTAGCCGGGTATTACAGAAGGTTTGTCAAAGATTTTTCTCGGGTTGCTCACCCCATTACTTCACTTCAAAGGAAGGGTAAGAAGTTTGTTTGGTCAGAAAAGTGTGAGGCCACTTTCCAAACCCTGAAAGACAGATTGACCAGTGCTCCAATCTTGGTAGTTCCCGAGCCATCCAAAAATTTTGTAGTATGCACAGATGCTTCTCTAGAGGGGATCGGGGCAGTTCTTATGCAAGAAGGAAAGGTTGTGGCTTATGAGTCAAGAAAACTCAAGGATCATGAACTCAACTACCCCACCCACGACCTTGAACTTGCCGCAATTGTTCATGCCTTGGTGAAATGGAGACACTTTCTGTTGGGTCACAAGTTTGAACTCCAAACAGATCATAGAAGTCTTCAGTACATCTTCTCCCAACCCAATCTCAATGCTAGGCAGCGAAGGTGGATGGAATTTTTATGCGAATATGAGTTCGAAGTTAAGTATGTTCAAGGTAAAATGAATGTGGTGGCAGATGCTCTGAGTAGGCGCCGACATACTCTTTCAGTCGTGACCCTTAGCACAGATCTGGAGAGCAGAATCAGGGAGGCCCTTACTTCTGACCCTTGGTTCCAGGAAGTTAAGTTGGAGATAGAATCGGGAAGGCCTTTGGAAGGTCGCTTCTCAGGATACTCATTGGATTCAGTAGGGTTGCTAAAACAATAGAATAGAATCTATGTTCCCATGGTCGGAGATCTTCGTGCACTTATCCTTTCGGAAAGTCAGAAGGCGCCCTATTCGGCACATCCAGGAGTGAAGAAAATGTATGCCGACCTACGACAGTTGTACTATTGGTCAGGGATGAAGAGGGATATAGCAGACTACGTGGCTAGATGTTTAGAGTGTCAGAGAGTGAAGGCCGAGCATCAACACCCTGCAGGTCTATTGCAACCTCACCTAGTGCCAGAATGGAAATGGGATAACATTTCCATGGATTTTATAGTGGGACTTCCAATTACTCCTAGGAGACATGATGCTATCATGGTAATGGTGGATAGGCTGACCAAGGTAGCTCATTTCTCTCCTATACAGTCTTCCTATTCAGCATCTTCTGTGGCCAGAATATTTATGAAGGATATTGTGAGACTCCACGGCATTCCTAGGAAAATCATATCTGATCGTGATCCAGTATTCACCTCAGCTCTTTGGACATCACTTCAGCATGCTTTAGGGACTCAACTTAACTTTAGTTCAGCCTATCACCCGGAGACAGATGGACAGACAGAGCGAGTCAATCAGGTCCTCGAGGATATGCTCAGGATGTATGTTATGGACAGGCAGACCCATTGGGAGGAGTACCTCTACTTGGTAGAATTTGCATATAACAATGGTTATCACAGTTCCATAGGCATGTCCCCTTTTCAGGCATTGTATGGCCGCCCTTGTCATACTCCCTTGAGCTGGGATCAGTTGGAGGACAGGGTACTTTTGGGGCCTGAAATGTTGCAGGACATGGAGGATCAGGTCAGGCGCATCAGAGAGCACATTGTGACAGCTCAGGATAGACAGAAGAAGTACGCCGACGCTCACAGGATTGATGTACATTTTTCTCCTGGTGATAGAGTATTTTTGAGGGTGCGTCCATGAAAGAGCCCAATCCGTTATGGAAAAGGCTCCAAGTTGGCACCCCGATTTGTTGGTCCTTTCGAGGTCCTAGAGAGGATAGGACCAGTAGCCTATCGGCTTGCCTTGCCGCCCAGCCTTGCTCGTATTCATGATGTATTCAATGTTTCAGTTCTTAGAAAGTATATTCCTGATGTGACTCATGTTTTGGATTGGAATGCATTACAGGTAGCGGATGGGCAGCTGGCTTTAGAGCCAATACGTATTCTGCAGCAGCGGACACTGACCCTCAGGGGTCACAGCATAGAGCAGGCAAGGGTCCAATGGGACCCCAATGATGAATCTTCCGCCACATGGGAAGATGCCACTAGGATTAGAGATGCTTATCCGTACTTGTTTGTAGGCTTCCAGGAGTAAGCCTAACTCTAGGGGGGGAGGATGTAATACCTCTCCTACAGTGATACTATGATTTGATACTTTTTTTATGATGGTTAGAACTATGCACTCATGTTTATATTTTTCATGGAGGATTATACGTTCATCAGATGATATTTATATGCTCAGATATAGTTACTTTGATTATATGTTTATGAGATCCTAGAAGAATGTATTAGTTTTACATGTTTTATCTCATGAATGGTATACTAACCCTTATCTCAATTGGTTTATGGATACATATGTGTTTTTCATGACTCAGGACGAAGTCGTAGTTACTCACTTGGTGAGGTCCACACGATGTATCGATCCTGGTCATCTGCTTGCATATATCTGATGTGTATATCTATATGTATATGTATCTCTTCTTGGTGATGCAGGAATTGCAGGTACCGGGTATCGTCTCCACCTGGCTCCACAGGTCTGAGCGATCCCTTAAAAATCCTCGATCGTTGTTGTTGTCATGGAGATATCATCAAGCTTCACAAAAGAAAACCTTTATCCTTGATCATTCACCTTAGGTGGGAAGTGCCGGGTCAGTTCCTGGTAGGGAGATATTATGTGGTTTATCAGTTATTAGGGTTTGGATCTTGTTCTTACTGTTAGGGATACTCAACTTTGTCAGTAGGTTATCTAGGTGAGTCCTTGTTGATCGATGTCTGTTTCAGTGACTTATCCCTGTTTAGATTTTCATGTTAGTATTAAGATCGAGTTGCTATTTGTACCTTGCATCTTCTGGTTATATAGTTATAAAATGTTAGTAAAACGAATAATGAGCCATTTATACTATATGTGTCATAAACATGTGGGTGCACACATATGCTTATGAACACATATAGGTATATTAAGGTATAAATATATATTCATAAATATAAATAAATATATATACTTAATTATATTAACAAATAGCACTAGCCTTATGGTTGTTGATAAAAATAAATTAAGAAATAAATAAAATAAGATAAAATAAAATAACTTTTGGTAATAAAACTAACTAGCTAGGAGGGAGTTGAACTCGAGACCTCCTAGAAGTTGGGGCTAGTTAGTTACCAATTGTGCTATGTGAATTCCTTGTGAGGTAAGTAATTAAATTTATTATTAAACCTTATTTTAGAGAATATTTTAATAAAAAAAAATATATATAAACAAAACTTTATTTGTTACGGGAGAAAATTAGTTTCTCCTCCAACCGACTATGGAAGTTGGAGAAGTTTCTTCCCGTATAGAAACTTCTCCAACCAAATAGTTGGAGAGGAGATTATATCTATGATGATTGGTTCGGAAGACGGGGGCTGGAAACTATTTTGGGAACGGAAGAACTTTGGCTAATCAGGAGAAATTTGGGAGCGGAGGAACAGGGAGCAGCGGAAGAAATTTTGCAGGAACGGGCTTCGTCAACCAGGGAACTATTTACCAGGTTGGAGCTTTTCCCTGATAATCCCTAGGATATGAAATAATTATTTTATTGTCTGTTTGTGCATTATTGTTTATGTTAGATCGGCAAACTCAATAGTTTTAACATCATGGTTATATTAATATTTTCTGAAATAAAATGTAAATTCACAGAATATCAAACCTTAGAAAATGTATAAGAAGTTAGATAAACAAATAAAATACATAACGTTGTATTTTATAATATTATTAAGAGTTATATTTTCCTGTATATGTCCTTTAAAAATAAAATAAAATATATATAAATATAAAATTATTAACCTACTATGTGTTTGACATTCTAAAATATTCATTAATTAATTAACTATTGTCTTAATATTCTTATTATGTAATAGATAAAATAAATTCTATTAAATGTGTTTTTTAAAAAGTTTTAAGAAAATAATAATAAAATTAAATTAAAAAAAACAATGAATAGGGCCGCTGCCGCGGCGGGTCCCGCAGTACCGAACGGCAGCGTCCGCTGCCGGCGGCACCTTCGGGTGCCGTGCGGCAGTGACCGCTGTCGGCGGTACCCGGGGGTACCGCACGGGAGCGGGCCCCCGTGTAGGGTTTGCTTTAAAAAAGAAACATTTTTTTTTTATTTAATTTTAACATTTAAAAAAAATACAATTTCGGTATTTTATGTATAATATAGGTATAATGTAATTTATGTTTAACATTAATCTAAGTAGATATTATATTATATATATATATAATATAGGTATTATTATATATATATAATATAATTTGAATTTTTATTTAAATTAATTTTGTATTATATTTTTAGGATAGTAGTAATTGAAAACATGGGTTAAATAATTTAATACATATGATATTGATAATTAGACTTATATTATATATATATAATATATATTATTATATATATATAATATAATATTAAAATTGAAGAAATATATCAAATTGTTTATGTTAAGGTGTTCTTTTTTTTAATATATATTTTTGATGGTTTAGTTTTATATTATGAATTTGGTTATACATACATATAATTAAAGAACTTGTCGGACAAAGTGATATTAAATATCATTATATTATGTAATGAAATTTGTTAGATGAACGAAATGTTTGAACTAGAGGCATATTTATTTCGATGTTTTAACTGTGTAAATATTTTTAAGTTGTAAATAAATAATTGATTTCTTAGTTCCATGCTTAGACAAATGTTAGGATGGGGGCTAGAAAATGGAAACAAAACTCTTACTTTCAATTTTGTCAACAAATCAAACTAGTCAAACTTGTGATCTCCTAAGCATCCTAGGTAGGTCTGTTATAATGAAATTGTTGGACATGTTAGTGGTCTGACTAGGGAAACCTAACAGGAATAGGTTAGGGTTAGGAAACCTAGGAACCCCTAAGTGAGTGGCTCTCAGTGCGGGGCCGGGGCCCTAAAGTGGCTAGACTAGGATAACCGACTGATGAGTTAATTAACCAAGTGATAACCAAATAAAATTTAAGGGATGGGTTCAAACATTAAAAAGATTAAGTTGTGCCTCGCCCATGCCATTAGCGCTAGGACAGGCTATGGATGGGAGTGGGAGAAGGTACCTATGCGTAGGTACAAATCGAATGGCACTTGTCTGTATGAAAGGCATTCGATTTCCGCATGTGTCTACTTGGGGGCCGGGGCCCAGTGTGGCTAGTACCAGGACAACCCAAGGGGTGAGGGCTATGCGATGACACTCACTTAGGTTGTTGCTTAGGATTTCCTACCCAAACCTTAGAATCCCTTGTGAAATGTACTTTACTTGTGTGAAATGTTATCCACCCTTTTTGGTAAAACCTAGTAAGTTTCTTCTTGTGGGCTTGGTGTTTATCTCCTAGCACGGGGGGTGAAACCTTACCAGTTTCACATGGTTGGGTGGAAAATCTTTTTATCGAGGTATCTTGTGCAGATGTAAACAACTGAAGATTCATATTTGTCTGAGCACCTGTTGAAGAATGAAGATTTATACTTATTCATGTTGTTGTAAACTTATGTATTCTCCTATGAGGAGTTTAAATGTAATGTAATTTTCAAATGATGTAATAATGGGTAGCCGTAGGAAAAAGGGTTATATGGGATGTTTAATGTATGTTGGAAAGATGTAAATTTTGTTATGTATCAAGTTGTGCAAAATGTTGATGAATCATTTATTGTTCTATTGAAATATGTTAGTTAGATGAAATGGAATTATAGTTATTGAAAAGTTTTAGATGGAATTTATCTTTAAATGTGTTTAAGTATTTTTCAATAAAGAATCTGAAATAGAATTTGAATGGTTAGTAAATGTTGTTAAAATGTTTATCAATTCTCAATAAGTTATACATTTACATTTAAGGGAACCTTGGAAAGAAGTTAGAAAATGTTTTGTTTATTATAAACTTTAAAAGTTCAAAATTTTTCGTTAAACTCTACTTAGGTTTTCTTTTATGAAGTAAACCTTTGTGTATTTTCCTGGTTCCCTTGCGGGGCATGACATGATTCATCAAACCATGCCAATTGCACCCAAAAATAGGCTGCTAGCAATTAGGCCTTTGTCAAGCCTTTTTTTTTATATTAAGCCACCTAAAGGGCTTAGGATTCAGATGCCCTTTATTGAGAACTCCAAGATATCTAAGGTCTTCTCCTCCTAGATTTTTTGTACACCAACTGCTACAGCCATGCCTGAAAACAAGTATTTTGACACAACTTGGACAGTCTGACTAAGAGTTTGTTTTCTTAGCAGCCAAAGAAACTCACCCAATCTTCTAATTTGACTTGGGGCTTCTTTAGATGTGTGTCTACCTCTCCATGAGATTTTAGTTGAAGCAACCAATGCATTCAACTTGTTGTAATCTTCTTGTAATGATTTGTCATCCCTAACTGTGCTCAACTCACTCACCTAGAACATCATTGCAAACATAGAAAATGAGCTTCCCAGGGCCCCTCCTTCCAAAAATATAGTACATGGAGTCTCCTCACCCATTCCAAGAGCCCGTACAAAATTGACAATGGAATGATGAGCTAAGACTCCATTTGTTCAACCTTCCTGGTTCAAACCAATGATAGGCTACTTAACAAAAGAATTAACAAACTAGTTGGAATGCTTCAAAACTCAAAAAAAACACAACACAGAATAAAAAAACAACTTGTACTAACTTTTCCAATAGACACTACGAGCTATCTAATCCATTAATCAACTGAAAACAAAGAAACAAAAAAACTCAAGAATTCACTAAAACCGTGTTACTCTACAAATCTTCTTAATTCCAAATGTTTTTCCCCCCAACCTTTTGCACAGATCGATGGAGGCCTCTTATAGTTGATCTGATGCCTAATTCAATGGTTTCATATGGTTACATAACCATCTTACTCGAAAATGCTCCCTTGCACAAATGTTGTCAATGTTGTGAATGACAACATTGACAACTTGTTACAACCTTTGGGATTTCGGTTCAAAACTTATTGTTCAAACACCATAAGACCCTAACCATGACTTAGTTAGGCTATTTAGACCTCACATAGGCCACTTCTACACTTCTTTTCCCAATTTGACCCCTAAATGCTTCATTCCCACTTTTGCCACAATATTGGTAACTTGGGTACAAATTGGCACTTGCCTTCACAAAGGTCACACATGAGGACATCTCACAGTGATCGATTGTCCCTTTCGTAATTGCCACTTGAATGTATTGCTATTGAACCACATTAATGCTTTTCTTCTTCAACAAATGAGGATAGTCACTCTAAAGACAACATGATAATGTACACTCACTGTAAGGACAGTCACAAATGAGGACATCTCACAGTGACTGTCCCTTGTGTAATTGCCGCTTGAATGTATTTCTATTGAACCACATTAATGCTTTTCTTCTTCAACAAATGAGGACAGTCACTCTAAAGACAACATGATAATGTACACTCACTGTAAGGATAGTCACAAATGAGGACATCTCACAGTGACTGTCCCTTGTGTAATTGCTGCTTGAATTACACAAGGGACAGTCATTGTGAGATGTCCTCATTTGTGACAAGGACAGTCACACATGAGGACATCTCACAGTGATTGTCCCTTGTGTAATTGCCACTTGAATGTATTGCTATTGAACCACATTAATGCTTTTCTTCTTCAACAAATGAGGACAGTCACTCTAAAGACAACATGATAATGTACACTCACTGTAAGGACAGTCACAAATGAGGACATCTCACAGTGACTGTCCCTTGTGTAATTGCTGCTTGAATTACTTAAGGGACAGTCATTGTGAGATGTCCTCATTTGTGACAAGGATAGTCACACATGAGGACATCTCATAGTGATTGTCCCTTGTGTAATTGTCACTTGAATGTATTGCTATTGAACCACATTAATGCTTTTCTTCTTCAACAAATGAGGACAGTCACTCTAAAGACAACATGATAATGTACACTCACTATAAGGATAGTCACAAATGAGGACATCTCACAGTGACTGTCCCTTGTGTAATTGCCGCTTGAATTACACAAGGGACAGTCATTGTGAGATGTCCTCATTTGTGACAAGGATAGTCACACATGAGGACATCTCACAGTGATTGTCTGTAATGTCCCCTTTTTGGCTAACTTGGAAAATAGGAACAATTACTCCACTTCTCAGACTTACTCTATCAGATACTTAAAATTAAACTAAGTAATGGAGGTTACTTAAGATATCAACCACTATTTCAGATTCAATCACAATATGTGTGCAAGATGATATTGATACCAATATGTTTAATAGCACTGTCGGATATAATGATATGAAATATGCTATGAATATGATGTTTCCTATCACTTATAGTGATAGTATAATGATGCTATGTCTGATATAAACAATATCAATATACAATCAATAAGTATTGCTTACAACAATGTGTTTGCTGTGTCTGATATGATGATGTAATTATGTAAATGTGTAATATCGCTATGAGTGATATGCTGCTATTTCAGATTCTGAATTATATGCTTGCAACTTCAAATATTGATGCTGTTTCTAACTATCCTTTCTATCTGTGCAATCATGGTGTTGTCTCTGATCTGCAATGATAAACTTGAAACCAAACTGCCAAAGGCAGATGCTCTATTGAGTATATCCAAATATGGATAAGTAAATAAAGTTCTAATGATGCCTTGAGTGACTGAGGAGAATGCATTCTTATATTGTCTTTAACAAATGAAGAGATGCTATGAATGAGACGTGTCTTGTTTTTTCCTCCATGTCCCTTTGTTAATCACACCTTTCCATAATCTGACAGTTCACATAATATTATTTCATTATTTTCTGATCATAGATAACTCCCAGATTGACTCAATATCAAATCTTTTTATGAAGGTAATCTTCCCTAATTGGTAGTGCAACTAGTAGTTAACATCCATTGTGTTTGTATTAGTTTGGTCTAACTATCATTAGTATTTAGTCAATCGATATTAACTCTTGCCTTATCCCATATTGTTATGATTATATCCAATCTTTCTACTCTAATATAAGTCGATATCATTTTCTGATAATTGTCCATTTATTGGTTGATTGCTGGTAATGGAGTTTGATCTTCAAATTGACTTCCATTCCTGTTAATACTTAAGGATACATTGTACTTATTATCCATGACTGATGCCTCATTCATCAATAGCTTGTGATATAATCACTGATGCTTTTGTGTTTCTACAAGATGTGGTTTATCTCAGATAATCGATAATCTTTCAATCCTTTAGTCGATATCCTCCTATGTGGTGTCTATTGATATAGATAGTAGAATTCAATCTAGTTTATGTTATTGTCATGATAACATAGGAAGTGATGGTGCATATTTTCTCGCGGGTCTTCATGTTTGATATTGCTTTATCGGATATGTCATTGTCTAAACTTGTGTAATTAATGATTATTTATAATATATGAATGGTTATCCTTCTTGCTTATCAATACATCTTCTGAAACACATAGCGACCTATCCCTTATTCATATCATGTTGATCTTGACTTCATAGTATTTGGTTCATTAATCATCCTCTCATGGTATCGATGTGTAATGACTAGTGATTGTTGTATCACTTCTTCATTCCTCATCGTGATAGATAATACAGATGTTTAATGTAGATGTATATCGATTACAGATATTCAATATTGCTTTAAACGTTATTATTATTATTATTATTATTATTATTATTAATGTTATTGTTATTATTAAATATTATAATTAATGATGTTAGTAATATTAATAATATTATAATAAATATTATTATAGTGATAACATATTGTTTTATATTGAGAGGTTTATTAATATTATTTATATATTAAAATTATTATATCAATAATTGATTTAATAATAAACCATAGGATATCCTTTGTTCTTTGTAAAATGCAAGTTAAGGGGGTTTATTTTCATATTTTAAAAGCTTTGGAACAGGATACTAAGCCAGAGAATTTCGAGAGCAAGCCCTAGGTCAAGAATCTTAATGTTCTTGACTAGGAGTTGATGGATTATGCAAGATCAGAGGGTAGAGGCAAGTAAAGGACCTCAAACCTTGTTTAATCTAGATCTTTAGAGCATGGTGGACATCTTCAAACTCTGATCTTGGTTTCATGCACCCATTTTCAATGCCTTGTTTTGGAACCCACACCCAAAGGCATGCATTAGGTCTGCGGACTCAATAAGGACATTGATATGCTGGAGTGGAGTCAGGGTCTGGGAGTTGGAGGATTGTTAGAACATCAAAAAGGGTACTCAAAAAACATATAAGTTCATAAGGTCCTTTGTCAAATTGAAGAGTTATTGCTGCAGAACAGGTTTTGGAGACCTACTAGAGTCACTAGGTCTATTTGTGATTTTGATGTCTTGGGTTGTTTGGAACACAACCAATGCATGATTTTGCATGTTTTAGGGAATCTTAAGAGTTTTCAAATGTTTTATTGGGTTGGCAAATCCTAGGATCAATAAAGTCTCTTTTGGTAGAAAATCAGGGAACTTGTCCCTAAAAGGAAATTTGGTCTTGGTTGGGATTGAGTCAATAAGGTGTTAGAAGTATCTTGAAACCTTTGAAGTCCCTCTAGTATAGAGATTTTAAACTGGTTTGATAGAATCAGAGGCTAAATTGCTTAGGTGTAACATTTTGGTGTCTTGAAGTGGGTTGGGGCTTAAGACCAAGTTTCTTGCTGACCACTCTGCATCACATTGTCTTGCATGAAATTAGTCATTCTGTATACACTGGTCTAGTGTTGTCAATAGACCCAAATAGTTCAAAGATACTCAAACCAATCAGATGTTTTATGGGGTGCATTTTTGTGTTAGGTAGAAAGGATTCTTCATACAGGTGAAAGTCTGGAACCTTTCCCCACTCCCAAAAAAATATCACTTGTACTGTTATGAGTAGTCATGAGGACTAGACAGATACATTATAATATATGTAACTGCCACTTGAATGTATTGCTATTCAACCACATTTATGGGCCTGTTTGGACCATGGCACACAGTAGCATCTACAAAGAAGAATATCCTAGGTGTAACAAGCTCTAAGAATATACCAATAGTTCTAAGAAGTTCCCTAGCACACAGTAGCATCTACAGAGAAGAATATACAACATGAGGGCAGTCACTGTAAAGACAACATGATAATGTACACTCATTGTATGTGTACATTATCATGTTGTCTTTACAGTGACTATCCTCATTCAAGTGGCAATTACACAAGGGACAGTCACTGTGAGATGTCCTCATTTGTGACAAGAACAGTCACACATGAGGACATCTCACAGTCACTGTCCCTTGTGTAATTTCCACTTGAATGTATTGTTATTCAACCACATTTATGGGCCCATTTGGACCATGACACACAGTAGCATCTACAGAGAAGAAGTTTGGTATGCAATGGTCTTGAAACCTCCTGAGAAATTCTTGGTATGCATTTGTGTGGTGCAAAAGCTTCGTTGAAAGAGAAAAAGAAGAAAAGAATAGAAATGATTTTTTTTCTTTTTATGTTATATACTGTAACCAGCTACTTATAACTTGCAAAAATTATTATAACCATTTGAAATTGAAACTTAGTTTAATGTGAAACTGAGAACTGCTTTATTAGAGCTTTCTGTGATTTAGATTCAGACATCAAGAACATTGTTTGCCTAATATTGTTATTAATGTTTATTTATTAATATCTCATACTGACAAACAATTGATAATTGTAGGGAAAACATCATTGGGGGTCTTTGAGGATCCACCAGAAGCCAAGGAGAAAATGTATTCAAATGCTAAAGATGGTGTAACAGTCCTTACAGCTGTTGAACCTTGCTATGTAGATCATCTCTGATTCTCCAAGTTCAACAGTATTGTGGTATTCCTTTGGATACTTCTAATGCTAAATTTCAGACATCAAGTTCTTTTTGTATGAAACTACTACATTTGTAATCTGTAGTTTTAAACTTTTAGTTTATAAATGTTCATCAGCTTTAGTTCGTATGCTGCCATTTCAAGTATGATTAATGAAGTTACCTTTATCACAGGATGAAAGTGAGCAGTCAGCATACTGGTATGGAGCTGGCAGCATTGATACGGTGACTAGGGCATTGTTTAATGGTGGTATTGTGTTTTCCCATGTTTAGGGCATCGACCTTTTGAAGCATTGCCTTCATCTTTCTTAAGTTTGAGTTTTAAGTTTGTTTATCTCTCTTGGCGCTGTTGAAAATACAAATGACAACGTTCTTGTTTGTTTTGCCCTTATATCCTGATGTGATTTCGTGGAGGGTTACGGCACTGTTGAAAACACAAATGAAAACAAAAATCCCTTGTGTAATTGCCACTTGAAGGAGGACAGTCACTGTAAAGACAACATGATAATGTACACTTACAGTGAGTGTACATTATCATGTTGTCTTTAGAGTGACTATCCTCATTTGTTGAAGAAGAAAAGCATTAATGTGGCTGAATAGCAATACATTCAAGTGGCAATCACACAAGGGACAGTCACTGTGAGATGTCCTCATTTGTGACTATCCTTACAGTGAGTGTACATTATCATGTTGTCTTTAGAGTGACTGTCCTCATTTGTTGAAGAAAAAAAGCATTAATGTGGTTCAATAGCAATACATTCAAGTGGCAATTACACAAGGGACAATCGATCACTATGAGATGTCCTCATGTGTGACTATCCTTGTCACAAATGAGGACATCTCACAATGACTATCCCTTATGTAATTGCCACTTGAATGAGGATAGTCACTATAAAGACAACATGATAATGTACACATACAATGAGTGTACATTATCATGTTGTCTTTACAGTGGCTTCCCTCATGTTGTATATTCTTCTCTATAGATGCTACTATGTGCTAGGGAACTTCTTATAACTGTTGGTATATTCTTACAACTTGTTACACCTGGGATATTCTTCTCTGTAGATGCTATTGTGTGCCGTGGTCCAAACAGGCCCATAAATGTGGTTGAATAGCAATACATTCAAGTGGCAATTACACAAGGGACAGTCACTGTGAGATGTCCTCATGTGTGACTGTCCTTTTCACAAATGAGGACATCTCATAGTGACTGTCCCTTGTGTAATTGCCACTTGAAGGAAAAAAGCATTAATGTGGTTCAATAGCAATGTATTCAAGCAGCAATTACACAAGGGATAATCACTCTGAGATTTCCTCATTTGTGACTATCCTTAGAGTGAGTGTACATTATCATGTTGTCTTTACAGTGACTGTCCTCATTTGTTGAAGGAAAAAAGCATTAATGTGGTTCAATAGTGATGCAGAGTAGTCAGCAAGAAACTTGGATCTATGTCCCAACCCACTTCAAGACACCAAAATGACTCAACCAATCAATTAGGCTCTGATTTCTATAGGTTAATGTTTAAACTCTGAAAAGTAATGAATTTGAAGGTTTCAAGGATCACACAACAACTTATGGACTCAATCCCATTCAATAACAAATTTCCTTTTAGGGACAAGTTCCCTAATTTTCTATCAAAAGAGACTTTTAAGGTTCTAGATCTTACTTCCTATAGAAAAACTAAGAAACCCCTTAGATATCATCTAAATAACAAGAATCATGCATTGGTTGTGATCTAAACAACCCAAGACATCAAAATAACAAACTGAACTAGTGACCCTAGTAGGTCTCCCAAACCTGCTCTGCAGCCATAACTCTGCAACTTGCCAAAGGACTCTAAGAAGTTATATGTTTTTTGAGTACCCTTTTTGGATTTCTAACAGACCACCAACTCATCCGAGACCCTGACTCCACTCCAGCATATCAATGTCTTCATTGAGTCCGCAGACCTAATGCATGCTTTTAGGTGTGGGTTCCAAAACAAAGCATTGAAAATGGGTGTATGAAACCAAGATCAGAGTTTTGGAGTGTTTTCCTGATCTAGATAAACAAGAATGCACAAGTTTTCAAGTCCTCAATATGATGCAAGCTTCTGATTTTATTCTGATTACCATCTTCCCAGCCAAAAACATGGTAGTTTTTGATCTAGGGCTCGCTCTCAACAAATGCAGATGCAACCCCCTGCCTCAGGGATTTTAGAATATACAAACATCCTTAAATCTCATTCCACCAAGGAAGAAGGAATTCCAATGGTTGAAACGTGAGTTAAGGTCTTTACATCAGTCAAACCCTGAAAATGAGGGTTTGTAAACAATGCACAGAAAATTTGAAATAACTTAGATATAAAACAAAGAGAATCAATCAAACCAACTTCCAAAGCATCAGATGTCACTATTACAACTTCTAGGAAAATTTTATCATCCAACCACCATCCGTTCAGCCGTACAGAGTTTGTTTTTCACCAGAAATGCACTAAAACAGGGTTATTTTTATTTTTTATGAAAGCAAAATGATTACAATACTGGTTCTCTGTCTTTCTTCGACCATTTGAAGCCTAAAATAGGCTCTCCAAACATTGGTTCAACCATCTAGGTGGTTAGAATAGTTTATCCAACAAATGTCAACTTTGCTAAGCAACTTTTAAAGTTGCATTACAACTTTGCAAACAACTTTGCCAAGAAGGTTAAAAATGTGTTGTGAAACTTTAGGAACCTTATTAAAGTTATTTTGGACCTTCAAACTTCTTAACAACATCTAAAAGACACCTAATAAACACTTACTATGCTCATTTCATCCAAGGACTCAAAAGATGCCCAAGGTTTATAAGTCACCAAGGGGTCTTGTGTCCAACAAGTGGATGTTTATAAGGAGATAAAATCAATCCTTAATATTTATTACAAACCAAGAAAACATCTAAAACTCCTATTCTAATTTATTGTCATTCAAAAAGACTCTGATTTGTCAATCAAAAGGACCTTTCACCAGTCAATCCTTCAAAGCTCCAAGGTGAAAATCTTATGTTCCAATTGATAGGATTTGACTCCTTGGCTTCATGGTAACTTCCTTCAATCATGGTGTCTTTGGCTTGCATTAGGGATGCCCCTGCATCAAATAGCAATGCATTCAAGTGGCAATTACACAAGGGACAGTACATGCCCATTAAAGTTGGTGTTTTGTTATCCAGCATGACAATGGAGACAACATACTCTGTGTCAATTTTACTGATCAAATTTCCCTCCGCCAGGCAAAGCAACAATCTGGGTATGATAAGGTGAAATTTTGTAGCCCTTTTGGGTATGATAACAGTTCCAGTTTCCAATAAGATGGTTCATTTTTATAATCTAGCTTCAATTTCTCTTGTGAAAATCTTTTTTTCATTTTATGGGTGGTAAAATATAATTATTATGCTAGAGGTGTGTACTTATGGATGATAATGAAACAAAATGATAAGATTTAAGACTCTTGTTTTTTTTTTAAATAGCAATTTAAGTTTCCTTCTATTATAAATTACTGTTTTTCTATTTTTTAATGTATCTTTCTAGATCTTTTATATCAATTTTATTTATGAAATATAAATATATTAATAATGTTTTAGTGTTTTTAGGATTAGTTTATATCAATTCTATGTATCATCATTCGTCATTCAATTGTCAGTATTATTAATTTAGACTGTGCAATTGTAGAACTACTCGAATATGGGTTGGATGGATACTCAAGCAGGGGAACCCTCCTCAAATATCTCAAGCAGTGAACTTGGAAAAATGTGTCCTGAAGGAAACCTTTCCATCAGAGAGATAAAAGTACAAACAAGTAAAAGAAGCAGGCTCTGTAAATATGTTTTTGAGAAGAAAAATGATAGATTATTCGAGTATGGTTCATGAGGTATATCTAAAAAGACATTTTTTTTCTTATTATAATAAAAGAGGAAGTTGTGAATGTCAAAGTTGAGTGAAACAAAAATTATTTTCATCAAATTTTGTTAGGCTTGCTTTTGGGAATAGTTTCTTACAATATTGCTATTAAGATTTTTATTGTGTAGTTTTTAGATTAGGTTTATAAAATTATATTTCATGAGTAGTGATTCATATTAATCAATTAACAATACATTTGGAAGGTATTTTCAATGTGTCAAATTTTGATATTTTTACAAGAATTAGATTGTGTAATTTTTTTAATTAAAGTCATTGACTCATATTTCATAAATAATAGTTCTCATGAATCCATCTCTTATAAGATTGAATAGTCTATTTAGGAAGTATTTCTGATAGTATGTCAAATTATGATATTACTATTACCATTAGATTGCATGGCTTTGAAGTCAACCTCGTTGACCCATATTCTTCTTTGTAGATGCTACTATGTGCTAGTGAACTTCTTAGAACTGTTGGTATATTCTTACAACTTGTTACACCTGGGATATTCTTCTCTATAGATGCTACTATGTGCCGCGGTCCAAATGGGCCCATAAATGTGGTTGAATAGCAATACATTCAAGTGGCAATTACACAAGGGATAGTCACTGTGAGATGTCCTCATGTGTGACTGTCCTTGTCACAAATGAGGACATCTCACAGTGACTGTCCCTTGTGTAATTTCCACTTGAATGAGGACAGTCACTGTAAAGACAACATGATAATGTACACATACAATGAGTGTACATTATCATGTTTTCTTTACAGTGGCTGCCCTCATGTTGTATATTCTTCTCTGTAGATGCTACTATGTGCTAGGGAACTTCTTAGAACTGTTGGTATATTCTTACAACTTGTTACACCTGGGATATTCTTCTCTGTAGATGCTACTGTGTACTATGGTCCAAACGGGCCCATAAATGAGGTTGAATAGCAATACATTCAAGTGGCAATTACACAAGGGATAGTCATTGTGAGATGTCCTCATGTGTGACTGTCCTTGTCACAAATGAGGACATCTCACAGTGACTGTCCCTTGTGTAATTTCCACTTGAATGAGGACAGTCACTGTAAAGACAACATGATAATGTACACATACAATGAGTGTACATTATCATGTTGTCTTTACAGTGGCTGCTCTCATGTTGTATATTCTTCTCTGTAGATGCTACTATGTGCTAGGGAACTTCTTAGAACTGTTGGTATATTCTTACAACTTGTTACACCTGGGATATTCTTCTCTATAGATGCTACTATGTGCCGCGGTCCAAACGGGCCCATAAATGTGGTTGAATAGCAACATATTCAAGTGGCAATTACACAAGGGATAGTCACTATGAGATGTCCTCATGTGTGACTGTCCTTGTCACAAATGAGGACATCTCACAGTGACTGTCCCTTGTGTAATTTCCACTTGAATGAGGACAGTCACTGTAAAGACAACATGATAATGTACACATACAATGAGTGTACATTATCATGTTGTCTTTATAGTGGCTGCCCTCATGTTGTATATTCTTCTCTGTAGATGCTACTATGTGCTAGGGAACTTCTTAGAACTATTGGTATATTCTTACAACTTGTTACACCTGGGATATTCTTCTCTGTAGATGCTACTGTGTGATGTGGTCCAAATAGGCCCATAAATGTGGTTGAATAGAAATACATTCAAGTGGCAATTACACAAGGGATAGTCACTGTGAGATGTCCTCATGTGTGACTATCCTTGTCACAAATGAGGACATCTCACAGTGACTGTCCCTTGTGTAATTGCCACTTGAATGAGGACAGTCACTGTAAAGACAACATGATAATGTACACAAGTACCGTGAAGGTAGTTGCAAGTTAGGGCTGTTTCATTGCATACTCGAAACAATGAAGATGTTACGGTCCACAAAATGTTTGTGCTTGAAAGATGAACAAATAAAATTAAACTTCTAAATAACCAAAGCCACTAACAATAAATTCAACACAGATATGTCCTCATTTCTGGGTATTTTAGCTCTGTAACAGCTGAATACCAGATTACATAATAATGACAAAAGAAAAATAAACCCAACGTACTCAGAAATTGTAGCTGTGATTTTGCGGAGGGAATCTCTCTCGGCACTGTTGAAAATACAAATGACAACGTTTCTCTACATTATCATGTTGCCTTTACAGTGACTGTCCCTTGTGTAATTGCCACTTGAAGGAGGACAGTCACTGTAAAGACAACATGATAATGTACACTTATGGCCCGTGTACATTATCATGTTGTCTTTATAGTGACTATCCTCATTTGTTGAAGGAAAAAAGAATTAATGTGGTTCATTAGCAATGTATTCAAGTGGCAATTACACAAGGGATAGTCACTCTGAGATTTCCTCATTTGTGACTATCGTTACAGTGAGTGTACATTATCATGTTGTCTTTACAGTGACTATCCTCATTTGTTGAAGGAAAAAAGCATTAATGTGGTTCAATAGCAATGTATTCAAGCGACAATTACACAAGGGATAATCACTCTGAGATTTCCTCATTTGTGACTATCCTTACAGTGAGTGTACATTATCATGTTGTCTTTACAGTGACTGTCCTCATTTTTTGAAGGAAAAAAACATTAATGTGGTTCAATAGCAATGCATTCAAGTGGCAATTACACAAGGGACAGTACATGCCCATTAAAGTTGGTGTTTTGTTATCCAGCATGACAATGGAGACAGCATACTCTGTGTCAATTTTACTGATCAAATTTCCCTCCGCCAGGCAAAGCAACAATCTGGGTATGATAAGGTAAAGTTTTTGCAACAATTTCTTGCTGCTGCTAAGGTTACCATTGTTTATGGTTTCTATTATATAGTTCTATCTATATTGCTATATGGCCTTTTGTTTAGGATTAAGTAGATGAGGGAAAATATTTCTTTTGTGGATTGTAAACAAAACATTGAATTATTTCAGAGAACAGATCTAAATCTATAAGATGCTACGATGGAGCACATGACCATGTACTTGTGAATATTAGGATCCATGTTAATCAAATGACTGCTTTATGTAAATTACTTTTGAGTAAGTAAAAGGAAATACAATTTTTTGAAGTGTGCAAGGATTTTTATGATATACAGGTGTATGAAGAAATGAATCTGTGTTGTTTTGTATCAATATCAAACATCTCTGATATATTTTCATGTTTTTATAATCTATTTTACAGATGAAAACTGTCCAACAGATAAAGATTGGGAACTTCTCCCAGCATCTGTACCTGCATCTCTCTTATATACTACAAGTTGCTTGCCATCAGAAATTGCAGTTCCCTCACATGACATTGATGGTGAAGTGTTCTTTTCAGAGCCATCATCTGTGGTTACCAATGCTCCTATTTTAGGCAATAATTTTGTTGCATTCCATGAGCCATTGGTCAAGTTTCTTCTACAAGCTTCTGATGCCTCAAAATCTAAGCAGCGCCTACGCATGCCTCGTTGTGGTTGATTATCATTCTGTACATGAATTATAATAAGTAATCAGTTTTGGGCCTTGGAATCTTGTATGTAACATGCACAGGCATTTCATGGCTAAATGAATCTATTTTAAAAGCATCAACTTTTCTTACATGATGCTGGATACATAAGTAGAACAAGTGTATATCAAATTGGAAGCAATCAGAACTCCACAATGACATATTATTTAGAGTACTCTTTAGTTTAAGTAATAATGCATATATTGACACTGTAAAGACAACATGATAATGTACACTCACTATAAGGACAGTCACAAATGAGGACATCTCACAGTGACTATCCTTAGTGTAATTGCCACTTGAATGTATTGCTATTCAGCCACATTAATGCTTTTCTTCTTCAACAAATGAGGATAGTCACTATAAAGACAACATGATAATGTACACAGTGAGTGTACATTATCATGTTGTCTTTATAGTGACTATCCTCATTTGTTGAAGAAGAAAAGCATTAATGTGGCTGAATAGCAATACATTCAAGTGGCAATTACACAAGGGACAGTCACTGTGAGATGTCCCCATTTGTGACTATCCTTACAGTGAGTGTACATTATCATGTTGTCTTTACAGTGGCTATCCTCATTTGTTGAAAGAAAAAAGCATTAATGTGGTTCATTAGCAATGTATTAAATAATTTATTTTTTTTAATCCACCCACGGGCGTCACCATTGCGACGGGAGCCCGTCGTAATGCGATGCAGGCATCCATCACAATTGCTTGGGAGGACTGTCGCAATTGCGATGGCCCTCTGAAGCCATGCGACGGGGGGGCGACGCCCATGCCACTAACAAATTTTAGCAACATTGCGACGGGAGGGCACCGCAATTGCGACGGCTACCCATAGACGTCGCAATTTGTGACTAAAAAATAGTGACGTCTATGGGTGTTGTTATTGCGACACATAGCCATCGCAATTGAGACACATAGCCATTGCAAAATGCCCCCAAATGTATTAGTGGAGGTAGGCCATTTAGGACCTCTTCCAGGATGTGACCATCATAGATAGACATCTCAGTTGGGACCATCTGCTAGAGGAGTATAGTCAGGACTATCTAGTTCTATGCATCATGTGCTCCATAGTAGCATAGGCTCTAAACACTGACTAAAGTCAGAGAGGGTTCACACTAGGTTGGTGGAGATTGGTCACAGACCTGGTGGCACAACCCCAACAGATGGCATGGGGACCAGTGATCCTTGCAATTATGTATCATGTGCTATGTGAGATTGTCTATAGGGATGACTGATCATGGGCATGCAGGCCATCCTAGCACATATATGGGTGTGGGATCACATAGCTATTGTGCGACCATGGGTATAGCCTCAGGAGCAGACGACTGCTTACATATACCAATATAAAGGGTTCATCACATAGCTACATAGTGGTGAACTTACATATTACAAGCAGCTGCTAGATGAGCTAATGACATTTGAGTGGAGACCATACAGGTTGTGTGAGCAGTGGAATGGTAGGGATCGGGAGCTCGGGTACATGTTATGCAGTCAGCCATTACTAGGTAGGCATGCAGATATTATGGAGCATTTTGTGATCACCCAAGTTTGCAGGCAATTTGGTAGGCAATAGAGAGTGGTAGTAGAGACCACCACATATGCTAGGGTATGGGAGGATGAGGGACTAGGATGGATATCAATGCTGGATTACTAGTAGGAAGCATAGGAGATAGTAGGATTGTAGAGAGAGCCATGGGAGTACCTACCAGACATGGCAGATGCAGGGTAAATGTGGCATACATAAAAGAGTAGTAGAGATGTCCTTTCCCATGATTTACAATCCTAGATGCATAGCCATAGGCACAAGGTGGGGATGGAGATGATGGAGGAGGGGGAGGTGGTGGGAGAGTAGAGAGAGGCCAAGGGTCTCAATCAGGTGGCTATAGATGGTCACACCAATAGGTGGAGGATGACGAGGAGGAGGAGGAGGAGGTGAGACCAGTTTGTCAATGGGTTGATGTAGGGCAAGAGCATCCTATAGCTAGAGGAGGAGAGGATCTCCAAGCTAGGATTCATGCCTTAGAGGTCGAGGTGTAGCAGCTGAGGACTATGATCACCATTCGTGATCAACAACTTATGGATGGGGGGGCTGAGATATATTGGCAGGAGAGGGCGGCACAAGATGATACTGTGGAGATCGGAAAGAAGGTAGCACAGGCAGCATACTACCATGGTTTGTACATAGTATCCATTCCTACTCTAGTTCGAGAGGGTAGGGAGGTCAGACATGTGAGTTGACAAGATAGAGCCTCTGACTCCACTAGCACATCCTCCAAATGAGGGGAGAGTTAGTCATAGGTTTAGGGTTTTGATGTATAGACATGTCTTGAGACTTGATCCAAATTTTGGGATCTCACATTGTATTTGTATCATGATTTATATATATGAGATGGCTAGATTATGATCTATCATGTGTAATTGACTCATTGTGATAGATGTTTCATTATTATTATCTTGTTATATTTCTCAAATGTATGATATATGCTTATGAATGCTCATGTATAGTTCCTCGCATGGATGTATGTTTAGTTCTCATGTTATGATATAGACTCATGTTTCTGAAAATGATCTTTTTGATATGATGATAAGATTAACCCCTTGTGATGACAAGAATATAAAAGGATGGGATATGAAAGATAAGAAGTGAAAAGACATGATCAAGAAGAAATGAAAGGCAATTGCAATTGATTGACAAGTCTGTGAAAGATGAAAGGAGAGCTCTCTCCATACGCAAGATGCAAAACTAAACTAACATGAACCTAAGAATGCAAGCTACTATGAAAAGTGGTTTACTTGCAAGGTTACAAAGCTGTTAGACTCTAAAAATTATCATTGAGATTTATTGATAGCATCACAAGATCATACAATATGCACTAGTATAACTATAGGTATATAAATATGATCTATATCAGATAGGTATGTGGGAATCCCACCTAAGCATCAAAGACATGTAGGTCAGGATGACTAGTGTAGTGAGGTTCCTTAAGTTTAATATAGAAAGATTATGCTTGCATCGAGACACCAAAAAGTCAAGATGACCATAAGCATGCGCTTGTAGAAAATAGTCAAGGATAATACATTAGGGATCCTTAGTGTCAAGGGTAAAAAGCATAAATGCTCATGATAGTTAGGATCGACAAGATATACCCACAGGCAGAAAATAGATAAAATATGTCTTCATCCCCTAGTCTTCTAACTATGCATCATTGAAAAATATTAGGGAGAGAACACTCATCAAAAGAATTCATCATAGATAGCACACAAAGAAATAAAGTCAAACAAGTCTCAGTGAGTCATGTGTTTAAGTGCATGTGTGTAGGTCATAGAGTCAAACTTTGAGTATCGCATCTGCTAGTCAGGAATATCATATCATTCTAGACTATGGTTAGGATATCTAATAAGTGTTGAGAAACACTTGATGCTAGGGAAGTGTTGAAAAACATAGTTGGAAAGTGTTGAGAAACACTAGTTGAACCAAGTTTCCCAAGAAACCTTGATGCACAAAAAGACCCAAGATAAGCTAAAACAACATATGCCCCCTAGACTAAGATAAGAGTAAATTTTAGGCTAGGAGAGACAATGTGAGAAGTGGAGTGAAAGAGTGCCACACAAGACTTATAGACATAGGTGCAAGGGTCCCAAACAATGCCTGTTTCCAAGTTTTCACCACTTGGAAGATTTTTTAGATTTTTTACAATTTTTTTGTATTTTTGCTACCAAGGTGCTTGTTTCCAATTTTCACCTAGGCACTTTTTCTATTTTCTAAATTTTTTGAATATTTTGATTTTTTGGTGAGACATCAAAGTGCCTATTGCTAGGTTTTCACTAGGATGCTCTTTTTTATCAGGACTTTATATGCTTTTTAGGATTTTTTTAGCATCATATATGAAAAAAAAAAATTGAAATTTTTTCAGGATCAATAAGATATATACAAAGAGCTCAAGAACCCTAGACATAAAACTTCTTCAGATGTAGAACATTGATAGGTTTGGTAAGCTCTTCTTCCTCAGGTGTAGATAACTGATAGGCCCCAGACCCAAATGTTTCCATGATGATGTAATTCCCTAACCAATTTTTTTGAACTTGCCTTTCTACTCTCTGTTCTGCTAATTCTTAGGATTTTCTCTTAGGACTAATTCACCCACTTAGAACTCTCTAGGATGAACCTTCTTATTATAGGTAGCAAACAATCTCTTCTAATAAGTGCACATGTGATCAAAGGCAGCCTTGCGACATTCCTCCAAAGTAGTAAGATCATGAACTCTCATGGCCCTATCATCTTTGTCGGTAATCAAACCATGTAGAGAGACTCTCAGTGATGGTATTTCAACCTCTAATGGTAAGACAACCTTAGAACCATAGACCAAGGGAAAAGGTGTGGCACTTGTAAGAGTGTGAATAGAAGTTCTATAAGCCCATAGCGTAGGATTGATCTGTAGATGCCAATCCTTTCTTGATTTGTACACTATCCTATGAAGGATTTTCAGAAATGTTTTATTTGAGGCCTCAGCTTGGCCATTCCCTTAAGGGTAGTAAATATAAGACCAATGTTATTTAATTTTAAATTTTTTGCATAATTGTTTCAGGTCTTTATTCTTGAATTGGCCACCATTATTTGTGACTATGGAAGAAGGAATAGCATAGTGGAAAATGATGTGACTCAAGATAAAAAAAGGTAACATGTTTGCCCGTAGTTGCAGACAATGGGATAGCTTCAACCCATTTGGTAAAATATTCAGTAGCTGTAATAATGAACTTATGCTCACTTGAAGAACTGGGATGAATCTTGCCTACCAAGTCAAATTCCCATTGCTAAAATGGCTAGTATGTAATAGAGGGAATGAGATTCTCATGTCATTGACATTTCTTGTAGGACTTGGCATATTGAATAGCATTAGCTTGCATAGTAGGCCAATAGTAACTAGCCCTAAGAAATTTTTGAGCTAACGCAAGACCATTAGAGTGTGAACCACATATGCCATCATTGACTCAAGTTAGTACTTTTTATGACTCCTCTATTTCTAGACACCTAAGGAGAGTTCCATGTAGACCCTTCATATACAAGTCATGAGAGATGAGGGTAAAATGTGAGGCTTTATAGATGATTTGGCACTTCTCATTTTGTGTTAGATTTTTAGGAATAATCTGATCTCAGCAATAGGAAAATATAGTAGCATAGCGAGATGAGTCATGACTAACCATAGTATAAATGACACGGCCATCAGGGGAATCAAACGTGGGATGACACAACTCTTCCAGTAGGAACTCAAAGCATGACTCATGCTCTTCCAATTGTAGAATAGATGCCAAAGAAGCCATGGCATCAGTAGCCTTGTTCTTAGCTCTAGGAATTTTTTGGAATGTAACAGATGTGAAATAATTCCTATGTGAGTCTATCATTTTCTTGTAGGGAATCAACTTGCCATCCTTTCTCTGGTAATCATTGTTTACTTGATTTATGACAAGTTGTGAATCTTCAAAGATATGTAATTTTTTAATCCTCCATTCTAGGGAAAGCTTAACACCATTGAGAAGGGCTTCATATTAAACTATATTATTGGTGCATGGAAAGAGAAGCTTATAAGATTTTGGAATTGTGTATCCATGAGGTGTAACAAATAAGATTCTAGTGCTAGCCCCATTCTGTGTATGAGAACCATTGAAGAACATTTTCCATGTACACCTTGTGACATTCATGATCGAAGCATCTGGGAAGTCTATCTGAAGAGGAGTATCATCAGTCATGGGAAATTTGGCCAATTGATCCATGATTGGTTTTCCTTTAATGGCTTTCCTTTTGACATATTGAATGTCAAATTTTGAAAGAATCAACATCCATTTAGCAAGTCATCCGGTAAGCGCAACTTTACTTAAGAGGTACTTTAAAGGATCAATTTTGGTGATCAATTGCATAGTATGTGTGAGCATGTAATGTCTAAGTTTTTGGGACACAAACACTACTACTATACAAGCTTTTTCAATGCTAGTATAATTGAGCTCATAAGAAACCAAGGTGTGACTGATGTAGTAGATAGCTCATTCTTTTCTCATATCATCTTGTTGTGCAAGGAGAGCTCTTAGAGAATTTGTTGTAGTAGATATGTAGAGTATCAAAGGTTTCCCTTGGATAGATGGCATAAAATAGGAGGTTTTTCTAGGTAGTTCTTGATTTGGTCCAGGTTCTTTTGACACTCCTCATTCCATATGCAAGTAGCCCCTTTATGCAAATTCTTACTGAAGGGTTGATCTCTCTTCACTAATTAAGAGATGAACCACCTAATAGATTGGAGACAACCTTGGAGACCCCTTAATTGTTTTATGTTGTGAGGAGGTGGCATCTCCATGATAGCTTGCACCTTTTCTAGGTCTACCTCTATTCCTTTTGCTAATATGATATAGCCTAATAATTTCTTAGAAGTGACACCAAAAGAACATTTCTTAGGATTCAATCTAAGTTGAAATTGTTCCATGCAGTCCAATATCAAACTCAAATTAGATAAATGAGTGTTTCTTAGTTGTGATTTAGCAAGTGTGTCATCAACATAGCCTTCCATGTTTTTATGCATCATATCATGGAATATGGTAGTCATAGCTCTATGATAGGTTGCACCAGCATTCTTAAGACCAAATGGCATGAAATTCCAACAAAAGGTACCCCATGCACACCTAAAAGCTATCTTCTCTTGGTCTTCAGGAGCAATTTTGATCTGATTATATCTGGAGAAGCCTTCTATAAGGGAATACATTTCATAGCTCATTGTCCACTATCATATCAATGTTTGGAAGTGAAAAATCATCCATAGAGCATGCTTTGTTTAGATCTTTGAAGTCAATGCATACACAAATGGACTTATCATGTTTGGAAATATGAACAATATTGGAAATCTACTCAGCGTAGTCAATAGCTCTGATGAAGTTATCTTTTAGAAGCTTCTCAAGTTTAGCCTTAACCAATAATGCCACATGAGGATGCATCTTTCTGAGTTTCTATTTGATAGATTTTATCTCTAGAGCAATAGAGAGGTGATGCATAATAAGCTCAGTGTCCAAACTAGGTAGGTCTGAATATGTCCATGTAAAGTTGATCTTTTTCTCTTGAAAAAATGTGGTAAATTATTCTTTCTCCTCTACCGAGAGTGACTAAGCTACATGGATTAACTTAGGAGACTCCTTTGTCACCAAGTTGGTTGGTTGTGTAGGTTCTATCAGAACTGAAGATCTTTCCTTGAAGTAGCTGGGCAGATTACCAATTACCTCATCCTCAAGTGCCTCGGAGAGGTTTTCACCCTTAGATACATCTTTATTTTTACTATTTTGAGGTTTAGACACCCCCACAATATGGTATTCACCATCCAACCATTTCTTTTTTATTTTGATTTTATGACTGAGGTACTTGATATCTGATACTGTAATATTTGTTGCTAGTTTGCTGGTGGAAGAGGTGATAGGTTCAATGACATTGAGGTAACAAGCGATCTCATAGTCATTTTGGAAGGAAGGCAATGTAGGTCTTTGATCCTGGGTGGACCAATCTATGAGATCTGAGTGTATGAGAGGGATAAAAGTGATGGGTTCAAGGGTATTGATGCAATAGGTATAGTCTCTGGTGATGAGAGAAGTCGACCCTATAGGGTAAGCTCCAAAAGTATCAAGATCTAGATTTGGCATAGAAGGACCAGTGTGGTTCACTAAAGCAATATGCAGAATGAACTCGTCAGACCCTACGTGAGACTCATCAACTACGTCAAGTTGGGCACTATAAGTATGAATCACATCAACTTCCATATCCACTATGGAAGATCCTTTTGAGAGAGTGTCCCATTCATACTCATTTGAATCTGTCATTGAACTTCTACTGGGATGTTTGGACCAAGAAGGTTTAGGATGCCTATAAGTAGAGACACTCATGCCATTATTTGTGAGATCTTCTCTTTCTAGTAACCGCATAATATTTCTATGTTGTCTATCTCTAGGGTCAAATTCATTAGGTACATCATCACTAGACATAGAGGCTTCAGCTATGTCATCATTGGGTATGCTTTCTTCTCCCCAAAGGAGTGAAGTAGAAGGGAGACCATCTCCCATTTGAGCCATAGTGTATAGTGGTGATTTATCCATATCTATAACTGAGTCACTAATCATGGGAGCATTTTTGGAACATTTAGTGGGGTCATCATCGGCACCATATCCTAGACCTATGGTATCCTTAGAGTGTTGACCATCAGTATAACTCAAAGGTTAAACTAGAGCATGTCCATTATTACTTAAAGGTCCTTGGCCTTGATAACCCATTTGCTAAAAAAATGTGTAGCCTCTAACATAGCATCCAGGGGAGATGGGAATAGCAACTATCATACTATCTTCTTCTTCTTTATAGATCCAATCTCTAATAGCTTGTTCTTCTTTCTCTACCTCTAAGGGTATAGATGCTTTAACAAAGGTACCAAAAATTATCATGGTAGAAGTAGAAGGCTTCATCTTGTCTGAAGGTCTACCATATGACTTAGGAGAAGTAGGCATAGCAGCAATAGAATCCAATGTGTATTCACCCATACCAATACTCATCATTTTTAATTTCTTCTTAGCAGCAATAAGGGATGCACTAGGATCATGGGAAGGTTTATTGTGTGTGAAGAACATTTTAGTGGTAGTGAGAGGATTGATAGAAATAACATTGTCCCCACGAATCATGATTTCTACTCCATTGTATGGGAATTTGATGCATTGATGGTAGGTAGAAGGAACAACTTTCATGTCATGGATCTAAGGATGACCTAGAAGAATATTGTATGTGAGTGGGATGTCTAACACTTGAAACACAATATCACTCATAATTGGACCCACTATGATAGGAAGCACAATAAGACCCTTTGAAGATCTCTCCACTTCATCTTATGCATTGATAGTGATATTTTTCCTAGGATCTACAACAAATTTGAAAAATCCCAATTGTTGCACAACATGAAAGGACTCGGCGGACTCGAGTATGGTATACTTTGACCTCGATATGTAAAGCAAGATTATGTGGGTGACTAAGGGATGTGTCATCCTCTACAACAAATGTGAGATAGTGAGGAGATGAGATATGATTGACCATAGCCTGGAACTTATCTGGATCAATGTTATTGGGGACATTCACTTTGCGTAGAGCCTTATCAAGGATCTCTTTGTGCAAGGGGGATAGCTCAAGAAACTAAAAAATGGATATTTGGGCTGGTGTTCTTTGTAACTGGTGAACAAGATCACAACTAGATGTGGCTGAAGGAGCCACTTGCTTAGAGGATGAGGCTTGTTTGGGATTGTTAGCAGTTCGAAGGACAATTTTGGCTTGACCCCTAGTAATAGCATTTAGTGTCTCACTTTGGGAAGATAAACCATCAAGTGTTTGCAAGACCAACCTAGGTGTATCATGATTGATGTCGCTATTACCTTGAGGTCTCATCATAAAAACACTCTCAATGGGCTCTACCATGATGATCATAGTCTCATTGTGAGTATATGTATAATTAATCTTGGCATCATGATTTTTCTTGTCTGCTTGAGAGGACTCCCCCTTTTTGTACTTAGGTAGAGGGGTTTTGAAGGCCTTATGATCATAATTATTAACCAAGCCATCTATGAGAATTGTGCCTCCATCAATAAGATCTTTAATAACATCTTTGAGCTTGAATCAATTATCTATGTTGTGTCCCTTATTTCTATGATAATTGCATAAATGATCCTCTCTCCACCAATCAAGCTTAACTAGTGGATTGAAGGGACAAGAATTGTCAGGAAGCATAAGATACTTGTTTCCAAACAAGGTCTTAAGAATCACATCATAAGGTTTAGCCAATTTGGTGTAGACTCATCATTGATATGACTTCTTGGGTTTGTCCACATATTGAGTTTTAGGTACACTTTGAGTGTTGGCAGCCTCTTGTTGTTTAGCTACATAGATAGCATTAAAGAGCTGGAAAGTGGGCTCTTTAGGTTTAGGAACATCCACAACCCCATCATTGAGAACATATTTATTTTTGTTCCAGGGTTTTTAGTTGTCCTTTCCACTACCTCTAGTATCTTTGTTGATGACAATATCCCCTTTCCTTATGGCAACATCCTCAATACGGTATGCACTTTCAACCATGTCGTTGAAAGAGGAAAATAGATGTTTTCTTAGATCATAACATAATTCAAGCACAAGAGTATTGATAGAGATGTCAATATTTTCCTTCTTAGGTAATTAATGAGGATATCTAGAATATAATGACCTCCAACATTGCAAGTAGGTAGCGAATGGTTCACCTTGATTTTTCTTGAGAGCACACAGATCTATCATGGTAATAGCTAGCTGCTGAATGTTGTATGAATAATGTTGAGTGAAATTCCTAGCCAACTCATGAAAGGTCTTGAGAGGAGGTGTCAATTTTGCAAACCATTCCAAAGCTTGTCCTCTTAAACTCCTCAAGAACAGCCGTAGTAGAAATGTGTCCTTGTGAAAGAAGTCCATGCTAAGAGCATAAAAATGACATGCATGGTCATGGGTATCACCATTTCCATCATACTTATTGTATTTGGGAACCTTAATATCCCTAGGAAACAAAACCATGTATAGACTCCTATCAAGGAGAAGATCACAAATAGATTCTACAAAAGAGACCTTTGGAGGTTCCTTTTCTATTGCCAATTGAGCAAGATGTTGATTCGTTTGTTTTAATTCATCTCTAAGGATTTATAATTTGGTTAGTACTCTTTCTTGAATGATTTGGTGGACATCATAACTAGGAGGGAGCTTGTATCCTCTAGAAGTCATGTATTGAAAGTATTGATCTCCATTACGCTCTCAAAGTTTATGCATCAAACATTGGGAAGCCTCATCTTGTTCAAACCTCATAAGTTCTTCACTAGAAACATCATCACTTCCCTCTTCCTCATGATGAGATGGAGGAGGTCTAGGAGGTGAAGAAGGTGTAGCAAAAGTTTGTCTTGGAGGGGACCTTGCTGGCATATTGTTACCATGATTGCCACTAGCTCCAAAAAAAGATCTATTTTCATAATCACTAGTCTTAGCTTGATCATGAAACATTCCTCTTGAAGCCATGCACCTAGCAGAATCCATTATGATTTTATTATGCTCTTTATCTAAGCCTTTCTAGTTGTCTCTATGCTCAAAGTGTTCTTGCAAACTATGATATTTCTCTTGTTCTATCATGGTAAGTGAGACACTATCCATGGTTTTGTGGGCCTTGAATGCAAAAAAAAGGAAGCCTCCTTTATACCACGGGGTGACCTTAGAATCCTCAGATTTGTCTAGGCTGGAACTATTGTCACTAACTCACACTTGTGAGCATCTTGTAGGAGAGGGTAACTGTGTATAGTTGAACTGAGGATGACTCCTTTGCTCAAACTAAAATCAAGTTGTAACTGGGATGAAAAGGAATCTTGTTTGACTAATAGAATAAGGAAAAGTTTCTTAGATTTTGAGATAAGAAAAGCTAATAAAGTTCACTTATCAAGATAGGACAATAGAGATGGCTTGCCAAAGGTGCTCAAGAACTTACAACAATCAATTGACTCAAGCTGAGATATGAGCAAGAAGCTCCATTAGCAAATAGCTAGACAGGTAACCGAAGTGTGAAAAGTGATCGAAAGTAGCATTTGATAGGCTCAAATCCAATAGTTTTAACTCATCTTTCTCAGTCTAGAACAAACTTAAACATGAAAATAAGAAGCCAAAGTTAGGTAAGAATAGGAAAGGACACTCTACAACAAACTAAGGGACAACTTCTAATTGCAGACAATAGTAAGACAACAAAATGACTCTGTGCGATAGTTCACAGGATAGCAGGATGATACAATTTGGCCAGATGATATTTCACACATAGCAGTGTGATAATAACCAAGTAGTTGATGGGATAGAAGGTATAAAGTTCATGTGATACAAGTTCAGCAATGAAGTATCATGCGATAATACTCAATAAAGTGGTGCGATGATTGTTCAGTATTGCATGATGTTTGACCAGTGAATGTGTAAAACCCAGTTTCGAAGGTAATTTTGATCAAAGTTGTAGTTTGATAAGTTCAATTTCTCAGTTTGGAATGCATAAAAATAGAAAACATATAGGTTTGCAAATAGTGGGGGATCAAACGTGTCATAAAACAATTGAACAAGGGAAAAAGCAACTTTGCCAAGACATGTACTTGGGATATGAAAGAAAAAAATCCTATGAACACTACTATGATGTTTGATGTTCAAGAAAGTTTACACAAGTAGATCACAATGAAGATAATTGAAGCACTTGATAACTTAGAGAGACAAAGGCTCAATACTCAATAGCTTAGCCCACACTTGATGTCGCATTACCTCACACAAAGTGGTTGCCCATAATAGATACTGGCTTTGTCATGGAAGTACCGATGACACAACCAAAGGAACACAGATGGTGAGTGTAAAATATTGGGGTGATCTTGGTAGTCCACAAGGATCGATCCTTGCACCAAGATGTTGAGTGGAAAAATTGGGTAGCTTCTATCTAAGGTTCATAATGAGGGGTTCCATTCACAATACCCCTCTTACTCCCTGAAGGGACTCCTTACCTTGTGGTAAGTAATGGACCTCGCAGCCACAAGAGTACCTTAAGCATTCTTGCTTAGCATTTTTCTCATGGTCACAATCCCACAAGTACTCACACTAAGCGAAGACAAGTATTACATCTACCAAGGTTTTGTGTCCTTGATAGCCTTGAGTTTATAGTGGGTCAGAATAGCCAGGTATTAGCTTGTCCCCACTTGGGTCATTCCTCTTGATGTCTCAAGAGTAGGCCCGCTAAAGGATTCTAGACTAAACAAGAAGTGGATCAACCTTTGAAAGTTAGGATTTCTGGTTCACCACAAGGGTGAAGAGCATACTCTCCTATCTCAAAAGCCTTTCCCAAACATGCCAAGCAATATTCAATTAACCTTCTTGCTTTCAAAATCTAGAGGTGGGTCAAGATTTTTGGTTCACCACAAGGATGAAGAGCATACTCTCCTACCACCAAAAGACTCTAATGACAAGATATTAAGTGCCTAAGAAAATGAACTAGTATAATATTGCACTTGAAAATGAAAGGAAAGAAGAAGAAGAACTTTTGGTTTTTATGCTTTGGGCAGCCCTGCAAGAAAGATTAGTATCCCTTGTGCATTTGAAGCTTTGACATGTGTTCTTTTACAAAACTATGCAAGCAATTAGGGCACACCTACAAGCACAACTCGTTAGGCCTACAAGGGTTAGCATAACAAAACCAGGTATAATCTACAAATAAATATTTCCCCTAACACAACAAATCAAAAACTAGAAAGAGGAAAACTAAATCTTGCAAAAAAAGAAACCAAAAATAATCACTTTTAGGCCCAAGTGATAGTTTCTATTGGAAGAGGTTCACACGATACTTTGTAGTATAAGGATGTGATACTTCTAGTTTGGGTGACACTTTGCACTACCTATAGGCAACAAAATGTTATATATCTGGGTGATAGAGTTTTGTATGAACATATGATACTTTTGACTAGAAAAGTATTGCATGGCTATGTAAGAAACTGTCGTACAATACTGGAAAGGTGTCATATGATAGTCTATCAGAAAATACAAAAAGATAGCTGAAACAACAAGATAACAGTGAGGAAAATGTAGCAAAAATGCAAGGAAAGAAAGGAAAAATAGAGTTGGTTTGCCCCACGGTGGGCACCAAAAATGTACACTCAAGATGTGCACTTCTCTAAGCCATTGATTCCAAGGGTATCCATTGGATTGGAAACCTTGAAAAGTGACCTAGAGCTTCCTTGCTAGTAAACCATGTAATGGGAGATTCAAAGAGACAAGGGAAAGAATGCCAATATCCTCAAGAATCACAATGGAAAATGCAATGCAAACTATGCTAGAATGAGAATGCAAGAATGTAACTAAACTATGAAAATGAGAGTATTACAAGCCATTACTAGTTAAGCTATGTGAACTAAGCTAAAGCATGAAATGAAATTAAGTTAAGAATTCTATGAAGAGACTAAGCTACAAAGCAAGTATGAAGACTAAAATGCAACAAGTTCTTCAAAATCTCCAAGTCGCCAAGAAAACCTGCAACACAACATTAGCATCAAGAGTGGGATCCTAGAATGAGAAAAGAGCTCTCCTTTTAAAGATAAATGGACCATGGAGATTAAGAGGCAAAATATTTGATCAAGGGTGGAGTTTGAAATTGGGAGAAATCCTTGTGCACAAGTCTCCTCCAATGAGAAAGAAGTGTTGACTTTTGTGCCTCATGTGCGACAAAAAAAAGCCTTTTCCTCTTATTTTTAAAATAGGAATAATGCTTTATTTGTACAACTTAGGATAAAAGGTAAGTGGGGGCTTTTTATTTAATAAAAGGGGAGGAAATTACTTTTAATTAAATAAAGACTTAGGATAAAATGGTTAATCCATAGAATATAATTGAACAAATGATAGAATTGGGATTTGATCAAGAATAAGCAATTGATGAATTTAGAAAATAATGCTAGAAAGGGGCTAATAGTCTAGGTGACCATTTTTAGGTGATTGCACAAATGACCTCTAGTCACCAAGTACCACCAAATAGGATTCGACCTTTTGGCAGAGTAATCTCAAGAATATATTAAAATGGGTCAAAAGATCAAATGAAAGAAAATTTTAGATGTTGAAGTACAACTTTTAATGGATAAATAAACATTCTCCAACATTAATTTATCTTGGTCAAAAAGTTAGTTGCAAGGGTCTGGCATTGCAAATATGAGGGAGGTACATTCTATGAAATGGATGCTAGTATCATAAGGGTTGGTATGTGAGAATCTAAAAGGATGCATAGAAAACATTTTATTTGAGTAGAAGACCAAGAACGGTGTAGTGCATTGAAAACAATACACAAAGTAAAAGGAATTGAGGCATACGTATTGGAATAAAGGAGTTCCTGCATAATATTATGGGCATGCATTAAAAATTGAAGGCACCTCACATAAACAAGAGCTTAGCATATGTATGAGAGGCCTAGCACAAGTGCATAGACTAGGGCAGGAGAAAATGAGAGGGGGAGCTTCCTGCAAGTGGTATTGGGGGCTTCCACTTGTTTTAGAATGGAATGCTAGTGCCAAATATCATGTGGCTACTAGCATGAAAAACAATAAGGACTCACGCATTGATAAGGATATGTAGCAGCAAGGCCCACACATTTTCATTGGTGGCTATGCATTTAGCATGTGAACATGCTCACGGAGGGTGAGCTACCTGCGTAATGGCACTTACATAGGAGATAGTTTGCCTTGCATAATGTGCAAAGGGGGGTAGTGTATTAAGTCACTAAGCTTGCATTTGAATGTGTAATGAGAAAACAAAACTAAGAGATGCCTGTGCTAAGGACAAGGGAGGCAACACCTAGGGTGACTCACGTGAGAAGCTTAGGAACTAGTATCTGGTGTGGGAAAAAATGAGGCAAAGGATGCTAGCCCATATTCATTAGAAGGACAATGCGTACTAAGTTTGGCGGTCATGCAAAGAAGAAAGGAGATACTTGCAGCTTGTAGGCCAAAACAAATGGAAGTTGGAAGATGCATGAGCAGCCATTGGTGAGTGCATACCCATTACAATCTATAGAGGGCTATGTGCATGGTATAGGGTGTGTGTGTGTTTTTTTGAGAAGTGTGTATGCCAGTTAGAATGGCCTAAATCCACAAGGAGGGCATAAGAGAGACAACAAAACATTATACGCAGGAAGCTTGAGAAGAGGCTGCGAGGTATGTCAAAAGGTGACTGTATGCACTTATGGGGAGTTGTATACCATTTTAAAGGAGGTTAGTGCATGCTAGAAATGTCTTTATAAAATAAATATGGGTATGTAATAGTTGGGTGCAAGCCAACAATGTAAAAGCCAGGAAAAGAAGAGAAAAAATGTGAAGCGACTGCATGTGGATTTATCCCACATGTGCCTAGATTTGGGGTTTCAAGCATTTTAAATATAGTGACACTCAATATGAATGTAAATTGGAAGAAAGAGAGGCATGTGAGTCCTCTCTGCCTTGTGGGCTCACCTCGATTTGTGTGTCAACTGGGCATGTAGATAATATTTTGATATAAAGTTTAAAACTCTCAAACAAATTATCCCACATTGATGCTGAAATGGGGATTTGAGGTTTCAAGCACTTTAAATATAGTGACACTCAATATGAATGTAAATTGGAAGAAAGAGAGGCATGTGAGTCCTCTCAGCCTTGTGGGCTCACCTCAATTTGTGTGCCAGCTAGGCATGTAGATAGTATTTTGATATAAAGTTTAAAACTCTCAAACAAATTATCCCACATTGGTGCTGAAATGGGGTTTTGAGGTAAATATAAGCAACTTCACTCAAACACAAGGTAGATGAAGAGTTGGAGGCTATACCTGTGTGACTACTCATGTTGACGCCTTAGTTTCTATGCTGGTAGGCCAGTAGGATATAAATTTTTTAGAGGATAGGTGGCACACTGACTAGGTGAGGTAGACACATGGCATGCAGTTGCTGAGTCTCAAAATAGAGCCAACAGTTAATGGAAGACTTGGAGATCTTGAGGTAGCAGTTAACTAACCACTAGTTGCCAAGTTGTCAGATGCTAGTGGTTAAGTGGCTAGCATCTGGAGATCCAGAGATAGCCTAGTTTTTTATTCTCCAAGTCCTGGTGGTTAAGGCCCTAGCATTCTAAGATTTGGAGATAGTCTATTGTCACTAGTTCTCAAGATCATTTTCAGTCAAGACAAGTCATTTGGAGATTGGGAGAATGGGCTTAGTCGCCTATTCTCCAAATCTAACCCAAGGTCAAGGTCTCATCTAGGGAATTGGAGAATGACTTATTCACCCAGTCACTAGGTTTAACCATAGTTAAGAAATATATATAGAGATTATGATATGCAAGCCATTCGCCAATTCTCCAAATGAGGGTGGTCAAGATTGAGTTAGGTCTGAGCATCCAATGAAATGGTGACACTTGGCACTTCCTAGTCCCTTCTATGGAAAAATGCACAAATAATACAATATTGCAGATTTGAAAGTATTTAAAAATTTAAAGCAATATGATGTAGTTTAGACTATAGGGAAAATTCAAAAAAATTAAATGATAGGGCCATCTGACGGAAAAATGTTCTAGAGATTCATTTTTTATCCAAACATATAAGTGCTATATGTTTCCGCAAATGGGAAAAGACAAGGAATCCAATGGCAATGATTATTTTCATTTTCAGTGAACTAGGAAGGAGCAGTATGGGTTGTAATTTAGAGGCTACAATCAGGATTAGTTTGTTGGAGAAATGATTGCACATAGTGGATCAGTTTGGAGAATTAGTTGCAGAGCAAAGTGTGGAAAAACTTGGACATATTTTCATGCCAAGAATGGACAACTGTCAGTTTGCTTTCAACTGACCACATTCCCCTATATCTTAGTTTCTCTTCTCATTTGTAAAGGATGTTGAAAATTTATGCTGCTGGGATAGCTTCCATGCTTTGGAGTTTTATTTTTTGTGTTCATGATCTTACAATGTATAGTTTCAGATAAATTTTCATAAGAACAATGGAATCCCTATGTTAGCACTTAAACCTGCAGATGGTTCAAATATTTTAGAAAATCACTGAACTTATGACTCATGTATTCCCAATAGCTTCATCTAGCACAATCTAAATGCTAAGGTAGTAAGGCTTCAAGCCTTCTTCACTTTGAGTGTAAAACTCAGGCGGGTTTACCTTTCAATTTCTTCTACAAAGCATAACAAAATTGATCTACGTACTTGACATAGCCAATACAGCTCATAAACATACAAGTAAAAGTAAATGGAGATAGTTTCTTGATAAAATGATGGTGAATAGATGTAAATCAAACTAAACTAGTGACTTATTCATTGGGCTAGAGTCAAAGCCAAACATCTACAGAATCCTATTAACACAAAGATATTAAAATTCAAATAAATTGCCTAACAATTTATTCTCGCAATTCCCAACCCTACCATCAAATTTTGATGTAGGGGCATCCAAGGATTAAGCTGGGGAATTCTTTATCCTCGATGAAAATACATAAGGTGTTTGTGTTTGGCCGGTGTTACTCAATTGTAGCTTTAATCGATGGTCTCGGTTAAGGAAGAAAGCTCGGTCATTGAATGAACTCGGTATTCTCTGTGGTGCTCGGTGAAAGTGTTACTTGGTGATGCTTGTGGTGCTTGGTTGACATAGTGCTCGATGATGCCTAGCATGCTTGGTGAAGTCACTGATGCTCAATAGTTTATCTATTTCTCAATAGTTCCTATTTACCAGTAAGAGTTCTTTGTGATTTGTTGGGCCGACTTGGTGTAATGTTTGTGGGTAGATTTTGTTGGATTCTCCTATGTGGATTTGGAGGCTGACATGTTGTATTAAATGTTTGTAAGGATATTTGAGGGCCGACCATTATTTGCATTTAATAATTGATGTAATAGAAGCCAGCGGGCTTAAGAATTATTTGTTAGAGATTTGTATTTAAAGGGATGTTTGGGCAGTGGTTTAGACATCTAGAGGTGGAGCGAAGAGTAGCAGATCAATGGTGAAGTAACCAATCTAGAGGATCTAGACTTGGTGAAGTTGTGGAAGGATCTTTGTTGATCTTGTAGATTAGATTTCTATTCTGATAGTTTGTAATTATAGAGCTAGTAGCTGAGGCTTGGAACTGAGGAGATTGCTTGGTGGCTTTGTCAAGCACAAGTTTAGATTTTCCTTAGGGTTTCCATCAGTGTCTAATTTGTCTCAGAAATGAACTAGTTGTTGTTGATTGTAAGCTAAATCTTGTGATCTTGCAGAACTATTCTCTGTTTGTAACTAGCCCTAACCTAGAAGGCCTTACAACCGGGCATATTAATAGAAAATTGGATTTAAGATTCAGATCTTGTTGTGTGCTTCCACATTGTGTTCATTTGTAGATAGTTTGGATAGTCCTTAACTAGATCCTCTGACCTGCACTATGTCAGGTGGTATCAGAGCGAGTTGATCTTGAGTGTGTGAACTGATCTTTGTGTCGAGATAGTTTACACTAGGACCCTGTTGATTTATTGCTTTTGGGTTTTGAAGATCTGGAAGGATGTCTCCAAGAAGATTGGACCCTAGAGAAATTGCTAATCTTTGTGATGCTATGGAATTAAAGATTGCTGAAAAAGTGAAATTAGATTTCAGATCTAAGATGGAGATGATGAAGAGCGACATGATTGCTGAGATTGTAAGAATTATTGTTGGTGTACCCTAGAATGTTGGTACTAAAGATGGCTATGAAGAAGCTATTGAAGACTTTGAAACTACTAGATCTAGTGGTTATTACTTGAGAGATAGATCTGGTGAAGATAGAATTGGTCAGTTTCCTAGATTTGGAGCTTGGTTGAATAGTAGTTACCGAATGGAAGTCTCTAATTTCTCTGGTACTCTGAAGCTTGAGGACTTGATTGACTGGATTGGTGAACTGGAAGATTTCTTTGAGCTAGAAGAAATTGAAGACCCTCTTAGGGTGAGATTGGCATAAACAAAGTTGAAAGGCCATGCTGCTCTTTGGTGGAAGGAACTACAAAGAGAAAGAGAGGATGAAGGGGAAATGAAGATCAATCAGTGGAGGTTGATGGTTGCAAAGTTGAAAGCTAAGCTCATACCAAATGACTATGAGCTTACCTTGTTCAAAAAGTTGTAGAATTTGAAATAGAAGGATCTGATTATTGAAGATTATACTGAGGAGTTCTAGAAACTTACTATGCAGTCTAGACACTAGGAGCTTGGTAAGGAAAAGGTAGCTTAGTATGTGAATGGGTTGAAATTCAATATTCAGGATGAGCTTGGAATGCTAAGGATTGAATCAATTGAGGATGCTTATCAATATCCACTAAAGGAAAAAGATAAATTAAGGAGGAAATGGAATGGTAACTCCCAACGAAAGGAGAAGGTTGATCTCTCGGTGAAGGATAAACCAATGGATGTAGAAGATGAACCGAAACCTATGGAACCAAAGAAGAAGATAGGGAAGGTGATCTTTAAAGGTACTTTTTATAATTGTGGAGGTGAAGGCCATCGTTCTTTTGAATGTACTCAACAGAAGAAGACTGGTGACTGACGGGTAGCTGTCGTAAATGAAGAAGTACAAAATGAACCCAAATCAAAAAGCTTGCTACTTTAGCAAACATTGCTCCATACAAAGGAGGAACCTTGTCAAAGGAGAAACTTGTTTAGGACCCGATGCAAGACTGAAGGTAAACTTTGTAATGTTATTGTGGATAGTGGTAGTACTAATAACCTTGTTGCTGAGGACTTGGTTCAAAACCTTGGTTTGAATAGAATGAAACATCCACATCCTTATAGGATTGGATGGTTGCAAGATGATCATGCTTTGGAAGTTAGAGAACAATGCTTCATTGATGTTCAGATTGGCCAATATAAGGATCTTGTGTTGTGTGACATTGTGGAGATGAATAGTTGTGATATATTGCTCAGTAGACCTTGGAAATAGGATTGCAGAGCTATGTATAACTATGTCAGAAATGTTCTTACTATTGAGAAGAATGATAGGAAGCTTTCACTAATGCCTTTGATGGATACAACACTTGGTAAGTGAAGTTTGAGTATTGGAACCCGAGTTGAGTTGGCAGATCCTAAGAAAATGGATGATCAGTTTTTAAAACTAACCTGTGCATTGTCCAGAAAAGACTTGAAGAGACAAAGGAAGCAGAAGTGGTAGAGTATGCAAGCATAAAAGGTGGACAACGTGTATGTGAAGAACCAATTTGGGGTTTATGTGCTGAACCCTAGAAGATGTTCTTCTCACATATGAACATCTTTTGCAACTTGGGGTTTCTGATGCAGGGGCATCCAAGGATTAGGCTGGGGAATTCTTGGTCCTTGGTGAAACTGCATAAAGTGTTTGTGTTTGGCCAATGTTACTTGGTTGCATCTTTAACTGATGATCTCTATTAAGGAAGAAAGCTCGGTCACTAAAGGAAATTAGTATTCTCTATGGTGCTTAGTGAAAGTGTTACTTGACAATGCTTGTGGTGCTCAGCGATGCCTAGCATGCTTAGTGAAGTCACTGATGCTCAGTATTGTATCCGTTGCTCAGTAGTTCCTATTTACCAGCGGGAGTTCTTTGTGATTTGTTGGGCCAACTTGGTGTAATGTTTGTGGATAGATTTTTTTGGATTCTCCTATGTGGATCTGGAGGTCGACATGTATTAAATGTTTGTAAGGCTATTTGAGGGCCGACCATTATTTTCATTTAATAATTGTTGTAATAGAAGCCGACGGGCTTAAGAATTATTTGTTAGAGATTTGTATTTAAAGGGATGTTTGGGCAGTGGTTTAGACATCTGGAGGTGGAGCGAAGAGTAGCAGATCAATGGCGAAGTAACCAATCTAGAGGAGCTAGAGTTGGTGAAGTTTTGGAAGGATATTTGTTGATCTTGTAGATCATATTGCTATTTTGATAGTTTGTAATTGTAGAGCTAGTGGTTGAGGCTTGTAACCAAGGAGATTTCTTGGTGGCTTTGTGAAGCCCAAGTTTAGATCTGCCTTAGGGTTTCCATCAGTGTCTAACTTGTCTCAGAACTAAATTAGTTGTTGTTGATTGTAAGATTTATCTTGTGATCTTGTAGAACTATTCTCTATTTGTAACTGGCCCTAACCCGAAAGGCCTTACAGTTAGGCATATTAATAGAAAATTAGATTTAAGATTCAGATCTTGTTATGTGCTTCCACATTGTGTTCATTTGTAGATAGTTTAGACATTCCTTAACTGGATCCTCCAACCTGCACTATGTCAAATTCATGAATAGATTTTCAAATCCTAGAGACCTCCCTGAAGGTTTACTCTCTCCTTGAGAGAAACTTGAGCTCAACCCCTATATTCACCTAGTGAATAATACATTAAAAAGCCTCACTAATTAATTCATAATAAATTCAAAGCATCCATACATAAAGACAACCAGAGATAGCAAGGAAAATGACTTGAACTAAAGACAAAAAGTACAAACCAAAAGATAGTGATTATAGTAACTTAAAGTAGTTCACAACTACTAACATCTTCACAGGTGGCACCTTTGTCTGGAGATATTTCAAAGTAGTTACCTTGATTTGTTATATGAATGATGATCACCATTACAGGCTAACTTACATCATCCTATGTTTGAAAAATGCTCTCACTCAAATTCTAGATCAGGTGCCATGTGTGCTCTATTCTTCTTCTTCTTACAATACAAGGACAGTTGGCTTCTTCTTTTTCCTCTTTGTCATTTTGTCCCATGCTATGACATCATCATTAGATTGCCAATTGTAGGCCTACAATTCCTATAGGGACTTGATCTGTTAGTCACACATAGAATCATTTATTGCTTTAGGTTCTACCACAAACCGTATGCAGTCACCCTCAACTTTAAACAAATTATCAATTATACTATTACACCCTTCCAAGTCTAGGGCACTGTCACTATTAAGGAAAGCATCCTATTTAACTACCAACTGATCCATCAATGCCTTCCACTCATCTATAGTGACTAGATTTCCATCATCACCATACACCAAAGGAAAGTACTTACTGTAGTCCTTATCAAACATAGCCAACTTGTCCTTTATTTGGTTAGATTTTCCTTTAAAAAACTTTGATATAGCACTTACCAAACCAATTTTCTCAAATAATTTTGTTACTACCTCAGGAATATCAGGCCTACTTTCCTGCAAAACATCCAATTTGTCAAACAAAAAGCTCCTTCCTGACCATACACTGTATAGTGGCTCCAAAGTGATTAGTGACTCATTCACCTTATCATTAGCCTTGTGCAATTGACTAATTGATTAATGGACTGCTTCCATCTTCTCCTTTATTCTTGTTTGCCTATACTACATAATCTTTACTATAGTATCCAAGGATGCATCCAACCTTACTTTCTCTAAGTGCACTATAGGCTTATCAGGATTTTCTATATCTATCTAAGGAGGGGCCTCAATTTTCAAAAAAGGGGAAGGAACTACCTTTGAAGATTCTTCAAGCTTCACCTTTAAATCCTCAACCTCATCCTCTAATTTTTTTACCATCATAAGTTGTAAATCCCTATCCTTTGCTACTTTCATTGAATTTTCAAACAACTTATCATATCTCTCTGACAGCTAGATAGTTTTAGCTTCAATAAGGTGGGAAAAGTGTACAACTTCCTTTGACACCTCAAGGTCACTAGTATTTTACACAATCCAGACTATCCTATCTCCCTCCATCTTCTCTTCTTTGCTCACCAAAGATGGCTTCTGAGTTCTTGGAGCTAGAGACCATAAAGTAGCTACCTAAGATTTAGGGTCATAGCCACTTCCCCTAATCACATCATCAATCTGTACCTCATATGAAAAGCCTCTCTTAGGCTCCTTCCTGATTTGATCTATGATGAAAGTGGATGCCAAGTCCCATCTAGGAGTCAAAAGCATACCACTTGAATTAACCATTTCCCTAGCATCTTCTACAGTGATTCTTTCCTGACTGGGATCATATGGTATTAAGGCCCTCATTATTTCTTCAATTGGCTGCATACCCATAGGCAGAGACTTCTTCACCTCCTCATGTTTCCTCCAAATGAGGGAATCTCTAAATTCCTTACTTTTTATGAACTGTTCATCATTAAGAAATTCCTCTTGATAGACTTCTCTCTCATCCTTTCCTAACAACAAGGATAGATCCCCCTCTTCTTTTTTTACAATCTTCTTGCCATCCCTGATGGCCTTTCTTATTTGATGGTGATAAGCCCTATCAGTAGGCACAAGAGCTGAAGCAATATCAATTACCCTCTTTTTCTTTATCTTCTTTGAGGGCTCACCAACCTCAAGTTTCTATTTTTAAAAGGTGACTCAGAAGTAGGCATTTCCTCTTGTTGATCTTGAGTCACATCAATTGTTGGTACATCCTCTCCTTAAGGTGGACTACTACCCTCTTGAGACTCATCAATATACTCCTCAGGTTTAGAGGTTGAATAACCCCTTAGGACCTCCAACTCTTCTTCAAGCTGATCTTCTAACTGATTAGATAGAGTGCTATACATCTCTATCATCATCTACATTCTTTGTAGAAATGGGAGCTCAAGGAAATAACCACCAAAAGGAATACCGGCTAACTTTAGCCTTTTCTCAATATTGAGCAACTCAAAATACTTGTTCCATCTCTGCTTGGCTTCATCAAATTCTAAGATGTTTCTTATCACATCTTCTTCATCTAGTCCCTCATGCTCCTTAATTAACCCAATTTTTGGAATCAGAGTCATCCTAGCTATCCTGATGAAACCATCAGAGTCCACATACTTGCAAGTGGTTCAACACATCTTGAAATGATTTAACCAAATGTTGACCTTATCCAAAGCCCTTTTGCCAATTAAGAAATTGCCCATTCTAAACTGCCTTGGTGTAAAAGTCCCCTTTCTATGAGGTGCAAGGTGCTCTCTATCAGTCCACATCAGTTGACATATAAACTCCACCATGGAAACTCTAGGAGGAATGTATCTAGGTAACAAATGTGGGGTTTGAGGGAAACCATAAACCCTAATAATTGTGAGACTATCTCCAATGTAGAAATCACCCTAATTGTGATTTCATATTCACTTATCCTCAAACTGCAATGGCCTTAGCAATCTCAAAACCTGAGGTGATAATCTTACAACATTTTTACCCAACATTCCAAGAACCAAATGAAAAAAGTAATTCTAAAAAATGGAAAAATTACACTCATTGGAAGTGTAATTCAAAGCCCTCAACTAGTACTGCAATGGGTTTGGTTGGTTATTAAAAGTTTTCCTCAATTTTTACATCCTAGCATCAAGGGAATTAACATGGTGGAATAAGATCAAGTGCATGAGAAAGGAATAATGCAAAAACCTAATAGGTCTTTTATTTTCTTTGACTGATATCAAACCCTCATGAATCCTATCGATCACATACTAGATGTAATCATAGTCAATGTTTGAGAGAGAGTTCTAAATATCTAAAATTGTCATCAATAGGTTGGCATGCATCTTTTCCTCATCCCCATCTATTCCTAAAACCCTACACAACCCATGATGTAGAATTTAATGTAATTACACAAGGATGAAAATAGATAAGGAGCATTCATACTTTTAGGTAGAGGGGAAATTTAATTACCATGCTTGGGCATGTTCCTAACAATTTGACTTTTAATAGACCCAAGATTACTAGCATAATTCTCTCTGTCTCTGTCTCTATCTCTATCTCTATCTCTCTCTCTCTCTCTCTCTCTCTCTCTCTCTCTCTCTCTCTCTCTCTCTCTCTCTCTCTCTCTCTCTCTCTCTCTCTCTCTCTCTCTCTCTCTCTCTCTGTGTGTGTGTGTGTGTGTGTGTGTGTGTGTGTGTGTGTGTGTGTGTGTGTCTTTGTCTCTGTGTCTCTCTCTCTCTCTTCTTAGGTCAATCTCAGTGGAAGAAGAAGCATAAAAGTCAAAATCTGTCATGAAGGATCCCCTATCTAAAGTAAGGAAAATAGACTGGTCTTCTTGCCTAATAGTTTTTGAAATAGGGTCATAAAGCCTTGCTAACACAATAACTAGGCCAACATCAAGGAAAACATCAGGAACAATCAACTTGTCCATCGCTAGAGTCCAAGCATTATAGATTGAAATTGTTTTATGCCTATTATTGTAAAAATATGAGAAGATGGTGAAAATTGATCTTGAAGGCATGATAGGATCTTTGCACTTGTCCATAAGGTCTTCAAAGGCTATGTGAATGGCCTTCTTGTTCTGGTTTGAACTCAGAAGAAGCTTAACAAACTCATCAAAATAATTTGGCTTCCCTTTGTCTTCTCCTCTCTGCTCCTTCACACCTCCACTAGAAGATGCAACACTCACTTCTGGATGACTCATTCTATCAAGAAAGATGATACCACAAGTCTATAACTTCAATCCTTCACTTCTACAACTTTTGCACCAACAATTCTCAATCAACTTCAGAATAACTTCAAGCACGGAAAGCAATGAGGTCCTGAATAAATACTTCAAAAATTGTGTGCATATGATTGTCAAATTGTAATAAATCCAGCCTAAGTCACTTCTATATTCAATTCTGCACACTACCAACCTTCAAATCACAACTAGTCATGGTGTAGAAGCTGACAGGATGATTTAAAAAATAAAAAATAGGGTGCGAGCGCAATGATCATGGATTTTTTCATTAAAAAACCTTAATTAATGATAGAATATATCATTAAAACTTGATTGAACAACTTTCTACTTTTTTCCATCTCGGCACAATACCCTTTTCCACATTGCAATGACTCAAAAAACTGATGGCATGAAAACTTAACTAGACATGGTTTGGAGATCCAGCGAACAAAGGAAACTTGTGATCTCCAAAAGAAATGCTAACCCACGGTTAAGTTTGGAGATCCAGCAACCAAGCCATTCATGGAATCTCCAAATTATTTCCTAACTCATGGCTTTACATCGATACTTCACGACCACCATTGATTCTAGAGATGATCAACGATCTAAGGGCAATCTTTTAAAACTCACACTAAGCCCCACCCAATTCAAAGATTTAGTGACCAAAGACTTAGCTGATTCTTGAGATCATTTTCTTAACTCAATGTTCATCTAGAGAACTAGCGAACAAAAGGACTTACAAACCTATAACACTTAACCATGGTCATATCTAGAGAATCGGTGAACAGTGAAATATCTAAATCTCAGAAAGCCAAGCTTAACTCCAGCTTCATCTTGCAATTCAGTGAACAAGGTTATCTTGCATTGTTGGAAAGAAATACTTAATCATAGTCAGACTTTGAGAATAAGAAAATAACATCAATCTCCAATTCACTAAATACTTTTCACACCATAGGCTACTTCTTGAGATTACGCATTGATTGTTGATCTTGAACATAATCAGTAGTTGTCGCTGAATCACCTAAAAACTTTGACCATCACCTTTTATTACGAGAATCAATGACCATTGAAAACACACTATACTTTTCTTTGCTAACCAAGTCTTTGAATACTTTGGAGCTTCACTAACTAATTTTGAGATCCCGCAAACACTTTACTCACTTCATCACTAAATAACTTTGGGCACCACCATCCTTTCCTAAGATTAAGAGACAAGAGAAAACTTCTAACCTTCACCAAATTTCTTTGTCAAAGCTACCAAACTAAGAGATCATGAGAACAAGACTCAATCACCAGATCGCTAGAAAATTTCACGTAGGACCTAGTCTTTACGAGATAAAAAGATGACCACTGGATGAAGAGACAATCAATAAAATTCACTGGATCACTAGAAAATCATGAACTTAGTTTCCTGATCTAGAGAACAAGAGATAATTGCCTCGTTAAGTCACCAAATGATTTTGAGAAATTGGGCTAGATATCAAGCGAAAAGGAGATTATGCAGTTGCTGAATTGCTGGATGAAAACTTAACTGTGATATGAACTGGAAAACTTAGTGACTAAAGAAAGCTTAACCAAAGGACTTCCAATAGTTTCCAATTCAATGAAAGACTTAAGGAAAGGAAATTACATTGTGCAATTCAGCGGAGACTAGGAAAAAGACCATGTGCAAAAAGGAAAACTTAAGTGACCTGAAAAGTAATGAGAAAATATAAGGACTACAACTCACTCAAGAATAACCAAGGAAATAACCATTTCCAAACAAAAATGTCAAAGGAAAGGGTTTTAAAATGCAATTATGAAAAAATTCTAGGAATTCTAAACCCTAAACCAGACATTTTCTAAGCCAGGACATTGAAACAGGACCAAAAGCAAATACGTCAAAAAACCTAGAATATACCCAACACCCTATTCAGTTCTTGTTTGATGTCTTTGTATGCATTTTTTTAATTCTTGTGTATTAGCTTGTAAGGCATGTTAATATACCCATTATAAGGTATCTGTGGGTTTGAATTTGAGTTTCTTTCAAGGAGAGAGTAATTCTTGCTTTCAAATTCTAAGAATTCTAGGTCTACATATGAATTTGATGTCCAAGTTTTGAAATGAGAGGAATGACTTGCAAGGCATTCCATTTGGGTTCTTGAGTTTGGAGTTAGGATTTTATGGGATCACACATTTGTTTGACTCTATTGGCCAATAGAAAAGGCACTGGTCTTGGCTTGACTGGTAGTTTTCTTCATCAATCATAATTTGAAATCATTTTACATTTCTAGTTTAAGAGCATTAATCTCTGTAAGTTGCATTGAATTGTGCAAATGCTTTTGGTGATTCCTTGTAGAAGTGAATCTTATAGGTTAGCTTACCTAAGCCTCTAGGTTTGAAGAGAAGAAGGGTGAATATCCTTGTTACTATCCACTAATTTTCTTGTCTGCATAAAGGGTTTAGTGAGAGATTATTTATGTATGCAAATTTGGTATGTTTTAGGTATACCCACCTGGGTCTGTGGAGCCCAAAGTGTAGAAGGATTAAATCCTTGTCAATTAGTCTTTTCTTTCTTGAGACAGGATTTTAGGAATCACATAGTTTAATTTAAACATTTAAGGTTTGTAATGGGATTCAAAAAGAAAAATCACTAACAGATTGGTGACTCTGCTGGGGATTGAAATAAGGTTACCATCAAGAGTATCCCAGAGTCTTGGTATATTCAGTTTGGGGAGAGTCTCAGAAATGTCATGATCTAAAAATTGTTTTCAGATCTGAAAGTATATTATCTAGAATTTGTTGTTGTAAGAATTTGAAAAGATATGTGACTTTTCTATGAGGAATGCCTAGAATCTATTGGTGTTTCAATAAAAGATCAGTAAATGAATTTATGTCCTCTAAAGAGAGGTGGTGACTCTGTGCTAGAACAAACTTGATGTTAAAAGTAGTGGTTGTCGTTGCACCAAAAGATCGACCTATTAATGCTTGATACAACCACTAGAATTATAGAACAAATGAGGGTGTTAAACCATGTCACAAATCCCAAAGGGAGATGTTGGTGGTTAGTCCAACAATCTCCCCCTTAGCATCATGTGAGGGGATTCAAACCTATGACCAAGCTCTGATACCACTTGTTACAAGTAGTGGTTGTCATTGCACCAAAAGATCAACTAGTTAATGCTCAATACAACCACTAGACTTATAGAGCATAGGAGGCTGTTAAACCATGTGACAAATCCCAAAGGGAGACATTGGTGGTTAGTCCAACACTTGAGGTGTGAAGCCTTGTTTCAGATTTCAGTCAGATGTGAAGAGAACAACAACAATCAGCAAAGATTTTCCAAGTATTCTCCATTCAATTTTTAATGTGTTTATATGATCCTTATCAAGTGATTTTGTCATTAAAAGAAAGGATATATAAGTGGAATTACATACTTCTAAATTAAAATTTGATTTGGGTCATATATGTGATAAGTATGTCAGATTAGAAGTTCAATGATAAGAGAAAGTTGATTACATGCATAGATTTCCTATTATTGGTTTGAAGAGTTTCAAGAGTGTATGTAAAGTTGCAACCAGTAATGGATATTCATAGGTGTTCTTTTGTCCAAGGATATGTGCCATTTTGTTATGATGACATACCTAGTTTCCCTAATGAAATCCTTGATGGAATTAGAGGATACTTGCCAAAGTTTGAGAGGAACCAGTCTCAATCAGCAAAGAAGCATGTTCAAGACTTTGCTGATGTGATGTATGATTTTGATGTTTTCCATGAAGATATATGGATGAGGTTGTTTGTGGAGACTCTAAAAGGAGATGAAAGAGAATGGTTCTCATTCCTACCTATAGATTCAATTTCTTCTTGGGATGAGTTATGTTCATCCTTCATTGAATAGTTTAATGGGTGGGTAGATGTCAAATTGCTACTGGATAGATTTATGGAAGTCTAGATTGAACAACATGAATTGATACCAAATTTTAATAGCACATTTTTCAAGACATTAATGGATATCCCTGAAAACTGTAGGCCCCATGATCAGATATGTTTAGTTGTCTATTTGGGTGCATTGGGCCAAAAGATGGGTTTCTTGTTCAGGGATAAATAGCCACAAAGTCTGTATCAGGATTTTGAATTTGCAATGGATATTGAGTGCAATCTAAAGTATGGAGTTATAAGAAGGTGTACCTCTACTGGTTTGCATTTTCAGAATGAAGTGAACAATTAGGGAAAGGATGAACAACATCAATGTTTTCATTCTCGTATTAATTGCATTGGTCAAAATGATGTATGTGAAAGTGTCCTAAATGTCACTACTTGAGATGTTGCTGATGAAGAGCTGGAAACTATTTCACCCAATGAAGGTAATGAACATTTCTAGACTATTGATGATACATCTTTCCCTTTGCACAAGTACAATCAGATTAATCATGAAAATAACTTCCCAGTTACTAATGTTGATGAAAGTGCTAAGAGGAATAGTGATTATAATGAACACATGGATGAAGAATTTTTCTCACTATTGTTGCAAATGAAACAATAGGATTGGGGAAGCATGGATCATGCTGAGAATGAATTGGTTTCCAATAACCAATCACAAGTTTCCTCTCATGCTGCAAATTATTTTTCTTTTCAGTCTTATATGTGTTTAAATGATAATGAAGTTGAATGCAAAGTGTTGAAGACTAAATACAGATGGGGAAATTCATTATCCAGTACTTGTGAAGATGATTTGACTAATTACAGTGCTGATTTCTCATGCGATGACAACAATAGTGGTGAATCATGTTTAGATTCTGATTCTGATTTAGATTTCTCTTTCTCTACTGAATGTATAAGTGAATTTGGATGTAATGACATGTCTTGTGAAGTTACTAATGTGTTATTTGATAAAGACATAGACGTAAATCATTCGACACTTTGTTTTAACATTTATGAGAAACATTTCCATGTAGTTTCTAATCCATTGTTTGAAGAATGTGCCCAAGAAATAGAACTTGTTGAAGATAACTCATTTTAAAATTTTGGTATCAGTGGTACATTTGAGTCTGATATGTTAGCTCCAATGAAGTCAGTTGGAGGAGATGTAATGTGAGGTGAGTGTTGTTCTTCTGATGAGAGTGCATTACAGGTTGATAGTTTTATTTTCTACGACTGGGCATTGGATGCAATGAAGGTGTTTTGGTTTATGATACGAATTGTATGGAATATCCTTATGTGGATAAAATTGTGATTTACCAAGAGAATTCAGATTTGATTGGCTTAACATATGGGGATGTTTCAGATTCCTTGGCTAAATTAAATCAATGTGAGTATAGTTGCTTTATTTTTGATATGCAAGCATGCACTAAGGTTGTGCTGGATGTTTATAGCTAAGAAGAAAAGATTCCAGTTGTTTGTTCCCTTTCATGTGTTTTAATGTATGATGATTCTGATGATATCTATTACCTGGATAATGAATTTTTGAGGAGACATAAGAGAGAAGGCATATGTGATTTTAAATTAGAATATATTGTACAACCTATGTTCCTTGATACTTTCTATCATCATGAGTCTAATGGTAGTTTCAAATTGTTGGTTGTGTTCCAAAGGAGGAACCAGGTTTTTGATAGAGGCAAAAGTTGAAGTTCCTTGGGCATTTTGAATTTGTTTATGTATATTTTGTAAACCTTGCAAAGTTGCTTTGTTTCAGTTGTTCGGTAGTTGGTTTTGGGTTCCTTGTTTGGAATTTTGAGAGGAAGTAGAAGAAAAGTGTCAAGATGATTCTCTTTGGGTGGTCTATTGTACCAAATATTCTAAGGTTCTCTACATGCTCATATGGGGCATGCATCCACAGTGAGAGCCACTGTTGGTACTCAAAAATACAACATGGGTTTTTGAGCACCTTGTTAAATTTTTGCTTTCTGACCCCTTTAGGTGCTTTGGTGCCTATTTTCCTAGATGAGATTCTGAGGTTTTCTATGCATGTCAAGTACTCATCACCCTTTTTTTATCATTAGAACACATCCCAAGTTGTTAATTTCAAGTTTCAAGTTGTTTCGTGATGTCTTATTTTGAGCACTTGTCCAAATCTACATTTGTGCCTAAGTGTCAAATTGTTGTAGCAGACCCTATTTGCATTTGAATATCTTTTTCCCTATGATTGATCATGATATGATGGTTGTGGAATCATACTGTAGGCATGGGAGAGAGTCATCCTACCAATTTTTAGCCCCTCATGTGCCTGTTTGACCTATTTTCTAGTGTCTTTTTGTTTACAATTTATTAAATTTCTTTGAGGGTGCATTGTCCAATTTTCTAAGTGGCCTACTTTGAGGTATCCCAGTTTGCACCTTGTGCAATGTCTGACATAATTAAGTGTGGTTCCATACTATAGACTTGGAAGACTAAATGTCTATTGATTTTCATGTCTTTACCAATCCATTTGACCACATTCCCAGGCTAATTTCAAACCTAATTTCTATGTTTTTCACTATTTTAAATTCTAAACATATCTAACAGGTTAGTTTTGGTGATTAATTGTAATCGACCAGTTGATCTTTTTGGTAAGATGATTATGGATTCATATTCCTTGCATGTGGGTGAATCAATGCCCAGGTTGTTGATTTGTGAAAGTTTTAGTTTGTTAGGTTTTAAGGCTAGTTCTAGAGCCAATTTATGTGATTCTGGTAGTGCGGACAGGTAATGTCTCTAAGTGGATATGTTTGGTTACGAATATCTTATGGCTTGAATCTTTTTGAGCAATTTCCTCTGACCGGTGTACTATAGTGTTGGAAGCGAACATGTGTGTTCAGTGGCATGTTCCTATGAGGTCGTCTGGTTAGTTTTAAGAGATGCTTTCAGAGTCCAGTTAGTACTATTTGACAGTTTTGTAAAAGATGTAAAAAATGAATGGCATGTCTTAGTGATGCACTTTGTTCGCAATTAGTGCTACACAAAACAATGGATTGGGGGTATGGGCTATGAATTGGATTAATTTGCTAGAGATGAAAATATTGGGCACCCAAAATGACATTTTTTGCATGGGATTTATTGGTGCGAATAGCACAAAATATGGTGTGCTTGCCAATCTAAAGTATGATGATGGAGAGGCATGTTTCATGACTAGCATATCAAACAAAATGGGAACAAAGTCTTCCAAATGACCTCTACTCACTAAGTATCCACCAACTAGGATTTGGCCTTTTGGCAAAGTAATCACAAGAATATATTTAAATGGGTCAAAATATCAAATGGAAGATAAGTTTAGATGTTGAAGTGCAACTTCTAATGGATAAACAAACATTCTCTCGCATGGATTTGTCTCAAACAAAAATTTAGTTGCAAGGGGTTGGCATTGCAAATATGATAGAGGCACATTCTATGCAATGGATGCCAGTTGCATAAGGGTTGGTATGTGCCAATCTAAAAGGATGCGTATAAAACATTTTGTTTGTGTAGAAGACCAAGGAGGGCATAGTGCATTGAAAACAATACACAAAGTAAAAGGAATTGAGGCATGCATATTGCAATAAAGGAGTGCCTATGCAAGATTATGGGTCTACATTAAACATTGAAGGGGCTCACATAAACAAGAGCTTAGCATATGGATGAGAGGCCTAGGGAAAGTGCATAGACCATCACAGGAGCAAATGAGAGGGGGAGCTACTTGCGAGTGGTATTGGTGACTCGCAGTTGTTTTAGAATGGAATGTCAGTGCCAAATATCATGTGGCTGCCAGCATGAAAAACAATAAGGACTCACGCATTAACAAGGATATGTAGCAATAAGGCCCATGCATTTTCATTGGTGGCTATGCATTTAGCATGTGAACATGCTCATGAAGGGTGAGCTACCTATGTAATGGCACTTACATAGTAGGCAGTTTGCCTCAGGTAATGTGTAAAGGGGGGTAGTGTATTAAGTCACTAAGCCTACATTTGAATGTGTAATGGGCAAACAAAATTGAGAGATTCTTGTGCTAAGTACAAGGGAGGCAAGACCAAGGGGGACTCACATGAGAAGCTTAGGAAGCAGCATCTGTCATGGGAAACAATGAGGCAAAGGATGCTAGCCCATATTGATTAGATAGACAATGCGTGATAAGTGTGGCAATCACACAAAGAAGAAAGGAGATGCTTACAGGCTACAGGCCAAAACAAATGGAAGTTGGAAGATGCGTGGGAATCCATTGGTGAGTGCGTACCCATTATAGTCTATAGAGCACTATGTGCATGGTATAGGGTGTGTGTGTTTTGTTTTGAGAAGTGTGTATGCCAGTTAGAATGGGCTAAATACATAAGGAGGGCATAAGAGAGACACCAAAACATTATACGTAGGAAGCTTGAGAAGGGGCTGTGAGGTATGTCAAAAGGTGACATAGTTGTATACTAAATTATAGGAGGTTAGGGCATGCTAGAAACATCTGTAGAAAATAAATATGGGTATGTAATAGGTGGGTGCAAGAAAACAATGTAAAATCTAAGAAAAGAAGAGAAAAAATGTGAAGGGGTTGCATGTGGGTTGATCTCACATGTGCCCAGATTTGGGGTTTCAAGCATTTTAAATATAGTGACACTCAATATGAATGTAAATTGGAAGAAAGAGAGGCATGTGAGTCCTCTCTACCTTATGGGCCTACCTCAATTTGCATGTCAGCTAGGCATGTAGATAGTATTTTGATATAAATTTTAAAACTCTCAAACGAATTGTCCCACATTGGTTCTAAAATGGGGATTTGAGGTAAATATAAGCAACTCCACTCAAACACAAGGTAGATGAAGAGCTGAAGGCTATGCTTGTGTGACTGCTCATGTTGATGCCTCAGTTTCCATGCCAGTGGGCTAGTAGGTAAGAAATTTTGTAGAGGATAGGTGGCACACTGACTGGGTGAGGTGGACATGTGGCATGCAGTTGTTGAGACTCTAAATGGAGCTGGTAGTTAGCAGAAGACTTGGAGATCTAGAGGTAGTGGTTAACTAACTGCCAGTCACCAAGTTGCCAAGTCACCAGATGCTAGCGATTAAGTGGGTAGCATTTGGAGATCTAGAGATAGCTTAGTCACCAATTTTCCAAGTACCAACAGTCAAGGCCCTAGCATTCTGAGATTAGGAGATAGCCTATAGACACTAGTTCTCTAGATCTTTCATAGTCAAGACAAGTCATTTGGAGATTGGGAGAATGGGTTCAGTCACCCATTCTCCAAATGTAACCTAGGGTCAAGGTCTCATCCAGAGAATTGGACAATGAATTATTCACCCAGTCACCATGTTTAACCATAGTAAAGAAATATATTTAGAGATTATGAGATGCAAGCCATTCGCCTGTTCTCCAAATGAGGGTGGTCAAGCTTGAGTTAGGTCCGAGCATTTATTGAAATGGTGACTATTAGAAATTAAAGACCACCAAGATAACTAAGAGGGGGGGGTGAATCAGTTATCTGATAATTAAACTATTTATCAACTTCAACAACTTTAAACCATATAATCAATGCAACAACCAACCATAGAAAGATAATCATACACAGTGACACAATAACACAAGATATGTTAACTAGGGAGCCTCTTGATCAAAGAGTAAACCCCAGTGGGAATGATGCCCACAAAATGATGTACTAATATAAAAGTTCCTTGTGAGAGGATGGACCCTATTAGGAGTCTTATGAAATACATTCAGTACATATGAATCCCTATTAGGAGATTTTGAATCCCTATTAAAAGATTCTAGCCCTGTTAGGAGTTATGGAAGACAAAAGGACCCACTGCCCAAATAGCTTCAAGGCAAGATCTCTAAACTCACTGTCCAATAGATCTCAGGATTATTCAATAGAATAATATGAAATATATTACCTCCTTCACATTTTTCCAAAACCACACTCTCTACTACACAAGATCACAAATCCAGATCTTTGTACTTCACAAGTCTTCCTTCATCACTGAATTAGCTCTTTTCTTCACCTCATGCATACATTCACATCCCAATATCATAATTCCATATCACAACCATCAAAATCCTCTTAAAAACAAGGAAAACATTCCTTCCTTTATACCACACTCAAATAATTACAAATCAGTCGGCATGCAAATACAAAATAATAATTTCAACACGCTACACCAAAATTACATAAAACTGTCAGCTATTTTTTATGATTCTCTCCCCCATTGACATCAAGGATAGAAATTCCATCACTATGTCAAAAAATAGCTCAATGTCAAAAGACACTTTTTAGAAAAAATAAAATTCACTAGAGTCCTCAATGACTCAGCTCAGATACACATACTCCCCCATAGAGGAAGTACCAACATCCAGTCCAGAAGAAAGATAGGTGCATAAACCACTAGATAGATGAAAACATCTACATCTTTACTCAAGAGTAGGTTGGGGCATAACCCCAAGCATACCTCTTAGACACTCAAATGTATCCTTCGACAAGGTGTTAGTCCATTTTCCTGTCAATGCAAAATCTTTTGAAAATGACCCATTTCCTTGCAAGTTTTCTTGAAGTGTCCTACCCTATGTTCTTCATTGTGTCACCTTGCTCCAGTCCAAAACACATGTGCTGAATCACAAAATCCAGAAAGTTATTCAAGTTTTAATGTTTGCAGGAAACAAATTTTAGAATCTACCACAGTGTCAAAAACCCATAGTGTTTTTGAAAATCCATGATGTTTTCGGTCTGTGTGAAAACCCTCATTATTTTCAACCTTGTACCTTCTAGCTTTTTTGCACTTATCTTTTGGTGTCAAAAACCTTGTGTGTTTTTTATCTTTTCCATTGAAAACCCTGTGTGTTTTCAACCTCATAGTTTCCTATTTGCTGGCGTTCCCTAACTGTGCAAGTGCGATGGATGGTGGGCCTGGGTCTTCAAAGGTTTCAAAATGATTAGTTGTTGCATGATCGCATGTCATATTTTTCTGATATGTGACCATGCGACCGGTTACTTCTTGCCCATGGGGCCAGTTGGTGGAAAGGGTGTGGTCTTGTTGGCAGTCATGTGGCGGCCTTTGGTTGGCTGTCGCATGATCGGATAGCCTAATTTTTTTCTATGCAATCATGTGACGAGTTGACACGTGTCTACGGTGGTGATGTGGTGTCTTCTAGCTAGTTCGAGGTGGTGACTTGGCTTTTTGTTAGTGGGTCCGTTATTAGGGTGGAACAAGTTGGCATCTTCTGATTGGTTGGCGGAATGACATGTTGGATGTTGTTAGTTGGGCCACAGTTTTCAAAGGAAGTAGAATGTATGTAAGTTTGTGAAGATCATGCGGTTGTCGTTATACCACCGAGGTGAGATGCTCGACTTTTAGCATCGTGGTATAGTGACAACTGTCGATCTTCTTCAGTGATGCAATGGACCGTGGGACTACTATCAGAGGATGCTGAGGTGGTAGAGTTCTATTGGATGCAGAGTGGTGATGTGGTGAAGTTGCCAATCACGGGCCTAGTTGTCAGATCCCTTTGATCTTACAACTATCGCATGACCACAAGGAATATTCTTTCCCCTTGCGATTATGCGACAACCATCCGATCTTCCAGTGATTCAAAAGGGAAATAGTGCAGTGGATTCGGTTCTTATTTTGATGCGACAAGGGTGCCACATTGGTGGGGAGCGGTGAAAGGGTGCCATTGACATGGAGCCTTGTCACATGTTTGCATAGCCCAATTTTTGGCTATGTGATCATGCAACCACTATTTGGATGTCACATTTGCAGAGTTAAGGTGGGTCCACAGTGCTGGTGTTGCCGAGGTGTTCCTTTTTGATTGGTTGCTGATTGGTGACAGGGCTATTGAATTTTTGAGGGGCCCACAACTGTCGTGAATTAAATATGATAGACCAATTTTCTGATAAGGGAAAAAGATCTACGGCCACATTTTAAATTTTTCCGATTAGCTGTTGCATTTGAATTCAAACTTGTAGATGGTTTTCACTATAGGAAGTAACAAAATTTATTGTTTTTCTAGCCGTTTCTTGATCTAGTTGGTGGCATCGATTATTGTAGTGTGGTCCAATGAGTTGGGTGATTGTTTGCAGGGATTTGTACCATATGGTGATGGACATATTTTGTTTCTCGAGACTTTTTGTAGGTCTATTCAGTTTGATTTGCATGGTAAATTTATGATCTTCCTATCCTTCTCAGAGATTCTTCTCAAGTGTGAAGATCATCCTTGGTCTGACAGGCTGGTGCTGGTTTTCCCTCCAATGGTTTTTTGAAATTTTACCATGGTTAGCCATTGTAACCCTGGCCCTAGTCACCCTAAGCTTATTGCAATCTCTTTGAGATTCCCAAGGTGGCTAGTGGTATAAATTTTTTATTTTTTGACTGTGTAAGGGTTCTAAATTCTTTCAGTTCCTGTGGGAAGTAGAAAACTCTATCACATTGTAGGAAGCTGAATAGAACTTCTTTGCATCTTTTGTAGGTTATTGAAGTGGTAGTCTCATTTCTGGTATAGACATGTACATGCTTCATCATACTTAATATAACTATTCTTATGCTTTCAAGTCTCTCCTTGGTGTCAGTCCTATGAGTTTTGGATTTTCTAGTCCATTGCATAGAGTTACCTTTGCATATGTTTTAGTCTTTAGTTCTTGATCTAGGATCAAGTGAAAGATACTTTGGATAGGGCATAGATTCATTAGATTCATCTACAAAAGGATCTTATAAGTAGAGCAGTTGTATTTATGGCTTTGACTCTTTGACAGTAGTTGGTTCATGTTCTATATTTGTTTTTGAGTGTTGCCCAATGGATAATGGCACTAATCAAGGACTAGTATATTCAGTTGAGTCCAATGCTTGATGGTTTTTGGCTATTTCCTGCATCTTTGAATATCAATACCATTTCAAGTCTTTACCCTTCACAAGGCCATTTTACCCAATAGCAATTGAGATTCAATGAATGTTTGGTTAACATTTAGTACTGTCTTGCTATCATCTACTTTGTTTAATCCAGTCCAAAGTCCTAAAATGCCATAAGTTACTGGATTAGGTGCACCCACCATGGTTTTGTAGAGCTAGAAGTGAAGAGGGCAGTCTTGTCCCTATAGTTGGTCCAGTTGTCTTGCAGAGCTTTCACACTTGGAGCTAACCACTCCTAACATCAGTCTCAAGGCATATTGGCAGCCCTAGATGGCATAAGCATTTTCAAACACCAACATAAGGGCTTAGTAAATATGTTTTCTATCTATTCCTTTGTGCTAATGTACTCCAATTTGACTTCTTTATCTACAAATTTCTCTCTTACAACATCACACTTGATCTCTATATGCTTTGTCTTAGAATGTAAAACTAGATTTCTTGACATAGTGACTGTACTTGTATTGTCACAATGTATGACAATAGGCTCATCAAACTTGATTCCAATGTCCATCAACATCTGCTTCATCCAAATTATTTGATTACAATTGTTTGCTGCTGCTACATATTCTACTTCTATTGTACTCTGTGAGATATAATTCTTCTTTTTTCTCAACCAAGAAACTATTCTTCCTCGAAGAAAAAAGGCTCCACCATTGGTGCTTTTCTTATCATCAAAACTACCTCACCAATTAGCATTAGTATATGCACATAGTGTAAAATCATCAGAATTTTCATACCACAATCCATAGTCCATTCTGCCTCTAAGATATCTTAGTATCCTCTTCATTGTTGCATAATGTGATTCTTTAGGTTTAGCTTGAAATCTAGCCACAATTCCAACTGAATGTGCTATATCAGGTCCTATATGTGTTAAGTATTGCAATCCTCCAATCATAGATCTATATTTATTTTTCTCAACTGCTGGTGTCTCATCTTTACTAGATAGTTTATGTCCTATAACTATAGGTGTTCCAATTGGTTTACAATTCTCCATACCAAATATTTTCAACAAATCATTCAAGTACTTTATCTGACTTACAAAGATACCATCTTTTTTTTGTGTTATCTGTAATCCCAAAAAGTATTTCATTTCTTCAATCATAGTCATTTCAAATTTGTTCTTCATTTCATCACCAAATTTGTCACTAGCTTCATCTTCTCCTCCAAAAGTAATGTCATCAACAAAAATAACTATAACTAACAATCCATTCTCAATTTCTTTTGTATATAAACTACTATCAGTTGTTCCTTTTGTAAATCCCAACTTTAACAAATACTTATCTAGTCTCATATACCAAGTTCTAGGTGCTTGTTTTAATCCATATAGTGCTTTCTTCAGTTTACATACCATATCTCCTTCTTGATTCAAAGGAAAACCTTCAGGATGCTCAATGTATACTTCTTCTTCCAATTCACCATTTAGAAATGCTGACTTCACATCCATCTGATACACTTTGAATTTTTTAAATGTTGCATAAGCCAAAAACATTCTTATTGCTTCAAGTCTTGCCATAGGGGAAAAGGTTTCTTTATAGTCAATTCCTTCTTGCTATGAGTATCCCTTACATACCAATCTTTCTTTGTTTCTAATTAATTCTCCTTGTTCATTCATCTTGTTTCTGAATACCCATTTAGTTCCAATCACATTTTTATCTTTTGGTCTAGGGACCAATTCCCATGTCTTGTTCTTTTCAATTTGATTCAATTATTCTTTTATAGCTTTAACCCAATGTTCATCTTCACATGCTTCATTAGTAGATTTAGGTTCAATTTGAGAAATAAAACATAAATTTACCTTCTTTTGAGTAAGAACTCCTTTGTCTAAACTTCCAATAACTTTCTCAATAGGATGATGTCTTTAAATATACTGTTTAGGTGTCATAGTCTCAGATCTTGTCTCAACTGTAGATTCTTCTCTATTTTCTTCAGCATGAATTTCATTCAACAATTCACTATCAATCTCAAAAAATTGTTCAGCAGCTTCAATATTAGGCTGAGGGTTAGTTCCTTCATCAAATTCATAATCAAGCATTCTTTCATGAATTTTAAACTTCTCATCAACTTTCACATTTGCACTTTCAACAATAGTCTTAGTTCTCTTATTGTAACATCTATAAGCTTTGATTTTCAAATAATATCCAAGAAAAATTCTTTCATCACTTCTAGGATCAAACTTTCCTATATCATCATCTCTCTTAATATAACATTTGCTTCCAAAAATTATAAAGTACTTAACTGAGGGTGCATGTCCAAACCACAATTCATAAGGTGTCTTGTCTGTGTTTGCTCTGATTTGTACTTTGTTCATTATATATACTGTTGTATTCACTACTTCTCTCCAAAATATCTTTCCCAAATCACTCTCAAACAACATAGCTCTTGCTACTTCAGTCACTGATATGTTCCTTCTTTTAGCAATACCATTTTGTTCAAGTGTTCTAGGGGTTGAAAACTGTCTTGTAATACCATTCACTTCACAAAAGGTGTTAAACTCTTTAGAAGTAAATTCTCCTCCTCTATCAGATCTCAAAAATTTAATCTTCATTCCAGATTCATTCTCAACTTTATTCTTAATTATCTTAAACTTATCAAATGCTTCAGATTTTTCTTTCAGAAATGCAATCCACATCATTCTTGTAAAATCATCAACAAGAATCATAAAATACCTTTCTCCATAGAATCCTCTAGTCCTGATAGGACCACTCAAGTCTGTATGAACAATCTCCAAATTCTTTGTAGATGTGAACTTCTTTCTAGGAAATGAACTCCTTTTTCTACTTAGCCATCACACATTCCTTGCAAATCATGTTAGTAGGCTTCACAATCTTAGGTAAATCTCTTACTACAAGTGTAGAACTCACTTTCACAATATTATCAAAGTTTATATGAGAAAACCTTCTATGCCATAACCAACTGTCATCAATCTTAGTCATCAAACATGTCATCTCAGTAGGGTTCAACTAAAATACATTACCTCTATTTCTAGATCCTATTCCAATCAAATTTCCATCTTTATCCTTAATCACACAAGTTTTCTCAGCAAACAAAACTTGATATCCCTTATCAACTAACTATCCAACACTCAATAGATTATGTTTCAATCCATCCACAAAGTAAACATCATTAGTATTAGTCTTTCCATCAAGAGTAATAGATCCTATACCTTTAATCAAAAAAGGTGCATTGTTACCAACTCTAACAACTCCTCCATCACGATTGTTAAACTTTATGAACTTTCCTTTATCACCAGTCATATGATGTGAGAAACCACTGTCTATAATCCAATTAGCTTTCTTTTCAACTTGTGAAACTAAGTCTTTTTCTTCTTTAATATCAAATTCATAATTTTCTTCCTTAATTGCTACAAATCCTATGTCATCAAGGTTATCATTATCACTGTCACTCAAATGTCTTTCAATTCCTGCTTCAATTTCTTCATCATTTGCATAATAAGATTCTTTAGGTCTTCTAGGCTTGAAATTGTTTCTATACTTCTTAACTCTCTTAGGACACTTAGATGCAAAATGACCATATTCTTGACAAGTCCAAAAGTTAAATATTTTCTTACCATCTGGTTCTCTTTTCACAAGCAAGGCAATACCTTCTTCAATCTTCTTATCTTCTTCAAATTTGGATCTGCTACTGCTAGCATAATCTCCATTCACACTTGTACTTCTTGAAAAAATAGGTCCAATGCTAAGAGCACTAAATGTTGTCTCCATTCTAGGTAAGTCTCTTGATAATCTTAGGTTCATATCTGCTGCTTCCAATCTTCCAAGAAGAGTTTCTCTTGAAAAGTTCAGTGTACAAGGTATCACTTGTTCAATCATCTACATTGTTTGCCTGAATATCAGTGTCAATGTTCTCAAAATTTTCCATCTCACTTCATTCTCTATTTTTTCACATCCACAAGACTTTATTCCTACAACAATTTCTGACATTCTACCAATATAGATTCTAATAGATTCATCTTCCATCATTCTAATATCTTCAAATGCCCAAATCCAATTATGTAACCTAGCTTTCTTTGCATGCTCATCACCTTCAAAAGTAGAATTTAAAGCTTTCCAAATATCATAAGCTATAATTAAAATTTTTACCTGACTGTATTCATTCTCTGGAAGTGCTAACAAAAGTGCTTCTCTTGCAAGTATGTTACACATAAAGGTGTCTCTCTCATCATTAGAACAAGTCTCAAGTTTGTCTTCCTCAATGATAGTTTTGTCATTCTTTGTGATCAACCAATAACCTAGTCCTAAACACAAGAGATGTGTCTTCATCTTCTCTTTCCAGCTATCAAAATTTATTCCATCAAACTTAGGGCTTTCTTTCCTAAAATTTTCCATAGATCTCCTTAAGTTGTTAAACTTCTCTTTCAAGGACCTGCTGCTCTAATACGAATTGTTAGAAAGTAAAGACCACCAAGATAACTAAGAGGGGTGGGGGGTGAATTAGTTATCTGATAATTAAACCATTTATCAACTTCAACAACTTTAAACCATATAATCAATGCAACAACCAACCATAGAAAGATAATCATACATAGTGACACAATAACACAAGATATGTTAACTAGGGAACCTCTTGATCAAAGAGTAAACCCTGGTGGGAATGATGCCCACAAAATGATGTACTAATATGAAAGTTCCTTGTGAGAGGATGGACCTTGTTATGAGTTGTATGAAATACATTTAGTACATATGAATCACTGTTAGGACATTTTGAATCCCTGTTAAAAGATTCTAACCCTATTAGGATTTATCGAGGACAGAAGGACCCACAACCCAAAGAGCTTCAAGGCAAGTTCTTTGAACTCACTGTCCAACAGATCTTAGGATTATTCAATAGAATAATATGAAATATGTTACCTCCTTCACATTGTGCCAAAACTGCACTCTCTACTACACAAGATCACAAATCCAGATCTCTGTACTTCACAAGTCTTCCTTCATCACTGAATTAGCTCTTTTCTTCACCTCATGCATACATTCACATCCCAATATCATAATTCCATATCAAAACCATCACAATCCTCTTAACAACAAGGAAAAAATTTCTTCCTTTATACCACACTCAAATAATTACAAATGAGTCGGCATGCAAATACAAAATAATAATTTCAACACGCTACACCAAAATTACATAAAACTGTCAGCTTCCAGATATTGTAACTTTCCTCTCATGTCACCTCAAAGTTTGCACTATGAACCACATCACCACCAATGAGTCTCAAACATCCCTTTAACTGCGTAGAATCAGATTCGATCCTGAGTAGGAGATATCCTCCTATTACCAAAAACTGCTACTTAGGAACACTGCCAGAATACTGCTTCCACCAAAATGCTTATAACTTTCATGAATAAATGAATTTCTTTTTGCACTCTTAACCATAGGCTAATAATACACCAAAGAACATAACATCAACATCGCATAACTCAATCTGAAATATAACACATGCACAAAACAAAACTGTGCCTGCTGCTCTACTAATCTCCAGAATAACACTGTGTTGACATCAATGACAATCATAGCCATGAATGCAACAACCACTGTTATAGAATGACTACCAAAGCTTTAGCATTCATTCCTAATAGTGACACTTGGCACTTCCTAGTCCCTTCTATGGAAAAATACACAAATAATATAATATTGTAGATTTGAAAGTATTTGAAAATTTATAGCAATATGATATAGTTCAAACTATAAGGAAAATTCAAAAAATTTAAATGATAGGGCCTACCCATGGAAAAATGTCATGGAGATTCATTTTTTATCCAAAGATATAAGTGTTATATGTTTCTAGAAATGAAAAAAGACAAGGAATCCAATGGCAATGATTATTTTCATTTTCAGTTAAGTAGGAAGGAGAAGTATGGGTTTGAATTTCAAGGCTAGAATCAAGATCAGTTTGTTGGAGAAATGATTGCACATAGTGGATCAGTTTGGAAAAGAAGTTGTAGAGAAAAGTGTGGAAAACCTTAAATATATTTTCATGCCAAGAATGGATAGCTATCTGTTGGCTTTCAACTAACCACATTCTCCTATATCTCATTTTTTCTTCTCATTTGTAAAGGATGTTAAAAATTTATGCTACTGGGATAGCTTCCAAGCTTTGGAGTCTAATTTTTGGTGTTCATGATCTTGCAATGTACAGTTTCAGATAAATTTTAATGAGAACAATGGAATCCATGTTCAGTTCTTCTTTGATGTATTTGTATTCATTGTCTTAATTATTGTGTATTAGCTTGTAAGGCATCTTAATATACTAGTTATAAGGTATCTGTGGGTTTGAATTTGAGTTTCTTTCAAGGAGAGAGTAAGTCTTGATTTTAAATTCTGAGAATTCTAGGTATGCATATGAATTTGATGTCCAGGTATTGAAATGAGAGGAATGGCTTGCAAGGCATTCCATTCATGTTCTTGAGTTTGGAGTTAGGATTTTCTCAGATTGCACATTTGTTCGACTCTGTTTCCCAATAGATAACGCACTGGTCTTGGCTTGATTGGTAGTTTTCTTCATCAATTATAATTTGAAATCATTTTACATTTCCAGTTTAAGAGCATTAATGTCTATATGTTGCATTGAATAGTGTAAATGCTTTTGGTGATTCCTTGCAGAAGTGAATCTAATAGGTTAGCCTATCTGAGCCTTCAGATTTGAAGAGAAGAAGGGTGAATATCCTTGTCACTATCCACTAATTTTCTTGTCTACATTAAGGGTTTAGTGAGAGATTGTTTATGTATGCAGATTTGATATGTTTTATGTACACCCTCCTGGCTTTGTGGAGCCCAAAGTGTAGAAGGATTAAATCCTTGTCAATTAGTATTTTCTTGCTTGAGTCAGGAGTTTAGGAATCATAGAGTTCAATTTAAGCATTTAAGGCTTGTAATGGGATTCAACAAGAAAAATCACTAACAACACCCTTTCAAATCTAACCTAGATCATTTAGAAGGAGCATTCTCCTGAACCCCTATGGGTGTTATGCATGTTAAAGACATCCATATGTACATTCATAATAAGAAGGAACTAGAAGGTCTTGATATAATTAATTCACACCTTAAGACCATGATGAAACCAGATGCAACATTCCTAGATGAATTTTCTTAGTGGGAAGATCATCCAATTAATGAATATGCTACAACACATGATTTTTAGAAATCTAAATGGATCAAGATCCTATTAATAAAAATCCATGATGACCTATTTTAGATAGGTGAAGTTTCTGTAATAATTACATGAGATCTCATTCATGAGATGATAGGCATCTCTAGGACAGTCGTTGTTCTTCCAGTGGATAAGGATGTAAGGAAACAAGTAGAGTAGGCATGAAAATCAAGAAGTGATAGGTGTGGAATAACTATTGAACCTATAGAATAAAAAGACATCAAATTGATGTCTATGATATTAGGGTATAAGTTTCAGCACACCAATAGGGTAAATAGTGTGTCTGCGGCCGCTATTCTTATAGTAATAAGAATTGTCAGAGAGAATGGAGAGTTCAATTTGTGTGAAATCTTGCATGCATAACTAATAGACAACATTAAAGCCATCACACATGATAAGACCAAAATAATCAAGTTTGGGTCTTTAATCATTTACATGTACTTCCATATACTAGGAAAGGTTTCAAATTTATACCTAGACAAAGATATACCTACATTGCCTCAAATATCCTTTAAGGCATCTACTGATAATTCATTGGAGGATTACATGGAGTTAGAATTGAAAACATTCAGAATCAAAATGTAGATGAGGTACATAATACCAGAGAGTATTGTAGAAAAATACGAGGACAACATTTACTTTAAGATAGAAACTGATACAACTTCCATGGAAGTAGTGAAGCCTAGAAAAAGGTGGATTCATCCACTTGGATATAAGGTTGAGGTGCTAATCCTAGAATCATATGCACAAGTATTGCTATCATCCCCTAAGGACCCTAATGAACCAAGATGGGAGACTTATGAAGAGAAAACAAGAGAAGTTGATGTTGTTTTGAACAACACAACTAAAAGAAAAGTAGCTAAGGTTACTTCTGAGATCCTCAAAATTCATGGAGTGACTCAAAAATACCTTGACAAAGCAAGATAAGAAAATATTTCTTTGGGAATTGAGAACGCATCATCTACATAAGAAAAGGAAGATGATCCCAAGTTAAAGAAGGTTAAGATTGAGAAAATCGATGAACCAAAGGATAAAACAAATGTTACCCTTCTTGCACGCATAGAAATAGTTGATTTAACATCAACTCCCAATTATAAGACAATGGCTATGAGGAAGAAAGAGGAAGGTACAAGCCACTCATCCTTGCGCACTACAAGAAGTCAGAGAAAAAGCACACAAGCATCTCCACAAGTAGGTTTCAAACCTAGTCTTAGTGTGTTGAGTACAAGGATTGTTGATGAAGGTAGGATTGATCAAGTAGGAAAATTCTATGAGAAGTATAGTGAATTTGAAAAATAAAAAATAAAAAATTCATGGAATGATTATCAAACACGTGTTAAAGTTTAAAAGGACAGTCCTAGAACTAAAGAAAATGATTCTCGACAATGTGTGGAATATCTTAGAATTCCTAAAAGGACAGGACATTTAAGAGGATCAAAGGATAAGAGAAAATGCTCTAGATGAAAGCCTCCCAGTATGTTCTCTAGAATAGAAATCTTTGTTGTTAGATCTGGTAAAACCACATCTCAGAACCAAGACAACAACATTACACATTGTGGATAAAAATTATGAGTTGGTTGCAAAGGAAATAGAGAAACCCTCTGAGAAGGTTTTCTTGAACAGACACATGTATCCACCCACAATGTCCTCAACACAAGTTCCCTATAAGGAAGTCAAAATGATAGAGCCCACTAATGTACCAGTGGTAGGTCCTTAGGACTCAGTGCCTATAGTTGCAGCTCTTACAGAGGCAGAAAATTTTGCACCTATAACAGAGTCACAAAATGACAACACTATCATTATTGATAATGTAGAGATTTCTATGGAGGCTACAAATAAAGACTTGGACAAGTTCAAAGAGGCTTTTGTAAGCACACAATAGGCTAAAACACTATGTGGTGACAATTCACCCAAGTTACAACAAGGAGGTAGAGAAGAAGAGAAGGAGACAAAAAAAGAGGAAGAAAAGGTAGAAGAAAAGAAAGGAGAAGAAGAGGAAAAAACAAGTGAACCAATATACAAGCCACCTATTGAAATGAAAATAAGAGTAAAGTAAGAAATAATGGATAGCACTCCTATCACTCCCTCAACATCATTGTTGTCAAGTTTGACAGCTGAGACCACTAGTTTTGACTCTTAGCGAGAAGAAGACCTAATCAAGATCAATGTCTTAGCCATGGAGAAAGAAAAGTAGAAACATGTAATGAGGAACCCCTTGTTTGTTGAATAAGTCAACATTTTAAATAGCTTTCTACCTTTAGAGAAGAAAGTGTATAAGGTCCATTCAGTTGATGATGTAAGCACAATTCTTTCAAACTTCAAGACTAATTATTCTAGCTTGGAAGAGTCTATATCTCAAGTTGTAGAAGAGAAGTATATGAAGAAGAGGCTAAGTGAATTAGTTAGAAACTTTACACTTGATCTAATCTCACTAAAGATTTCTCAAGCATCTTTGAAAGAGTTTGCAGCATGAGGAAGAAAGATTATTGATCACTGGATGAACCAAGATAAGTTAACCATTGATCTATACAAGAAGATCCAAGAGGTAGAGGCCATGATAGATCAAGTCAGAAAATCAGTGGAAGATTCCTCCATTGATGCCAACATGTGTAACAATGTATACTAGGGGCAGATAGATAAAATTGAAAAAGATGAGAAAGAGATGTCTAAGATAAGGGCAATGTAGACACAACTCAGGAATGCTCTTGCGCCCTCCCTAGATGTGCTTGATAAGAATATCAAGGAGATCAATGCCACCATGGTGAGATATGATGAGGTCCTAGCATAGACTTGGAGAAGATGGAGAAGTTAAAATATGCATTATGCACCCATCTGAAGATTGTTAATACACTGATTGCATTCTAGAAGAAAGAGATCCAAAACCTACAGATAGCATATCCGAATGTTCTCACACTGTAAGTACTTGTAGAGATCAAATTTTTGAAACACCTTTTTCATTAATGTCAAACATGGAGTAAGGTATAGAATATGGAGTCATACATGTAAAGAATATGCATAGTAAAGTAATAACTATAAGGGAGATATAAGTTAGAGTATGATAAAGAGTTTTGTGTATAGTTAGTAACTTTTCCATACTCCTTTGTTGCCATCAATGAAAAAGGGGGAGATTATTGGAAAGTTGACTATACTATGGTATATGACTTGATATAGTGTTTTCATTATGGAAAAAAAATCATCTAATGTTTTGCAGTCAACAGATCAGATTTTGGCTAAGTACAGAAGACTAGACAGCTAACAATGCACAAGTAGAGTAGAGCATCAACGCACGTGCATATGACCTAGTTATGGTATGCACCCTTGAATTTAAGTTTGTATGTATATATTCATGCTAATTCTAAGAGAGCATGATCAGATATGAAAATATGATGAAGATATAGATAGTTGAAGAGGTACAACCAGTGAACACCAGAACTGAACAGAGTATTTAGCCAACTAGTAGTATTTTGTTTAGCAGTTATAATATTTCTTTGTAAAGGCTATGCTATTAGGAATAGTCCCAAGAGATAACTAAGAGGGGAGGGGTTGAATTAGTTATCTAAAAGTTTCAATTATTTATCCAATTAAGTATACTTAATCATAAAACATAAACACAATGAAAGAACACTTGAACACAACACAATATTTTGGTTATGGGGAAACCCAAATAGGTAAAAATCCCTATGGGAATTGACACCCACTAATAATCTATACTATTGTATTATGATCCTTGTTAGAAGATCATTAACCTTGTTAGGAGTTATCTTTACAATGCAATAAGTATAGTGACCTGGTCAATGGTCGGACCCTGTTAGGAGCCTTTTATGATTAACCCTATGAGGGGTGAGGCAACACTATCCAAGAGCTCATTTCTCAAAGGGATAAAGGCTACAACCTTCTGAATAACAAATACATACTATATCTAGATCATGGTGAACTACACTTAAACCTGCTATCTAGAATAGTTCCAATGTATAGCACAAACTCTTTACTTGGTCACATAGACCTTCTTCTGATGGCTCAACACTTCACACACTCTTCTCTACTCTTCACAACCAACTCTAAACCATGCTTTAGAAATCACAAATCACTGCCTATAAATATCTTTCCTCTAAATGATATAATCAAGTCAGCCTATTAAAACCACCTTGAAATCATATTAGAGAAACCTTAACATACTCCAATAATAATTATGTTGACTCTACTAAGAATGCATTACAACTTAGGACTTGTCTAAATTAATAAGTGTAGATGCATGCTACACACTATCAGCTCTACCAAATTAATTGAAACTTTCTTCTTGAGATGAATTACATCATGTGATCTTAATAGAATATTATTAACTCTTATCCAATCCCTAATCCAAGGGTGCATACTATAATGATGAGCACAACTCATGTATCAACAAAATCTTTGTCAGATCTTCTAAATAAACACAAGAAAGTGTAACTGATGAATTACAACTCCATAACTTCACTTCTACTAATTATTAGACTCTGTGTTCTTGAATGCAACATCACTAACATGTCTCCATCACATATCCAAATGTGCAAGGCTCCATGATTACTTTAATGACATTCATTCATAGAACACTATCTATTACTCTGTCAAGAACACTGTTGACACAAGCTACTACATAACTATCTTTGCTTAATATCAACCTCTGCATCCATGATATCATGCTGATAGCATGTTCATGCTACATATACTGAAAGCTCACTCCATGAGTCTTCTTCTCATGCTACTTACCATATGTTGTCATCAATGACAAACATACAGTTAGTACTAGCTTGCTGCCAAATCTCCAACAATCTCCCTCTTTGGCATTGATGGCAACATATGGAATGAAAAATGCCACCAATCCAAATGATCAATTATTTTTATAAAACTATCCATTTCCTCATCAAAACTCCCCCAAGAATGAATCCTAAATCTGCTACATTATTCCTCAACATGACTAAATACTTCTCCCCCTTCGTATATTGCTCCCTTTTTACTTCTATTTTTCATGACTGTATATTACTCCCCCTTTGACATCAATGGAAAAGGGTTCCAATCAGTTTAAGCATTGGTACTACTCCTAAAGTAGAGTAGTCAACCATCTATAAGTCCCTAAGGACTGATGCTCTTTCTTCTCTCTTCTAGGTAGAATCAGGGAAGGGAATTACTCCTAGCTTCTCCCTGAGATACTCAAAAGTATCCTTTGGTAAGGGCTTTGTGAATATATCTCCTAACTCATCTTTAGTACTCACATAGTTCAACTTGACTTCTTTCTCTGCCACTTTCTCTCTTAGGAAGTGATACTTGATCTCAATGTTCTTTTTCTTTGCATGCATCACAGGGTTCTTTGACATGTTGATAGTGCTAGTGTTATTACAATGGATAACAATAGGATAATCAATCTGAATTCCAAATTACTTTATCATCTTCTTGATCCAAAAAATTGTGAAACATTTCAAGGCTACTTCAACCTACTCTACTTCTGCTATTGACTGAGAAATATAATTTTGTTTCTTACTTGTCTAAGTGACAAGTCTGTCACCAAGAAACACTACTCCACCTGATGTACTCTTTCTATCATCAATGCAACCTTCTTGGTCAGCATCTGTATACACATGAGGCTCAACATTCTCTAAGTTAGGATACCATAGACCATAATCTATAGTGCCCTACAAATATCTAAATATTTTTTTTACTACCATGAGGTGACATTGTTTAGGCTTTGCTGCAAATCTTCCAAAAATACCAATTGTACTTGAAATGTCTAGTCTAGTTTGAGTAAGATATATGATTTTACCAATTATAGACTTATATAATGTTGTATCTACCACTAGATAATCATCTTCTTTTGTAAGTTTTCATCCTATTATCATAGGAGTACTTACTAGCTTACAATCATCCATCTTGAATGTCTTCAAGATTTCTTTCACATATTTAGTCTGATTTATGAATATACCTTTGTTTATTTTCCACACATTCCATCCCAAAAAGTATTTGATATTTCCAATCATGCTAATCTCAAACTCCCTTTGCATCTCCTTAGCAAATTCTACACTAAGTTTGTCATTACCCCAAAAGATAATGTCATCAACAAATATAGCTACAAGTAATAGTCCTTATGATATCTCTCTCATGAATAGATTACAATCTGTTAATCCTTTCTTGAATCCAAACTTTGTTAGATATCCATCAAGTCTTGCATACCATTCTCTAGGGGCTTTCTTAAGTCCATAGAGGGCTTTCTTCAATCTACATACCATATCAGGTTTATCTGATAAAGTGAATCCTTCTGGCTGCTCAATATATACTTCTTCCTTTAACTCTCCATTCAATAATGTTGACTTAATATCCATCTGATAAACTTTGAAGTTTTTGAATGTTGCATAGGCTATAAACAACTTAATAGCTTTTAATCTTCTCACTAGTGCAAAGGTTTCTAAATAATCAATACCTTCTTTTTGTGCATATCCCTTACATACTAACCTTTCTTTATTCCTTACTACTATACCATCTCCATTCTTCTTATTTTTGAATATCCACTTTGTTCCTATTATATTCTTATCACTAGGTCTTGGGACTAGTTCCCAAGTATCATTCTTGATAATTTGATCTACTTCTTCTTTCATAGCATCATGCCAATCTGAATCATTGCATGCATCTTCAACACTTAAGGGTTCAATCTGAGATAGTAAACATACTGCCTCATTACTTTTAGAACTATTGGCTTTTGATATTGTTGTGACTTTTCCACTTTGATCTCTAATGATGTCATCCTTGGAATGGTATCTAGATGTAAAATTTGGAACTTTAGGTGACATTGACTCCTCTGCCTTTGGAGTTTCTTCTTCACTTGTCTCAGGGTCATTGAATAACACATAAATACTATCAAACATTTCTTCAACAGCTATCTCACTAGTGCAAGGTTTGGGTTCTTCTTCAATCATAAGTACATAATCATGATATATTTCTTGAATCATAAACTTTTCATCAATCTTAACATGAGCACTTTCACTGATCTTCTTCAATCTCAAATTAAAAAGTCTATAAGCTTTTCTTTTAGTAGAGTAACTGAGGAAAATACCTTCATCACTTCTTGCATCAAACTTGCCTTCTGCTTGATCCCTCTTGATGTAGCACTTTCTTCCAAAGATTTTGAAGGATTTCACTAAGGGAACATTACCAAACCATAGCTCATAAGGTGTCTTATCCACACCAAGCCTCAATTGTATTCTATTGATGGTGTAGAATACTCTATTTATTGCATCTCTCCAATAGGTGTGTGTAACATTTCCTTCAACCGTGATGGTGTGCGTTGTATCAAGGATGATCCTATTCCTTCTTTCTATAATCCCATTATGTTGATTGGTTCTAGGTACACTCAATTGTATCTTTATGCCATGTTCTTCATAGTATTCATAGAATCTATCAGAGGTGAATTCTCCTCCTCTATCTGATCTTAGACATTTTATCTTTCTTCCAGATTCATTCTCAACCTTAGCTTTGAATATTTTGAACTTATCAAATGCTTCAAACTTATCTTTCAAGGATGCAACCCAAATCATTCTAGAATAATTATCAACAAACATAATGAAATACCTTTAACTATAGTATGATCTTGTTTGAGTAGGTCCACATAGGTCTGTATGAATTAGATCCAACTTGTTTTCTACTAAACTATGCTTGCTTCTGAATGAATTTCTCACATGCTTTCACATTACACATTCTATGCAAATAGTATCAACTAGCTTTGCTATGTTAGGTAGATCTCTTACTACCTGAACATCTCTTATCTTTACTATGTTACCAAAATTAATATGACATAGTATTTTATGCCATAGCCAATTGTCATCTATTTTAGCAACAAAACTACTTCTTAATAATTAAGCTGAAAAACATTACCTTTAGTCTTTGAACCTGATGCAATCATTACACCATCCTTGTTGTTAATGATGCACTTTTTGTCTTTGAACTCTAACTAATAACCTTTGTCAAGAAACTACCCAACACTAAGAAGGTTATGCTACAAATCATCTACATAGAGAACATCATCAATGTTGTTATTTCCATCCAATATGATAGCTCCTATACAAATGATAGGTTTAAGAATGTTATCTCCAAATCTAACCATGCCACCTTTGTATTTGTCCAAATGAACGAATATATCTTTATCACTTGTCATGTGATGTGAACAACTACTATCTATGATCCAGTCTGTCCTTATGCCCACTTGAGAAATTAATGTAATCTCTTGTTCCTTTTATTATTTTCAAGATAAATGAATCCAATCTCATCTTCTACTGAGTCCTCATCAAAAACTCCATCATCAACATAGTAACATTATTTTGTATACTTAGGCTTGTAGTCAGTTCTATATTTCTTAACTCTTGTAGGACACTTAGATGCAAAGTGACCAATCTTATTACATGAGAAACATTTGAATGGTAACTGACCTTCATATTTTCCTTTTCCTTTCTTTTATCTTTTGACAATCATAGCAATGAAATCATCTAATGTTTTTTCTTCATCATCATCAAAATTACTAGATGGATTTATAGATTTCTTACCATGGACTGATGCTTTGAAGGTTGTCTCACTCTTAGGTTTTGTCCTCAATCTTGAAATCTCAAAACCTAAAATTTTGCTGATCAAAGTTTCTCTCTTGAAATTTGATGTAATTTGCATGGTCTCATCAAGGATGTTGATCTTGTTGTCATACTCTATCGTAAGAGTAGTCATCAGTTTATCCATAATGCTTCTTTCAAGATTTCTCCATCATTGTTCCCAATTCCAACAACTTTTTCATTAATCCTTTGGTTGTATGCTCTAATGTCTTCATTAGGTAGCATTTCTAATGCATTTTATCTTTTCTTCCATGTCTTTCTATGTGCATTCTTTTCCTGTGTATCTCCTTCAAACATGTCTTCAAGGTACTTCCATATCTTGTAAGCTATGTCTTCTTTCTTTATCTCTGAAAACTCACTATCAGATAGGGTGCTAATAAGGGCTTCTTTGGCTATTGCATTCTGATGGAACAAATCCTTTTTCTTTCCAGTAGCATCATCCTTTGCAAGAACTTCTAAAGATGGAATCTTAACTTCTTTGATAGCCACTTCAAAAACTTCAAAAGCAATACACTACAATTGTATCACCATTTTATTGTTCCAATCAAGATAGTTCTCTCCATCAAACTTAGGACTATCATTTCTAAAGAATGCAATCTAATCAACCTCAAGCTATTAAAATTTCTCTCTAAGGCACTTGGCTCTGATACCAATTGTTAGGAATAGTCCCAAGAGATAACTAAGAGGGGGGGTGAATCAGTTATCTACAAGTTTCAATTCTTTATCTAATTAAGTATACTTAATCATAAAACATAAACACAATGAAAGAACACTTGAACACAACACAATATTTTGGTTACGAGGAAACCCAAATAGGTAAAAACCCCAGTGGGAATTGACACCCACTAATAATATGTACTAGTGTATTATGATTCTTGTTAGAAGATCCTTAACCCTGTTAGGAGTTGTATTTACAATGCAATAAGTGCAGTGACCTGGTCAAGCATCAGACCCTATTAGGATTCTTTTATGATTAACCCTGTTAGGGGTGAGGATGCACTATCCAAGAGCTCACTGCTCAAAGGGGTGAAGACTACAACCTTCTAAATAATAGATACACACTATATCTAGATCTTGGTGAACTGTGCTTAGACCTGCTATCTAGATCAGTTCCAATGTATAGCACAAACTCTTTACATGGTCACATAGACCTTCTTCTAAAGGCTCAACATTTTGCAAACTCTTCTCTACTCTTCACAACCAACTCTGAACCATGATTTAGCATTGACAAATGAATGCCTATAAATATCTTTCCTCTAAATGATATAATCAAGTTAGCCTATTAAAACCACCTTAAAATCATATTAGATAATCCTTAACATACTCTAATAATAATTTTTTCAGCTCTACTAAGCATGCATTACAACCTGGGACCTGTCTAAATTAATGTGTAGACGCACGCTACACACTATTAGCTCTACCAAATTAACTAAAAATTTCTCCTCAAGATGCATTACATCATGCACTCTTAACAAATGTTTTTTAACTCTTCTCCAATGACTATTCCAAGGGAGCATACTGTAATGATGAGCGCAAATCCCGTATCAAGATAATCTATGTCGGATCTTCTGAATAAACATAGGAAATTGTAATTGATGAATAGAAACTATATAACTTCACTTCTACTAATCATCAGACTTTTCATTCTTTAATGTAACATCACTAGCATGTCTCCATCATATATCCAAATGTGCAAGGCTTCATGATGACTGTATGGATATTAATTCACAAAACACTATCTGTTACTCTATCAGGAGTACTGCCAACACAAGCTGCTACATAAATGTCTATGATTAATATCAACCTCTTCATTGACGATATCATGATGATAACATGTTCATGCTACATATATTGAAATCTAACTTGATGAGTCTTCCACGCATGCTACTTACCATATGTTGTCATCAATGAAAAATATACAGTTAGTACTAGCTTGCTGGAAAATCTTCAACACATGCACCTATTGTAATAAAGTTGTAGACATGTAATTATTTTTTTATGTAAATACACTTGAGCTAATTCAATTGGCAGTGTTGTATGTAATCAGTTATAGGTCGGCCTAGTTAATTGTTTAGATGCGTGCATATAAATATGAGATGCACCCTTTGTAATAGGGTGAAAGTTGATATAGAGTTAAGAAAAGAAGAGTAGAAGTGTGCAAAGATTTGTTAAGATGTATTAGATCTTTGCAAGAGGTCAAAGCATCAATGAATCAAAGAAACTTATATCACAAGCAGTGTCACAACACCAGTTCATCCTGTAGATATAGTGTGTATTTGAGATCTGAAGGTTGTAGCCTTCACCACTTGAGTAGTGAGCTCTAGGATAGAGAGTCCACTCCCCTAATAGGGTTATTTTAAAGGACCCCTAACAAGGTCCAACCCTTAACAAGGTCACTATACTAAATACAGTGTAAAGACAACTCTTAACAGGGTTACGAATCCTCTAACAAGGATCACAATACACTAGTGTAGAATATTTATGGGTGTGAATTCCCACTGGGGCTTTTACTTTTTTTGGTTTCCCCATAGCCATATTGGTGTTATGTGTGTAGTTCATGTTTCTAGTTTATGTTAATGTCCATTTCAATACTTAAGCATTCAAGATAAGTTTAAAGATTAAGGTAAAAATGTTGAATATAGTAAACACTGATTCACCCCCTCCCCTTAGTGTTCCCATTCTTAACAGTTTGGGGTAGTTTGGAGTAGTTTAGAGTAGTTTTGGGTACTAATTCAAGGCTTTCTCCCTTAGAATATTGTAAGGAAAATGCTCATGTAGCTTTGCACATTGTATTTCTAAAAATTTGTAATTCCAAATTTGTGGAGATAATAAGAAGCCCATTTTATGTTCTTGTAATTTTTTGTCATTTCTCTATTTGTGTTATGTGCTTGTGGTATTAAGGGGAGTACCTTTCATCAAGTGGTATTAGAGTGGGAGTCCTGAGTGTGTAAACAGATCACCGACTGTGAGGCAATTTGCACTAGGACCATGGCTTAGGGTTTTTGTGTAAATAGATCACCGATTGTGAGGTAGTTTACACTAGGACCGTGGTTACAATTTTAGTGATAAGCACAAAAATACCTCCATAAAGGGAATGTGGTGGAAGATTTGGTGTTGTGATAGCTAAGGTTAGAGCCCTCTAGAGACAAGTGTGAGAATTGGAAGAAGAGATTTGCAGAGGAATGAATCTTAATGTCAGAGATGAAAGTCAAGGTGAAGCCGAAGGAGAAGGAAATTCTGATAAGGAAGGAGAACTAGAAATTTTGAATCAAGAAGAAGAAAGAATTTTCTAAGCCATTTCCAAGATTGGGAAAAGACCTAAGATTGAGGTTCCTACATTTTTAGGAAATCTTAACCTATTAGAAAGTAAAGTCCACCAAGATAATTGAGAGGGGGGGGGGAGGTGAATCAGTTATCTGATAAATACAAATTTTATCAATTTCAATAAATTTTAACCATGTAAGCAATGTGAACAAAAACCATAGAAAGATATACATACACAACAACACAATAACACAAGATATGTTAACTAGGGAATCACTTGATCAAAGAGTAAACCTCGGTGGGAATGATGCCCACAAAATATGCACTAATATGAAAGTTCCTTGTGAGAGGATGGACTCTATTAGGAGTCTTAGGAAATACATTTAGTACATATGAGTCCCTGCTAGGAGACTTTGAATCCCTGCTAAAAGATTATAACTCTATTAGGAGTTATGGAAGACATAAGGATCCACTTCCCAAACAACTTCAGGTGTAAGATCACTAAATTCACTATCCAACTAATCTTTGTATTATTCAATAGAATAATATCAAAAGATTACTAATCTCAACAACTCAATACTCCTTCTCTGACTATACCAAACTACACCAACTACTTCATCATATCTTAATACCAGATCTTTGTACTTCACATATCCTCTTCCAACAAGTATTGCACAAATCTGCAATTCTCTTTGACAATTACATATATCACAAATCACATTCCACATACCATATTACAATAATGAAAACATTCCTTCCTTTATACAACACTCAAATAATTACAAATGAGTCGACATATAAATTATGAAATAAAATATTCCACACATTACATAAAAATTACACAAAATTGTTAGCTTCCAAATAAGATAATTCTTCACTCGTGCAACCTCAAACCTTTCTCTTCAGACCACATCACTATCATCATGTCCTCAACTTTTTTATGAATTCACATGATTAGAATCAATCTTGGTTAGGATACATCATCTGATTTCCACATACCACTACTCAGGAACACTGCCTAAATACTGCTTCCACTAATTTCTTCATAACTGTCATGAATAAGTGAATTTTTTAATATGTTCTTAACCACAATTGTCATGCCCTACCAGGGAACCCGAAAGGAAAAGACAAAAACAAGAGAAAAAGTACAATTTTTTTTAGACTCACTTAAGTTAACTAGGTATTTAAGTCCTAATAGGTTCTCTTACAAGATTATTCCTTTAAAACCATTTTTCATAGTGCATTAAGATTTAATAAACTAAAGATAGAAATTCCTCTGATCCATTTAACCACATAAGAGAAAGTAGAGAGAGATACAAGTGTACTAAAACAAACGTTTCTTTCTTTTTTAACATGAAATAACATTAACACATTTAAATTCATAATTTTTCAACAATTACACTTTCCATATTCTAAACTGTCACTTTCTTCCAACAACAATAATACATATTGATTTTCATTCCCATAATCTTCCTAAATATACCCTTCCCAATTACATGAATACTTAAAATATACCTTCTACAATACAAGGCCTTATAGGATTACAAGAGTATGAATAACAATTTACAATATTTTTACAATTTTCTTTCCAAGATACAACATTAAAAATAGTGAGAAATGTCTTCAACAACTTCAGATACTCCATGAATAGCACAAACATGAACAATACCTCAATAAGGATCACCACCCAACCACATAGATCCATAAAGGTCCACTCCCCCATGCTAGGAGATGGAACCATTTTTCACAAAGGGAAACTAGGGAAGTCTAAGGTTGACGAAAAAACCACGCAAACCAAAAACAAGAAGAAACAAAGAAACACAAAACAAAACCCCAGAGAGGAGTTCATTAGGATGCTAACCAGGTGAGTGTCATCACATAATCCTACTTGTTGGGATCCTTCCTAGCAGTCATCTACTCTGGTGCCCTAATGCAGCCTACCCCAGTAGCTACAATGACCCTGGTACTCCAATAGGACCTATGTGGGCCTTTATCCATTTTTTATCTTTTTAAAATTTTATTCAATCCCTTACCCATTCCCAACTAGTTTTGAATTATATTAGGTTTTCATTTCCAAACTCACCCAAAGGTTATCCTTTTGGCATCCTCAGTCGGATCCCCTAGTGAGCCACTCACCTAGGGTACCTAGGAACCTTACTCAATAGAATAGACTATTTAAGGTTTATAACTTCTCACATACATCCCTCCCTTAGGGTTTCTTTCGGTGTTTTCCTACGGCCCATACCACTAGGACAAACCCTAACCCTTAAGACAAAAGATGCAATACAATAAAGGTAGAGCTATCACAATGATTCCAAATATAAAAGCATAAAGGTAAGTATAGAGGGATGTACAACTCCTAGACACACCTACATGATACTATAATCCTTCCAAACAATTCAATAAAGTTATAACTAATAAACATCATAATATACACATAGGACCTAACATCCATATCTATGAGTTGTTTAATTATGATATCCAAAAATAGATTCCTACTTTAATGTAAACTAGTGTTTATGAAATTTAGGCTTATTACAAACCTAATACACTTAGTTTATTGTTCACTAATAATTAACTTAAAACTTTAATTAAATTCAAACTTAATATATACTAAAGTTAACCTTTTAATTTATAACCATAAATTACAGTATGATTTAAATTATACATAACCTTTAATGAAAATAGAATAATAATAATAAATAGACCAATTCTAATTTTAATTAAATTTGAAATTTTAAACAATGTCTTTAATGATTTATTTACCAATTTCTCTAATTTTCATTATCTATTAATTATGTGTTGTCATTAATATATATATTTACAATACATCATTTATATCTATAAATTTTAATAATTAATAGGTAAAATAAAATTTATTTTATAATAATACTAATTTATTATGCATAATATATATTTTTATTAAATAATTTTTGCACCTTAATAGTTTTGGTTCCATATTCTCCCATTTCCCCTTAAAGAATACCCTTTTTTATTATTTATTTTTCTCCTATGATTTTTCCTTATTTTCCTCCTATGATATCTCTTTATTTTACTCCTATGATTTCTCCTTATTTTCCTCCTATAATTTATCCTTCTTTTTTCTTTTATCTTTCTTCCTTCTTTTTCTCTTATAATTTCTCCTTGCATTTATATTTAAATATACACTCCAATCTTTTTTTCTTTTCTTTTTTTGGCAAAACTTTTTATATTTATATTAAATACTCTAGTTCAAAAGGGCTCCCAAAGAAAGAACCAGGAAAGAAAACTTTGTTCATGACCCATCAAATATAAATAAGGGTTCTAGTATATCAAAATCTAGAAAACTTGATCAGAAACCCCCCAAGGTCTAAAATATAGTTTACATATGAAGAGCCCTGATTACAAAATTTACCCAACCCAATTACAACTTACTGCCGAGTAGGCCTTTATAAAATAGACCTTCCAGTAGGCATTACATGGTATGAAGGGCTTATATACAAAGAGGGCAAAATATAATTACCCTATATACAATTTAAAAAGTTCCAATCTTTTATTTATTTTAACAAATTTAATATATTTTTATTAAATAATTTTTGCACCTTAATAGTTTTGGTTCCATATTCTCCCATTTCTCCTTGAAGAATACCCTTTTTTATTATTTATTTTCCTACTCTGATTTTTCCTTATTTTCCTCCTATGATATCTCTTTATTTTACTCCTATGATTTCTCCTTATTTTCCTCCTATAATTTATCCTTCTTTTTTGTTTTATCTTTCTTCCTTCTTTTTCTCTTATAATTTCTCCTTGCTTTTATATTTAAATATACACTCCAATCTTTTATTTATTTTGACAAATAAAATTAATTTAAATAAAATTTTAATTTTTTGAATAAAATTCTATTTATCATTCTAACAACATAAAACAATAATGATTTTATAAAGTTTATTATTATTTTATTTTTATTAATAATCAATCTTAACCTTTAATCAAATAAGGAAATAGAAAAGTTTACTATTAAATAACATTAATTCATAGGAAAATCATATTTCACATTCATTTCAAAATTGTACTTTCAAATTTAAAGTCAATAAAACAAAAACACATAGTCAAGCAATTAAAGGATGTTCCTGGGTTTGAGACCCTACCTCAAAATATTTTAGAGACTAATGGTTTAAATAGATGGCCTCTTTTCTTCCAATCCAATCATGCTCTTTGACAATTCCAATTCCCGGATCTCACAAATAAAGACTCTAAAAATATAAATATAAAAATAAATAAAATCAAATTTTCCAATGCGAATAATTTCAGATCTCCTATTCAAGGTTTCTCCCTTTTTTCCCCTCAGTTATAGGGATGGATCCTAATTATATAATCTTATGAACAGTTGCAAAAGTTGGGGGAGTGGTTTCCCGGGGACCAACTTCCCTTCTCTAATGTTCTGATAAGATTAATAACTATTTAATTTAATTAATTAGGTAGGTAGTTTCACCCATTGTGAAAACCAACTTACCTACCCTTTTCATACTAAGCTACCCCCAAAAATAATATTAAATAATTTAACTCCACCTATATAGTTTTATTATTATTTTTATAATTAACAAAAACTAATTGTTTTATAAATATAATATATTTGGGTATGTTTCCCAAGGAAGTCACTACCCTAATGGCAACTTGGGACCCATTATAAACTGGAGGTCCTAGGTTCCACTCCCACCCTCTACAATAACAAGAGATACGAGAGAGAGAGAGAGAGAGAGAGAGAGAGAGAGAGAGAGAGAGAGAGAGAGAGAGAGAGAGAGAGAGAGAGAGAGAGAGAGAGATAGAGATAAGGTAGGAGTAGGTAATTAGTTTTATTTATCATTTTTATATAATATTTATTTATTTTATTCACTTTGCATTTATTTTATTTATTTAAAGCCACAATATGCATCAAAATATATAGAATCATGATTATAACTAATACGCTCATAGGAACATAATTACACACACATCAATAAATGAATATATACAGGTATGCATATACGTGTGCACCCATATATGCATACTTTGTATATATGATTAACATATAGAGAGAGAAACTAACATCATTATCCTACATATCTCATAACCAAGTAAATGAGATTGACATCAAAGTTATATAAAATAAGGAACTCAAATCAACCCAAAACCAAACCAAGAGATTGGGTAAAATAATCAAAACTATAGGGTTTTCCCGTGTGTGAACTATGGATCATCCCCAAACAACAACAATGATCAAGGATTTTGAGGGAGCACTCAGACCTATGAAGCTAGGTGGAGATGATGCTCGGTACCTACAAGCCTGCATCACCAAGAAGAGATACATGTCCATAGATATATAATAAGACATATGCAAACAAATGACTAGGATTGATACATCATGTGGACCTCAACTAGGTGAGTAACTATGACTACGTCTTGAGTCATGAAAAAACATCAATCACATATGAAACATGAGACATCATAGATAGTAATGGTTAGATTCAAATCCTTGGGTTAGATCTACTTCCTCATAAACATATAAAGATAAATGATTAATAAACATTAAACATTAATTATAAATGAGTGTATCTAAATCATCTGATAAGCATATCATCACCCATAAACATGAATGTAAACATATATTTCTAATCATCATAATGCAAAATATCCAAATCAAAGAGTCAAAGTATAATCATCGAAGAGTGTATTACATCCTCCCCCACTAAGATGAGACTTACTCCTGGAAGTCAACAAGTTAAAAAAAATGGAAATACATCTTAAACACATTTTGACTGATATGACATGCATAACAAATCCTTGAATCCATGCACTATATATAGAGAATAATCCTCATAATATGGTTAAGCATGAGTTATATATCCTAATCAATTTTGCTATCACCAACAAGGATAACTTCAACTTGATCAAATATCAGTATGAATAGAATTTTCCTTAAAATATATCAAAATGTTACAAATTCCTTCTCTTTTAACACACACACACACACACACACACACACACACACACACATATATATATATATATCAAATTTTTACTTGCATCTGAATAATGATACATTTCAATCTAAAATAGAACATTGAGCATAACCAAATGTGCCTTACAAACAATCATATCAATCCACATCATTGGGATTACACATCACAAAGATCAGGAGTGGATATCCCTCTCTAGACAAGCTCTCACTCTAGGATACAATACCAATCTCAACTATATCCATAATCCATTATCCATATTAAACACCTCACTTAGTGGCTTGATGGTGTCTTGGGCCATTCACATGAAGGCCCTCCATACAAGTCCACATGTCATATCCCTTGTTTGTCTAAGGTGGTTAGCCTCCAAGGACTAGACACCACACATAGGTAGGTAGTGGATACTCACTACATAGTAGCCTCACATACCCCCATCCTTAAGGGTTCCCTATGTCTTCTTCCTCGTATACACTCACAAAGTCTTCCTTAGGCATCCTTAGTGAGGAATCACAACACAACACAAGATGAACATTAGAAAATTATGAAAGAAGATAGTTTAGCCATCAAAGCTCAATAATAATAAAAATAGAATTATCAATCTTAACAATAGGATAAGAAGAATCCAAGACATTACAAAAATAAATCACACCTAAGCTAAATTTCATAAGTCTTCACTAAAATATTATAGAAAAAGATAAGAAAATTGTTGGTCTACATAACCAAAGATTAAAAACAATTCACCATAAATTGCACATCACATCATGGTGTTACTATATTTAGTCACCTAACAAGGAAGGAGGGAACAACATCCAACTATCACAATAGCACTTAATGTGGCTGGGCTAGGGAAATACTACCCACATGGCATAGGGGATTCACCTCAGAAACACCCCTACATTAGATGGTGTAGAATAAGCATGCCAAGCCACCCGACATGACCATACACCAAGTGGAGTAAGTACACTCTGGTCATATGTCACATGGTAGTGTTCCTTGTGGAGTAGGCACATAGGATGTCCCTCATACATCATCATCATAGCTAGAGATATACATGGCTAGGGACCACCCATATTCCTACCACATCTACAAACTAAGCATCCATGAGTGCCCCTCTACAAGTATGCAAGCATCACCAATATACTCTGCATCAAGTAGGAAATGAAATACATACATATACTATGCCTTCATGTAATTATGTATGTGGCATCATGTTCATGAGCTCAGCTCCCTACCATCAACAACATGGCATCATCACCTCACACTATGTCAGAACATTAGTGTGGTGTGGCATCATATTCATTGCATCATGTCAGAACATGTGTGAATATGGTAGCCATCACTGCATGGGCTAACAGAATCTCCTTCCACATGCTAGACCACATAGAAATGTACATATCCATAAATCATACATCTCCTCCTAGAGGCTCATCTCAAGTACTGGTATTGTGCTCAATAAATGTGGGAATTAGGATAAACACTAATGAACCAAATGTATAGGTTCATCATAAGGGGAAGCACTGTTTAGTCTTTTGCCTTGAGTAGTGGAAGCTAAGGTCACTTCACGCCACCATTATATGTACACCACATACTCCCTAAGGAAATGGTGACACTAATACCCCTCCACATACTAATCATACGAACACTCATGGGTTGGCACTCAGTAGGGTGACAAACAAGAAAGCAACACATGAGTGGTATGGTTCTCCCATACCCTTATCTAAACATAACTTCCATGGATGGTACTTGTATTGCACCACTCCATGGCACTCACATAATTATTGGTTATACACAACACCCAACATAAGCACTGGCACTAGTTTTATCACATTTTCAAGGGAGTACAAAATAACATCATATATTATCCATTTATTCCAATTTTTCCTTTTTCATAATACATATCATTTTCTACATGGTACAAAAATCCACTGACATACTTAATTACATTCTACCTCCTCACTAGCATAGACTGATATCCAATTTACACATATCAATATCCACCTTTCACATAATATAACATATATCAGTAAGAGGACTTAAACTTATATAAAGTAGGGCACAAAGAGAAATGATACATTACGTCACCCTTTTCTTCAATAATCATTGAATCAACACACATATGTTTTAATTATGGAAAAGAAACAATAAACCTGCATTACACACATTTATTAGTCACATATAAGACATTCACAACTAATCATTATAAACCATTATGATCATGTAGTTTTCACCCAATCAAGGACACCAAGAGTAGACCATGTTTCATCTTTTAAAATAAATGAATTATCTAGGTACTTCCATTACACATGAGAAATGCTTCCAAGAAAGACACATCAAACTATATAGACATTTTTCAAGACACTAGTATTTACTAACATAATGATATCAATACCCATAAGGAAATACACTAAAGTAAACTAATAAGAGTTATAACAATATTTGTCAACTAAAGTCTCAATTTTCTATTATTTCAATTTGTGAAGGATAATGACATCATTACTAAACTTCCCATAATATTCATATTTCATTTCAACTCTATAAGAATGAGTACTACTATGGTAATAACTTACCCCTTATTGAAAATGCAAGAAATTCAATTCGAACTTATAAAAGCTCATTAACTAGAATAATTAATCAAACATAGCAATTATGATGTAAATTTAGCATTTATAGGAAAATAGAGTGTTAAGCATATTAAAATCAATTACATAATCCTAAAATAACTATAACAAACACTCATGATGACAATTGTTAGAGGTAGGATTAGGAGGTAAGGTTACCTACTACCAACACTTAAGGTACATAACAAACTATTATAATACTTTAAGTATTTCTAGGAGTATAGAAAGAAGGTGACATGAAAGTATGAGGAATTCATTAACACTTCTTTATTAGAAAGATATCCACTATCTATGGAAGTACTCAGGAGACTCATTCATTAATTATAGAACATAAAACATAAGTAGTTTATGAGATACAACTTAGTCATAGCATAAAGGGTATATTTTGTGAACCAATGTAGCTTGACTACCAAGAATATAATTCTTATATCTAGGATCCTCTTGATTACCAAGAATATAATTTTTATATCTAGGATCCTATCTTACTAATATAATGATCAAATAAAAATAAAAATATGCAAAACACTGAGTGATGAGTGAGCTACAAGTCCCAAAGTTCCCAGTGTGGAAACCTAGTGCTCTGATACCAAATGTCATGCCCAGCCAGGCAACCTGAAAGGAAAAGACAAAAATGAGAGAAAAAAGTACAATTTTTTTTAGACTCACTTAAGTTAACTAGGTATTTAAGTCCTAATAGGTTCTCTTACAAGATTATTCCTTTAAAACCATTTTTCATAGTGCATTAAGATTTAATAAACTAAAGATAGAAATTCCTCTGATCCATTTAACCACATAAGATAAAGTAGAGAGAGAGAGACACAAGTGTACTAAAACAAACATTTCTTTCTTTTTCAACATGAAATAACATTAAAACATTTAAATTCATATTCTTTCAACAATTACACTTTCCATATTTTAAACCATCACTTTCTTCCAATAATAATAATACATATTGATTTTTATTCCCATAATTTTCCAAGATATACCCTTCCCAATTACATGAATGCTTAAAATATACCTTCTAGAATACAAGGCCTTATAGGATTACATGAATATGAATAACAATTTACAATATTTTTACAATTTTCTTTCCAAGATACAATATTAAAAATAGTGAGAAATGTCTTCAATAGCTTTAGATGCTCCATGAATAACACAAATATGAACAATACATCGAAAAGGATCACCACCCAACCATGTGGATCCATAACAGTCCACTCCCCCAGGCTAGCAGATAGAACCATTTTTTACATAGGGAAATTAGGGAAGTCTAAGGTTGAGGGAAAAACCACCCAAACCAAAAACAAGAAGAAACAAAGAAAGACAAAAAAAAGCCCCAAAGAGGAGTTTTCTAGGATGCTGACTAGGTGAGTGTCATTGCATAATCCTATGTGTTGGGATCCTTCCTAGCAGTCATGTACTTTGGTGCCCTAATGCAGCCTACCCCAGTAGCTACAATGACCCTAGTACTCCAACAGGACCTATGTGGGCCTTTATCCATTTTGTATCATTTTTAAATTTTATTAAATTCCTTAGCCATTCCCAACCAGTTTTGAATTATATTAGGTTTTCTTTTCCAAACTCACCCAAAGGTTATCCTTTTTGCCTCCTCGGCTGGATCCTCTAGTCAGCCACTCACCTAGGGCACCTAGGAACCTTACTCAATAGAATAGACTATTTAAGGTTTATAACTTCTCACATACATCCCTCCCTTAGGGTTTCTTTCAGTGTTTTCCTACGGCCCATACCACCAAGACAAACCCTAACCCTTAAGACAAAAGATGCAATATAATAAAGGTAGAGCTATCACAATGATTCCAAATATAAAATCATAAAGGTAAGTATAGAGGAAGGTACAACTCCTAGACACACCTACATTATACTATAATCCTTCTAAACAATTCAATAAAGTTATAACTAATAAACATCATAATATACACATAGGACCTAACATCCACATCTATGAGTTATTTAATTATGATATCCAAAAATAGATTCCTACTTTAAGATAAACTATTCTTTATAAAATTTAGGCTTATTACAAACCTAATACACTTAGGGCCCATTTGGACGCAAGCATATCAGCTGATATACCAGAATATAAATTTTTGAATACGGTCTCCACTGTTTGTGTGCAACATCGAAGGATGGAATTGGAATTTTGATATTCCAATTTTACCCAAAAAATGGGCATATCATCTTCCACTTGAAAAGGTGGAATTGGAATATCGGGCTCGCATTCTGATTTCCAAATGCCAATTTTGAAAATGTCGTTGGGTCCACGTGGGTTTTATGATTTTTGACATCTACTTTATTACCTTGTTTTGACATCTGCAATGGTTATTATTACATCACTTGTTCGTTGGAAGCCCTCTTTGGTTCGATCTGCATCTTCCTGCATCTGATTCAAAGCTACATCTTCCTACATTTGGTTTGAAGCTACATCTTCCTCATCCATTTATCTGTTGTATGTATACTTCCTCATCCATTTATCTACATTTGTATTCGTCTATTTATCTTTCTGCATTTGTATTCATCCCTTTATCTTTCTGGGTCCATTTAACTTTCTGCATTTGTATTCATCAATGGGGAAAGGTTATCTTAGGCATATTTAGCATTTATTTTTCTCTTGCTTCTTCTTAGGGTTTTAGGGTTTCAACATTACTGCACAACTTTGACAAATTATTGGATGTGTTGTTCCATTGTTTGATGATACCTCTACATGAGTTGGAGTGATGTAAGGATGAAAAGTAGCACCCACAGACTATCACTTTTTTCCATCTTGGATTTCTGTAGCCTAGTTATTGCTGATATGAATGAAATGTGTACCTTGTATAGTGGTCACAAAATAATAGTTCTCATGACAAAGAGGAAGGGATTTTTATTTGAATTGTAAATAATATTAAGTGGGCATACTATGATTGCAATGGAAGCCTGCCAAACAAAAGCATGGTAAGTAATTTGAAGAGTTGACATACCAGTGGGATTTGTTCCATTGAGGACTAGCCCTACTGAAGATTTACCTATAACTATTCTGCTAGGAAGTTCTAGTTCTGTTGATTCAAAGAAGCAAGGTCATGAAACCCAGAAACTACCTTCAGAGTTAACTATCTACCAGGATTTTAGATCTGGAAGTATGAGAATAATTTCATCAAATGTTCATGTGAGTAATTGCTTGTAACAATTTGGCTATTTGAGTAACCATTGAAACCTTCAACCTATTTAAGAATACTGTACTGGCAATGCAGAATGATACCAATTATTGGCTGCACTCTGATTTTATTCTACATTCTCACCTAAAATATAAACTAGAAACATTGGATTTTCAGCTAGAAAAAAAGGATTAGGTAAGGGAAAAAAGATGTTCCCATTTGGAGTTAGTAACAAGAAATGACAATGCTAGAACATTTTGATAATAGAAAACCTCAGAAATGGAAATGCTAGTAACATGTTGAAGCACAAACAAGTCACATCAGAGTGATCATTAATAAAAATAGAGAAAACATAAAACTTGTAGTATTAGGGTTCCAAAAATTTGTGATATCCCATTTCAACACAAGTGCTAATTATGTGCCCTCACTCATCATCCTCATCAGTTGCATTGGTAAAATTTTTATAGTCTCTGAAACTTTTGCACAATTAGAAATTATTAAGGGAGAGTAGTCATGGAAGTGATCGAGGTAGAGGTAAGAACAATATCCTCTAATTCTTTGTAAGCAGCCATTCTAAAAGATGAAGCACACCTTTCTTAACTCTCTCTTTGCATATGACATTTTCCTGGAAAAGTTGCCAACAGTCGTAGCTTCATGTAGCATGCCACATTTCCAACACCCCTCATGTAATGTACACAGCCAATGGGAAAAAAGAAAGTAAAAATAGAAAATTTACTTTAATAGAAAAATTTCTTGAAACATAGGATAAATGAATCAAACATGATGTCTGAGGAGAAAACTAATGCAAAAATTCTATTCAAAAACTTAAGTCTCCTGCCTTAATGACAGGGACTAACAATGATAAAATGGCACAGATCTATGGCACCAAAGGGGAAATGGAAACACAATGAAAAGAAGCAAGTAAAAGATAAAAAGAAACTCGGCAGCAAATGACCTCTAAGATAATCAAATTTGTCACCTCTATTTACAAACTCACCTCTTCCATAGCCATGGCCTCTGAAAGTCCCAAAATGTCTAAATCATTAATCTGAACACTAGCATTTATAAAGAAACCAATTTCTTATGAAATGCATGCTATAATGAACATAATAGATTCAACAGAAACCAATTTATAGAGAAACCAATTTCTTATGAAACCAATTTTCTTCACATAATCTCTATCTGCTCTTGCTAAATAGAACTCCAAACCTCTTATTGCCCATAAAAGAAAAAACTGCTATAAATCTACAATCTCCCTATTGAATGAATACCACACAGAAAGAAAAACAATTGCAATTGTGTTTGAGATGGAGAAACCAGAGAAATTTATAGTGGGGTGAAAGTACCAATTATTTTTATGAAATTGAAGATTGAGATAGAGTCCCATCGATAGGTAACAAATTTTTTTATATCATATTCTTAAGATCAGATTCAACCTGAACTATATCACCTATATTAAAATTTGATCGTGATATCAAAATTTGTACTGGCCCAATCTCCAATGCTCATAATTCTTGGACTCACATAGTATAGAACTTCCCCTACCTCCACCATTTTCTTGTTCTTCTCTGCAATGTCAAAGGACATATATTCATCATCTTCATACTACCAGACTGTGTCTATTTCATCATCTGAGCAAACCCTTCTGAATTGCCAAATCAGAGACTACCATATAATTGAATGTTTCTTTGCCTTCTCTCTGAATAACTCTGCAGGTAATCTTTTGTAGGTGATTGAAATTACATCCATTGGCTGTAAATAGTGAAAAGGATATACATTGATCTGCTGCACTTTTATAAAAAGCTACCTTTTAATTTAGTATGGCCCATGGTTGCTGATTTAATTTGTAGTTCATTTTTTAGCTTTTTAGTTAGGTTAGATTTTCATACATTATTTAGGTTAGAATGAGACTCCTCTTACGACATTAACAAACACTAGTATAGTGTTCACTTCTGTTTGTTACAAAATTAGAAATACAGGTGATATAGTTCGGATTGAATCTGATCTTAAGAATATGCTATAAAATTGAAGATTGAGATAGAGTCCCATCGGTAGGTAACAAAATTAGATCTCTTCAAGATATTTTTGATTACCAGTTTGTTGTTTGGTACTTAAAATACTATTACAAATGAGGAAATCTCATAGTGACTGTCCCTTGTGTAATTGCCACTTGAATATATTGGTATTGAACCATGCAAATTCTTTTCTTCTTGATAATGTCCTCATTTGTTCAAGAAGAAAAGCATTTGCATGGTTCAATACACAAGTGGCCATTACACAAGGGACAATCACTGTGAGATGTCAAAAATAATACCCACGCAGATGTCAAAAACAAGGTAATCACATGGATGTCAAAAATTATAATACCCACGTAGACCTAACGACATTTCAAAATTGGCATTTTGAAACTGGAATTAGAGCCTCAAATTAAAAAATATGAGGACATCTCACAAATGAGGACATCTCATAGTGACTCTCCATTGTGTAATTTCCACTTGAATGTATTGGTATTGAACCACATTAATGCTTTTCTTCTTGATAATGTTCTAATTTGTTCAGGAATAAAAGCATTCGCATGGTTCAATACCAATAGGCAATACATTAAAGTGGCAATTACACAAGGGACAGTCACTATGAGATGTCCTCATTTGTGACTGTCCTTACAGTGAGTGTACATTATCATGTTGTCTTTAGAGTGACTATCCTCATTTGTTGAAGAAGAAAAGCATTAATGTGGTTCAATAGCAATACATTAAAGTGACAATTACACAAGGGATAGTCAATGTGAGATGTCCTCATTTGTGACAAGGATAGTCACAAATGAGGACATCTCACAGTGACTATCCCTTGTGTAATTTCCATTTGAATGTATTTTTACATTATCATGTTGTCTTTAGAGTGGCTATCCTCATTTGTGACTACCCTTACAGTGAGTGTACATTATCATGTTGTCTTTACAGTGACTATCCTCATTCAAGTGGCAATTACACAAGGGACAGTCACTATGAGAACTTCTCATTTTGTGAAATTACACAAGGTACTTTCTTGTCTACATATGTTGTATACTCAACCTGCAACTCTATTCTTATGCATTATAGTTGGGTGTTTTCTTATGTTGTATCATGATTTTTTTGTTTGTAGTTTTAGGTAATTCAATGGATCTCATTGATGATATTGATGATGAAGATGATATTGAAATAGAAGGAGAGATTATGAGGAGGAGAAGAGTCCTAGCTATTGTTGTAATTGTTCTTGCCACCCTTGTCCTAGCCATAGCAGAGTGTAGAAAAGTAGGTAGTCAAAATAGGCATAAGCAGACAAGAGATGCAATTCCTTTTTATAAGTGTGTTATCAACTCTAATGAGATGGATTTCTTTGACCAAATACGCATGACTAGATGATCCTTCTCTAAACTAGCCAATATTTTAAGGTAAAAAGGAAGCATCAAAGATACAAAATTCCTCACGTTAGAAGAACAATTAGTCATGTTCCTCCATACTCTTGGCCACAATCTGAGGAATCGTAAGATTGCCCATAACTTTGGGCACTCTAGAGAGATGGTAAGCTGATACTTCCACAAGGTCTTGAGGGCTATCTTAGCACTCCATTCAGATTATTTTATACCCCCTGGTCCAAACACTCCTTGGGAAATCAGTGGGAAGACCCATTTTGATCCATTCTTCAAGGTATATCTCCCAGTGATTTAATTTTGTTTAGATTTGTAATCCTATTATTGTGTGTTCATTAGACCTATGATTTATCTAACTATAGGATTGTGTGGGAGCAATTGATGGAACCCATATACCAGTCACTATCGATGTCAACCTAGAAGCTAAATATCATGATCGAAAAGGCAACTTGTCACAAAATGTTATGGGAGTGTGTTCATTTGATTACAAGTTTCAATACATCCTTGCTAGTTGGGAAGGGTCTGCTGCAGATAGCCATGTTCTAGCTTCGGCTCTATCTAGAGCTAATCCATTGGTAGTTCCCCTAGGTTTGTAAAATATGATTATATTATTGAAGCATACGAAAAATAAGACAACGTTATGACAATGACATTTTGTTTTGTTTAGGTAAATATTATTTGGTTCATGTTGGATATCCAAACATACCAAGATTTCTCATGCCTTATCAGTGAACATGCTACCACCTAAAGGAGTTTTCAAAAGCAAACCCAATAAACTCCCCAGAAGAGTTGTTTAATCATCAACACTCCTCGCTCAGGAATGTAATAGAGCATACATTTGGGATTTTGAAGCAGTGTTTTCATATCTTGAAGCATGCTATGTCTTATCAAATCAAGACATAAACACATATTGTTTTGGCATGTTGCATACTTCACAACTTCATTATGATAGAGGATGGCCTTCCATCTAAGGTAGAATTTGAAGAGGAAGATGGTCATGATGGGATAGATGTACCAGTGCTTGAGACATATGGGTTGAGCCAGTGTGAAAGAGATGATTGGGGCAATTTTCGAGATGAAATAGCAAGAAGGATGTGGGAAGACTATAGATCTTGATCTTAGTTGGTTGAATAACTATTATGACAGTGTTTAAACTAATGTCAGATTTCATAAATTTCACAAACTGATTTGATATATTAAAAGCCGTTATGGCATATCTAGTGTTGTCATGTTATATTCAATGTTGTTATATTTAATGTTCTCATATTATATTTAATATTCTCATGTTATGTTTAATGTTGCTATATTTTATATTTAATGTTGTCATGTTATATTTAATATTGTTATGTTATATTTAATATTGTCATGTTATGTTGCAATTGATCTTGTCAAAAGAAGTGGGCAGCTCATGTTGTGTGTGCATCAGGTATGTCTACGGATGTAAAAAAGGACAGTCACAAATGAGGACATCTCACAGTGATTGTCCCTTGTGTAATTGCCACTTGAATGTATTTCTATTGAACCACATTAATGCTTTTCTTCTTGAACAAATGAGGACAGTCACACAAGGGATAGTCACTGTGAGATGTCCTCATTTGTGACTGTCCTTATAGTGACTGTATATTATCATGTTGTCTTTAGAGTGACTGTCCTCATTTGTGACTATCCTTACAGTGAGTGTACATTATCATGTTGTGTGTGCATCAGGTATGTCTATGGATGTAAACATGAACATGGATGGTGATGTTCAAGTTATCTAGGCAACTTCTTTTTGCAAGAAGGTTTTCTAGACAAAAGAGATGGAACACAAGTTGCTAGACTTGCTATAGGAGCAAGTACGGCTTGGAAAAAAAGCTGAAGGGGATTTCAAGAAAGAGGCTTGGACAGCCATTGAAAGGAGGTTTAATAATGAGTTGAAAATGAAGCTAGTGAAGGATAACTTCAAGAACAAGCTAAAAAATTGGAAACAAGGGTATAGAGTTATGAAAGACTTGAGGAATACAAGCAGCTTAGCCTGGAATGAGACTACCCAAACTATGGATGCTGATGATAGTGTTTGGGATGAGTTGTTGAATGTAACATGGTCTTCAAATCTCCTTTTAAGTTGAATTTATCTTTTTAAGTAACAAAGCACCAATAATGAATTCAATTGTTATGCCATCATACAGAGAAAGGAATTTTAAAATGCCAGAATGTATAAGAGTCAACCATTTCAATACTACAATGAATTATCTTGTATTGTTGGGAATGACATAGCTAAGGGCACTGTAGCTGCAACAGCTCAAGAGATGGAGGAAGATTTCATTGATGATGAAGATTTTAGTTATCATGGTATGCATAATGCATGTTTTGAGACTGCTACTGATTTGGCTAATGATGGTATCGAATCTATTGATACACTTACATCAAACCAATCTACTGCAAGCAGCAAAGAGAACCCTTCAATATCGTCAAGGAGGCCAAAGAGGAAGAGGGGAACATTGGTAGGTTTGTTGGATTCAATTTTTGAAGTGATCAAAGATTTGTTTGAAGGCCTGTGACAGCCTCTGATAGTGGATAAAACATTTAATTTGAAAAATGATGCAGCGGATTTGTATAAAGCACTTAAAGCAATCCTTGGCCTTAGCAACTCTACTATGCTTGAAGCATACGAAAAGTTAATGCATAATCTGCAATCAGCCACATTGTTCTTGACAATGGATGAAGAAGAGAGAATCCAATATATGATACTGAAGTTTGGACTTTAGTTGATCCATGTTTATTAGGTCAAAACTAACTAATGTTTCTAAATAGTTTGTGAAATCTGCCATGTTGCTAAATAGATTGTGAAATCTGTGATTACAATCTCAATGTTGGTAAACAATTTGTGAAATCTGGAATTTATAATCTCATTTGTGAAATGTTTCTTTTTGATACCATTTCACTTTTTCGGGCAATGCTTGAAGTGCCCTTATTATTTTTGTATGTAATTACCGATTGTTAACTGTTTCAGGATCATTTACACATTAGGTTATAAATAATTTGTATTCTTTGCTATGGATTAAATGGCTGCATAGAATATAGTTTTGAGTTCTCTGCTCTAGATTAATTTGTATTCTTTTCTATGGGTTAAATGGACTTGATTTGCTATGGTTTTGAGTAGGCCCTAGGACTGCAGTACTAATCATAGTGAATAACAGGATAGTTTGATGGATTCATGCATTTAGTTGTTGAAAACTTGATCTCATGATGTTGTAAAGGGATTCAAGATGTTTGGCAATGGTCATTGAAACCTTCTACAGTATTGGAATGCAACAAAAGGAGTTTTGAGTCTTGTTTTGACCACTGTTCTATCATAAATCAGTGATCCATTATGTTTTTATTCCAATCAGTGATCTCTTTTTTGTTCTATCATAAATTATTGATCCATTGTATTACATGCCTTGTAAATGTTTTAGATCATTTCCAATAGTAGGTATCAAGAGGATCGGTGGAATAGCAACTGTTTGTATGCATTATTGTAATGTTGTGTGGCAATTAGTACATAATAAATGTCTATCCCTATAGATTGAACACTAATGTTTGAGTCTTCCTTGATGAGAAAATGCTTGAGAAGTATAGTATTTACTTATCTATTATCAAGGCATCTAGAAGAAACTAATTCCCTGAAGATCTTAAGGTGATTTGTCAGATGACTGTGACTAGGAAGATGGTATGTTGATAGTCCACAAATGGAAGTGTCTTGTTCAATGATCTTTCTCTCCATTAAGACTATGTAATGCAGTATGAAGATATTTGATAGAATGAATGGAATGTCATTGGTTTAAGTTGAACTACTAATCCCTTTTCAAGTGTTGAGAGTTGTGTTGAAGGGTTGTGATCAGTCACTTGTTGACAGAACCTAATAGACTTTTGGAGCATGATGTGTATCAGTTTAGAGTCTTAGACAGTGGAAAGACCACTGACATAAAGATATTGTGAGTGGAGCCTAATGAACAAGTGAAGTTATTGTCATCATTGATAGTGATTGTCAAAAGAAGAGAGATTAATATTGTTAGATGCCTCTTGAGTTAAGTTGAAGTTCTTGAACTTAGTTTGGGTCAATAGCACCCTTGAATGGTTACAATAGATTCCACAATCTCCTTGACAGCTAGCAGCTAGTTCCATATTAAATTTTAGAATATTCTTCATTATTACAGAGGTCCATTTCTTCTCTTGCTGATGCATATTAAATTTCAGAATATACATTTTATTGGGAGGATCCATGTTGCCCACTTCTTTTGTCATAACACATTGTTGAAATGACAATATTACATATAACATGACAACATTAAATATAACATGACAACACTACAATATGTCATAACTCATTATGGTTGATTCAGCCTTGCAACTTTTTGTTTTTCTCAATGAATTTTGTTTAATTTTGGGATTGTTGATATAGGTGCATTATTGATATCGGTTTGATGGCTCTTCTCAATATGCCAAGCTATCCATGTGGTGGTGGGTAGTGCCACTTGAAGATTTCACAGACAGTGGACAACCCTAGATGATAATATTGGTGTTATCCAAACAGAAAAAAGGTTGCTAATGTGTATATGTTTAATGTTTGTAATGTAAATACTATTCATTATATTATAAAAACTAATGTAGATTGGGCATCACAGGGCTATCATGATTGTGGATACTTTAGGTGGGTCAATGTCAACCCATCTAAATCTATCCACCCATCTCCAGTCATCCATGATCCAGACATCCGCCCATCTCCACTCATTCACAATCCAGGATTTGAGTGCAAAAGTTGTCAAGCTAGGGCAAATGAAATTATATTTTTATGATGCCTTCTCTGTATTGTAATTGCATATCTTTTTTGTGACCATATGCGGAGATGAGCTTAGGAATTAGTCAGTTTTGTATTTTGATATTGTAACTAAATATTTTAATATGGATATGGCGTAATTCCTCTTTCCCCCAAGTGCGCATATATATATGGTCCAGAAATTTTTTCACAATAATTTTTCATGTTTATGGCTTAGGTGAGCCCAAATCTACTATTCGTCACATGATTTAACATTGTTTTCATGGTTATTGCTTTGTAGAATTCTAACCTAGGTTTGTAGAGGAATTTTGAGGTTAACAGAGATATATCATGTATAAACTCATTTAATTGGTCATGTTTTGATCTTGACAAGCGTGGATCATTCAGGTAAGAATCAAAGGAGGTCATAGAAGGTAATAATAATTAATAAGATTTTAAAAAAAAAACTCATACAAAAGTGAGCAACTAAATGTACTTCATTGGTGTACTAACAAAAGCACAAAGTAGTTGTATGTTCTATGTATGCAGTGCCTAGAGACGAAAACAAGAGTTCAGGCATGACAGAGTGTCAAAGACTCATCAAACTAAATTATAACATTGTATTTGCATTATGTAAAATGAGGAATACCTCATTCAAGTTGTAACACTATATCTGCATTATGTAAAATGAGGAATGCCTCATTCAAGTTGTAACATTGTATCTGCCTTATGTAAAATAAGGAATGCCTCATTCAAGTTGTAATTTTATATCAGCTCATGACTTTGTGGGGCTAGACCGGAGGTTTTCTCCACCCAACTCTTTCCTACCGGTGCTCTTATTGAGCTGGGTTGGCAACATTTTGTAAAAAATAAATAATAAAATAAATGACTTGTTTATAAATTTGTGTATTTTGGGTCTACATATTTTATAAATTTGTATAGGATTTTTATAATTTATAAAAAAGTTATACAAAATGATAAAAATTTTATAAACTTATAAACATAATTTTATTTCAAAATATTATAAATATTAAAAATCGCATACAAATGAAATAAAATAAGTATTCAAAAACAAACTAAAATATTATAATATTATTTTATTGCAAAAATAAAATAAATATTCAAAAACATGAACAAAATGTGAAAAACATCATAACATTTGAAAAAATCACAAATTGTTATAAAGACATTAAAAACAAAATTCTCATTTAGTGCATTTTCCAATTCCAAAATGCGGCACCCAAACGTGAAAAATACATCTTCTTGGTCATCTTCCAAGTGCGTCCAAATGGGTCGTACACATATTCCGGATATCATTTTAAGGATATGATATTCTAGAATTGCAGCATATTCCAGAATTGACTATATCCGGCATTCCGTATGCCTGCGTCCAAACGGGCCCTTAGTTTTTTGTTCCCTAATAATTAACTTAAAACTTTAATTAAATTCAACTTAATATATACTAAAGTTAACCTTTTAATTTATAACCATAAATTACATTATGATTTAAATTATACATCACCTTTAATGAAAATAGAATAATAATAATAAATAGACCAATTCTAATTTTAATTAAATTTGAAATTTTAAACAATGTCTTTAATGATGTATTAACCAAATTGTCTTATTTTCAGTATCTATTAATTATGTGTTGTCATAAATATATATATTTACAATACATCATTTATATCTATAAATTTTAATAATTAATAGGTAAAATGAATTTTATTTTATAATAATACTAATTTATTATGCATAATATATATTTTTATTAAATAATTTTTGCACCTCAATAGTTTTGTTTCCATATTCTCTCATTTTCCCATAAAGAATACCCTTTTTTATTATTTATTTTCCTCCTATAATTTATCCTTCTTTTTTCTTCTATCTTTCTTCCTTCTTTTTCTCTTATTATTTCTCCTTGCATTTATATTTCAATATACACTCTAATCTTTTATTTATTTTAACAAATCAAATTAATTTAAATAAAATTTTATTGTTTTAAATAAAATTCTATTTATCATTCTAACAACATAAAATAATAATGATTTTATGAAGTTTATTATTATTTTATTTTTATTAATAATCAATGGTAACCTTTAATCAAATAAGGAAATACAAAATTTTCTTATTAAATAACATTAATTCATAAGAAAATCATATTTCACATTCATTTCACATTAATTCATAAGAAAATCATATTTCACAGTCATGTCTAGATTGTACATTCAAATTTAAAGTCAATAAAACAAAAACCACATAGTCAAGCAATTAAAGGATGTTCCTAAGCTCGAGACCCTACCTCAAAATATTTTAGAGACTAATGGTTGAACTAGATGGCCTATTTTCTTCCAATCCAATCCTCCTCTCTGACAATTCCACTTCCCAGATCTCACAGATAAAGACTCTAAAATATATATATAAAAATAAATAAAATCAAAATTTTCCAATGGGAATAATTTTGGATCTCTTGTTGAAGGCTTCTCCCTTTTTTTTCCCCTCACTTACAGGGATGGATCCTAATTATATAGTCTTATGAACAGTTGCAGAGGTTGGGGGAATTGCTTCCCATGGAGCAACTTCCCTTCTCTAATGTTCGGGTAAGATTAATAACTATTTAATTTAATTAATTAGGTAGGTAGTTTCACCCATTGTGAAAACTAACTTACCTACCCTTTTTATACTAACTTACCCCAAAAAAGAATATTAAATAATTTAACTCCACCTATATAGTTTTATTATTATTTTTATAATTAATAAAAACTAATTCTTTTATAAATATAATATATTTGGGTATGCTTCCCAAGGAAGTCACTACCATAATGGCAACTTGGGACCCCTTATAAATTAGAGGTCCTAGCTTCCACTTCCACCCTCTACACTAACTAGACATACAAGAGAGAGAGTCTAAGAGGGAGAGAGAGATATGGTAGGAGTAGGTAATTAGTTTTATTTATCATTTTTTATATATTATTTATTTAAAGCCATAATATGCATCAAAATACATAGAATCATGATTATAACTAATACTCTCATAGGAACATAATTACAAACACATCAATAAATGAATATATACAGGTATGCATATACATGTGCACCCATATATGCATACTTTATATATACAATTAACACATAGAGAGAGAAAATAACATCATTATCCTACATATCTCATAACCAAATAAATGACACCGACATCAAAGGTTATATAGAATAAGGAACTCAAATCAACCCAAAACCAAACCAAGAGATTGGGCAAAATAATCAAAACTATATGGTTTTCCCGTGTGTGAACTATGGACCATCTCCGAACAACAACAACGATTGAGAATTTTGAGGGATCACTCAGACCTGTGAAGCTAGGTGGAGATGATGCCTGGTACCTACAAGCCTACATCATTGAGAAGAGATACATGTGCATAGATACATAATAAGACATATGCAAATAGATGACTAGGATTGGTTCATCATGTCGACCTCAACCAAGGGAGTAACTATGACTTCATCCTAAGTCATGAAAACACATCAATCGCATATGAAATATGAGACATCATAGATAGTAATGGTTAGATTCAAATCCTTCGGTTAGCTCTACTTCCTCATAAACATATAAAGATAAATGATTAATAAACATTAATCATTAATTATAAATGAGTATATCTAAATCATCTAATAAGCTTATCACCACCCATAATCATGAATGTAAATATATAGTTCTAATCATCTTAATGAAAAATATCCAAATCAAGGAGTCAAAGTATAATCATCAGAGAGGGTATTACCAAAATAAAATCTTCCACACATTATATAAAAATTACATAAAATTGTCATCTTCCAAATAAGATAATTCTTCACTCATGCAACCTCAGATCTTTCTCTTAGGACCACATCACTATCATCATGTCTTCAAATTTTTTATGACTTCACATGATTATATTCAATCCTGATTAGGCGATATCATCTGATTTCCACCTATCACTACTCAGGAACACTGCCTAAATACTACTTCCACTGATTTCTTCATAACTGTCATGAAAAAGTGAGTTTTTGAATGTGCTCTTAACCAAAATATTATAGATCATCATAGAGGAAGTCCTCAACTACACATAGCTCGATCTTCAAAATACCAGATGTGCTAACTCAAACACTGTCTACTTCTTTGCTAATGTTTATTAGATCACTGTGTTGACATCAATGACAATCACAGTCATGAATGCAACAACAACTACTAGAGAATGATCATGAATACTCCCCCATAAGATATATTCAACATCCATTCCTAAAAATCTCCCGCATTAGCATTGATGGCAACATAGATGAAAAAACATCTAAGTTCCATGAATACCAACACTGCAACACTATTGCTCTAAAATATTTTCAAATCCTCTTCATCGAGTAAATCTTGCTTCATTTTCCTGTTCAATCTCTACATATGCTTGTAACCTTCTCTCAAATTCTCTTAAATAAATAGTTTTTTCATGTATCCTTTTCCCCCATTGACATCAATGACAAATTCTTCATTACTATGTAAAAAAAACCTTCAATGTCAAAAGACAATTTTTAGAAAATACATTCATTAGAGTCCTCATGACTCAGCTCAAATACACATACTCCCCCATAGAAGAAGTACCAACATCTAGTCTAGATGAAATATAAGGCTCGTATACCACTAGAGGGATGCAACCATCTTCATGACTTCTCAAAAGTAGGCAAGAGCATAGCCCCAAGCATACCTCTTAGATACTCAAATGTATCCTTAGGAAAAGGCTTTGTAAATATATTTGTGATCTTCTCTATTGTGCTTATGTACTCCAATTTGACTTCTTTTTCTACCACTTTGTCTCTCACTACATGATACTTTATCTCTATATGCTTTTTGTTAGAATGTAGTACATGATTTTTAGACATATTGAATGTGTTGGTGTTATCATAATATATAACAATAGGCTCAACAAATTTTATTCCAATATGCTTCAACATTTTCTTCATCCAAATTATCTGATTACAATTGTTTGTTGCTGCCACATATTCTTCTTCTGCTATGCTCTATGAAATATAGTTGTGCTTCTTGCTTAGCCAAGAAACTAATCTTCCTCCAAGGTAAAATGTTCCTCCACTAGTGCTCTTTTTTTCATCAACACTACCTCCCCAATCTGCAATTGTATATGCACATAAGGTAAAGTCATCATATCTTTCATACCACAATCAATATTGAATTGTGCCTCTTAAGTACCCCAATATCCTTTTTACTACTGCATAATGTGATTCTTTGGGATCTTCTTGAAATCTTGTTGCAATTCCAACTGTACGTGCTATGTCTGGTATTGTACAATTTAAATATTACAACCCTCCAATCATAGATCTATACTTCTTTTGTTAAACTGTAGGAGTATCATCTATGCTAGATAACTTTTATCTAGTTACCATAGGTGTTCCAACTAGTTTATAGTTCTCCATTTCAAATCTCTTCAACAAATCACTCAAGTACTTTGTTTGACTTCTAAAAATACCATCACTGCTATGTGTTATCTGTAATCTTAAAAAGTATTTCATCTCACCAATCATACACATTTCAAATTCAGTCTTCATTTCATCTGCAAATCTATCACTGGCTTCATCTTATCCTCCAAAGATAATATCATCAAAAAAGATAAATACAACCAACAAACCATTTCCAATTTCTTTTATGTACAAATTACTATTTGTTGTGCCTTTAGTAAATCACATTTTTATTAAATACTTATCCAATCTTACATACCAAGTTCTAGGTTCTTGTTGAAGTCCATATAAAGATTTCTTCAATTTAATTACCATATCTCTTTCATGAGTTAAAGGAAAAACTTTAGGTTACTCAACGTAGACTTCTTCAATCTCTCCATTTAGAAATGTTGATTTCACATCCATCTGATACACTTTGAATTTCTTATAATCTGCATATGCCAAAAAAATTCTTACTGCTTCAATTCTTGCTACAGGGGCAAAGGTTTCTTCATAGTCAGTTCCTTCTTGCTGTAAGTATCCTTTGCATACCAATCTTTCTTTATTTCTTACAACTTCTCCTTGTTCATTCATCTTGTTCCTGAATACCCATGTAGTTCTAATAACATTCTTATATTTAGGCCTAGGGACCAATTCCCATGTCTTGTTCCTTTCAATTTGATCTAGTTCTTCCTTCATAGCTTTAATCCAATTTTCATGTTCACATGGTTCACTGGTATATTGAGGTTCAATTTAAGAAATTAAACACAACTATTCTTGTACCTTATTCTATGTTAGAAATCCTCTATCTATGCTTGCGATAATCTACTCAAAAGGATGATTCCTTGATAGAATTCTATTTGGTGTAACTATCTTAGTTCTCACTTCAGCTATAGGTTCTTCTATGATTTCCTCAATGAAACTTTCATTCTATAATTCATTGTTAGTTTCATAAAATAATTCTTCATTCTTAGGATTAATTCTAGGATGAGTTCCTCCATTTGATTCAAAATCAAGTATTCTTTACTGAATTTTGAACTTTTCATCAACTTTAACATTTACGCTATCAACAATAGTATTGGTTCTATTACTATAACATCTATAATCCTTACTCTTCAAAGAATATCCAAGAAATATACCTTCATCACTTCTAGGGTCAAACTTTCCAATGTCGTCATCTCTCTTAATATAACATTTACTTCCAAAAATTCTAAAATACTTAACTGATGGTGCATGGACAAACCATAGTTCATAAGGTGTCTTGTATGTGTCTACTCTGATTTGTACTCTATTCATTTTATACCTTAATGTGTTCACTGCTTCTCTCCAGAATATCTTCACCAAATTATTTTCAAATAACATGGCTCTTGCTGCTTCAATTATTGACTTGTTTCTTCTTTCCACAATACCATTTTTTCTAGGTGTCCTAGGGGCTGAAAACTATATTTTAATGCTATTCACTTCAAAAAAGATGTTAAATTCCTTGGATGTAAATTCTCCACCTCTGTCTAATCTCAAACATTTAATCTTCATTCTAGATTCATTCTCAGTCTTATTCTTAATCACTTTAAACTAATCAAATTCTTCAAATTTTTCCTTAAGAAATTCAATCCACACAATTCTTGTAAAATAATCAACAAGAACCTTAAAATACCTTTCCCATAGAATCCTCAGGTCCTTGTGGGACCTCTAAAGTCTATATGAACAATTTCCAACTTCTCTATTGTTGTGAATTTCTTGTTAGGAAATGAGCTTCTCTTCTATTTAGCCATCACACATTCTTTGCAAATCATGTTAGTAGGCTTCATAATCTTAGGCAAATCTCTCACTACAAGTGTAGTACTCACTTTCAAAATATTATCAAAGTTTATATGACAAAATATTTTGTGCCATAACCAACTGTCATCAATCTTAGAAATCAAACATGTCATCTCAATATGATTCAACTGAAATACATTACCTTTGGTTCTTGATCCGCTACCAATAAAATTACAATCATTGTCTTCGATTACACAAGTTTTCTCAGTGAACCAAACTTGATATCCCTTATCAACTAGGTATCCAACACTCAAAATATTATGTTTCAAACCATCCACAAAATAAACATCATTAGTGTTAGTATTTCCATCAAGAGTAATAGATTGTATGCCTTTTATCAAATGAAGGTGCATTGTTTACAACTCTAACAATTCCTGCATCATAATTGTTAAACTTTATTAATTTCTTCATGTCTCTAGTCATATGATGTGAAAAACCACTATCTATAATACAATCAAATTTCTTTTCTACTTGAGAAACTAAATCTTTTACTTCCTTAACTTCTATTTCAGGATTTTCTTCTTTTATTGCTACAAATCCTATATCATCATTCTAATTATCACTTTCACTTAATGATTTCTCCATATAAGCTTCAAATTATTCATCATTGGCATAATAAAATTCTTTAGATCTTCTAGGTTTAAAGTTCTTTCTATATTTATTTACACTCTTAGGACATTTATATGCAAAATGACCATATTCTTGACAAGTCTAACATTTAAATTTTTTTTTACCCTTAGGTTCTCTTTTCACAAGCAAAATGATGCCTTCTTCAATCTTCATGTCTTCTTTATTCTTGGTTCTATTGTTGCTAACATAATCTCCACTCACACTCATGCTTCTTGAAAAAGTTGGGTGAATACTAAGTGTGCTGAATGATGTCTCCAGAAAAGGTAAATCTCCTGATTTCCTCAAGTTCATTTATGTTGCTTCTAATCTTCCAAGAAGGGTTTCTCTGGTGAAGTTCTTAGTACAAGGTATAACTTTCTCTATGATTTGCACTATCTATTTAAATGTAGGATTCAATGTTCACAAAATCTTCTATACCACTTAATTCTCTATCTTTGTTCCTTCACAAGCTTTTATTCCTGCAACAATTTTTGGCATTCTACCAATATAGCTTCTAACAGATTCATCTTCCATCATTCTTATATCATGAAATGCACATATCCAATTATGTAATCAGACTTTCATTGCATGCTCATCACCTTTTAAAGTATATTATAAAGATAACTAAATTTCATGAGATGTTTTAAGATATTTTACTTGACTGTACTCATTTTTTGGAAGGGCTGACAAGAGTGCTTCTCTAGCAAGTATGTTACACATGAATAGATCTCTTTCCTCATTAGTAATTTCTTCAATTTTGTCTTTATCAATGATGGTATTCTTTTTCCTTGTCATTAACCAATATCCTAGTCCTAAACAAAATAGGTGTGTCTTCATCTTTTCTTTCCAGCTATCAAAATTTACTCCATCAAACTTAGGGATTTCTTTGCTGAAATTAATTGCCATGGATCTCCTCAAGCTATTAAACTTTTTCTTCAAGGATCTGCTACTCTTATACCAATTGTTAGAAAATAAATTCCACCAAGATAACTAAGAGGGGGTTGAAATAGTTATCTGATAAATAAAACTTTTATCAACTTCAATAGATTTCAACCATGTAAGAAATGTGAACAACAGCCATAGAAAGATATATATACACAATAACACATTAACACAAGATATGTTAACTAGGGAACCTCTTGATCAAAGAGTAAACCCTGGTGGGAATGGCACCCATAAAAGATGCACTAATATGAAATTTCCTTGTGAGAGGATGGAATCTATTAGGAGCCTTATGAAATACATTCAGTACATATGAGTCTCTGCTAGGAGACTTTGAATCCCTGCTAAAAGATTTTAACTCTATTAGGAGTTATGGAAGATAGAAGGACCCACTACCCAAATAGCTTCAAGTATAAGATCACTGAACTCACTATCCAATTGATCTTTGTATTATTCAACAGAATAATATCAAAAGATTACTGATCTCAACAACTCAATACTCCTTCTCTGACTGTGCCAAATCACACCAATTGCTTCATCAAATCTCAATACCAGATCATAATTACATGTATCACATATCACATTACACATACCATATTACAATAAGGAAAAAATTCCTTCCTTTATACCACAGTCAAATAATTACAAATGAGTCAGCATATAAATTACCAAATAAAATCTTCTACATGTTACATAAAAATTACAAAAAATTGTCGGCTTCCAAATAAGATAATTCTTCACTCGTGCAACCTCAAACCTTGCATTCAGGACAATGTTGCTATTATTATGTCTTCAAATTTTTTATGACTTCATATGATTAGATTCAATCCCTATTAGGAGATATCATCCGATTTCTAGAAACCGCTACTTAGGAACACTGCTTGAATACTACTTCCACTGATTTCTTCATAATGGTCATGAATAGGTGAATTTATGAATGTGCTCTTAACCATGATCTTATAGAACATCATAGAGTAAGTCCTCAACTCTGCATAACTTGATCTTCAAAATCCCATGTGTGCTAACTAAAAAGAAGTCTGCTTCTCTACTAATCTTCAGTAGATCACTGTGTTGACATCAATGACAAACACAGCCATGAATGCAATAACAACTTCTAAAGAATGATCATGAATACTCCCCCATAGGATATATTAAAAATTCATTCCTAACATAACCCAAAGGAGTTAATTGACTAGATCAATGAATATGAATTATATTTTGAGAATGAAGATATTGAGGATCCTAATATGGTCAAATTTTTGAAGGCCAGACTAAAGGTGTTGGAAACTACAATTGAAGTAATTGTTGTATTGTCATTAATGTCAAACCTTGACTGGTAAGACTATTGCTACTTAAGAAAGTACTATATCTATTTGAATATTGTAAATGGGTCAGACAAGAATGGTAAGAATAGCACCTAAGGGAAAGGTTGAGTTATCTTGATACTTAAATGAGTACTTGATTATGTTGCACAATGATGTGATAATGTATTGTTTATCTTAGTAAGAATGAAGACTAAACTGGTAGGCTTAACCAAGAAAAAGAGAAGAAATCATGTTTAATTTGAGTGATGTTAGTGTCGACCGAGTTAGTATATGTCGAGTAATTTTAGTGTTGACCAAACATCAGTTAATTGCCGAGGAAGATAGTGTTAGCCGAGGAAATAATTTTAGTATTGATCGAGCTTTCTAGTGAAGGCCGAGAAGTTGAAGACTATATTGACCAAGCATCAATAATTTACATTTGAGGAAGAATTCAGATTCCTAGCAAGCATAGTTGAATTCTTGGATTATGTAAACCATGTTGACTTTATTTATTGATTTTTTGAAAGCATTTAATGCACTTTAAAATGTTTTATTGTAAATCTTAAAGAGATTTGATATGTTTCTAGAAGAGGAGATGAAGAACATAAATATGGTAGGATTCGATGAATCTAATCAAACCCTAAGATCTACAAAGTAGATTAAGTGGCAAAAGTTGTATTGACCTAATTGAAGAGGTATATAGGAAACCTAAAGTGTAAGGTTGAGTATGGTTGTGATGATAAGATATGTTGATGTTATTGACTTTCTAAGTAAAAAATGTTGAAGTATAATTGTTGAGATCACTTGAAGGGATTTCTGAGAAGATCAGTGATGGAGATGAAAAGGTTCTATAGTCAGCAAGCTAGCATATGTGTACAGAATTGGATCTGATATCTACAAAGTGAGTTGTATGTTTAAAGATCAATATTACTCTTACTTTTGAATCATTTTATAGTCAAAATACTTTTAACACAGGTTGACCTAACAGTGATATGCTTAAATTCTTTGAACAAGGTTACATTCTAATGGAGTGTATGTAAGTCCTATAACAAGGTGCTCTTTTAACAGAGTGGTTGAAATCCTTTAACCAGGTCACACATGATAGTCTATATGTAACCTTTGATAGGATTGGCTTTTCACAGAGCTCACTTTAGAAGAGTGAAAATAATAGTAACATGTTACAAAGTGGTTTTTCCCTAATTGGGTTTCCACTATAAATCTTGGTGTCAATACTTTTGTGAATGTTTTGGTTTGAACATTTATGTGTTTTACAAGTCAAGTATAGTTGGGTAGTGGACTACAATGTTATATGTTTTTGTTATGCAATCAGTAATGACCAAGTATTTTTTGGTTATTAGATATAATTTGTTTGAAAGTTGGAAAGTTTTAAAGTTTGTTTTATACATGTGGACCTAAGAACAACTGATTCACCCCCCTTCTCTATTGTTTTAAATCATAATTAACAATTGGTATCAGAGCTTTGTTGGTGCTTACAAAGAACAAGTTTAAAGGTGGTTGAAGAAAATGATCAGGATGTACAAGAAGGAGGTACCAAAGCTAAATAAGAAGAACTTTCTTGCATGGAAAAGTTTGATGAAGTTGCATCTGGCCAGTATTGGTGATTTTGCAAAATACTATGTTGAGCATGACTATGTCACACCTATTGCACCTCTGATTGCTGAGGAAATGAGAGTTAAACAAGAACACAATTAGGCAATGTTGGAAATTGCATCTTCCCTAAGCTATCTAGAATTTGAGGACATCAAGGATTGCACAAATGGTAAGAAAATGTGAGCCACTCTTGCAAACATCTATGGTGTGGATATAAATGTACTGAGAAATAAAACTAAGATCCTAAGAGGTAAATTTGATGAAATGAGAATGCAAGAAGGTGAAAATATTGCACAATATTGTGGTAGAATAAAAGAAGTTGTAAATGCTATTAGAGGAGAAAATGGAACTATTGATGATGAAACTATAATAGGAAAAGTATTGAGAACTTTGAGACCTATCTATGCTATTAAGATTTCAGCTATTCAGGAATCTATATGTAATCCTAACAATGCACTTACTTTGGAAAGTTTTGTTGTTAAGCTTGCTACTTTTGAGCTTTCTAACTATGATAACTTCACTGTTGCTAATGTTGAATCTCCTTTTAAGTCACAAATGGTTCTGAATAAGTCAAAGAAAGAGAAAGAGAAGTGCATCAGTAAAAATGAAAGTGAAAGTGACAAATATGATGAAGCACTTGAGGATCTGGAAGCTCTTATGGCTAGAAGACTGAAAAGGGGTAAAGGAAAGTACAAAGGTAAGCTCCCTATTATATGTTTTTCATGAAAGAAAGTTGGTCATATAGCTACTAGGTGTCTTGACAGGGATGACAAGGATGAAGAAAGAGACAAAAAGCATAAAGATAGAAGAGATGACAAAATTTACCGATGGTACAAGGACTACAAGGGAAAAGGTAAGAAATCTTGCTATATTACTGAAGAAGAGATTGACACTGATAGTGATGATTTTGAAATTGAGGTAGTCTATGTTGCAATGAAAGATGAGTCTGATGAGGATGATAAAACTACATTAATTTCCTATGTGGACAAAACTGATAAATGGATTATTGATAGTGGTTGTTCACATCACATGACTAGTGATAAAAGTAAGTTTGATACCTTAGATCTTTATAAGAAGTGTGAAATTTGGTAATGATGCACCATGTCTTGTTAGAGGAAAATGATTGATTATGATGACTGATAAGATCACTTGTGAGAATGCATATTGGGTTGAAGGTCTTAACTATAATCTGTTGAGTGTTGCACAACTTAACAACACTGGTTACTGAGTGGAATTTCATCACAAGAAGGCTAAAATATTTGATGCCACTAGTGAACTGATTGGAAGTGATGAATAGACAAGAGGTAATTTGTTTTATCTTGACCTATCTAAAGAGACATGTATGATTGCACAACTTGATGATATATAGTTATGGAATAAGCGGCTATGTCATATTAACTTTGACAATCTGGTAGAAATTAGTAAAAAGAAGAAAGTAAGAGGTCTACCTAGATTGAAGAAACCTGAGAATGTAATGTGCAAACAATGTTAGTTAGGAAAGAAAAAAGTCAAGTTTCAAGAGAAAAACCTTTACTTCTGAGAATGTTTCAGATTTGGTTCATATTGACCTTTGTGGACCTATGGGTGTACAAAGTTGTTGTGGTGCTAGATAATTTATTATGTTTGTTGATGATTATACCAGAATAATGATAGTAATGTTCTCAAAAGAAAAATATGATGCTTTTCAATTGTTTAAGTGGTATTTGGCTAATGTTGAAAAAGAGATAGGTAGAAACCTGAAGTGTCTTAGATTTGACCGAGGTGGACAATTTATATCAAATGAATTTAATTTGTTTTGCAATGATAGAGGAATCAAAAGATAGATGTCTACACTGAGAACACCTCCACAAAATGGTATAGCTGAGAGAAAGAACATATCTATCTTGGATTGTGCTAGGACATTGATGATTGAAAAGAATGTTGCACAACAATACTGGAGAGAAGCTATAAGTACAACTGTTTATACTCTTAACTGAGTGCAGATAAAAAAGTTACAAATCTGACACCTTATGAACTATGGCATAGCATGCACCTAATGTAAAATATTTTAGAATATTTGGAAGCAAATGCTACATACTAAAGGACAATAGGAATGGAAATTTTGATGCTAAAAGTGATGAGGGAATATTCCTAGACTACTCCACAAAAAGTAAAGCTTATAAATGTTTGAACTCTAACACTAAAAAAATTGTGGAAAGTGTGAATGTCAAAGTTGATGAGTATGTAGAGAAAAATGAAGCTGAAAGAAAGAGAGAATGAGAAGATTACAGATCTTTTGTGTATATAGAGGAAGAAGAGGCAAGTGATAGATTTGTACCAAACGTCGAGTCTCAAGTAATCAATGTCGAGCATTAGAAAAATAATGCCAAGAGATAAGAAGAACATGTCAAGTGATAGGATGAAGTTATTGACTATTAGGAAGAGGTTGTTGAGCATTCAGAAGCTGAATCTGACAATCTTATTGGGGAACCTGAAGAACTAGAAGAAAGGAGAGCAGAACCTATTTTGGCAAAATATGTACGAAGACATGACAAGCCTGAATAGATAATTGGAGATAATTATACTCGAGTTACGACCAAAAGCAAGACAAGAGACCCTACATGCTTGCTATGTGAATTTGAGCCTAAGACAACAAGGGAGGCATTAGAAAATGAAGACTGGATACAAGTAATGAATGAGGAGATAGACCAGATTGAAAAAAAATGATACATGGACTCTGGTGCTGAGACTAGAAAACAAGAATTTCATTGGAACAAAGTGGGTGTTCCAAAATAAGTTGAATGAGCATGGTCAAATCACAAGAAACAAAGCTAGGTTGGTATGCAAAGGCTACACAAAAGAAGAAGGAATAGATTATGGAGAGACATTTTCCCCTGTAGCAAGATTGGAAGGAGTAAGAACTCTACTTGCATATGCTTCCTACAAAGATTTCAACGTATACCAAATGGATGTCAAGTCTACATTTTTAAATAGTACATTAGAAGAAGTATACATTGAATAGCGATAAGGATTTGTTGATTCAAATAAAAGACACATGGTTTGAAAATTAAACAAAGTACTATATGGATTGAAGCAAGCTCCTAGAGCATGGTATGAAAGACTGCACAACTACTTATTACAATAGGATTTTCAAGGACAAATGACACAAGCAATCTATACATGAAAGATGATGAAGGTAAAGGAATCTTGTTGGATAATATTTTTGTCAATGATATTATTTTTGGTGGACAAGATGCCTTGTGTAAGAAATTTTCAAATGAAATTCAAACTGAATTTGAAATGAGTATGTTTGGTGAGATCAAATTTTTTGTTGGTTTACAAGTATATCCGATGGAAAAAGGCATTTTTATTACACAGTCTAAGTATATTTATGAGATACTAAAAATTTTTGGTATGGAAGATTAAAGGCCGGTGAGTACTCCTATGGCTACTAGACAAAAGTTGTCTAAAAATGATGGGATTGCAAAAGTAAACTAGACTTTGTATAGATCTATGATTGGAAAACTGTAGTATGTTGTACATAGTAGACCAAAAATTACATTTGCTATTGGAATTGTGGCAAGATTCTCTGCCAATCCTAAGGAAACACACATGATGGCTACCAAAAAGGATCATGAAATATTTGAAAGGAACTATTGAATATGGGCTATATTACAAGAAGTATGAAAAGTTTGAACTACAAGTATATACTGATGCTGATTGGGTGGGAAATGTAGATGACATAAAGAGTACTAGTGGTGGAGATTTCTTTCTTGGATAGAGATTAGTTTCTTTGACAAGAAAGAAATAAAATTGCATTTCCCAATCTTCTGCTAAAATCGAGTATGTGGATGCTGTAGTGAACTGTTCAAACCTTGTGTGGATAAAGCAATTGTTAATAGGAATGAAAGAAGAGATCACTGAATGAGTTGTTATCTTTTATGATGACACAAGCTCTATCAACATGTCTAAGAATCCAGTAATGCATACAAAGACAAAACACACTACAACCAAGTATCAGTACTTGAGGGAATTGGTATAGAACAAGGAAGTCAAAATGGAATTTGTGAGCACTAAGGAACAACTAGCAGACAGATTCACTAAAGCTTTACCTAGAGAAGCGCATGAATATCTGAGAGGCCAATTAGCATTCATTCCCCTAAGTGAGGCTGCCTAGTCAAGCTAGGAGCACTACATCAAATATGCTATAACAAAATATTTGACAAATTGATGTAGAAGAAGGTCACACTTTAGGAGCAGTGTAGACTTGTGAAAAGAACAATAAACTAAGAATCAGTCATACGCAAGATGACAGAAGGAGAAAATACTGAAAATATGATACCTACATCTATAGGATGTATGTTTTAGTTGCTGCTTTGGCATTTTTGTCAAAGAGGGAGATGAACAAAGATGAAAACACATGAAAGAGATCAAAGATCAAGTAAGAGGGAGAAATTTTCAAAGGTCACAAAAGCAAGGCTAACTGATTATGAATCAGAATCAAGCTAAGGATATTATAAATATTTCTGATGGATAGATAAGTTTTGGATTGGTTGGTAATCAATGTGTTATTCATATGGTGTTCCCATCAATGCCAAAGAGGGAGATTGTTGGAAACTGTGATTGAAGCACTTGTTGTATTTTCATTGATGTCAAACCTTAACTAGTAAGACTATTGCTACTTAAGAAAGTACTATATCTATTTGAATATTGTAAAGGGGTCAGACAAGGATGGTAAAAATAGCACCTAAGGGAAAGGTTGAGTTATCTCAATAATTCAATGAGTACTTGATTATGTTGCTTAATGATGAGATAATGTATTGTTTATATTAGTAAGAATGAAGACTAAACTGGTTGGCTTAACTGAGCAAAAAAGAAGAAATCATGTTTAAGCCAAGTGGTGTTAGTGTCGACTAAGTTAGTATATGCCAAGTAATTTCAGTGTTCACCAAACATCAGTTCATTATTGAGGAAGATAGTGTTAGCTGAGGAAATAGTTTTAGTATTGACTGAGCTTTCTAGTGAAGATCGAGAAGTTGAACACTATATTGACCGAGCATTAGTAATTTACATTTGAGGAAGAATTCAGATTCCTAGCTGGCATAGTTGAATTCTTAGATTATGTAAACCATGTTGACTTTATTTATTGATTGTTTGAAAGCATTTAATGCACTGTAAAATATTTTATTGTAAATCTTAGAGAGATTTGAGATGTTTCTAGAAGAGGAGATGAAGAACATAAAGTTGGTAGGATTCGATGAATCTGATCAAACCCTAAGATCTACGAAGTAGATTAAGTGACAAAAGTTGTATTGACCTAAATGAAGAGGTATATAGGAAACCTAAAATATAAGGTTGAGTATGGGGGTGGTGATAAGATATGTTGATGTTATTGACTTTCTAAGTACAAAATGTTGAAGTATAATTGTTGAGATCACTTGAAGGGATTTCTAAGAAGATTAGTGATGGAGATGAAAAGGTTCTATAGTTAGTAAGCCAACATTTTTTTACAGAATTGGATCTGATATATAAAAAGTGAGTTATATTTTTATAAATCAATATTATTGTTACTTTCTAACCATTATATCAGTCAAAATCCTTTTAATAGAGGTTGACCTAACAGTCATATGTATAAATCCTTTGAACAAGGTTGCATTCTAATTGAGTGTATGTAAGTCCTATAACAAGGAATACTTTTAATAGAGTGGTTGAAATCCTTTAGTTGGGTCACACCTGACAGTGTGTATGTAACCTTTGATAGGGTTGTCTTTTCACAATGCTCACTTTAGAAGAGTGAAAATAATAGTAACATGTTACAAAGTGGTTTTTCCCTAATTGGATTTGTACACTAAATCCTGGTGTCAATACTTGTGTGAATGTTTTGGTTTGAACATTTATGTGTTTTACAAGTCAAGTACATTTGGGTAGTGGACTGTAATGTTATATGTTTCTATTATGCAATCAGTAATGACTGAGTAGCTATTGGTTATTAGATCCAATTTGTTGGAAAGTTTTAAAGTTTTTTCTACACATCTGGACTTGAGAAAAACTAATTCACCCCCCCTCTTTGTTGTTCTAAATCATAATTAACACAAGGGTCATGCAAAAATTTGGTGGCAAGAGATTTAATTGTAGTGCAATAGAAGAGAAAAGGATAAAATCACAAGATGGGATTGAATGGTGGATAAATTGAAGTGATAGTTCATTCCTATTGATTGTGAACTTGATCTACTGAAGAAAATGCAAGGTTTGAAGAAAATAGGAAGATCTATTTAGGAGTATACATAGGAGTTCTATCAAATCCTCATAAAAAATGGCTATGCAGAAGTTGATAAGTAAAAAGTTTGCCATTACCTTAATGGGTTGAGGCCAAGCATTCAGGAAGATTTGAATCTGGTTCAAGTGAATAGTATTTAAGAGGCATACCAATTTTCCCTAAAAGTAGAGGAAAAGCTGAACAAGAAATTTGAAAGAACACAAAGTGGAAGAGGTCATGGCAAAAGATCTGGTGAATAGTCTTATGGAGGCTGAAATGAAGATCTGAAAAAGAAGGATGAGGCCAGTAGTAGTGAGAATCAGAGAGGAAACCATTTCAATCATTTTCACAATCAAAATAATTGATATCATAGAGGAAGAGGAAGAGGACAATGATCCGGAAGAGGTGGCTTCAACATATTTTCACTATGGAGAAGGTTATAGAGCCTTTAAATGTCCTCAATGCCAAGGAAGGACAAATAATAGAATTGAAGGTTAGGCTAGAGTTTCACATGTGGATGAAGATACCAAGTCATCACATTTTGAAGATGATGAAAGAGGAGAAATGCTAATTAATAGAAGAGTCCTGCTGAGTGGTGAGAATGAACCTAAGAAAAGGAGGAACTTGTTCTGCACTAGATGCAAGTGTGAAGATAAATGTTGTGATGTGATTATTGATAGTGGAAGCACTAAAAATCTAGTGTCAGAGGAGATGGTGAAAAGGTTGAAGCTCAAGAGATAGAAACACCCATATGCATACCAAATTTTCTAGGTGCAGCATGACCATAAGGTCATGGTCAGTGAACATTGCCTGGTGAAGTTTAAGATTAGTGGATACCATAATGAGGTACTATGTGATATCATGCCTATGGATGCATGTCATATGTTAATGGGTAGACCATGGTAGTTTGACAGGCATGTTGTACATGATGGTTGTGTAATTACCTATTCCCTGATAAAGGATGGAGTGGGACATAAGTTAAGGCCATTGAAGGACATAGAAGAAAAGGTATGTGGTACTACAAGAATAAGTTTTGTTGATGGAAGAAATTTCCTAGAGGGTATGAGGTATGAGAATATGTGTTTTACTTTAATTCCAAAAGTTGGTAAAGAGAAAGTAGAAGATGTACTTGTAGAAGTTGTAGATTTGTTGAATGATTTTTAGAATATTGTATCTGATAATGTCCCTAATGGATTACCACTAGTAAGGAAGATCAGTCATCAGATGGACTTGATTCTAGAAGCCAATTTTCCAAATAAGACAGCACACAGAATGACACTAATAGAAAGTGAAGAGTTCAATAGATAAGTAGAAGAGTTGTTGTAGAAAGGATTGATCTGTGAGAGTCTGAGTCCATGTGTTGTACCAATAGTATTAGCACAAAAGAAGAATGGAGAATGGAGGATGTGCACAAATTCTAGGGCTATCAACTTGATCACAATCAAGTATAGATTTCCTTTGCTGTAGATGGTTGATATTATGGACTATTCCAGTGGAGTTGTGTATTTCTCAAATATAAATTTGAAGAGTGGATATCACAAGATTAGGATCAGAGAAGGAGATGAATGGAATACTACCTTCAAGACAAAGAAAGGGTTGTATGAGTGGTTAGTCATGCCCTTTGGGATAAAAAATGCACTTAGTACTTTCATGTGGCTAATGAATGAGGTTCTGAAAGAATTTTTGTGTAAGTTTGTCATTTTTCACCTAGATGATATTTTAATCTTTAGTAAGACATTGGAGGAGCATATAATGCATATTCATAGGGTGTTTGAGAATTTGAGAGAAGAGAAATCATTGATTAATGTGAAGAAGTGCAGTTTTGTGAAAATGGAGTTAGTGTATCTAGGATTTGTAGTTTTAGTAGAAGGTCTAAAAAGTGACCTAGAGAAAGTGAAGGCTATCCTTGAATGGCCTACTCCAAGGAGTGCTACTGAGGTAAGATATTTTGATGGGTTGGCTAGCTTTTACATAAAGTTTATTAGTATTTTTCAACCCTTTACTAAAACAATGAGAGGGGATAGGAAATAATTTAAGTGGACTACAGGGGCAGAAAAGAGTTTTCAATTATTGAAACAAAAAGTTACAAAACAACCTCTTTTAGAACTTCTAGATTTTAATAAGGTGTTTCTAGTAGATTGTGATGCTAGTGGTATTGCAATATGATCTATTTTGAGCCAAGAAGCTAAACCTATTACTTATTTTACTGAGAAGTTGAATGATGCCAAAATAAAATATTATGTTTATGATCTACAATTTTACACTATAGTTCAAGCATTGAAGAAGTGAAGACACTTTATTCTTCCTAAGGAGTTTGTTTTGTATACTGACCATCAAGCTTTGCAATATTTGAATAGTCAAGGAAAGTTGAATCAAAGGCATTTGAAGTTGGTTCAGTTTTTGCAGAGTTGCACATTTTTTTTGAAACATAGGAATGGAAAGTATAACTCTGTTGCAGATGCACTTAGTAGAAGGAAAATTTTGCTGACAGAGATGCAAATTGAGGTGGTTGGGTCCAAGGAACTCAAGAGTTTGTATCTAGAGGATCCTAATTTTGGTGAAGCTTGGAAAGCTTGTACAAAATCTATTACTTTAGATAGAAAAAAGTGGTTGGATTTCATCATCTGGGATGGTATACTATTTAGAGAGACTCAGTTGTGCATTCCAAAAAGTTCTATATGGGAGAATCTCATCAAGGAGATGCATAGCAGAGGATTGGCTAGACATTTTGGTCATGATAAAACCCTTTCTATTGTTAATGAGAATTATTATTGGCCACAGTTGCAGTAAGTTGTCAAGAAGTTTGTACAGAGTTGTAGAGTATGTTAGATGGAAAAAGAAGTAAAGAAGAATATAGGGTTGTATCATCCATTACTTGTAGCAGAGAAACCTTGGGAGGATATTAGTATGGACTTTGTTCTTGGTTTATCGAGGACGCAATGGAGACATGATTCAATTTTTATGGTAGTTGACAAATTTTCAAAAATGGCACATTTCATTCCCTCTAAGAAGACTAATGATGTTGTTCATGTAGTAGAATTGTTTTTCAAGGGAGTGGTGAGACTACATGGTTTGCCAAAAAGCCAGATCAGGACACTAACTTTGTTGGATATTTTTGGGATACATTGTGGAAGAAGTTAAAGAAAAATTTTAATTTTAGTTCATAACATCATCTACAAACTAATGAATAGACATAGGTGGTGGATAGCAGTTTGGGGAATTTGCTGAGATATTTGGTTGGAGATAAGCCAATAGGATGGGATTTGATTTTACCAAAGGAAGAATTTACATACAATAATTGTGTCAGTAGGAGCACTGGTAAATCACCTTTCTTGATTGTATATGGAAGTAGTCCCAGAAATGCATCTGAGTTGAGGAAAATAGATAAAGGAGAAATAAGTAGTGCTGAAGCTAAGGATTTTGCAGAACATTTGAAGAACATCTATGAGGAGGTGAGGAAGCACATTACCAAGATGAATGCACAATACAAGGCTAAGGTAGATGAGAAAATGAGGTATAAGGAATTTTAGGTTGGGGATGAAGTCATGGTTCATTTATGAAAGGAGTGATTTCTAGTTGGTACATATAAGAAGTTGATTTGATAAAGAAGTTTGGGCCATGTAAGATAATAAAGAAGCATAATTTAGGAAATGCCTATGAGGTAGAATTTCCCACTAAGTTGAATATTTCAAAAGTGTTTAACATTTTAGATTTGACAGAGTATCATAGAGGAGGTGTTGAAGATGAGATCACAAAGGCATAGTGGAGCATTCCAACAACTACTTTAGCTACTAAGGAGATTAGGGATATATTGGATAGTCATGTAGGTATATGCACAAGGAACAAGACATATGAAGAATATCTGGTCAAATAGAAAGGATGACCTGTTGAAGATTCATTATGGCTAACAAAGGAAGAGGTTAACTATCTTAGTTTTCCTCTTCACACCTAAGTCGTGACAGGGTCACGTCTCAAATTACCGTAGGTGTCTGATGCAAGAGCATCCTAGGTGTAAGATCAATCTTCCATCACCCAAAAATATTTCTAGTTTCTTTTTAATAAGGGCTCTTTTGTGTAGAGATGCTATTTATGAAAACTTACTTTTTTTAGTAAATTGGTCATATAATCCCAGAATGTTCTAATTTCATAGGTGGAGGTTCATCTTAGTCATATCAGCCTACAAGTTTAGTTTCATTATCTTATCATCTATATCAATGAAGTTATTGACATTTTTGGGTATGAAATCTTTGATCTCAATTTTGAAGGCCTTATAGGCTATAGATCATGATTGACCCTTGGCTGAATGGAGCTTACATGAGCTAGGCACTATAGATCAGGTCATGCCCTTTTTGAAAAGTGGCTATAATAGAAAAATGGAGCTATGATTGAAACATTATGGCCTCTGGAAGTTGGGTTATCTAAAAACATAGTTTGTATTTGTTTTGACCTGACCCTATTTGTAATAATTGTGAAAAATAAAATAATTCTATGTGTACTCGGCCTTAAAGGCTAAATTTTTGGAACCTTCTCAGGGGGTGGAAAATTGCCTATATAAGGAAGGTCATAGTGTTGTCTTAGGTAGTTCAGAGTACTTCAGAGCAGTTCTAGATAATAATTTGAAGTTTTTTCCCTCAAAATATTGTAAGAAAAATGCCCATATGGCTTTGCACATTATATTTCTAAAAATTTGTAATTCCACATTGCAAATTGTTATTGTTTCTTTGTTTTTCTTATGTGTTTGTGGTATTAAGGGGAGTACCCTTCATCACAATGGTGTCCGCATCTAAAGTGAACAAGTCCAAGTATGCAAAGGAGGAGGAAGTCAATCTAATATTTTTTGCTACTTGCAATGAACCTAAATAAAAACTTCATCTTGAAGTGGTGTTGCAAACTAATAAAATGGGAGCTTTCTCAAGCATACCACCTAGGGTTTTACTGGTGGAAGATGTATGTTCATTCATAAATTGAAAAATTAGGGAAATAGGTGATTTCAAGATGTTTGCAACTTATCAAAAGTTGTGTGGTGAAGATGGCAAACTAAAACTTGAACATGAGCACCTAAAAGTAAAAGGATTGGTCAATGCCCTAAATTTCTTGAAGAAATTCAAGAACAAATGGATCAGGATCATATTGAGTTGGTATCATGATGGAAAATTGTGTCTGGATGAGCCCATAAAGATTACAAGGAACATCATCAAAGCGGTAATTGGATACCCTACCATCAAAAAATTCAAGGCAATAAGGAATGCACCTAGATAACTGAGATAAAAAAGAACGCTAGAGCTGATTGGGAAGGTTGACAAATGAGAGCATAATTCATGATCCTGAGACAAGATTTGGAGCTTATGTCATTGGTTACAAGACATTCTAGTCTAGCAGACTAAAGAGTGTGTCGTGTGGAGCTTTTGACATTGCTTATAAGATAGTTAAGAAGGGATTTCAATTGGACCTTGTCAAGCTACTTCTGAAGTGCAATTAGAGGAAAACATGAAGACTATCCAATCAGTAAAGTCTAACACCTATAAGTTTGGCACCCTGCTACTATGCATATTCTTCTATGTGAAAAAGTTTTTTCCCTCAGTTGGTAATATAGATTGGTCAATTGACAAGCTATTTATACTCCATATTACCAATTTGATTAACAGTCTATGAGATAACTTTAACAGTTTAGTAGGAAATTATTTTGAACAATTCAAGGAGACAATAAATTCAAGGAGTAGAATTCCAAGACAACTAGTGGAGGAGTATGAATGGGAAAGTTTTTCCCTAGTTGACACTGATCACACCTTGATTAAGGCTGTGGAACCAAGGAACCAAAATAAAGAAAAAATTATTCAAAAGCCAAAACATCTCATAAAATTATGAATTTTTTATCGAAGCTTCCTTGATATGTCTACAACCTGCAAAAAAAATTTTAGACCAAAATTCTGAGTTGTTTGGGAGATATAATTAAATCTTCAAAAATTTAGGGTTTTAGTCTCCAAGAAAATCTACACAAAGGGGTTAGCTCCAAAAAAAAAACCAAAACTAGCATGTAAAGGTGGGTTGCCCAATGGTGGGCACCAGAAATGTGTGTGTGAAAATTGTACCTATTTGTGGACACAATACTTTAGTAAAATATTAGAGGTTAGCAAAATTGAAATCTGCAAATAAATGAAACTAAGCTAACCAAGTAATTTACTACCTTCTAGTAGGTGCGAGTATGATGTTCTCAAATTGAAATCAAGATCAATGAGAATGCAACACCTAAACGAAGGATTTGAAAGTTAAAAGATGAATGTAGAATGAATGCAAATTATTCTATATTTTTGTATTTTCTATGCAATAGGATGAAAAACTATATGAATCTGATCTAGATGAATGAAATTGATATGAAAATTGATCTAATCAATGATATGCTATGAATTGAAAATGAATTCTATAAGATGAAAAATGATGAATGATCTCACAAATTGCCTGTCATACGTGCTTGATTTTTCAGGTCCTAATTTACCAAAGTAATTGTGCAAATTCGAGAGATGATAGATATGAGATATGAAATTCTGTAGACCTAAGCCTTGTTTATATAGAAATATAGGGCTTGAGGATGCATTGAGAAAATCCATAAATTACTCTTGATAAACTTAGGTTGACTTTTGAGTTAACAAGAAATTAGGAATAATTAATTCATAAAATCATGCAAAATCATGCAAAAATAGCTTTTAACTCAAAATAGAGTTTAGTTCAATTTTCAACTCACAATTCAATGTTGAGTTTAAATTTAAAATTGTATGTTGATTTCTAGTTGAGTGCTTTTTTTATTGTGCATGTTTTAATCTAAATTAATTTTAAAAATAAAAGTGATTTATTCTCAACTTAACTAATTTTAAATTTAAGAATAACTCATGCATGGGTTAATCAATTATTTTAAATCAAACTTTTATTCAAAAACTATATTATTAAATATTGACAAATGGATTTAATTAATTAAATAATAATTTAATCAATTATTTATAGGAGATTTTGATTTATTGTCAAAATTAAATAATATAATTAGGAATAAATAGGATTAAATTTAATTACATAATTAAGTGGCATAATCAAATCAAATAAGCTAATTAGGATAAATTAGGAATATTTAAAGAATATTCCCAGATGGAGAATTAAGATGAAATCAATTAGGATTTTGATGTGCAAATGTGCCTTAGGTTAGGACTTTGATGTTGATTTCGATCGAATTGTTGATGTAAGAGGTTAATGAACCTATAGCCCATTTTAGGGGTATTACATTTTTCCCCTCTTTGAATCACTGTGCGAAGTTTAGTGGTTCAGAGATTAGTCTATTTTTTATATTGAAACTTATTTGACAAATGAACAGATTTTGAGATAGAAACCAATTGAAAGATTGAAAAAGGTGATTCAAGTCTTGGTTGACCAAGAATCGTGATGATGTCAACTATAGCAATGATGAATCGGTGATTACAAAAAAGTATGAAATTGACTAATTTTCAACCTTATGATTACGAAGGAGTGACCTAATTCCAAACCTGATTGTCCAAACGAATTGTAAAGATATCACATCGGAATCCTTTAGTTACGAAAAACCAAGGAAATAACACTAATGAACCGATGGTTACAAAAAGGTGATACAGTTTACAAGATAGATTAGGATACCATATTGATATGGATCTCGATGAATTTGATATGCCCGAAGCAATGATCAATTTTCCCCAAGAGACGAGGACTTTTGATGAATCAGCAACTAGACGTGGTTGTTGTCTTGATTACTGAGGAAAGATTTTATTTATAGACTCGATTGATGTGCAATACCATGCCCCCTTCAGGATGAAAATTGAAATTTGGCAAGAAACGCTAGTGTTATATAGTTTAGAAGCATGTTAATTGATTTGAGAATTGGCTATACATGTCTGAGAATGCATTTTGCATTTTTTGAAGCTATAGAAGACCAAGTTTGACTAGGTTTGACCATGAGTTGACCATGGGTGACCAAGTTGAAATTTTGATAGTTTGATGCAAGATAATCAGTTAAGTTGAATTCTAGATTTGTCTGATGATTGAAGGTTGATTATGCAAGTAGTCGGTCGTCCCAGTTCCAAACATTTTAAATCACAATTTTCACAAAGTAAATGATCTTAGATTTTGATTTTGATCCCAAAAATGGATTATACTTGTTTTTTCATTGGAGGGACCTTCATAAAATAATCAGCCCTTGTGTCATTTTTGCATAGGTTTGGAGAATCATTAAGCATCAAACTGATTTGGGAATCATGAGATAAATGCAACCATGCAAAGTGCAAAATGAAATGCAGACCTAGGACCTAGGACTTAGTCACTGATCAGGTGTCGATTTGTTTTCATCATTGAACTTTTTGGGTAACCGAGTAAATCAATATAATGTCCACTAGTAAGGCAACCATGATCATATGATTATTAATTTGTATGCTCAAAGTAAATCAATATAATGTCCACTAGTAAGGCAACCATGATCATATGATTATTAATTTGTATGCTCAAAAGCCAATACAACACCCAATGGCTAGACAACCATGGACATATGAATATTGATTCTATTTTTGGAATGTTGGATTAGATATAAGCATGAAGGCATAAACGCCAGGATGACTTGAATACCATGTCCATTTTGATATTGCAATTTGTATAAGCATCAGAACATAAACATTGTGATGACTTGAATATGCCTTGCATAACAAACACATCAAATAGTCAAGAGATCATTCTAACTCCAATGTGAATTACCTGTAGTGACCTTTTATCATTCACATCCTTAGGTAAGATTGAGTTTCATAGTAGGAGTAAGAAATCACTCAAAAAGACAAAAGTTAGATCAAACTTCCTTGAATTTTTCAATTATCAATGGTCGAGGTACACATGGGCATCCAATATGACATGGAGGCTCTTACAGGTGGACACCATTTCAATCTAGAATTTCCAAAGTTGTGAGATTTTCACTCAAAGTAGAAAACAAAAAAAAGATTTTTCTCCCAATCATCACTCTCTACATCTAATAAAGGACATCATCAAAGAGATTGAGGGAACAAAATATCAATGCGAATTGGTAAGCATAAAAGGAGATAAAAGCATGTGAAGAACATATTGTTTTCATTCATGTTGCTAATGTTCCTTTGTGTTTGATTGCAAAATCCTTTCTGGTAAGAGACAGACAGACTAACCCAGGTGTAGCTTCAAAGGACTCTAACTCGATATGACTCATCTGAGGTATACTGGATACCATAGGATATGACATTGATTGCTGCCAAGTTTGAACATTGATAGGATATCGATGCTTTTACTAATTGTTGTACAAACCAACTTATTGAAAACATGAATGTGGGAACAAACCAAGAGATATGTACAAACTAAAGCGGGACTAAAAGTTGGGAAAAACCAAGATTGTGCTGATAGATGGAGCATTTTGAACAAATGGTGCCCGTTTGCAAGGTTTTCACCATCTTGGTAGAGATTCTTTTTTTTCTACCAAGGCACTTGTTTCCAGGTTTTCACCAAGGCACTTTTTCTTTTTCTTCTTTTTTATATTTTTATCTTTTAAATTTTTTTTTGTATTTTTCCATTTTTTTAATTCTTTTTTTTAATATTTTTAATTTTTTGATTTTTTGTGAATCATAAAGGCGCCTATTATTAGGTTTTCACCAAGATGTACATTTTTTCAAGAATTTTTCTAATTTTTATGATTTTTTCAGGACATTTTACCATAGACTGAATGCCTTAGGCATAGAATTTCTTCCAATGTAGAAAGTTGATTGGTTCTTAGAGTTGTTCTCATTCAGTCATTGAGAGTTGATAGGATCTAGAGCTAAAAGTAGTAGTGATAATAAAGGGACCCAAACAGTTGGGTTCAAACTTCCCCTTGCTCTCTCTATGTGATTGATTTTTAGGATTCTCTCTCCAGACTAGATCACCAACCTGAAATTCTCTGTGTCTAACTTTATTGTTGTAGCCTCTAGACATTCTTTTCTGATATACTCTAAGATGATCATATGCTACTTTTGTGCACTCATCTAGTAGTTCAAGTTCTTGCAATCTAGACACTTTGTAGTCATCATCAATTACTAGACCATGCATTCTGATTCTTAGTGATAGGATTTCAACCTCAATAGGTAGTACCACTTCATAGCCATAAACTAAAATGAATGATGTAGCCCTAGTGGGTGTTCTAATAATTGTTTTATAGTAGTGATCAGGAGATCTGGCCAGTAGTGTCCAATTTTTGAGAGATCTATAGTCTAGGAAAGATCACTTAAGTGAGATTCAAAAATATCCTCATGGATGCATCTTAACTCTTTGTCAAATTTCCCATGCTCTAAACATTCAGGAAGAGTACATTCTAGATTTCTCTTAGTCATGTCACTAGAAATGAGGAGATACCGATATGCACTTTGGGATAGGCAAGATGGAGTGAAGAGTACAAAGTATGAGAGGCAAGGAGGGTGAAATGGAGGGAGGTATGAGAATTTGGAAGCTTTTATAGAAAAATTTTGAAATCTAAGTCTTTTAGCTTGGGAATCCACATAGCTTTTGACCTTTTTCTCTTTTTCTTCTTGAGAAATGTGATTGCAATTTTCATAAGATGGATTTTTAGAATCATCTCTAGAACGAAGCTTGATTCCAAGGGATATGAGTTAGATTTCTCAGACACCTAGTAGATAGCTTTTTAGAATCATATCTAGAAGGAATCTTGATCCTCAGAAATCTGAGTTAGATTGCTCAGATACCTAGTAGTAAGATTTTGAGAATCACCTCCAGAATGAAGCTTGATCCTCACGGATATGAGTTAGATTGCTTGGATATCTAGTAGTAAGATGGATTTCAAGATCCATTTGTGCTTTGATTTTCTTTTCTCCTTTTTTCCTTGAAGACCTCTATGGTCTTTTGAATGATGTATTTTTCTTAATAGTCACATGTCAATTAGGTGGGACATAGTGACTTTGAGATATAAGTAGATCTTGATAAAAATGTTATTGTTATTTTTTTTGTTAAAAATCCAAGTTACTTCCAAAGATTTGGGGATTATGGATCAAAGAGGTTTATACGGCTGGTTGAGGTGGAGAGGTAGAGTGGGAAATGGGAAAGCCACTTATCTTAGAGAGGTGGGTGGAAGAGAGGTTGATGGGATGGGCTCAAGTGCAAAGAGTTCAACATCATCCTCATCGTTCATGAATGAATCAGATAGATCAAGAAAGTTATCTTCCATAAAACATTGTCGATTATGAGTTTTCCTAGAAGAGTCAGATAAGTTTAAAGGAGTATCATGTGAGTCAAACTGAGATGATCCATTTAGAGAGCTAAGTTCTTCTTCGGGTGGGAACAATGCATGGATAGAAACAATTTCAATCCTAGACCTACCAATATTCCACAATGTTGTAATTGGATGGGGTCTTATGTACCCATGATCTTCTTTAGCAGCTGGAGTGTAGCTTGAAGTAGATGGCCTAGGAGCCATAGGGATGATTTCCACAAAAGGGTGGAAAGGATCATCATTAGTTTCTTACTCTTGAGATTTTGAACTTTCTCCCATTTCAAAGCTAGTAAGAGGATCATATCTATGTATGACATCAGCTTTAATTATTATAGTAGTATCAGACAAGGAATCTTGTTCTCTTTCTTTTGATTTTGTCTTAACATTTTGATATTGTTTGATGTAGTTAGATAGACACATTGTAGGAGGTAGGTCTTCTTCATTACTGTCATTTTTAATAGGAGGAATATTATTTGTAGTAGGATCTTGTGTAGTAGCAATATTGGTGGAATAGTTCAGAACATGCATACCACAAGGCATATTCAAGATGTAAGAGATATCAAAAAATGGCCCCCAATTGAGATCGGTAGTATGTTTATCTTTTTGGATGGGAGAAACCTAGGTAAGACTAGAATCTATCATCTAGCTAGTAGATAAGTGTGTAAAGTGTATAGTCATGAGCAAAAGGGATTCTAGAACACACGCCTAATGCCAGGTCGGAGGATATGAAATGGAGAGTGGATTGACTCTTCTCAAATATCATAGATCAGAAGGCTGGATCAAACTCAAGAGACTACTTTAGGAAAATAGATTAGATTTCTTCTGGTTTTTGCTCTATTCCTGACATGGTGAATTTTCTTATAGAATCTAGAAGTTGGCTGTAAAAATTGGATTTCTGATAGATTTGGAAGGTTTTTGACAACTTTGACATTATCTTTGATATGATTTTTGAAATTTCAGGATGACTTTTGACACCAAAAAGGATATTTGCATTAGATTTGCAATTTTTAGGCTTTTTAGTATCAGATTGTTTGCAAATTTTTTTGTCCAGGTTTGAAGATTTGTGTAGTAGTTTGTCTTGGGTTTGTTCATTTTCAATAACCAAATAGATACTAGGCACCCAAAACAATAAGAAAGGGAGTTCAAGCAATCAGTTATATTAAAACAATGAATAAGGGAAAAAGCAACCTTGCACATGAACAAGCAATAGTGACTTATTGTGCTAATCCCTAGGAATGCTATGTGTGTATGTTCTCAAAAGTTTTTTCAATAATGCATATAGTCCTAGAAAATGAAAAATTTGGCCTTCCTAGGATTTTTAGTAATGGTCTGACTCTACAAATTTTGTGATCTCAAGAGGGTGAACTCCAATCTAGGCGCACCAGGGTTTTGACATAGTCCAAGAATGTAATCAATCGGGAGCTACTAGGGAGATCTTGTTAGGAATGTGAACACTGAGGGGGGGTGAATTAGTGTTCACTATATTTTATCTTTTATCTTTAATCTTTAATCTGAACTTAAATGCTTAAGTACTGAAAGAAACATCCATATAAACATGAAAAATGAAATCAACACATGACACCAATATGGTTACGGGGAAAACCAAATAGGTAAAAACCCTAATGGGAATTGACACCCACTAATATTTTGTACTATTGTTTTTTGATCCTAGTTAGAGGATCCTTAACCCTATTAGGAGTTTCTTTACAATTCATTAAGTGTTAGGAATAGTCCCAAGGGATAATTGAGAGGGGGGGGGGGGGGGGTGAATCAGTTGTCTACAAATTTCAATTCTTTATCCAATTAGGTATACTTAAACACAAAGCATAAACACAATGAAAGAACACATGAACAAAACACCACTATTTTGGTTACGGGGAAGCCCAAATAGGTAAAAACCCTAGTGGGACTTGATACCCACTAATATTCTGTACTAGTGTATAATGATCCTTGTTACAAGATCCTTTACCCTATTAGGAGTAGCTTTACAATATATGAAGTATAGTAGACCTGGTTAAGGGTCAGACCCTCTTAGGATTCTTTTACAATTGTCCCTATTAGGGGAGAGGACACACTATCTGAGAGCTCACTGCTCAAAGGGGCGAAGGCTACAACCTTCTGAATAATAGATACACACTATATCTGGATCTTGGTGAACTTCACTTTGACCTACTATTTGGATCAGTTCCAATGAATAGCACACATATTCTAGTTAGTCACATAGACCTTCTTCTGATGGTTGAACACTTCGCACACTCTGCTCTACTCTGCTTAATCAACCATGAACCACACTCAAGCAATCACAAATGACTGCCTATAAATATCTTTCCTTCAAATGATATAATCAAGTTGGACTATTAGAACCTTGAAATCATATTAGAGAAGCCATAATAAACTCCAACAAATATTCTTTCAGCTCTATTATGCATGGAACTCATTTTGGGACCTGGCTAATAAAATAATTGTAGACGCATGCCACACACTGTCAGCTCTACCAAAACAATTGGAACTTTCTTTGTAAGCTGAATTAACTTATGCGATCTTATTAAAACATCAATAACACTTCTCCAAGCTTAACTCCAATGGCGCATATCCTCAAGATAGGTGCAACTCAAGAAATAGTAAAATCTTTGTCAGCTCTTCTGAACAAACACAAGAAACTGCTACCGGTGAATAGCGACTACATAACTTCACTTGCATTCATCATTAGAGATGTTTTCATAACTAAAAAATCACTAACATGTCTTTATCATATATCCTAGGGTGCATGCCCATAAGACAACTGTATGGACAACCATACTTAGAACACTACCTGTAACTCTATCAGGAACACTGCTGACACAAGCTACTATATAATTGTTTCTACTTATAGTTAACCTCTGCATCCATGATATCATGCTGATATCATGTCCATGCATCATATACTAAAGGCTTATTGCATAAGACTTCCATGCATGCTACTTTCCATATGTTGTCATCAATGAAGAACATACAATCAGTACTGGCCTACTGGAAAATCTTTAACAATCTCCCCCTTTGTCATTGATGGCAACATGTGGAATGAAAAACTACCATCAACCCAATTGAACATTTCTTTTATAAAATTATCCATTTCCTCTTCAAAATTTCCCCAAAGATGAATCCTCCATCTGCTGCAATATTTTCTAATATTCTCCATTTCCTCAACTGTACTACTATCATAACTGAATGTTGCTCCCCCTTAGTATAATACTCCTCTTTTTACTTTTTTTTTTTCATGACTCTATATATATACTCCCCCTTTGACATTAATGGAAAAGGGCACCACTCATTTTAAGCACTACTACTACTCTTGAGGTAGAGTAGTCAACCTTCCATCAGTCCCTTAGGACTGATGCCATTCTTGCTTCCTTCTAAGAAGAATCAGGTAAGGGAATTACTCCCAACTTCCCCATGAGATAGTCAAAAGTATCCTTAGGCAAGGGCTTTGTGAATATATCTGCCAAATATTCTTTAGCACTCACATAGTCCAACTTGACTTCTTTCTCTACCACTTTCTCTCTTAGGAAGTGATACTTGATCTCAATGTGTTTTGTCTTTGCATGCATCATAGGGTTCTTTGACATATTGATAGTGCTAGTGTTATCGTAGTGAATAACAATAGGATAATCAGTCTGAATTCCAAAATGTTTTATCATCTACTTGATCCAAACAATTGTAGAACAATTCAAGGTAGCTACAACATACTCCGCTTTTGTTGTTGATTAAGAAATATAGTTTTGTTTCTTGCTTGTCCAAGTAACAAGTCTATCACCAAGAAGCACTACTCCACCTGAAGTACTTTTTCTATCATCAACACATCTTGCCCAATCTACATCTATGTACATGTGAAGCTCAACATTTTCTAAATTGGGATACCATAGACCATAATCTATAGTTCTTTGCAAGTATCTAAATATTCTCTTTACTACCATGAGGTGACTTTGTTTAGGCTCTGCTACAAATCTTCCAACTATACCAACTGCATTGGAAATGTCAGGTCTAGTCTGAGTAAGATAAATGAGTTTACCAATCATAGACTTATATAATGTTATATCAACTGCTAGTGAGTCATCTTCCTTTGTAAGCTTGCATCTAGTAATCATAGGGGTTCCTACTGGCTTGAAATCATCCATCTTGAATTTCTTTAGTATCTCTTTCACATGCTTTGATTGATTAATGAAAATCCCTTTTTCTATTTGCTGCACATTTAATCCCAAAAAGTACTTGATAGGACCAATCATACTCATCTCAAACTCATTCTACATTTCTTTGGAAAATTCAGCACTGAGTTTGTCATTACCTCCAAAGATAATGTCATCAAAAAATATAGCTACAAGTAATAAACCTTCATATGTCTCTCTAATGAATAGATTAAAATCTGTTGCTCCTTTCTTGAATCCAATCATTATTAAGTATCCATCTAGTCTCTCATACCATGCTCTAGGGGCTTGCTTAAGTCCATAGAGGGCCTTCTTCAATCTGTATACCATATCAGGTCTATTTGATAAGGTGAATTCTTTAGGATGCTCAATATATACTTCTTCTTTTAGATCTCCATTCAAGAATATTGACTTGACATCCATCTAGTACACTTTGAAGTTTTTGACTATAGCATAAGCTAGAAACAACTTAATATCTTCTAATCTACTCATAGGTGCAAATGTGTCTAAATGATCAATGCCTTCTCTTTGCGCATATCCCTTACATACTAATCTTGCTTTATTTCTTACTATTGTACCATCTTCATTCATCTTGTTTCTAAATATCCACTTTGTTCCAATCACATTCTTATCACTAGGTCTTGGGACCAGTTCCCAAGTGTCATTCTTAATGATCTGATCAAGTTCTTCTTTCATAGCATCATGCCAATCTGAATCCTTACAAGCATCTTCAACACTTAAAGGTTCAATTTGAGATAGTAAACATACCACATCACTACTAGCTGAGTTCTTTGCTTGTGATCTTGTTAAGACTTTCTTGCTCTGATCTCCAGTGATGTCTCTCTTGGAATGATTTCTTGATGTAAACTTTGGAACTTTAGGTGATGCTAACTCATCAGCCTTAGGAGTACCTTCTTCACTTATCTCAGGGTCATTGAACAACACATCAATGTTGTCAAACATTTCCTCAATGACTGTCTCACTAGTGGAAGGTCTAGGTTCTTCTTCAATCATGGATGAGTAATCATGATATCTTTCTTAAATCATAAACTTTTCATCAATCTTTACATGAGCACTTTCAATGATCTTTTTCAATCTTAAATTGAAATATCTATAAGATTTACTTTTAGTAGAGTAACCAAGAAAAATACCTTCATCACTTGTTGCATCAAACTTGCCTACTGCTTCATCCCTCTTGATGTAGCACTTGCTTCCAAAGATTCTGAAGTATTTTATAGTTGGAAAATTACCAAACCATAGCTCATAAGGTGTTTTGTCAGTGCCAGGCCTTAACTAAATTCTATTGATTGTATAGACTACTGTATTGACTGCATCTCTCCAATAGGTGTGTGCAACTTTTCCTTCTATCATAATGGTGTGCGCTGTATCAAGAATGATCCAATTCCTTCTCTCTGCAATTCCATTCTACTGAGGTGTTCTAGGTGCACTTACCTATCTCTTTATGCCATGTTCTTCGTAGAACTCATAAAATCTGTCAGAGGTGAATTATCCTCCTCTATCTGATCTCAAACCTTTTATCTTTAATTCAGATTCATTCTCAACCTTAGCTTTGAATATTTTGAACTTCTCAAAAGCTTCTAACTTATCTTTTAAGAATGAAACCCACATCATCCTAGTATAATCATCAACAAACAAAATAAAATACCTTTCACCATAGTGTGATCTTGTTTGAGTTGGTCCACATAGGTCTGCATGAATCATATCCAACTTGTTCTCTGCTAAATTTTTCTTGCTCCTAAATGAATTTCTCACATGATTCCCCATCACACATTCCCTGCATATAGTATCATCTAGCTTTTCTATGCTAGGTAGATCTCTTACTACTTTAGCAATGCTTATCTTTACTATGTTATCAAAATTGATATGACATAGTCTTTTATGCCATAACCAATTGTCATCAACTTTAGCAACAAAATAATTTGCTTCTGAATTAAGTTGAAAAACATTACCTCTTGTCTTTTTTCCTGATGCAATCATAACACCATCTTTGCTGTTAATGATGCATTTGTCATCTTTGAACTTCAACTGATAGCCTTTACTAAGTAACTGTCCAACACTAAGAAGGTTATGTTTCAAACCATCAACATAAAGAACATCATCAATATTGTTCTTTCCATCCAAAGTGATGGCTCCTCTACCAACTATAGGTTTAGGAGTGTTGTCTCCAAATCTAACCATACATCCATTTTATTTGTCCAAATGAACAAACCTACCTTTATCACCTGTCATGTGATGTGAACAACCAATGTATGTAATCCGGTCTATTCTTATGTCTACTTGGGAAATCAATGCTAGCTCTTGATTCACTTACTCATTTTTAGGAATTGACTTAATATTTGTTTTGTCTACAATAGAAATGAATCCAATTTCTTCTTCACTTGATTCATCATCTGAAACTCCATCTCTAGCAAATTAACATTCCTTAGAGTACTTAGGCTTGTAATCCTTTTTGAACTTTCTAACTCTAGTAGGACACTTAGATGCAAAGTGACCTATCTTATTACATGAAAAGCACTTGAAAGGAAATTGACCTTCATATTTTCCTTTTCCTTTCTTTTCTCTGTTAGCAACCATGGAAATAAAATCATCTAAAGTTTTCTCTTCTTCATCATCATCATCAAAATTACCAGAAGTATTTGCATATTTCTTACCATGAATTGTTGCTTTGAAGACTGTCTCACTTTTAGGTTTTGTCTTCAATCTTGAAATCTCAAAAGCTGAGATTTTGCTAATCAAGGTCTCTCTCTTGAAATTTGATGTAAGCTACATAGTCTCACCAAGGATGTTGATCTTTCTTTCATATTTTGGAGTTAGAGTAGTCATCAACTTGTCCATAATGTCTTCCTCAAAAATATCTCCATCATTGTTCCTAATCCCAACAACTGCTTCATTAATCCTCTGATTGTAAGCTCTGATATTTTCTTTAGGCAACATATCTAATGCATTGAATCTTTTCTTCCATGTCTTTCTGCGTGCATCCTTTTCTTTCTTGTCTCCTTCAAATATGTCTGCAAGGTACTTCCATATCTTTTGGGTGGTGTCTACCTTCTTTATCTCTAAAAACTCACTATCAGATAGTGTGCTAATAATGGATTCTTTAGCTATAGCATTATGATGAAACAATTCCTTTTGAGTGCCAATAGCATCATCCTATTCAAGGTCTTCTAAAGTAGGAATCTTGGCTGCTTTAATAGTTACATTGAAAACTTCATAAGAAATACACTGCAAATGGGTCATCATCTTGTTCTTCCAATCCATATAATTTTCTCCACCAAACTTAGGAATCTCTTTCTTGAAGTATGCCATCAGATCAACCTCAAGTTGTTAAACTTCTCTCTGAGGAACTTGGCTCTGATGCCAATTGTTAGGAATAGTCCCAAGAGATAACTGAGAGGCGGGGGGCGGGGGTGAATTAATTATCTACAAGTTTGAATTCTTTATCCACTTGAGTATACTTAAAAATAAAGCATAAACACTGTTACCTCCATTTTTTGCTAACTCCCAGTTTTAGTTTTGGACAATAGAAGTCTTGAGGTTGAACTTGAACTTGAACCAATTTTCTTCACAAGTTCAAGTTCAAGTTCACAGTCCTAAATCTTAGTGCATCTAAGTATTGTAGTGTCCAAGTCTATTTATCCCTCAAAAGGTCTATCATTCTCAAAGATGAACCTGAACTTGAACCTAGTCCTGAACCTCAAGTTAGTTCAACTTCAAGTTCAAGTTTGTAATATTGCAATTTTCACTTGGAGATTTTGGTGGCATTATCTTTACTTCCAAAAGAAGGTTTCTATTTTGAGCACTCTGAGTATTTATTGACTTTTGGAAAGTTTCATACATAAACTCTTTCATTCAACGAGATGGCTCAAGCATGTGAAGATTGGAATTGACAGTTGATGACGTGATGTAGAGGGAGTCATTAATATGCAAATATGGTGATAAGGGATTTTTCTTAGGAATTGAGATATTCATGCCACATTAGCTAGTGGATTAATTAAGGGTGGTTGGACATGTCAAATCAATCATTCCTCCATTAAAACATTTATTATAGGCATGCTTCAGAGATTTATTAAGAATTTGAAAGCATTTGTGAATAAATAATGAATGATTAAGCTTTTTTGTTAGTTTTTGTCTCGAGAAAAGGAAGAGCAATAGAATTGATGGTGAAGAATTTGCAAAAGGCTGGTGCATAGTATTTTGGTGAGTTATCTTTCCCCTTTGCAGTTTCAGTTTCAAAAGCTTTTTCTATTGTAAGTTTTTTCTTCATTTCGGTAAAATGTCATTATTTCACCCCAAGCTTCTGAAAGAAGAAAATAGAACCCACATGCTATTTTCCTTGCCAGATATAGGAGATACCTTCTTGTTAAATGTTAATTTAGAGGAGCTCTTTGTTAGAGTCTGAAACACTTCCAAGGGTTCTTTTTTCTAGAAAATTAGCAGGAAGTGAACTCTTAGAAGTCGATACTTTCCCTCCAGTCCTCATTTTCCCTGAGTTGGTATTGGAATGTGCCAAAAAATATGATGCAAAGAATAGATATATTAAGGATGCATCAGGTGAAATCTTGGCCAGAATTAGTAGAGATACAATAATGGTGGCTCTGCAAATTCTAGAGAAGGAACCATATGAACCATGGATGTTTGTAGAAGTAGATCAGGTGTATGAGGTGGGGAAGAAAAAATATAATTCTTCTATAGCTCAGGTATGGCTTGCAAAACCAAAGAAAGGAGGGTCTAGACTGCCAAAGCCTATAACAATTCAGCACTTTGGTAAAGACACAGCTGATATGGTACTCCTTCTAAATAGGGTAAAAGGGAATCCTCATGCATTTCATTAGGAAAACTGGATGTTTTATTTTATTCAAAAGATTATAGAGGGAGATAAATTTATTGATTGGGCTGACCTAATAGAGGAGAAGATCCATGGAGAACTCTTAAATGTCAATAATTTGTCTGCATTTTATATGTCCTCTTACCTGATTTATGTCTTAGCATATTGCCGAGCTTCGAAAGGTTTACCTCATTGTTACATCCATATTTAATTATGTCTTGATCTTGGTATATTGTTTTCTTGATCAGGGTGAATTGTTTGCATAGGTGGTTGTGCAATTTCATATTACTATGTCATTTCCTATTTTACTCAATAATCAATGCATTATTCATTTAGTAAATTATTGGTGCTCAGTTTATATGAATGCTCGATGATCACTAGCTTGGTACTCCATAAATATCTATTGCTCGGTGAGTGTACTTGGTCAAAGCCTTGTTCAATTAACTTAGAGATCTGCCTTGTCTTTTCTTAGTGTGTAAGCTTTATATGGTTGATTGACTATCCTATTTGTCTCCTTTACTGGCTAAATAAGTGATTAATAGTAATAAAAATCCTTTAATGCTCAAATAGGAGTAACAATATCTTAATGCAATTATGTTTCCAATCTCTTGTGGTAGTTATCTTGGTCTTTGATTTGACCTTGGGGGTCTTTTAGAGTCATCTAAAGATTTAACATGGTATCAAAGCTCTCAAGGTGTGAAGAGTTCTTCTCAAGAAGCACAATTTTAGATTAATTTGATTGGGCATGCATAGTTTTGAAATTCAGACATCATCATTACATTCAGGAGGTTGTTTCAGTAAAAAAAAAAATAGAAATTTCCCTATATTTGAAAAAACTTAAAATCGTGGAATTTTTTTTTGCAGTTTGATTCGTAAGACCTAATCTGGCCCTCTTCATTATGATTTTATTAAAATTATAAATTTTTACATTTTTATATATTTCCATAGTTTTCATTCTTATATTTTTTCTTCTAAAAATGTTGGGTTTCATAATCCCTATTTATATCTAGTTTTTGTTAAAATAATCTTTAAGATCTAATTCCATCAGAATATTCAATGAACAAGTCAGTGAGAGAATATTCACTAAACTAGGAATACATCTTTTAGTTGGTGATCCATAGGGACTCCATGCAATAGAAGCCTAACAAGCTTCTTTGTTTTGTATGTCGGGCCATTTTAATATAAAGTAGATGTTACCATTCATAGTCCCAATGTGGCATTGAAACTCCTGACACCCCAAGGGGAACTCCAAAGTGGTGACTCTTTATCTCGCCCCTGCCACCTACACCTACACATCCATTGATGGATCTTGACACCTACACACACTACCTAATTTTGGCACTATGTCAACCACCATTTATATCATGTAGTGAGATTGGTCTCCACCAATCATCACAGGACATGTCACCATCACCACCTCATTTACCTAGTGAACCCACCATATAGACATGTCAGTGCCATGTCAGGAGAGTAGAAGTGCCACATAAGTCATCATATGAACTGCCATGTCACTACCTCATGCGTGCCCAGCTAGCTAGATCATCATTTTTTACCATCCATCAACTTTCACTATCTTAAGATTGACTCCCATTTGGACATCAAATAGGGAAGATTGGTTGTTTTATAGAAACAATCAAATGGCCATCAAATTTAATCAAGCATTTTTCTTACACCATCACTGGTTTTAGTTTTCCTCCCTTCACCATTTCATTTTTTGGTTTTCTAGCCTCACTTGAAACCCCTAATCTTGCTCAATTTTGATCCTTTTTTTTGGCAATTTTTTTTTATCTAGGGTAGAGTTTTCCAAATTTTGTCATGGTGGGATTATTCTTTCAGTTTTGTGGCCAATTTAATCAAAAATTGCAGATTTTAATGATTGTTCCTATCTATTCATCATTTTACAACTTTGAGGACTTCATTTGGGCACATACAGTAACATTTCAGGGAAAATTTTTCTAAAGCTATGGTTCTTTGTCTAATTTTTGGATCTTCAATCAGATTTCAATGATTTTGGGTGGAAATATGACATAGTCAAGGATGGTGGATCCAATGAAGGATAGTCCAACCTTGTAGCCAACTAACAACACAATGGAAATATACAACAAGATATCCTCAATATCAAATTTTCATTATAATGACTGACTGTAAGGCCTTCTAGGTTAGGGGCAATTACAAACAAAAATAATTGTACAAGATCAACAAAGATCCAATCCAACTCTAGCTAGTCCAGTTCTAAAACAAATTAGCAATAGATGGAAACCCTAAGGAAGATTTTAATTTGCACTCGCAAGCCACCAAAGAATCTCCTTGTCTCCAAGCATGTAAACCACTAGCTCTGCTATGACAACTATCAGAACTCAATCTGATCTTCTAGATCTCATAAGATCTAAGATATTTTCAACAAATTCACTAATCTGGTTCTCCCAAAAATTGTTCTCTTAGATCTTCCAATCTACCCCCTAACAACTACCCAAATACTCCTTTAAATACTAAACTTCAACCACAAGTTGTCTGGAAGAAACAATTAACTCCTACAAAATTAATTTTAAATGCAATACAAGTCATCTCTCAAATAGCCTTACAATTATTAAATTCAACATGTCGGCCTCTGAATCCATATAAGAGAATCCAACAAAACTACCAACAATAAATGTACCAAGTTAGCTAGCCAAATTACCAAGAACTCCAGTCGGTAAACTAGCACTACCGATTGCTAGAGAAACAACTGAGCACTAGTGAAACAACTGACCAAGCCAGACCATGCCAAGAAATACAGGCATCACGAAGCACTAGTTCTACCAAGCACCAAAAGATTCACCAAGTTTCTTTAGCGCCTGAGCCTCCTTCAATAACTGAAACCATCGATTAAAGCTTAAACTGACTACCACAAAACTAAAAAAATACACCTCCATGCAGATTTACTAAGTACCCTAGAATGCCCCTACATTAGAAACCCTAGGTTCGAAAAGATATTCATATGTGAGAAGAACATCTTCCAAGATTCAACACATAAAAGTCAAACTAGTTCTTCACATTCAAGTCCTCCACCTTTTCGGCTTGCATACTCTTCCACTTATTCTTCCTCTATCTTTTCAAGTCTTTTCTCAAAAACACCCAGGTCCATTCTTTATATTGATCATCCATACCTTCAAGATCTACCAACTCAACTTGGCTACCAATACTATGGCTTCTCCTACCGAGCATTGTATCTAGAAAAGGCATAAGGGAAAACTTCATGTCATCCTCCTCAATAGTCAAAACATTCTTCACACAATCATACATAGCTCAGCAATAATATTACCATGGTCTACCAAGCAATATATGACAACTATTCATCTCTACAATATCACATAACACAAGATCCTTATACTGGCCAATCTTAACATTAACAAAGCATTATTCTCTTATTTCTAGAGCATTATCATCTTGCAACCATCCAATCTGATAAGGATAAGGATTTTTCATTCTATTCAAACCAAGTTCCCTAACCACGTCCTTAGAAACAAGGTTATCAGTGCTACCATTGTCAACAATAACATCACAAATTTTACCTCCAGACTTGTACCAAGTCCTGAACAAGGTACTCCTCTGAAAAGGTTCCTCCTTTGTATTGAGCAATGTTCACCGAACCAACAAGTTCTCAGATTTAGGTTCATTCTCAACATATTCATTCACCACAGCAGTTTATCAGTCACCAAGCTTTTTCTGTGTACACTCAAAAGAACAGTGTCCTTCCTCACCATAGTTGTAGCAGTTACCCTTAAAGATAACTCTACCCGTCTTCTTCTTTGTTTCCATAGGTTTCAGTTCATCTTTTGCAGTCGGTATATCCTTCACCGAGTGATCAATATTTTCCTTCCCTTAGGGATTACTATGTTTTTTCCTACTCAACTTATCTTCTACCTTCAGAGCATACTAATAAGCATCTTTAATAGAATCAATCTTCACCATACCTAGCTTATTCTAAATATTGAATCTTAAACCATTCAACTATCAAACTACCTTTTCCTTACCAATTTCTATGTGTCCAGATCGAATAGTAAGTTTCTAGAACTCCTTAGTATAATCTTTAATAGAAAAATCCTTCTGCTTTAGATTCTGCAACTTCTTAAACAAGTCAAGCTCATAGTCAGTGCCAATCTCACCTTTCACCTTAGTCCGTGCCAATCTCACCCGAAGAGGATCTTAAATTTATTCAAGCTCAAAGAAATATTCTAATTCAACAATCTAGTCAATCAAATTCTCAGGTTTCAAACCAGAGAAAGTAGAAACTTCCATTCAGTAACAATTACTTAACCGAGCTCCAGATCTATGTAACTGACCAATTTTTTATTCACTAGATCTATCTCTCCAATCATCACCACTAGATCTAGCAGCTTCAAAGTCTTCGACAACTTCCTCATAACCATCCTTAGTACCAACATTTTAAGTTACACCATTCATAGCTTTCATGATCTTAGTGACCATATCATTCTTCTTCAACTCCATCTCAGATTTGAAATCAGATTTCATGTTCTCTATAATCCTAGATTCCACAGTATCAAAAAAATACACAATCACTGTATGGTCCAATCTTCTCAGAGGCATCCTTAAAGATAAGAAAACCCACTGCAAAAAAACCTACATCAACCACCTTGTGACAACCTCCTAGTTGTATGCAAGTCAAATCGTAACCTATCAGGGTGACCCCATAATAGTGGGTTACAATTTCTTAGACATGTTGATTTTTGCTAAAATAACACATTTTTTATAAAATATAATTATTTAAGACTTGAGAGGTTCCATTTGAAGGAATTAATTACAATCATTAGCTCAAAGCCTCTTAGATAAAAAAAACATTTCTATAACATCTATACTCCTTATTCATACATGCAATGGAGTCTCCTTCACACCTATTAAAATGCTGACAAAAAATCACTTTCACTTTATCTTTTAGGATATCAAATGAATCAATTTGAAAAACCTATCTATGTAGTAAGATACTAGTAAGAAAAATATTTCCAATTATTATAATGTTAATATATATTAAGTTTATTACAACTTTGTATTTTTAGTTTTACTAAACATAGATATTTCACCATATGTCTACCTCTATGTTTGATGCTGATGGAAAAATAGTAAATGAGAGAAAAAAAATTCAAAAAAATATCTATGCCCTGGGTATTTAAGTTCTCTTTCTATAAAAAAAAAAAAAATTATATTGGACAAATACACGACAAGTTATAAGTTATGTACTCAAGGTATGTCAAAATTATGGTTTAGTCAACTTCAACTATTAATAAAATATGAAATAATAATGATAATATAATAAACCAATTGCATTCCCTCCATATGGATGTTACAAAACTAATCTTGAAAGAACCACATCGATATCTATTTTAGAAAAAAAGTTATGCTCTATGAAAACAATGTAAGTCTTTGAAAATGATGTTTTCAACAACATACCAATTTTTGTGGGAGAAATAGAAAACCATTCAAATCAAGTGAAAAATAAAAATAAAAAATATATTTAGAATCTAGACAGAAAATCCTAAAACACTCTAATTTACTTCATCTTCTGATTTCAAACAGTTTAACGACAATGTGCATCTAAATCTGAATGTTTTTTTCAAAATATAGAGTTCTGTGTCTGTTCAAGAAAAAAAGTGTAACCCACTATTGTGGGTTCACTCATCACCTCACACAAACAACTAGGCCATGATTTCACAAGTTCAGTGCCATGGATCTGTAATTCAAATCATACGATCTCTTCGCCTACCAGATCAACATCGCAAGATTAGCCTTGCTAGGCCAACCTTCACTCAACAAGATCAACTCAGCTCTGATACCACCTGATGTAGTCAAGGATGGTGGATCCAATGAAGGACAGTCTAACCTTGTAGCCAACTAACAATACACAACAAGATATGCTCAATATCAGATTTTCATTAACATGCTCGACTGTAAGGCCTTTTGGGTTAGGTCCAATTACAAACAGAAATACTTCTACAAGATCAACAAAGATCCAATCCAACTATAGTTAGTCTAGTTCTAAAAAAATTTAGCAACCGATGGAAACCCTAAGGCAGATCTGAACTTGTGCTCGCAGGCTACCAAGAAATATCCTTGTCTCTAAGCATGAAAACCACTAGCTCTACTATGGCAACTATCAGAACTCAATCTGATTTGCTGGATCTTGCAAGATCCAAGATATTTTCCACAACTTCACTAATATGGTTCTCCCAAAAATTGTTCTCTTAGATCTTGCAATCTGCCCCCTAACAACTACCCAAACACTCCTTTAATTAATAATCTTCAGCCACAAGCCGGTTGGAAGAAGCAATTAACTCCTACAAAATAAATATTAAATGAAATACAAGTCGACTCTCAAATAGCCTTACAATTATTAAATTCAGCATGTTGGCCTCCAGATCTATATAGGAGAATCCAACAAAACTACCAACAATAAATGCACCAAGTCGGCTAACAAAATCACCAAGAACTCTAGTTGGTAAATGAACACTACTGAGCGCTAGAGAAACAACTGAGCACCAGTGAAACAACCCACCAAGCTAGACCACACTGAGAAACATAGGCATCACTAAGCACCAGTTCCACCAAGCACTAAAAGCTTCATCGAGTTCCTTCAGCGATTGAGCCTCCTTCAATAACTGAGACTACCGGTTAAAGCTACAATCGATTACCATAGAACCAAAAAAGCACACCTCCATCCAGATCCACCAAGTACCCTAGAATGCCCCTGCATCAAAATATCACTTTCATAAATAGGCCATTTTGGTCCTATATTTGCACCTAGTTAATCCTTGGATTTCAATTTTTAAATTTGCATTAGTAGTTTGAAGGAGTTATCAGTAGATTTTGGTTTTTATTTGGTTGCATTATGGACTTTTCAAAGGTCAAAATCTTCACTCCATCTAACTACCATGAATGGAAATAATCTTTATCTAATCACTTGTTAAGTATTGGATTACTTAGAATGACTCTTGGGCAAGATCAAGAACTCTCTAAAGGTGTTGCAAAAAAGATAAAATCATTTTATCTAAGAGATAAAGCACTTGGATCTCTTAGGTCATTCATCTCTCATGATTTTCTATTTCATATTGCATCTTGTACACACCATCATGATGCTTGGATAATATTGGACAGACTCTTTGGTAAACATGATAGAATGAGAAAATTAATATTAGAGAATGTGATCATATTACTCAGTCCTAGTGATTTTCACAATATTCAAGACTTTTTCTCTATGTTCAATCCTATTAGATTTCAGATTTCTACTTGTGGCATTACTAAAGCAGATGAACGATTGATATTTTCTATTCTTTCCAAGCTAAGTTCTAAATAATCAATCTTTGGTTCTACCTTCTATGCTACTATGGATGATACTTTTAGTGCATACAAATTGCCTTTTCTTAATGAATATATAGCTCAACTCACTAGAGAACAAGAAAATTTAGCACACATGGGTCAGTTGAATCCTTCAACACATCATTCATTCCTTACAAATGAATTGACTATAAAGGGTTCTAATGGAAAAGGAGAGAAGAAACATACAGATCATACGTCTCATGAAAAAAGTAATAAATCTCCCTCACAAATACTTCTAAATAAAAGTCCTCTTCAATAGAGGAATCATCTAGAAAAAGGAGGGGAAAATGTGCATATTGTAAAAATCTAGGACATAATTGTGTGTGTGAAAATTGTACCTGATCTGGAGACACAACACTCAGTAAAACATTAGAGGTTAGTGATAATCAAAATCATGCAAAATTGAAATCTAATTTAACCAAGTGATTTACTGCCTTAGATAATAGGTGCAAGATTGATGTTCTCAGATTGTAATCGAGATTAGTGACCTAGACGACACCTAAATGAAGGATTTGAATGCAATTGATCTAGATATGAGAGTGAATGCAATTAAGCTATTTTTTTTTTTATATTTTCTATGCAATATGAATGATTAATCTAATATGAAATCTATGCTAGATGAAATTGATATGCTATGAATGCTATTGAAAATTGATATGCAATGCTAATCTAACAATGATATGCAATATGAATGCAAAAATAAGATTGATCTCACAAAGATGTCGATTCGCAAGAGCTTTGATTCTTCAATTCCAATTCTCCAGCGTGATTGTGGAAAAATATGAGATGCTTTGGATGCAAATTTGAGAGATGATTGAGAGATGAGCTAAAGCCTTGTTTTTATAGAAATCCAGGGCTTTGGAGGTGTATGAGAAAAATCCATAAATCACTCAAATAACTCAGGTTGATTTTTGAGTTATTTTTAAATAAAGGATAATTAACTCACAAAAACATGCAAAAGCTAAGTTTTAACTCAAAATAGAGTTTAGCTTTAATTGATAATTGATAGTTGTCTGCTTTTATGATTGTGCATGTTTTATTTATGAATTAATTTAATAATAAAGTGATTTATTTCCAACTTAACTGCTTTTAAAAATAAAACAATTGATTTATGGGTTAATCAATTATTTAATCAAACTTTTATTAAAAACTATATTATTAAATAATGACAACTTGCTTTAATTAATTAAATAAGAATTTAATCAATTATTCATATGATATTAGATTTATTGTCAAAATTAAATAATATAATTAATAATAGATAGAATTAAATTTAATTACATAATTAAATGGCAAATATTAAATCTAATTAATTAAATATGAAAATATTCAATTAATCAAACTTTAGGATAAATGTGATTTATTGCCAAATAATTATAAAATTAAAGATAATTATGATGATTAGGAATATTACTAAGAATATTCTCTGATGCAAAATTTAAGATAATCAATTAGATTTGATGATGTTCAGATGTGCCTTAGGTTAGGACTTCGATGTCGATTTTGTTCGATTTGTCGATGTAGGAGGTTAATGAACTTATAGCCCATTTTTGGGGTATTACAATAATGAGCATAAATATTTTTACAAGAAGATTGATGAGCTCACTCACATTATTCAAATAAAAAATATTAACTTTCCCTCATCAATGTATACTCATTCTTATAAACATTTGGAAGCTTCTAGATCTCCATCATCATCCAAGGATAAAGTTAAAGGACAAGCACTTTTGACTTCCACACATCCCAAGCAAGGTAAATGGCTTCTTGATTAAAGTGCATCAAATCATATTGCATCCTCTATGGATATGTTTTCTTTTATTGAGCCTTGTAATTCTCCTAATATATTGATGGGTAATAACACATAGATCAGGGTTTCTAGGAAAGGTTCTATTCCTATGGGAGAGGGACATTTAATGATGCTCTTTGTTTACCATCCTTGAACACTAATCTCCTATATATTTACTAAAGTTCCCATGGCGCACAAGGTAAATTTTTTGAGCTCACTATTGATTATGTCTACATTAGGGATATGGAGACTAGAGATGTCATAGTTATGGGATTTGTTGATCATACATCATGCTTGTATTATTTTTCATAATTTTTTTATGATGATGATATTCATGATGTATACACCCCTTTACCATGGGTAAATTATGTATGTGAGGAGAAATTTGGAGACTTTAATCATTTTTTTTGTTGGGATAAGTGTTGAAATTCCTACTCCTCGACCTCCTACTTCTTCATACCTAGTCACTTCTATTTATAAAGTTGATCATCGTGCTTCAGATCTTGTACAATGTGATGAATACTTTGATTCTTTTTTATTATTTATTGTTGATTCTCATTATGAAAATTAAGGAGACATAGCTAAGGGGGTTTCTCTTCTCTTTGATGATAGCATCATAGATTGAGATACTTCTTCATCTTCTTTGGATATTGGTATTCATGATTCTTCTCCTTCACTTGGTTTGTCATGTTATGTGATATATTATTTGAGCTTAGAGAGACCTATTCAATCTTCAGAGATGCATACATTGAAACCTTCATCATCTTCCTCCTTCCATTTTTATATGGATTGGCTTCTTTACCATTTGACGAATCTATTTCTTCCTAAGGAAAGATATGTTTCTTGTAGACATTGGATTGTGTTTTGTTTGCAGGTACTCTTCATCAACATTGGAGCTTCTTCATTATGGGGAGATCTCACATCTCCAACTATCCCTCTTATAGGGGATAATTCTTTGTATATACATGATGTATGTAGTTCTTGGGGGATCTTGATTACTCCATCCATCAATGCATCTTGTGTTTTCTTCTCTCTTTTTGGGTGAGGCTTTTTGTCATGAGGTTTTCCCTATTTCTCAGCTTTATAAGAGTTTTAATTTCATGTATTCTATTACATATTGTACATGGGTACCTAACATGGCCTAAGTAGTTGTGACACATCTTGCATTATGAGTTTAAGCGCAAATTCCACTAAGTTGTACTTAAGAGGGGGTGTCGGTGTAATTAAATATTCCTAACTACACTTTACTTAATCTTACTTAGGATAATGCATTTCATAGTAATTTTACATTAAGACACCTAGGAGTTTACACCTTAATTAAGAACATGGTGTAGAAGAAATTATACTTTAGCTATGATATTTACCTTTAGTGCACATATTATATTATCATCCTCATCCTTCATGGCACATACCTCATTGCATAATTGAGGATGATCCACATTTGGTGGAAATGTGATTCCCCCTTACATAGCTGATATACTATAAAATTCTTATCACTATCTCTTATCACCTTTCCTATGTAAGAAGGCATATTATGTATATTTTATTTATTCACTCAAACAATCATTTGTTGTCCATGGTCAATAATATCATTCTTGAATCTTAGTCTTTTAATTGATCTTGCGATTGTTTTAGAGTCACCTAAAACTCTAACTCTCTGTATGTGTGTGTGTGTGTGTGTGTGTGTGTGTGTGTGTGTGAGTGAATCCTATCCCCCATTTTAACTTACTCATTCCTTCATCTATCATTATCATGTCCCCATGACCCATCATAAAAATTTGACACCTTGCTTTCCTATTTAGGATCAATAACGACATATACCCATACTCCCCATCAAAGTAATCATCAACTACCTAATACCTAGAAGTAATCAAATTATTCTATTTTACATTAAAATAATGATATTCAATTTTATTAGATAGAGGCACCTTTCTTGGAGAAAGATCCTCCTTGGCAACAATATTAGTCATTCATGTTTTTTATTGCAGGGAAAAATAGGTTTTGAACGGGACCTGAAACCCCTTACAAGATAAGATAAAATTTTAAACATTGAAGCACACAAAAAAGATTCAGGACTGGAAACCAGTACGCTAAAGCCAAAACTAAACAACAAAAAACTTGGAAAAAACCAAAGACTAGAGATCAGCAGAAAAACAAGCAACCAACACTAGAGACCAGAGCCCTAGACAAACTCCTTGCAAGCCTCATCAGCTTCCTTCTTCGCTTTAGATATCTTCTTCATCGTTGCATTGAACTCTGAGAGTTCTTGGATCCTTTCATGAATTTTCTTCCTTTTTGCTGATCTGGTGCATTTTTTGGGACCATCATCTTCCAAGTTCTCAGTAATATCCTCTGGTTTTTTATTGGGGGATCCAGTATCCAGCTCAGCCTTAATGGTGAAGAAATAATCCATGGCCAAACCCATGAATTTGTTGTAGTCTTGTATGTGTTTTTTCATAGTATTCTCCATGGTTTCCATTCTAGCCTGTAAAACCTACACATTTTTATCTTCTTCATTAGTACCCTTAACCACCATAGTTTTAGGGCTAGCCTCCAACAGAGTCTGCAGAGAATCCACCTTAGCAACAATAGAACGGTGCTTAAGGTTTAAGTTCTTAATCTCTTGGAAAACCCATTTAATTAACTAGAAGGAGTACATGGAAGCAGCTTTGGCCATTTGGAGAACCCCAAAGGGGGGATCGATCTTATCATCCATGTCTTGCCTCAATAATTGAACATTCATTTCTTGCAAGTCCACTATTTTGATGAAAGGGATAGTTTGAGAACTACCAGGGGCATTATCAGTATCCTTCTCTAGTAATGTTGACTCCTTGGTAGGGGGAGTATTCTCCATCTCTATCGCATCCTTCTGAGAGTCCTAACCAACATCCATAACCACTTCAAGTTCTGGAGATATAGGCACATCGTGGTCTTCAGAACTGTCATACTCAACCAAAATTGGCACTTTCTGACCTCCCACATCCTCCTTCTTCTTCTTTTCTTCTTTGTTCTTCCTTCTACCTGAGGTTTTACCTTTGTCCAGAGAGCTCGTAACCTCATCATCCGTGTTGTCATTCTCCTTCGAACCTGAATTCAAGACCGAGGAGGAAGAGTAACTATCCTCAGTGGAATCATGCATATTATCATAGCCTTCCACACTATCAGCAGAGGTATCCATTTCCATGGTAGTATCCTTACCCTTCTTAAGTTTATTTCCAATCAAACTCTTTTCTTTCACATTCTCATCCCTAATTCTCTTTTTACCTGAACTAGATTTGGATGGGGAAATGACAGGGCTAACACTAGCCATCTTTTTTATGTGTTCAACAATTAAGAGAACCAACCCCTCATGAAGAATGGGTTTTTTCTCCTTCTTCCTATGCTGGGAAATACTTAAACAAAGAGATTGCAAAATGTAGAAAGGCAAGGACACCCTAGTTTTATGCCAAAAATGACAAAGCAAATCAAAGTGGTAAGAATGGGATCTTTTAAACCTACCATCCAGGGTTACATGCTCCATGACCACCGTCATAACAGTAGCCCAGATTTCTTTGAACGAAGCCACATCATAGATATTAGTCATTCATGTTATAACACAAGCTATTCTAAATTTTTAATGGAAATTACCTCTAATAAAAATTATTAATAATGTAAATATACTATGTTGGAGTGGTTTGAATCGATAGATTCCAAATTTAACATTAAAAAATATTATCATTTACATATTACTTTAACATTAAATTATCTCAATGAATAATAAACATAATCACACTTCAAAATATGATAACACTAGCTATACATCATAAACAATAAGGTTAAATTCATTGTGATAATAGTTGATTGGGTACACAATAAAATATATTTTTAGAAGGATAATACAAGACTTCAAATATTAGGAAACTACCTATAGAGATTACACCTTTAAATAGACACATCGATTATAAAATATACTCTTATGTGTAATCTTATACAAGAAACTAATCACATAAGTCAAGAAGTAAACATCAACTTAAATAATGATGCACAAAACTCAATTGAATGAATATATATAACCTATTTCATGCAGATCTGAATATATTAGTTTTCAATATATCTCTCCATTCTCATTTCTTTTAGAACACTTACATAATGTCCATTATGTTAGAATTTTAGTTTACATGCTTGTATTCAAATTATTTAGACTTCTTAAAAACATACCCACAATTATAATACCAACTTACATTACACACTGAAATTGACCTATATGAAAAATATATATTCATTCTTACATTAATCAAGCCCTTTATATGACCTCCCTAATATATTTAGAGCATCCTCAAGTTGGTCATACAAATAAGCCTTAAACAAAAAATACAATAGGCCTAGTCCAAAAATTAAACGTTATAACACAGGTGGGAGCATAATACATGTGCTATCCAATAAAAACTCAACTAGAACTAAAATGGCTTTTCATAGCTCTTTAAGTTGGCACATAACAACCTCTTTAGGAAAATTCAGAAGAAATATTAGTACAAACAATGAACTAGCATTTACAAACACCGTATCAACAAAAACTCCATTTTTCTTGAACATTAACTTATAAACTTGAATAGATTTTTCTTAAAAAGTATCCTAATATCTCTTTTGAAATGTAAGCTATAAAATATCACAATGATAAAATAAGATAAAGAATACTGTAGCAATGTATATAAACTTTTCAACCAATAAATCTCAAAAATAATGTACATATAGTTTCTAATTCCACTACCTTAGTAATATAGAGCAAATAGTTTGGGAGCTCAATAAATAATTAAATCTAGTGATACGCTTAACATTAATGATCCCTATCCTCCATTGTTCTCAAATTATTTTTTATGGTATGATAGAAGTAACTACAATTATTGAAAACCCTTAGTACCCTAACATAAAGGATAATACTAAAATAAGCAATGATAGACACCATTGATATCAATTACAACTCAATATTCAATAATTTTAACAACTACACACCAATATAAATATGTATTAAAATACTTTATATCCATTCCTCTCTCTTTGGCATAGGATATAGATAATGGGGAGGTTAAGGAATGCAACATAATACATGCCATTTTTTAGTCATAGCTTTTTTATTTAATTTGAGATAGTGACATCATGTTACTATTGTATCTATGAGAGTACATCTGATTGTGGTTATTTTGTATCAAGTATGTAGAAAATGACATTTGAAGAAAGGTTTTACATGTAGAACAAGGACAAAGGAATATTAGGAGGAGAAGAAATAATGTCATGGTAAAATAAGGTTATTAATATCATAAGAACCTCCAATTTATTTATAGGTCACATTAATGTTCTAATCACAATGCATAAGAATATCATTTAATTTAATATCAAGGGTCTGTCCGTTATTATGAACTACTTAAACTTTTTTGGAGATAAAAACTCTTAGGATTTTGGGACAATATGATTCAGAAAATTTTAACATATTATTTTAGAAATTAAAATTACAAATAGATGATAGTAGAATAGAATACTCCCACAATGTAATATTTATTAATTATTTTTAAATACTATCAATAAACTTACTATTAATAAACTTAAATCCCTTGTCTATGATTTATAACTTTTTAATAAAAACATATGTAGAATTTTTATAAAAAAAGTGATCATTAATAGTAGTATTGTTTGACTAGAATGCTAATATATCTACTACAATTTTAAAATCATGTACTATATAAAAAATAAAGGGAATCTGTCTTCCTTGTTCTATAAATGTAATATAAGAGAACAGAATAAACTAGCGGCCACTACTAGCAATTGGACCGATCAGACATTCTCGAACAACCTTGGCCCAATATACCACCTGCCTACACATGGGACAGTGATTTTGCCTCTTAAACCACTGTTTAATGCATTCCCTGTGAAATATGTGGCGTTTATCGCAAGGCATCTGGCATGGCTCTTCTGCCGCTACAAAATCAGATAAACAAATCACACACATAACATTTTCATTCACTTCATTCTCTGAAATTTTTATGCTTGGTAGACCTTCCACGATTTTTCTTGTCACTCTCTCCCTATGTCTCTCTACTCTTTCTTCCATATCTGTTGTCAGATATTCCTTAATCAAATCATCTGTCGCATCCAAATTAAGTTTGAAAATCTCCAGTGAAGCCCAGTGTCTTCTATAATGCGACTCCGGGTTTTTGTATTCACAACTGGCCAATTCGCGTTTAAAAAACTCATACTGGTACCGTAGAGAATCGAGAATAATTTTAGATAGGTTAAGATGACATGCAAATTTATCATCTTCATTTTGCCGATCGACATCGTAGGCCGTTTTCTGTCTAGCCAAATCACTTTGCAATTTCAAAGCACAATTGTTTAGGTTAGGTAAAGCATCACCAAAATCAACAAATACTTTTGCATAGTTATCAGAGATATGTTTTACTTCTCCTTGCTGTGCCATTTCCTTACTGATTTATGGACACGTAACATTCAAATAGTTTGAGTAATATTGGATGATGTTCATCTTGCTCATCTCTACATATATCATAAGGATAAATTCAAGAGCTTCCAACGGATGGGCACAAATCCTGAGAGTTTGAGGCAACATCTAAAAATCACCTTTTACGAATTCAATTAACATTGACTATTAAATCTTTGATTAGGTAAATTTATTGAATTACCGGTTAGTTTTAAATACTAAAATTCAAATTAGGCAAATGATCTTTATTGATGTAAGTGCTCATATGGTGTAACGATAACGAAAATAAGTTTGATGTTATTAACGGTTCACAAGTTTTAGCAATTTGACAGAAAATCTTTCTAGCAGTTAGTTATTTCTGAATAGAATAAATGAAAATAAAAACTCTTACAAACTCTTAACTGTTATAAATTAGATAAATGCATACATTATCACATTAAAACAAATAATCTTACAAAATCAAATATATGCTGTAAAATTTGTGAGGCACTGCGCATTCTTCATATTTTTATGCTTCTTTGAGGCACATTGTTTGATTCTAATCAAATAGAAATTTGGTTTATGACACGACCTCCATTTATAGATAGATTGCATCTGTGAAATAGTACCAATTTCATCATTACAGAGTAGAATTACATTTAAGACAATGGAAAGAGTTAATTTAGGTTAGTTGTAATATGATAAAAGAAAATGATATTTAGATTATCACTAAATATGATGTTATTTATTTATTTATTTATTTTATTGATAAAGGGTTTAGGCAATAGAACGACTCAAACGTTCAATAGTTTATCTGTTTTCAGCCAGCAGTAATGGTTACTATCTAACTAATTTTTTTTCCCAGAATAAATCTAAATTCATACTTTTACTTTTGTTCTTACCGACATGCTGATATGTTCATTTTACTCTATCTAAAATTCTCTTTTAACCAAATGAAACATTTATATAATCCCATTCTTACAATTTGAAATTTCTAATAAACTACCATTGATAAGCTCGGTTATGGCATCTCAATGTCTTATTCTTCCCACTATCTCTAAATTGGGAAAGAAAGATTAGTGCCTCCTGGATCTGAACTATTTTCAAAATAACGATTTGATATCTTCATTTACCATTAATTTCAATCTATCCCATAGAGAATCACATAGCCAATTTTCATATTGAATACCTCATATATTATTGGAAATAATAAAACCACAGATTCATCCTTAAATTAGAGGACATAATTCTATAATCTTTGGTTTTATTATACTAATCTTCATAGAATGTTTGTAGCTGTAGCTGGACCAATCTAGTTAAGAAAAAGGAGAAAATCGAGTAACTTTCTCAAATAAAGGAAAAAATAGAGCATGCTGAAGAATAAAAAATTCAATTTTACATTGATTAATAATAATTACAATATGCATGGTTTATACAAGTTAACTAGCATGTAAAACAATAAATTAAGGTCTAGAGTTTCAGTTATCACCAATCATCCATGAGTAGTTAAGGTGAATTTATTCTTAGTTAGGCATAACAAATTTAAGAGAAACATTGCACCTATAATAGGTGTCAATTGTCTATTAAGCTATCTATGCATTCTTTCATAAAAAATGTCTCCAAAGGGATGACCAAAAGAAAAGAATTATCTAATTAGTCCTAGAAAGAGTGAATTGTATTTCCCCACATTAAAGAAGTTCCAAATATCTTAGTAGGAGCAATATCTTTAATTGAGCATACATGTACCCACAAGAAATGTTTCGACTATGAGATAACCCCAAGAAAGGACATACCAAGGAAAATGAACACGTGACAAAAGAGAGAATGAAAGAGATCTACTAACTCATGGGTATGATCATATGATAAAGCATTAGTTATTATATTAAAATAAAATATCATCATTCCCCAATGATATAAGAAGTACAACCACAATGGAAGAATGTCACGTTAGAGTCATAAAGAAGAGTCTTTTTGGGCTAGCATCAGAGAGAACAAAAATATTAGGTAGCTATCAAGCATATTATTGATAGTGATACATGCATGAAATAACATGCAACAACATACACAAAAAATAAGATACAAATAGAGGAATTTCAAGAATGATCTACCCCTTGATCACCTTGTGTCAATGGAGAAACAAGGATCATTTAAATAAAACCAAATGAAACATATGCCTAGAAGCACATCTTGGGGGAGGCATAAAATAACAAGAAAACACATAGAATACATTGTAAAAGAGGACTTAGTTAAGCATATTGCCTCCTACCCCCATCTGAGTATATAGTGTTTAGAGAAGTTGGGCAGCACACAAGAGGATAAAAATTATAAACAGTAGATGGAACAATAGCTAGATTCAAATAAGTACCATACTATAAATATGGGTTACTTTTTTGTCACTAGGAATAAAATATAATTGTTATGAAAATGTAGCTTTGAAATAAAGATTAACATCAATAAGATCATACATATCATCAAAATTACTATCATGAATATTATAATTAGTTTCATCAGGAACATCAAAATTATCATCATCAAGAGTATCTTCTTTCTCTAAATTAATTATAATAGAAACCAAGATAGAAATAGCATTATCATTCTTGTTCAATTTCTTTGTTTTCAAATTAAGTCCCTTCTTTGGATTAATCATATATTTATCAAAATGAATTAGAGAAGATCAATAGGTGTTTCAGGTCAAGAAATTTTTTAGGAAGCACATTCACATGCTCTAGGATGAGATTTAAGGCGGTGATCAAAAGAATAAGGATTATGATTGGTTTTTCATAGAAACTTGGTTTGGCTCAAGATTAATCAATATTGGATCATTTTCTTCTTTAGGAGAAAGAACAGGAGGAACCTCACTAGGTTCAAAAATAATATCAATTGAGCATTTATAAGATATAATAGGTGTAGGAGTTGTACGAAGAAGTCTAAATCTAGGAAAAAAGAGATGTAACAACCTTATGATTGATACATTCATAAATATTTTGTATTTTTTTTATATGATGGATAGAGATTATATTTTTAGGATTGATCTAGTTGAGGCATAGTACGCCAAAGGAAATCAAGGTCAATAGGTTGTTGAGGTATTGAAGGCTGATGCAGACTATGATTAATAGTGATGATGTCTTCCTTTTTTGGAAACTTGAATAATTTATTAATAGGATAAGTTATGAATTTCTTTAAGGTAAGCCAAGGAATACGAAGATAAACTTTAAATTGATCAAGAATTGGGAAGATAACAAAGGTGACATCTAGAGTAATACCACAAACTTCTATGGGAAATCAAATAGAATCATGTGTAGGATAAAGGAGACCATTGCAAGTTTATATCATAACATCAAATTTTTCATAGAAATCATATTGAAATCATCTATTATAAGGATTTCATTCCTTTATCACGTTCAGTAGACATGTAGGTTCAATGAAGAAACCATGAGAATAAAGATTCTTAACATTCTCCACAATATAAAGAGGACCATCAGGTTCTATAATCATCTTACTAGGATCAAAGGTATTGCAAATCTCAATTTTATGTGTGGGTTCCAGTTTGAGTTCAGATTGATCAATATTATTAAAAACTTTATTAGCTTCAAGACACTTATCATCATAGTCAACAACATCGGTAGAAGAAAAAGGTGAAAATTTGGTAGGCTCAATTGTATTTGTTGAACTAGATAGAAAATGGTTGGTATAGATTTGAAAGTATTAGTTGGGAGGTGTTATATATTTTTTTCCTTGATCATTAACACCCTCAAAAAATATAGAATTATAATCAATAAGGTCTTGAATAATAGATTTCAAATAGAAACACCTTTCAGTATCATGATCGGGTTGTTGATGGTATTGAGAAAAATATTTGTGATCAACAGATGTAGAAAAAGGTTTGTATACATGTGAATTTATTTAATAGGAGGAAGAGTTAAAATTTTATCATTAATAAAATTCAACATCACATTATTAAAATATTCAAAAATACAAGTAAAATTATGAGAAGGTCACAAAATATATGATAAAGGAGTTGAATCTTCATATATTGTTATCACTTTCTCCTCAATATTATTGATGAATCATTGGTCTTAATGAAGTTCTTATTTTTTAAATTTTTATAAGATTGGGATGACATATCACCCTTATCAATTAGACCCATTGGAGTGGTTCTCTTAGGATGACTCACTTGAGCCTTGTAATTATGAAGCATTGTACACATGTGAGTAAAAGAAGAAAATTAAAAAAGGATAATCTTCTCTCTAATATCCTTTTGTAAATTAAAAAATGAAAATATGTTATACAAATATCATGCACAAGATAATAAATATAAGCATGTAAATTCTTAAATATACAAAATGAAATTAGAGGTGTATTTTCTTTAATGCCTTCTTTACAATGCATGAAATCTATTAAAGAAATTTTAGGACCAATATTTTTTGAAACTATTCGATGAAAGGATTAGAAATCTTTTGAAAGGAATTAATACAATAATAATGAAGAGAAAATACCATTGTAAGGCTTTATCTCGAAAGGTTATAATTAAATAACGTAGAGATGAACTTGTCATCATGAGAGAAATCATTATGAAATATTTAAAAGGTTTTCTTTTGGGCTAAAGGATCATATTTTCCATTATAACTGTCAAGATGATGAATCTCCATGTATTGCATAATAATAAAATGGATGAAATCCAAGCAAAAAGGAATATAAATATCACAAGTAGGAATGTTGAAGGTAGATTGGGTCATGGAAGTAATTTTATTATTGTAAGGAAGACATGCTTTAAGCCAAGCTAATATTAGTAGAATGGGTAAAAATAGTGGTAGGAGATATGGTTGAGATAGTTGGAGAATTATGAGAAATAGAATGAATAAATGAATACCAAAAAGGAGCACTATTGTAATTGGATATTTACAAAGGTAAAAATACACATAGAACACTTGATGAAATAGTTGGAACAATAGGGTTAACAATGGTAATATGTGTAGGATTGAGATATTAAATTGAAATGGTGATAATGGGTGGAACATAAGTGACACACTGGGAATATAAGTATAAATAGGCATGGAGGTTTCAACACTAGTGGTAGGTGGAATGAAACCTAGATCTTAGTTGCAATGTCTAAGAGGCTTGACATCATGTCGAAGATCTTAATTTTTTATCAATGAGATGAGAGATTTGATTCTACAAAAGATATTAACATCATGTTCATCCTAAGGTTGAAAAAATTAGAATCTTTAAAAATAATGAGGTGGTTCGCTTTAATTCTAAAGGGGCTTAGGGAAGGGTTGCTATTTTTTGGAACTATAATCATGTTAAGGGGTCTATGATTATGGAAAACGTGACCTGCCTTAGCATTAATTTTGTTCATATTAAATTGGATTTTGAATGGGTTGCAACCACTATTTATGCCCCCAACTCTAAAGCTGGTCGATCCGAATTTTGGAAAAAAGTGGAAAGGCATAGACACTCCTTCCAGGACCTTCTCTAGATGATTATAGGTGACTTCAATTGTCCCCTTAAGGATAATGAGATGTTTGGAGGGGTGGATAATCTGAGTCAAATTGATGGTAGAGTTAAGCTTATGGAATTTATCAATAGTCAAGCCCTTTTTTATTTGGAGCTTCAAGGGGTTAATTACACTTGATCGAATAGAAGGATTGGTTAAGACCTTATCCAAGTGAGGCTGGACCGTGTGTTGATTACTGGATGTTGGCTTAAAATTTTTGGTTGTTCCCTATCTTCCCTTTTGAAGATTGGTTATGATCACTTCCCGATTTGTTTTATTGCTGATCTGATTAATGCTAAGGGTCACCCACCTTTCAAGTTTGAAAAGATATGGATTGATCACCCAGATCTAGATCAGAAGATTAAAGATTGGTGGAATGTCAAAATTTAAGGTACAACTATGTTTAGAGTGGTTAAAAAACTTCTTAGTGTGCAACAAAATGTTAAGTCATGGAGCAAAGAAGCATTTGGTGATATTTTTAAAACTAAAATTTAGTTGAAAAGGGACCTTGATATTTTTTAGAATACCATTCAACATTCTATAATGTCTTTGGAGCTCAAGGATAAGGAGAAAAGTATCCTTGTCAAAACTCATAATATTATATCCAGGGAAGAAGAATATTGAAGACATTGATCTAGGTCAATTTTCCTTAAAGAGGGGGAGAAGAATACCAGGTTTTTTCACATGTCTCCCTCTAAACATAGAGATTCTAACAGAATATCCAAACTCAATAGTGAGGCTGGGGAGATCACTAATGATAAACAAATTTTTGAGGCCATGATTGACTTTTTCTCCTCTCTTTTGTTGGTGCAAGAGCACCTAGAAAATAGGGCCCTCACCATTGCTTACAATTTTGGTGTGTGGTGCTCTTAATGAGCCTTGTAATTAAAATAAAGGTCTAAGGACCTCTTTTGTAAATGGAAATGTTAGTTAGGGTCTAAAGGTCTTAAGAGTTCTTAGGTTGGCCTTAGAAGCTGATAGGCACCTCTTAGAGTAAGGTCATTGGAAGAAGTCAGTGGTCCATTTTAGTATTCTTGAAGTTATCTTGCATTGGAATCAGTGATCCTACACTTAGGTTTCCACTAAGAGGATTCACAAGCCTTAGAAAGCTTAGAATTAGTCTATTGGATAAGAAAGTGCAAAAGTTGTAAAAGTTGTAAAGTGCAACTTTGCAACTTTGAAAATGTTGCTTGACAACATTTTAGCATGATATCCTATAATGGTGGACATCACCTATAATGTGATGGGAACCCTAGACATACTAGGAAAAGACCTAAGAGACCATATATGAACTAAAGAAATCATAATATTGTCAATATGGGTGTGTCAGAGTATGAACATGAGACTGTTGTAACTATTTTTTTCTTGAAAAAGAATCATAGTGAATGAATGAAAGCTTTGGAGTGCTAAGTTTTCTACTGTAACACTTTGGAATGATAGTTTCTATTGTTTAGAGTAGATCTTAATTCATTAGATTAGGTGTTTATAGTTTTTATTTTATCAAGTTTGTAAATAGACTGTTTAGCCAGTCCACTATCCTAAACCAGATAGTTGGTCTTGTGAGCAATGTAACTCACTATCCCACCATAGACTCAGTATGGCCATTTGGGGATAGTGAGTAGGTTCAATTTACTTTTTTCTTGCATGAGGAGGGCCCTTCAAAAGATATGGAGGAATTTCTAAGCTCTTGACCTAGGCGAGCCTAAGCAAGCCCGGTTAGGGAAGAGTGATGTTGCAGAGCTTGTAACTTGCAGGGTTGTGAAGATGATGAAGGAAGAAAACATGGAATAGTTAGGGGAGTGAGTTAAGATCCCTTGAAAAGAAGGATAGGTTTTCGGAAATCCCACAAAGAATCAAACCAAGTTCAAGAACAAACCGGCATAGAAAAGGCCTAGAAACCCTCCAAACCCTCTCTTTGTGCAGAGGTAGAGTATGGCCTTCCTAAGACCCAAAACCTTGAAAATATTTAAGGGTTTTCGAAAAGAATGAAAGTCACTAAAGGAATTTTTTGATGGTTAGTGGAAGAAATTGGAGTATTAGCCTGATTTATGGGAGCAGGAGGGCTAATTGGGGCTCCATTGTAGTAGCCTTGTTTTGGTAGAAAAGTGAAGAATTGGTAGAGAAGCTAAATATTCAGGGTTGATCTAGGAATTGAAACAAGAAATTTGAGAGCTCTTGAAGCATCTCCATGACCCTGCAAGGTGTGTGTGAATTGTGAAGAAAGACCCTAGGAGAGCTTAATAACTTTGTGTGTTCTGCACCTAGCATGAAAGCCTAGTAGTTGGCAAGGGAAAGATTTTGTTGAAGGTAGAAGAGTGGGGTTTAGGATCGGGGGATCAGAGATTCAAGAAGGTCCTATAGATCCATTTGGTGTACTTTCAAGTCACCTTAAGTCTCAATCATAGGCAAGAAGCATGAACTAGTGATTAGTTCATCCTCTCTCCCTATCGAGTGGTATCAGATCATTGTAAAGGTGTGGGAAAAGTTATTGAAGTGCAGGGTGGATGTTCTCACCTAATGAATCTAGTGGATCAAGAAAGATGGTGACCAATATAGAATTGGCCAAGAAAGTTGGAGAGCAAGAGGAAGACAACAAGTTGTTCAGAGAAAGACTAGCACAACTTGAACGGTTGTTAGGTGATGTCCAAGACAAAGAAGATAAAGTCAAGGAAAAGATGGAGAAGAAGGAAGAGAATGAAGCCAAAGAGAAGGATATTTAGTTGGAGGAAGAAGCCCCAACACCAGATCCTACTATAATAGAGGAGCCTTTCTTAAAGGCATTAAAGGAAATAAATAGAAAAGATTTGGAAGGCATTCCCTTGTTCAGTGGCAAGATGGATCTAGATCTTATCATGGATTGGATTGATGGAATGTAGAACCATTTTGAATGTCATGGTGTCTCTGATGCTCAAAAGATCAAAGTATCAAAGTCATTAAGAGGCTCTACTTTAACCTAGTGGAAATTTATCCAAATAGAAAGAGAGAAGGGAGAGAAGAGCCTTGTAGTTACTTGGAAAGGAATGGTGACTAAAATTAGGCAGGCTTATATTCCTGATGATTATGAGATACAATTGCATAGAAGAGGGAAGAACCTTAGACAAAAGGAGATGGATGTACACTCCTATACAAAAGAATTTCAAAAAGTATGTTGAAGGTCCAAGGTGGTGGAAGATAAAGGCATTAGGCTAGCAAGATATTTGAATGGTCTTAAGTGGTCCATCCAAGAAGATATGAGCCTTTTCACTCCTAAAATAGTCCATTAATGCTATCAAATTGCTTTAACATGGAAGAGAAAGGAAAAAGGAAGCAGGGCCAGACCTCAAAGAATAGAGGAAGGGGCAGAGATGGCAGAGGACATAGGGGAAGCTATGGAGGTAGAAGTAATGACAGTAGACCTCAAGGTGAGTCCAAGCTGACTGAACAAAGTGGAGAGACCAGCCAAAGGGGTGGTTCAAGCAGAGGTAGAGGATTTGGAGGAAGAGGTAGATCACTAGGGGTAAGAAGACCATCCTATTTTGCCACCATGAAGTGTTACCACTGTTAGAAATTAGGGCATCCTGCCTATAGGTGTCATGAAAAGGGATCATCTTCACAAGGTGACAAGAAGGTGGCATATGTACATGAAGATACTTCAAGTGTGAAGTCTCCTGATATTCAATTTGACTTAGAGAGTGGTGAAAATTTGATGATAAAGAGGGTCCTAATCAGAGAACCAGTCAAGGAGGAGCCCAAACAAAGAAGGTCACTCTTCAAGGTAAGGTGCAAGATAATGGGAAAAGTCTACAAAGTTATCATAGATTCAGGGTCTACTAATAACATAATCTCCAAGGAGGCCATTACCAAGCTCAAGGTTCCTAAAATACCACATAGCACTCCTTATAAGGTCACATGGTTAAATAAAGGGCAGCATGTCTTGGTTAATGAGCAGGCATGGATTGAATTCACCATAGGTAGGTATAAGGACAAGCTTTTATGTGATGTTTTTCCAATGGATGCATGTCACCTATTACTAGTTACACCATGGCAATTTGATATCAAGGCTATGCACAATGGTGATCTCAATTCACATACTTTTGTGAAGGATGGTGTGAGCTACAAAATTCAGTCATTACTTGAACAAGACAACCAAGGAAGTGGACCTAATGTACTGATGTTGAAGGGGAAAGAGTTCATGAAGACTCTTGAGAAAGAAGAAGGAGTGGGTTATGCTATTACAGTGAAAGCCAAGGAGGACATAGAGACCAAGAAAGAGGGCATACCACATGAAGTGTAACAAATTTTGAAGGAGTTCAAGGACATTATATCAAATGGAGCACCTACAACCTTGCCGCCTAAGAGAGAAATCAACCATCAAATAGATTTGACACCAGGGGCATCATTGCCAAACAAGGAACCTTACAAACTAACTCTTGAATGGTATAGGGAAGTTGTAAAGAAAGTACAAGAATTGATGGATCAAGGGCTAATAAGAAAGAGCATCAGCCCATGTGATGTTCCTACCATTTTGGCACCCAAGAAAGGAGGAACATAGAGATTGTGTATAGACTCCAGAGCCATTAGTAATATTACAATCCAGTATAGGTTTCCCATACCTAGGATTGAAGATATAATGGATTTCCTAGGAGGGGCTAAGTATTACATAAAGATAGACCTTAAAAGTGGCAATCACCGAATAATAATAAAAGATGGAGATGAGTGGAAAACATATTTCAAAACCACTAAAGGACTCTATGAATGGCTAGTCATGCCATTTGGCCTCTCCAATGCTCCAAGCACATTCATGAGGCTCGTGAATGAGGTGTTGAAAGAGTTCACATGTAAGTTTATGGTGGTCTATTTAAATGACATATTAATTTTCAGCATGAGTAAAAAGGAACATTTAAAGAATCTCAAGATTGTGTTGTCTAAATTGAAAGAGGCACACCTAAACATCAATCTAGACAAGTGTGACTTTATGAAGTAGGAACTATTATATTTAGGCTTTTTTCTATCCCAAGGAGATCTAAAGATGGATGATACTAAGGTTGCAGCAATATTAAGTTGGCCAACTCCTAAGAATGACAGTGAAGTGAGGAGTTTCCATGGCCTAGCTTAGTACTATAGAAAGTTTATCAGGAACTTTAGTGGGATATGTTCTCCAATGATGGAAACCATCAAGGGTGGATTGAAAACTAAATTTGCGTGGACACCTGCAATAGATAAGGGATTTGAGACATTAAAGAAAGAGGTAGCTACTAAGCCTATTCTAAGGTTTCCAACCTTTGATGAACCCTTTATCATTGAATGTGATGCTAGCAACATAGCAGTAGGAGGATTTTTGTGTCAAAGCAATAGAACAGTGGCTCTCTTTAGTGAGAAGAAAAATGTAGCAAAGAAAAAGTACTCTTCCTATGATCTAGAACTTTATGCACTTGTTCAATCCCTTAGAAAGTGGAGGCATTATCTTTTTCCCAAAGAGTTTGTAGTGTTCACTGATAATAAGAGCTTTCTCAACTCCCAAGACAAGTTGAGTGATAGACATGTCAAGTGGGTAGAGTATTTATAGTCTTATACCTTCACCATAAAGCACAAGAAAGGGAAGATCAATAAAGTAGCAGATGTCTTGAGTAGAAGTTTGCTCACTCTTCAAGAAGTCCAAATGAAAATCATAGAATTGGATAACTTCAAGGAGCTATACCAAACTGATGAAGACTTTGCAAAAACATACAAGGTGTGTCAAGAACATTTGAATAACTTCCATGGTGAGTTTGCAGAGTACACATTATAGAATGGACTCTTATTTAAAGGAGGGCAATTGTGTGTTCCAAGAGGATCCATGAGGGAGAACCTCATTCTAGAAAAACATAATGGGAGTTTAACTGGCCATTTTGGCCTCAACAAGACCTTGGAATTGGTCCAAAGGTACTACTATTGGCCTAAAATGCAAAGAGATGTTAGGACCTATGTTGAGCAATGCATCATATGTCAAAGATCCAAGGGTACTTCTACAAATGCAGGACTTTATCAGCCTCTCCCAATACCAAGAAGACCATGGGAATGTGTAAGTATGGATTTTGTGGTTGGTTTACCTAGGACAAAGAGTGGCTTTGATAGTATCTATGTTGTAGTGGATAGATTTAGCAAAATGAGTCATTTTATCCCACGTAAAGTCATTCATGATGCAAGTCATATTACTTATTTGTTTTTCAAAGAAGCTATAAGAATTCATGGCTTGCCAAGTAGTATTGTATCTGACAGGGATAGAAAATTCATGGAACACTTTTGGAGCTCCTTATGGAAAAGAATAGGTACCAATCTAGCATTTAGTTCAGCTTACCATCCTCAAACTGATGGTCAAACTAAGGTGGTCAATAGGACACTTGGAAATTTGTTGAGGTGCTTAACCAAAGAACATGGTTTGACATGGGATTTAGTCCTTCACCAAGCAGAGTTTGCCTACAATGATAGAATCAATAGGACTACTAGCAAGAGTCCCTTCTAGATTGTCTATGGGATACATCCTAGGGGTGTATGGGAACTGTTGGTACTCAAAAGGTAGTTTTGAGGTACCATGTAAAACGCTTGCTAAAGTGCTCCTTTTGGTCCAAAATGCACATGTGAAAAGGGTGTTTTTAGGTCCTGTAATGAGTGGAGAATGATTTGATACCTTGTTTATGTCCCATTGTTTCAAATTGAGCTTTCATTTTGCATCTTGAAATGGGTTTTTGTCTGTTCGTTCCTAGGAGGTCCTGAATGCAGAATTTGCCTAAGTATTAAAATCACCATGAAGGGTCACTTTGAGGTTGAATAAAATGCACCCTGGAGGGTGTCATGAAAATTTGAGCCTAGCGTCTTGTTGTACACATTGAATACTCTCTATGTGTTAGGTTTTAGGCCTCTGTGATAATTTTTGAGCCTGTTTATTCATCCCCTTCCAGAGGTGTTTTCTAGTTTTTGCACTTGGCCCTTTTCCCAATTTTGTTGAGAACCCTGTTTGACATGTTATAACTTGTACCCGGTGGATTGGTAGAAAGGTTTTAATCACTTCCCTACATTATAGACAAGTTTTACAATACCCCTATCAGTTTTTAGCTCATGATGAATCCATCTGATGAGAAATTGAAGCTAATTCCATTTGTAGCTTTCGTGTTTTGCACTATTTGGTTGTTCACCAATTTTCTAGAGCCCTACTTTGACTGTGAATAACTCATGCCCTATTGATCGGGTCATCAGTATGTTTGTCTCAGTGTGTAGTAGACATAAAATACTTCCATGCTGTAAGATTGTGGTTCTTGACACATTCGTTTGGTCAATTTGCCAAACCCATTCTATTTGCAAAAATTGAAAACCACCTAGTTGTTCTGAATTGCAGAAATCCAAATGCCCTACTTTGCCAGTGAATAAATTTTGACCAGTTGACTCTTTTGACGAATTTATTTTTGCGTTGTCTTGCAAAGTTGGAGTACTAACCCCAGTCCCAATTTGAGCCCCCTGCAAATCCATTTGTCTTCCTTTAAAAATCAATTATGGTGATTAAAATTATTTTCTGACAAGTTTGTTGAATGAACATTTTGAATTGGGCAAGTTTACACATTAATATCTTTTTATCCGGTTGCGGTCAAGAGATTTCATTTTGCACTATGAATGAATGTGGATCAATGTTCATGCATGTTCAGTGGCGGGGCCGGGTCAGGTGATTTTGTCAGTTTTTAAAGCCAGTTCCAGAGCCATCTTATGTGTTTCTAATACTGCGGACAGTCAGTGTTTTCAGGATGCCATGTTTGGTCATTATTATCTTTCAGCTAGAATTTTCCTGAGCATTTTCCTTTGACCGACGTGCTGAGGTGATGGAAGCCAGTGCATGTGCCCGATGGTGCTTTCTTGTTAGGTTATCTGGTCAGTTTTAAGAGCTACTTGTGAAGTCCAGTTAGCACTGTTTGACAGTTTTGTAAAAAGTGCAAAGAGTGACTTATGTGATCAAATCTTGTATGCACCATGGCTCTGACTTCAATTGATTGACTACCTTTTCGGTGTCATGAAATAAGCTGGATGTCATATCTTCAATGTAATGATGGATGCCCCTAATGCTAGTGAGAAATGTTTCATTGCTAGTTGTCAAAGCATGCTGCTATTATGAACTTCTATTTTGTTCATGATATGTTTCCTCACATTTCAAAGGGGCTTTGCATTTGTGCATTTTTGTTCTTTGGAAAATGTAACAAGGGCTTTGAAGCCAACTAATGGAACAGATCTAGAAAAGAATGGGCCTCATGCTTTTGTGTTGGGGACTGCTCACACAAAGTGAGGAGATTGGTGTGAAGATCAAAGTATTGATTCAATTTCTGGATCAGATGACCAAATTATTATTATTTCATCAAATGAGTCTCCAGATGACAATCTGTCTCCTGCTCAAGAAGCTTTGTTGCATATTCAAAGTCAGATTGTGGATTAGGCACCAGATACTTATAGTGTAATCACAACAAGGTTTCTTGTTCCAGCCAATCAGGTTGGTTGTTTAATTGGGAAAGGTGGTTCTATGATTTCTAAAATGAGGAGGGTGTTGTGAATGCTGATTTAGTACTCCTAGTAACAACCAGGCCCACGACTGGAAATACACTTGCCTGGGCTGTGACATGTGAATCTGAACTTAGTCGTGCTATTGCTGGTCATGCTTTGGTCCACATGCTTTTGCACATTTTTGGGATGTTTCACTTGGTGTAACACAGTCCATGGATTCAAAAAATTGGTCCAATGGTGACTTGAGTTGTGTTTCCACGTGTTGTTATGTACTCGAGTTGCCAGTATGGGGCATTTCCCAATGAGTTTTTTGGTTTAGAAATTGAACAATGGGGGGCCTTGTGCAAATCTCAAGCAGCGCATTGCAAAGTGGAAGATCACACATGTCACATGAGGACAAACTATAAATGGGACTACCTACGCAATGAGTGGAGAGCTACTTGCGAGAGTCAAGAAATATGGGCAACTAACCTGAGTTTGTGGAGGCTTATGCAATGAGAAGGAGGCTCACAGTAAATAGAGATACCCATGCAAAAGGAAGGGGCCACTCATGCATTAAGAGGAGACTGCCAGTTTATTGCATGGAGAAGCCAACATTAAGGTCAATGATGTAATCCAATACTAGCGAAGGAAGTTTTATGGCAGGTGCGTGCGGGTTGTATAATGATGACACATTATAATGAATACATGTGATTGCAATATGCAAACTGTGGAGGTTATAAACATAGTCGGTTATTTTGGAGGGCTTGCGCATGAAGGAGTGCTTACAGTTGGCATGAAGATGCCAGCATGAGAAAATAGAGAGGCTTGTACAGGCATAAGGACCCTGCATGAATTCATTGAAATGAATCCAGCATATTGATGTTAGAAACTAGCATTACAAATCAATTAGAGGCCAGCATGTTTGAACGCAAGTAGAAGCACTTGCACAATGAATTTGGGGGAGCCTCACGCCATAAAATGGCACTCACGTTAAAAAATGGAGCCAACAATTTAGAGAGGTTACTCACGCACCATAAAAGGAGACGTCTGCAAATCAGGGAAATCCATGCGAGATGTAAGATGTGTAGCAGTTGATGTGATATAAGTTAACAATATTCATATTGTAATTAAATTCAGTTAATTGTAAACAAGTCAAGGATACTAAATGCAAGGAAGATGAGCAAGATATTCTCCATTTGATAGGCTCCATGTTTACCGCAGTTCTATTTCTGGGTTGCAGCAAGGTAATTTTCATTCTTCCTATTGTTGACATGGAAAGAATAGTTTTCTACTGGGAAAAAGCTTCGGGAATGTATTCCCCTTTGGTGTATGTGTTGGCTCAAGTACAACATTGTTAGACTCTTTGATAAAAGAAGATGCAAGCCAACAAATTGCTGGTCATTCACGAAAATAACAGAATCACAGAGGGTCAAACGCATGGTTACAAAGCATCATACAAGAGTGGAGTATTGAAACAAGGGCCTCGCCCTTATGCGACAGTGAAAGGAACTTAGGTGCGCGCCAGTAGAAGGGAAATCACGCAAAACATGGGTATGATGTGTTACAAAATGGCAATGTCTGTGGTGCAAAGGCCACAGCAAGAGAAGGTTCCCATGAAACACGAATTCAAGAGATTGGAATTGAAGAATCCACTGCAGGAGGTTTTTTTTAGAAACTTTGAGGATGCGATAGAAAATCAGCGGATGAATTTTGTGAGAGGAGTGGCACTGAGGGAAGTAATAGAAGACCGCATGAAAAGTAATTTGAGACATTGTCTAACTGAGCTTCAAAATTTGCCATTAAAGATGGGAGACAACTTGCAAATGAAATGTTTACTTGAACTATATGGTTTTAAGTTAGCAAATTTGCAGAAAAGGGTACGCTCTAACATTAGTGCTGAGTATCATTTACGTGAAGAATGTGCCAATCCTGAGAAACAACTTTTTGGCTAGGGACACATGCACCTATGTTGAACACTTCCTCTTTTTGGCATGCGAGATGCACCAACAACTGAAGTTGATGATGCAGACTTGTGCAAGGAGAAGCTCAGGCGTTCGGAGTGTGTAAACTAGTTTTATCCCATATGCAGCGGAAACTGGTTCTACCAAATATATAAATACCAAAGCACTCACACTATATTTTAACTAAAGAACCATAAAGACAACGCTATGGGTCCCTTAGCTGGATGGGTGTAGTACACGGCAGCAGGCCCTAGTTATTTGAACAAAAATACTAGAAGTCTTTAAAACTACTAAAATGATTATCCCACATTGGCCCCAAAAGACAATTTTTTGGTATTCAAATACAACTCAACGCACAAAGGAAATAAGTTGAAATGGAGGAGGCTCTGCGTGCGCAAGCCTATCTAACCGCCTCGGTTTCTATGCCCATGCCCAGGAGGAGATAAATTTTGTAGAGGTCGACACATGGTGCATGTTCATGAATTCGCTGGATAAAACTAGAGGTTTGAGTTTCATTTTGTGACTTGGAGAATGCCACTGGTGGTGATTCAGAGAACATGCAGTCGCCCAGTTGGAGTTATGAGGAGAGTTAAAATAAGGTTTGAGTTTCATTTTGTGACTTGGAGAATGCCACTGGTGGTGATTCAGAGAACATGCAGTCGCTCAGTTGGAGTTATGAGGAGAGTTAAAATAATGTTTTATTTTATTCCTGTGCACATCCAGATTTGAAAAATCAAAGTTATAAATGTAAATTTATATAGTGTTGACTATATAAAAAATTCAAAAATTGAAGTTACAGAGCATGGGAGATTGAAATTAATGGCTAGGGGCTTTATTTTTCACCCAAATAGCAAGTGTTATATACTGTCGGAAAGGTGAGAGAATGAGGTATCTATTTTTGAGGTTAGATTTGATGTAGGTCATGTTGGTTTTGAGTTATTTACAGTTGAAAGTCTCAAGGGGGCTGGGAAGATATTTTGAAAATATCTCATTTGTTGCATCTGGTGACTCATAAATCAGTTTGAGGGGATGAAAATAGGTTCTTTTAGGAGAGAATGAAGTAGATCAGATTATCGGTTTAGAGCTAGGTGATTCATCAGCAAGAAATTTAGAGGATGACAAGTGTTAGTTTGTGAATGAATCTGGAGTTTTCTCTTCTCCTTCTTATTCTGATTTCTTAGTGTTGTAGGGGGTTCTTTTTTTTTGGTTCTCCAAGGGAGAAATCTAATGCAAGATCCATTAATGCAAGCTTGGTTCTGAACTTACTATTTTAGTCTAGATGTAGTGTGAATTTGAGTGTACTAAAACAAGTTTTATCAATGAAATATAGCTGGAATCTCATTGCAAGTATTCTGATGTCTCTATATGTTTTGGGAATTTTTATGAATTAGATTTGTAAGGAAATGTTCAATTTGTCGTTTACAAGGTAGACTGTGAGTTTTTCCATAAGTTTCCTTCAAGGAAGGAGTAAATTTGGCTGGATAATCTCTGAGAATTTCAAGAATGTATAGATTTGATGATCATGTGTTTGCAGTGAAAATGGTAGTCTGTAAGGTAGGGTATTGATCTCAGGTGTTTTTCAATTGATGAAGTTTTGTGGATGTTTTCTCAAATTTGACTCAGCACCCTAGGATAAGGCACTGGTTTTACACCAGACTTGCACCCAAATCATTAAAATCAATCACATTTCCTTTTATGTTTTGGTGTGTTGAAAGATAAACCAAGTATGATGGGTTGGAAGTCATCCCCTAATTCATTTAGAGTAATGAATCTCTTCACAGGATGTTAGTGTCCTATCTAATCCATGATTATACCTGCTTACGATTTGTAGAGAAATTATTATTCGAGGTAGATGTTCATAGGTATACCCACCTAGGTCTGTGGAGCCCAAAGTGAAGAAGGATTCAAATCCTTGTTGCATTAGCCTTTCTCTTGACTGGACAAGGAGCGTAAAAGGGAGAGAGCACTCTGGTGTTCTAGTTGCTTTTCCTTCTAGAAAAAGAGCTAACAAGAACTAAGAAATTTGGAAAACCAAGTCCCTAATAGTGGCTATGCTGAAGATTTTAGTCAATCCATGAAAGAAGTACATGACCAAGTGAAATAGTCCCTTATTGACAACACCAAGAAGATCAAAGACAAAGTTGATCTAAAGAGAAGAGAGGTTCAATTTGGTGTAGGTGACTTAGTCATGGTCCACCTAAACAAAGCAAGAATGGAAAAAGGAGTTCCTACAAAGCTGTAGATGAAGAGAGTTGGTCCATATCCCATATTGGCCAAGTATGGACAGAATGATTACAAAGTTGGTCTACCAGATGATCTAGCTATCTCTCCCATCTTCAATGTTGTAGACCTAGGTAGGTACAAAGGACCTCTTACTAAGGTATATCAGAATGTGGAGGAAGCTAACAAGGAAGTTCAAGTAGCAGTTCTGCCTCCCACAATCAAGCTAAGAGAAGAGAAGATATTAGACTCTTGAGTGCATACAAAGACCAGGCATGGAGTCTATAAAGAACACCTTATCAACTGGTAGGGTAAACCAAATTCAAAAGAAAAATGGGTCCCTGAGAATCAGTTTCACATTTAGGGCATAGATCTCCACACATTTCTCTAGCAGGGACTTAGCTTCTTTGGTGGGGAGTATGGTGTAGGGGCACCTAGAAAATAGGGTCCTCACCATTGCTTACAATTTTTTTGTGTGGTGCTCTTAATGAGCCTCATAAGTAAAATAAAGGTCTAAGGGCCTCTTTTGTAAATGGAAATGTTAGTTAGGGTCTAAAGGTCTTAGGAGTTCTTAGGTTGGCCTTAGAAGCTGATAGGCACCTCTTAGAGTAAGGTGATTGGAAGAAGTCAGTGGTACATTTTAGGTTTCTTGAAGTTATTTTTCACTAGAATTAGTGATCCTACACTTAGGTTTCCACTAAGAGGAGTCACAAGCCTTAGAAAGCTTAGTATTAGTCTATTGGACAAGAAACTGCAAAAATTGTAAAAGTTGCAAAGTGCAACTTTGCAACTTTGAAAATGTTGCTTGACAACATTTTAGCATGATATCCTATAATGGTGGACTTCACCTGTGATGTGATGGGAACCCTAGACATACTAGGAAAAGACCTAAGAGACCATATGTGAACTAAAGAAACCCTAATATTGCCAGTACGGGTGTGTCAGAGTATGGACATGAGACTATTATAACTGTTCTGTGCATGAAAAAGAATCATAGTGAATGAATGAAAGCTTTGGAGTGCTAAGTTTAATACTATAACACTTTGGCATGGTAGTTTGTATTTTTTAGAGTAGATCTTAATTCATTATTTTAGGTCTTTATAGTTCTTTTTTCATCAAGTTTGTAAATAGACTGTTTAGCTAGTCCATTGTCCTGAACCTGACAGTTGGTCTTGTGAGCAATGTAACTCACTATCCCACCATAGACTTAGTGAAGCCATTTGGGGATATTGAGTAGGTTAAATTTCCTTTTTTCTTGTAGGAGTTGGGCCCTTCAAAAGATATTGAGGCATTTTTAAGCTCTTGCCCTAGGCGAGCCTGAGTAAGCCCGGTTAGGTAAGAGTGTTGTTGCAAAGCTTGTAACTTGCAAGGTTGTGAAGATGATGAAGGAAGAAAACATGGAATAGTTAGGGGAGTGAGTTAAGGTCCCTTGACAAGAAGAAGTTTTTGGTAATCCCACAAAGCATAAAACCAATTTCAATAATAAACAGGCATAGAAAAGGCCTAGAAACCCTCCAAACCCTCACTTTGTGTAGAGGTACAGTATGACCTTCCTAAGACCCAAAACCCTAAAAATATTTAAGGGTTTTCCAAAAGAATTAAAGTCACTAATGGATGTCTATGATGGTCAGTGGAAGAAATTGGAGTATTAGCCTGATTTCTCGAAGCAAGAGGGCTAATTGGGGCTCCCTTCTAGTAGCCATGTTTTGGTAGAAAAGTGAAGAATCAGTAGAGAAGATAAATGTTTAGGGTTGACCTAGGCATTGAAACAAGCAATTTGGGAGGTCTTGAAGCATCTCCATGACCTTGCAAGTTGTGTGCAAAAAATTGTGAAGAAATTGTGGAGAGCTTAAGAAATTTTTGTGTTCCTCACCTAGCATGAAAGCCTAGCAGTTGGCAAGGGAAAGATTTTGTTCAAGATAGAAGAGTGGCATTTAGGATTAGGGGATTAGAGATTGAAGAAGGTCCTATAGATCCATTTGGTGTACTTGTGAGCCACCTTAAGTCTCAATCATAGGCAAGAACCATGAACTAGTGATTAGTTCATCCCCTCTCCCTATTAGTTGTCCAAAAATATGCATCTTCATTTGGAGAATCAAGAGACCCTTTTGGAGTCCATTCCTTCTATAATTAATGACTCCACAAATAAATCTCTTTCTACTATCCCTTCTTTGGATGAAGTCAAGTCTTTTGTCTTCTCTTTTAAAGGTGATAAGTCCCTGGGGCTAGATGGTATCTCTATTTTATTCTCCCAAAAACTCTAGCATATTATTGGTGGGGATATTTGTAATGCGGTAAAAGAATTCTTTGGAGCTAAATCTTTGCTTACAGAGATAATTCCATCTTCATTTCTTTGATCCCTAAGAAGCCTAATGCTGACTCAGTGGATTCCTTTAGACCGATTAGCTTGTGTAATTCCTTGTACAAAATTCTTTCAAAGGTTATAACCTCTCATTTGTTGGCTATTCTTCCTCATATTATTTCTCCTCAGCAAAGTGGCTTTGTTCTTGGTAGGAATATTCTTGATTTGATTATGAAGGTTCATGAGGTTATTAACTCTACTCACCCCTCTCATAACTCTATCTTTCTTCTGAAATTGGATCATTCCAAGGCTTATGATTGGGTGGATTGGAATTTACTGATTAAAGTGTTGAGATATTTTGGCTTTGGTGTTAATTTCCTTAAATTGATTTACCAGCTTATCATTACCTCTACTACAACTATTTTGGTTAATAGTTCCCCTTCTAGATTTTTCAAACCTTCTAGGGCACTTCGAAAGGGAGATCCTCTGTCTCCTATCATGTTTTCTATCTTGGTGGAATGTCTAGGGTGTTATGTCTAGCACTTAGTTGCCACAGGTTTGTTCAAAGGTCTCCTCCTCTCTCTGGCCTATCGACCATGCTCTCATGAACAATTTGTGGATGACACTATTATCATGGGTTTCTCTTCAATTCAAGAAGCTAAGGTTATAAAAAAAGCCCTTTCTATCTACTCCTTAGGTTTAGGGAAAACCATTAATTCGGATAAGAGCTCTTTATTCTTTATCAACACTCCTGAGGAAAGACAACTCAGAATTGCTAGAATTATTGGGTGCAGGATTGATCCCTTTCCTAGTACTTATCTCAGCCTCCCCCTTGGTCTTAAACCTATGGATTCCTTTTGGGATGGTATTGTTGATAGATTTAATAGAAATCTAGGTGGATGGAAAGGTGCTCTACTCAGTCAAGCTGGTAAACTTCATCTCTTCAAGACTTCTCTGTAGAGCCTCCCCAATTATGTTGTTAGCCGTTTTAAAATTCATGGTAAATTTTCTTATATTATATAAAAAAATCAAAGAAATTTCTTATGGGCGGGAGTCGAAGACAAAAAAAACTAGCTCTAGTGGCCTGGGATAAGGTTTGTACCATAAAAAGCAAGGGAGCTGAGCATCCGTCCTCTTCGAGTAACCAATATGGCTTTTTTGGCCAAACAGATCTGGAGGATCTTTGGGGAAAAAAGAGAATGGAATGATATTATTCCTAAAAAGTATCTCTTCTATTTCTCCCATATAGCTGAATTTTGGAATAGAAAAATAAAAGTGCAGGGCTCTTTCATATGGAATGGTACCTATAATTCGAAGGAGTTGGCTTTCAAAGGGGCTAAGTGGTCTCTTGGCAATGGTAGGAGGATTCGGTTTTGGGATGATTGCTGGCTCAAAGATCATCCTCTGAATTTTGTCATTGAGTTTCAACCTTTTATTAACCAGTGCAGTCAAAGATTTGGGACTAGGGTGAGCAACTACTGGTGAAATGGTTCGTGGATTGATCTCACTTTAGTGGTTGAAGATCTTAAGCCTTTGATGCTGGATCTTATGATATGGAAAGTTAGGTTGGCTAGTTAAGATGAGCCTCTTTGGGGTATCCTTCCTTCTATCATATTCACTGTGGCTTCTTGTTCTAAGCTCCTTTTGAAGAAGCTAAATCCTCTCCCTTTTTGGGCTCAGGTGTGGGACAAAAGTTTAATTCCAAAGATTAATATTTTTTCTGGTTGGTTTTGCAAAACAAAATTCTCAGTATAGACAACCTCCAGAAACATGGTATGATATTGAGTAATAGATGCTTCATGTACAAGAAAGCTAAGGAGTCATTCTTTCATCTCACCATTGACTGTAGATTTTCTTGGGAAGTTTGGTGTCTCTTGTTACAATGCTGACAAATTAACTAGTTATTCCAGAATAATATGGAGAACTTCTGTATCTAGTGGAGAAAAGTGGATACCCCCTTGGAACAATAGTTTTGGAACCTTATTTCTCCCCATGTCATTTCAAGGTTATGGAGAGAACGCAATGACAAAGTCTTCAGGAATATTGAACTTCCACCCATGGTGATTCTTGAGAAGATTAAGAGAAGTATCAAGGAAAACTAAAGATTGCCGACTGGTAGGGAGTTGGTTTTCAATGCTTGTGTTTTCAGTGCTAGACACACAAACAAAATATCAATTGAAAGGGAGAATGTCATCTGGCTTTGTCCTCCACCTAGATGGATTAAAATTAACTTCGATGGTGAGGCTAAGGGCAACTTGGGCCCAGTGCATTGTGGTGGTAGCATTCGTGATGACATGGAAAATTACCTCATTGTTGTGGTGATGCCTATAGGGGTGCAAAGAAACCATGTGGAGGAAGCCATGGCCCTTCTTCAAACCCCTAAAATTATAAAGAATGACATGGCACAAAATGTGTGGATTGAAGGAGACTCAATGAATATTTTAAAGTGCATCGATGAAAGTAGAAAACCATCATGGTCCATTAAGCCAATAATTGAGGAAGAAAGGATTATTATTCGATCTCTTAAGTAGGTCATTATCTTGCATGTTTATTGGGAAGCTAATTGTAATAATGATGAAATGGCCAACTTTGCAGTTAATTCCAAGGACATCATGATCTGGCATGAAGCCAACAACTTCACCGTCAATATGAAAGTCAAGATAGCTTTTGATAGGTCTAAAAGTAGAAGGGTACATTGGGTGAATCTCAAGAAGTTATGATGATTAGACACATTTTAGTGAAAGAGGGTAATATGATTATGGAAAGTGGTATCTTTCCCAAGATTACTAATTACAGCCATGAGTTAACCTTTGTTAATTCCAAAGTTGCCTTTTCCTTTAACTTTTGGTTTTTCTCTATGTATGTCACTGAAATTGTTAGCTCTGAGATCATGGGTGGCAGACTTAAGTGGAGAGAGCCAAAGAACTAGATGAAATGGAAGAAAATGTTAGAGGTTTAGGATATTCTATTTAAGGGGGGTCTTACAACCTACATGGAACGGTTGCATGGGACTAAAGATAGTGCAACAAAATTATTTTCCAATTCTTGGAAAGATGGGGTGGTTACTATTGCTAGTATCATTGTGAACATAACAGAGGAAATCATTGCTAAGGTTTTTGGGCTTAGTCTAAAGGGCATCAAATTTTATAGAGACAAGAAAATTTTGCCAAAGGCTATTCAGTGATTCCCCAAAAGCAAGGAATAACAGAAGAGCTTGGTGAAAGATTCAAGTGGATGCTATGATGTCACCGCATTTAAAGAAATTTGGGCGATGGTTATGATGGCGATTATGGAATATGTCACCTTGGATGGTAGGTTTAAACGTGCCATTCCTACCACTTTTTTTTCTTTTTTATTTCCTTCATAAGATTAGGGTGTCTCTACCTTACTATATTGTTCAGTCCCTTTGCCTTAGTATTTCCTAGCATAGAAAGAAAGAGAAGAAACCCATTCTTCATGAAGGGATAATTGTTCTCATTGTTGAACATATTAAGAAGACTACTACCTCTAGCCCTATCATTTCTTCGCCCAGAACCTCTGGCTCAGCTAAGAAATGTATTAAAGAGAAGGATGTGAAATAGGAAATTTCTTCAGGAAAAATGTTAGAAAGGATAAGGAAGCCGGTATGGATAATGACACCACAGTTGAGAGTGTGGATGGTTATGAGGATATGACTAAGTTGATTGAGGAAGATAGTGATGCTTCAACCTTAGTTTTGAATACAATGTCAAGGGACAAAGAAAACATAGAGGAGGAGGCTACTAGTACTATCAAGGTGGGGAACACCTCTGGAATCAAGAAAAATAAGGAAGAAGACAAGAATGAGTAGGATGTTGGTAGTCAACAAGTGCCCATCTTGGTTGAGTATCAGAGTTTTGAAGAACATGATGTGCCCATCTCTCCCAAGCTAGAGGTGATCATGGAGACCTATTCAAAAATTTTGAAGGATGCCATGGAAGCGGAGAAAACTTCCCCTAATGTGGAGATGCCTTCCCTTGGCACAGAGAAAATCAAAAGCCCTGTTACTTCTCAAAATATTCCTTCTACCAAAACTATTGATAGGCAGGAAAGGAATGTCTAATTACTTAAGGAAGCTATGGATGACAAAATCAACCCTCCCTTTGGGGTTCTCCAGATGGCTAAGGTTGCTTCTATGTATTTTTTCAATTTATTGAAATGGGATTTTAGGAGATTAAGAACCTTAATCTTAAATTTTGTTCTATTTCTGCTAAGGTTGATTCCTTGTAGGAAAGGTTATGTCACGGGGTGAACAATGAGGATGACAATATGAACACTAATGGGAATAAGAAGATACATGAAATACAAGGTAGAATGGATACTCTAGAGAATGCTATGAAGAAACACATGCAGGATAATCACCTATTCATGGGTTCTACCATGGACTATTTCCTAACCATCAAAGAAGAGCTAGATGTTGGCTCCCCAAGCAAGAAACCTAAGGAGGAAATTGAGGACCTTAAAGAAGAAGGACTGGGTAAACGAACTAAGCAAGAAAAAAGAAGAAAGATCTAAGAAATAATTTAGGAGCTCTTTGACTTCAATGCTGCCATAAATAAAATCTAAGAGATGAAGAAGGAAGCAGAAGAAACTCACAAAGAGTTTTCTTAATTCCCTAGATCCCTGGTGCTAGTTTTTTGTTCTTCTAGTTGTCATAGTTAGTTGTTTTTGGCCAGTGTTTCATTTAAGGCTATTTTTGTTGGTTCTGATTCTAGTAGATTGGGTCCCAGTCCTATTTCTTTTTAGCATTCTTTATTGTTAAAACTTTGTATCTCTATCTTGTACAGGGTTTCAGGTCCCCTTTAAAACCTATTTTTTCCTGTAATCAAAAACATCATGTTCATCCTATCTTGTTCTCCCTATGGCATGCAGAAGCAGGAGATAATTTTTAAGGTCGAAGGAAGGAAACCAAATTTGAACTACAAAGGACGGAAGGTGAACCAGGGATGCTATGGTGAGCATCATGCTTCAAAGGGATAGGATGCAGGTGCTAAGGGGGCTTCATTAGAATCTACAACATCAAAATATGATGATTCCTCAGGTTCCCTTGAAGAGTCTTTGAATGGAAGAAAAAATCAGGATGATAGGGTTGACTATGCATTGTCTAATTTGAGAGGAGGTGTGCCATTCTTGAAAGGCAAAAACTATTTTGTTGACTTATCCTATGGGTCTAATCATAAGGAATGCCTTTGGGTAGATTTATTTAGGAAAATACCATCATGTAAATCATCATTTCTAGAGGTGAATAATATATCAAACCATTTAAAGGTGAGTTTTGCATTGTTTTGTTGATTTGATCTTGGATAGCTCAATAGAGTCTATGGTGATGGTTCTTGTTGGTAAATTTGTTGGTCCTTGACCTAATATTTATGTAGTCTAAAATTATGTTAGTCGTAGATGGTTCCTAAAAGGTCAAGTAGACATAGTTGTGATGCCTAAAGGGGCTTTATCATTTTCATTCACCAATAAGAAGTATATGATGAAAACTATGTGCGGGGGGCCTTGGATGCTAGATAGGTCATGCTTGGCTTTATGTAGATGGAGTACTAGTCTTAATTTGAATGAATCCTTTATGGAATCTTCCCTAGTTTGGGTGAAACTTCCAGGACCACTATTTGAATTCTAGAATGAATGGGTGTTTAAGGGCATTACGAGCACAATAGAAGAACTTATGAAAATAGATCTAACCATTGTCTCTAAAATGAAGTTGATTTTTTTTCTATATTGTGCATTTATATTATTTATTACTCTAATCTTCCCCTTTCTATAGATATAAGATCAAGGCTAGGGAAATGGAAACAACCTATGGAATGTGAATCCTATCCCCTTTCTTGTTTTAAATGTAAGAAATATGGCCATTGGGAAACAAATGGCCCCATGATGAAAGGAAGAGAGACAAAGCCCAAAAAAGATAAAGATAATAGGAAGGAGTGCTAAGTAAAGAACCCTTTGGATTATAATAAAAATAATGATAAAAATGAAGACAAGGAAATAGGGGACGAGCTAAGATATTCAAATAGGGAGAACATTCCTGATGGGTTTCATGTTCCTCCTTTCGATGATAACTCTCAGGATCATAGTCAGAACTTGGGTTTTGATATGAACAAGATTGATGTCTCAGTGGAAACTCATAACTTCACCTCTCCACTCGCTGATTAGGGGAGAGACAAAAATGGCATTATAGGGAATGAAAGTAATCCACAACATAGAAAGAAGGACTTCTTGGATTCCTTAAGTGGGATTCTAGAAAACCATCTTTTTGTAATGATGCACAAGGAATTAATGGTTGTGAGAGGTTCAACAAAAGGAACCCCATAGAAGACAATAACATAACTATTTATATATGAACGGTTCCTAAAAATCTTTTTGATCTATATAGAAGTGGACAATCACCCTATTTGAAATATTTTGAAGATGAGGAGAAAGAGTTGAAAATAGTTAGTAGCAAAATGAATAATAATAGAGGAAGGGAGGATGGTTATTCTTTCTAGAATGGACTAGTTGGGTTTAACACTATAAGGAAAGAAAGAAGATGTAGGAAAAACTAAATCTAAAGGTAGACCTTCCAAGTAGAAAAAAAGAGAAAATGAAAGTTTGCAAGATGTGGCATATGGGAAACAAAAAACCATCCCAGAAGTGTTCACTCCTAGTAAAAAAAGAAGGTTATATCATGGAAAATAAGGGGAATGAATGCTTCACATAAACATGATGTTCTTAGTGACTTGATAAGGGAACATAAACTAAATATTTTGTTCATCCAAGAAACTAAGATGAGGAAGGAAACAATGGAAAATATTAAATTTTTCCATAATAATGGGACTACTAGTATTATTGGAGGTGATGTGATTATTGTGGATGATAATAAAGTGTCTATCTATATGGAACATATAAGAGATAATTTTTATTGGGTTCTCACTAAAATTTATGTTCCTAACGCTCAAAGTAGAAGAGCTAACTTTGGGCTCAAGCTATTTGATCATATAAACCACTTCAAAGATGATTGATGGATGATTATTGGGGACTTAAATACTCCTCTAAAAGAGTGAGATAATTTTGGGGCCTTTGGGTGTCAAATGGAAAGAAGATTTGATCTTATGAATTTTATTAATGTTCAATCTTTGACTAATCTTGATCTTTAGGGAATCAACTATACTTGGTCCAATAGGAAAGTTGGAAAAGACTGTATCCAGGTTCGACTAGACAAAGCTATGATTTTACACCATTTCTAGAGTAAGTATATTTTCTTATTGACCTATATATCTAAAATATGCTCTGACCATTCCTTATTTCCTTTATTGTTGACCCTATGTCTTGTAAAAGAAATTTCCCTTTTCACTTTGAAAAATGTGGACACACCACCCTGATTTGGAGGAGAATATTATGGAATGGTGGAGTTATAATGTTGATGGATCCACTATATTCAGAGTTGGCAATAAACTTAGGATTATCAAATCCAAAATAAAGAAGTTGAAAAAGGAGGTGTTTGGGGACATTTTTAAGAAAAAAGAGCAATCAAAATTTAAAAATTTATCTATTCAGGACTCCATACATCTGGTATGCTACTCTAAGGAATTTAAATTAAGTTAGAATGAGGCCTTGTATAACTACCATAATGTTATTTTGAAAGAATAGATCTATTGGAGATAAATATCTCAGATTTCCTAGCTTAAGGATGGAGATATAAATACTTAATACTTCCAGATCACTACTTTGAAACACAAGCCAGCTAATATGAGAAGTCAAATTATCTTGAAGGTACTTCTACTCTGGTTAAGGAGGAAGAACTACAACAGGAACTGGTTAATTACTTCTCCAACCTTTTAACTACCGATTCCAATATGTTGGAAGTTGACCAATAGAATATGTTGAATAGTATTCCAAGTAATGGAGAAGAAAAAAAAAATTTGGAGCTGATGGGTTCCAGATGTTCTTTTCTTAGTTATTCTGGCATATAGTTGGAAAAGATGTCACTAATGTTTTTAAATAGTTCTATGGGTGAAGGAGAATGATAAAGGAGATAAATGCATCTTTTTTAGCTTTAATCATGAAGAAGACAGGTATTGATTCCTTTGATCTTTCTAGACCTATTAGCTTATGCCATTCCTTCTATAAGATTTTTTCTAAAGTGTTGACTCTGAGATTTTCTAAAATTCTCCCCTCTACAATTTCCCCTAAGAGAAATGGTTTTATTCTAGGTAGACAAATTTTGGATTATATAATCAAAGTGTATGAGAATATTCATTCTGTCTCAAAATCTAAGAAACCAAGGTTTCTCCTTTAGATGGAGATGGCTAAAGTCTATGATAGAGTGGACTAGAAGTATCTAAGAATTGTGCAGGAAAAATTTGGTTGTGGGCCCAAAATTATTCAAATGATAGACCAACTTATTTCTACCACTTCTTTTTTTGTTCTTATCAATGGGTCTTCTACTCCCTTTTTCAACAATTCCAGGGGCTTGCGACAAGGTGATCATTTTGGCAAGTGATCATCACATGCACACATATGCACATGTTGGTGCATGCACATATGGAATGTTGTCATTTATGGAAATACTTATCATATTTATGGTTGCACACATTGGACATAATGAATATGTGTATATGCAGTTGATGAAAGAAAAATGCCCAAGTCCATAGACTATTCTTGTGACCTAGTTTGACAAAAAAGCTTAGCAAACCTCACAGAAGATTTCTAAAGGCATGTGATTGTAGGTAAATGGTTGAAGAACGTGAATGATTTCATGTGTAAGGTTGCACATGTTAATATTTTAGTGTCAAATAAATATGTTCATTTGATTGGATGTGAAGATATTAAATAGAGTATAACTTGTGGGCAATCACTAAGGCTGACTCTTTGAGAAATTAGAAATTTAATTTTGGATGCGGTCTTAGATATAAGGCAAACTAAGGATGTTAATGAAGTGTTCAAATATGAATTAAATAATATGACATTTTTCTAGACTAACACTGACTATCTTTTTTTAATATATCTTTAACAAGGTATAAGTATACAAATAGTTTTGTAAAAGGATGAGATGATGATGTAGATGATGTAGATGGATGTAAATTGTGAATGCATCTAAAGAGGAGATAAGAGATCAAGAGAAAGGATAAAAAGATTATTTCTTTATGGAATACTTTGTTAACTCTTTGTATTTAGGACACTAGATTTATTGTAAGTGTTGTTGCACCTATTGTACACCCCTAACAGGGTTTGATTATCTTTGACAAGGATGGACTCCTAATAGGGTCAATTCCTTAATTAGGATCACATTGTAAAAGATTCCTATCAAGGTCTATTCTTTAACCAAGACCTACCTATTCTAATACTCAAATCCTAATAGGGTCAGAAATCTTTACATAATTATTATATGTATAGTGCATATATTCATGGGTACCATCCCCACTGGGGTTTTTCCCTTAACAGGGTTTCCTCAAAAGCAAATATGCCTTGATGATTTATTCAATGTTTTTTTGTATTTCATGGTTATTTATCTTATGCTATATCTTTATATGTTGTTCAAAGAATTTAAAGAAGTTTAGGAATTCAGTAAAGTACTATAACATTGATTCACCCCCCTCTCAGTGTTAAAAAATTCTAACAATTAGTATTAGAGCCTCATGCCCCTTAAGGAAAATGTAAAAATCTTTAGGGAGATCAAGATAGATTTGGAGAACTTTAAGAAGAATTATGAAATGACTTTAGAAGATGTGCACATTTCTAATGCAAATAGAGTGGATATGAAATACAAACTAAGGAAGGAAGATGACTTCATCAAGAAGTTGAAGTAGCAGCTTGAGCATGAAAGAAAATTAAGAGATTATCTCATGGAAGCATAGACTAAGTAGCTATCAAATAAATATTTGATTGAGAAGCTAAGACATGAAAAGGATTCCTTGAAGGATGAATTGGAAGTCACAAAATTGAACTTGGTAAAAGAACTTGATGCTGAAAGAGATGAAAAAGAAAAGTTGCAAAATGAACTATCAAACACAAGGGATAGATTACAAACTTTGGAGACTGAACTGAGTACACTAAGAAAAAATTATGACAAGGTAGAAAGATACTACATCACCATCACTAGTGAACTTGAATAGACCAAAGGTAACATAGAAAAACTTCGTGATAGCATAAATAAATTGGATGAGAAAATTAACATGCACAAGCCTATTGCAGATATGACAAGAGTAGGATTTAATGAAATTTTTTATCAGAGGAAAGATAAAGTTGTGATGAATCTTGATGCACCTAAGAAGTCAAATCCTAAGGTTGTGATAGAAGAACCTAAGATACCTCCTTGAAATACAAATGTCAAGGATTTTAGTCATGAAGATCAATCAAAGAAATCAAATGAAAAAGGTATTCTTAAGCCCATGTTTACTGGTTTTTGTTTTATTTTCTATTTGTATGGACATAAGATAAGAGAATGTAGAAAACCATATATGAGGTCTAGCAGACCTAGATATGATCACCTAATTGATTTTATCAAGAAAAAAAATGAGAAAAGCTAGAATGAGGAAAATATGGAAAAAGGTGAATGTAGTAAAAATGCAAAACATAGACATCCTGAGGATAATGAAATAAGTAAATAAAATGATGCTATGCAAGACAATAGTTCTAATTCCAGTATGGAAGAAGTCAACAAGACAATGGAAGAGATTTAAAAACCTTTTACCAAACCTAGAAAGATTGTATGCTACAAATGCAATAACTTTAGTCATATTCCCAAGTATTGCAAATTAAAGATTGTTTACAGCCAATTGAAACCTAAGAAGAAGGTGACATGCTTCAAATACAAGAATGCCATACATGTTGTGAAGTATTACAAATTTATAGGACAAAGAATTCCTTCAGACCATTCCCACAAAAAAGGGATCTCAATGAAGAAGAAAAAGATCTAGTAGAACTAAGATCAGAATTAAATGAGAATCAATCAATTCACATGAACCTATTGAATTTGAAGTTAAGAAGCATGAAGAATATAGTGAGTGAACTCAAAAGAGTCCTAAGAGTCTTGTGGAATCATTACTAGGGTGCATTGCCTCACCATCTCTTTTATGATAAATATATGCCTTAGGGAGAGCATGATAGATTAGCATTAGTCAGATACAAAGCGATTATATGGATAGGTTAAGTTGTGTTAGCTTGAAATAATCTTATTTACTTTGTGATGGGATCTTCGAAAAGATCACATATAGTTTGAAGATGTATCTAAAAAGATATAACACTTTGAGCTAGCATTGGTTTCTTGCAGCTTTATGGGTACTTTTTGGGACTTGTGCCAAATTTCCTATAAGGTTAATCATTTAGTTGAATTACCTACCATTTACACTAAGATCAGATATCTTTGAAGAGCTTCGAGTAGTTGTTGGAGCTTATAGAGTTTACAATTATGTTCGTAAAGCCCTCACACAGTCGCGCAAGCTAGGTACATGTCATGAACATAAATTGATGCAGGAGCATCCTGGGTGTAAGAGCAATCTTGCATCACCCAAAAATATTTATGGTTTCTTTTCAATAAGGGCTATCTTATGCAGAGCTATTATTTATGGAAACTTACTATTTTTAGTAAGTTGGTCATATGATCTTGGAATCTTCTGATTTAACAGTTAGAGTTTCATCATTGTCATATCAGCCTACTAGTTGAGTTTCATTGCCACATCATCTGTATTGGTGAAGTTATTGAGTTTTTTGGGTATGAAATCTTTCATGTTAATTTTGAAGGCCTTAGAGGCTCTGGATCGTGATCAACTCCTAGTTGACTGAAACTTGCACAAGTCAAGCACTATAGATCTTGTTTTAGCATTTCCAAAAAGTGGTTATAATAGAAAAATGGAGCTACGGTTAGAAAGTTATGGCCTCCACAAGCTGGGCTACATAAAAGAATATTTTATATTTATATTGAGCTGACCCTATTGTAAAAATTGTGAAAATAAAATAATTCTATGTATAGTCGGCCTTAAGGGCTAAATTTATAGAACATTCTCGGGTGATGGAAATTACCTATATAAAGAAGGCCCGTAGTGTTGTCTAGGCAGTTCTGGGTAATAGATCTGGGTAATTATTTGAGACTTTGTCCTACAAAATATTGTAAGGGAAATGCCTATGTGGATTTTCATATTGTAATTCTGAAAGTTTTTAATTCCACATTTGTGGAGATAATAAGAAGACAATTTTCTATTCTGGAAAATTGTTGTTGTTTCTTTGTTTCTAGTATTAAGGGGAGCACCCTTCATCAAGTGGTATCAGAGTGAGAGTTCCTAAGTGTGTAAATAGATCACCGAATGTGAGGCAGTTTGCACTAGGACCATGGTTAGGGTTTTAGTGAGCAGCACGAAAATGCCTGAACAAAGGGAACATGGCTGAAGAGCTGGTGTTGTAACACTTGAGGTTAGGGAACTAAGAGACAAGTGCAAGCATCGCAAGAGGATATTCGTAGAGGAATGAACTTAATGTTAGAGATGAAAGTGAGGATGAAGCTGAGGGACAAGAAAATTCTGATCAGGAAGGAGAAGTCAAAATTTTGAATCAAGAGGAAGAAAGACATTTTCAGGCCATTTCCAAGATTGGAAAAAGACCTAAGATTGAGGTTCCTACATTTTATGAAAATCTTAACCCAAAAGAATTGATCTACTTGATCAATAAGTGTGATGAATATTTTGAGTATGAAGATATTGAGGATCTTGATCGGGTCAAGTTTGCGAAGGCCAGACTGAAGGGTCATGCGAAGATCTGGTGGCAAGAGATTCAATTGGAGTGAAATAGAAGAGGAAAGGATAAAATCACAAGATGGGATTAGATGGTGGATAAATTGAAGTGACAGTTCATTCTTGTTGATTATGGACTTGATCTACTAAAGAAAATGCAAAGTTTGAAGCAAGCAGGAAGATCTATTCAGGAGTATACAAATGATTTCTATCGAATACTCATCAAAATATTTCATGCAGAAGCTAATAAGGAGAAAGTTTCCTATTACCTTAATGGGTTGAGGCTGAGAATTCCATAAGAGGTGAATCTGGTCTAAATGAATAGTATTGAAGAGCCATACCAGTTTTCCCTAAAAGTAGAGGAAAAGTTGAACAAGAAATTTGAGAGCAGACAAAACAGAAGAGGTCGATGTGGATGATCTGGTGGATGGTCATATGGAGGCTGAAATGAAGATCCAAAAAAGAAGGATGAGGCCAATAGCAGTCATAATTAGAGAGGAGACAATTCCAATCATTTCCATGATCAAAATAATTGAGATCAAAGAGGAAGAGGAAGAGGACAAGGATCTAGAAGAGGAGGCTTCTGTGGAACATGTTTTCACTATGGAGAAGAATTTCATAGGGCATTTGAATATCCTCAACACCAAGAAAGGACATATAGGAGGAATGAAGGCAAGGCCAGAGATGCACATGTATATGAAGATGTCAGATCATCAAATTTTGAAGATGCTATAAGAGGAGAAATTTTGATTAACAGAAGAGTCATGTTGAGTGGTGAGAATGAACCTGGGCAAAGGAGGAGTGTATTTTGTACTAGATGCAAGTGTGAGGGTGAATGTTATGATGTGATTATTGATAGTGGAAGCACTAACAATTTTGTGTCAGAAGAGATGGTGACAAAGTTGAAGCTCAAGAGACAGAAAAAACCCACATCCATATCAGATTGCCTAGGTACAGGATGACCACAAGGTCATGGTTAGTGACCAGTGCCTAGTAAAATTCAAGATTGGTGGCTACCATGATGAGGTACTATGTGATATCATACCCATGAATGCATGTCATATGTTGTTGGGTAGGCCATGGTAGTTTTAAAATGTGTTGTACATGATGGTCATGCGAATACCTATTCCCTGACAAAGGATAGAGTGCGACATAAGCTAAATCCATTGAACGACATAAAAGAAAAGGTATGTGGTAATGCAAGAATAACTTTTGTTGATGGAAGAAAATGCCTAGATGGTATGAGGCATTAGAAAGTATGTTTTTCTTTAATTCCAAAAGCTGGTAAAGAGGAAGTAGAGGATGTACCTATAGAAGTTGCAGATTTATTGAGTGAGTTTCAGGATATTGTATCCAATAATGTACCTCATGGATTACCACCAATAAGGAAGATAATTTATTAGATGGACTTGATCCCAGGAGCCCATTTTCCAAACAATGAAGCACATAGAATGACACCAACAGAAAGTGAAGAGTTGAATAGACAAGTACATGAGTTTTTATAGAAGGCATTAACTCAAGAGAGCCTGAGTCCATGTTTTGTACCAGTCTTATTAGCACTAAAGAAGAATGGAGAATGGACTATCTGTATAGATTCCAGAGTAATAAACAATATCATAATCAAGTATAAGTTTCCATTATCTGTGTATTTTCAAAGATATATCTGAAGAGTGGATATCATCAGAATCAGATCAGAGAAGGAGATGAATGGAAGACTGCCTTCAAGAAAAAGGAAAGATTGTATGAGTGGTTAGTCATGCCTTTTGCGCTAACCAATGCACTGAGCATTTTCATACGGCTAATGAATTAGGTTCTGAAAGAATTTCTGTGTAATTTTTTCATTGTTTACCTCGATGATATTTTGATCTTTAGTAAGACATTAGAGGAATATATGATGCATATTCGTATGGTGTTTGAGAAGCTAAGAGAAGAGAAATTATTGATTGATTTGAAGAAGTGTAGTTTTGTGAAGGAGTTAGTGTATCTAGCATTTGTAGTTTCAACAGAAGGTCTAAAAATGAACCTAGAGAAAGTGTAGGCTATCCTTGAATGGCCTATTCTAAGGAGTGCTACTGAGGTAAGATCTTTTCATGATTTGGCTAGCTTTATAGAAAGTTTATCAGAAATTTTAGCAATATTTGTGGACCCTTGACTGAAACAATAAGGGGATAGAAAAGTGTTCAAGTGGACTAATGGGGTAGATAAGAGTTTTAAATTGTTGAAACATAAAGTTATGAAACAACCTATTTTAGCACTTCCAGATTTTAATAAGGTCTTTCAAGTAGACTATGATGCTAGTGGTACTGCAATAGGAGCTGTTATGAGCTAAGAAGGTAATCTTGTTGCTTATTTTAGTGAGAAGTTGAATGATGCCAAGAGGAAATATTATGTTTATGATCAGGAATTTTATGCTATAGTTCAGACATTGAAGAAGTGGAGACATTATCTGCATCCTAAGGAGTTTTTTTTGGATACTAGTCATCAAGATTTGCAATATTTGAATAGTCAAGGAAAGTTGAATCAAAGAAATTTGAAATGGGTTGAGTTTTTGTAGAGTGATAATTTTTATTTGAAATACAAGAGTGGAATGTCTAATAGAGTTGCAGATGCACTTAGTAGAAAGAAACTATTGCTAACAGAGATTCAAATTGAGGTGGTTGGGTTCAAGGAACTCAAGAATCTATATCCAAAGGATCCTAATTTTGGTGAAGCTTAGAAAGCTTGTAAAGAACCTGTTACTCTAGACAGAATGAAGTGGTTGGATTTCATCATTCAAGATGATATGCTATTCAGAGGGAGTCAATTGTGCATTCCACGGAGTTCTATGAGGGATAATCTCATCAAGGAGAAACATAGCAAAGGATTGGTTGGAAATTTTGGTCATGATAAAACCCTTGCTTTGGTTAGTGAGAATTATTATTGGCCACAATTGTAGCAAGATGTCAAGAAGTTTGTACAGAGTTGCAGAGTATGTCAAATGGTGAAAGCAGTGAAGAAAAATATAGGGTTGTATCATCCATTACCTGTACTAGAGAAGCCTTGGGAGGATATCAATATAGATTTTGTTCTTGGTTTACCAAAGAATCAGTGGGGACATGATTCAATTTTTGTGGTAGCTGACAAATTTTCAAAGATGGCACATTTCATTCCCTCCAAGAAGACTAATGATATTGTTCATGTAGCAGAATTATTTTTCAGAGAAGTGGTGAGACTACATGGTTTTCCAAAGAGTATAGTTTCAGATCGAGACACAAAGTTCATTGGATATTTCTAGCACACATTGTGGAAGAAGTTGAAGACAGATTTGTAGTTCAGTTCATCACATCATCCATAGACTGATGGAAAAATAGAGGTGGTGAATAGGAGTTTGGGGAATTTGCTGAGATGTTTGGTTGGAGATAAGACAACGGGATGGGATTTGATTTTACCACAGGCATAATTTTCATACAATAATTCTATCATTAGAAGCATTGGTAAATCACCATTCCAGATTGTATAAGGGAGTAGTCTAAGAAATGAATCTGAGTTGAGAAAGGTAGATAAAGGAGAAATAAGTAGTGCTGAAGCTAAAGATTTTGTAGAACATTTGAAGAAAATCCGTGAGGAGGTAAGGAAGCATATTACCAAGATGAATGCACAGTATAAGGCTAAGGCATATGAGAAAAGGAGGCATAAGGAATTTCATGTTGAAGATGAATTCATGGTTTATTTGTGGAAGGAGTGATTTCCAGTTGGTACTTATAATAAGTTGAAAATGAAGAAGTTTGGCCCATGTAAGCTATGAAAGAAGCATGATTTAGGAAATGCATATGAGGTAGAATTGCCTAGTGAGCTAAATATTTCACCAGTGTTTAACATTTCAGATTTGATAGAGTATCATGAAGGAGGAGTTGAAGATGAGATCATAGCAGCGTAGTGGAGTATTCCAACAACTATTTTAGCTACCAAGGAGATTGAGGATATACTAGACAGTCGCATTGGCAGAAGCACAAGGAACAAGAAATATGAAGAATATCTAGTCAAATGGAAAGGATGCCCTTTTGAAGATTCATCATGGCTGACAAGAGAGGAGGTTAACCATCTTGGTTTTCCTCTACACACCTAAGTCATGATAGGGTCAATTCTCAAATTACCTTGTGTGTCTGCTGCAGGAGCATCCTGGGTGTAAGAGCAATCTTGCATCACCCAAAAAAAAATTTGGTTTCTTTTCAATAAGAGCTATCTTATGCAGGCTTGTTATTAATGGAAACTTACTACTTTTAGTAAGTTGTTCATATGATTTGAGAATGTTCTAATTTCATAGTTGGAGGTTCATCATAGTCATATTAGCCTACCAGTTGAGTTTCATTGCCACATCATCTGTATTGGTGAAGTTATTGAGGTTTTTGGGTATGAAATCTTTCAGGTCAATTTTGAAGGTCTTAGAGGCTCTGAATCATGATTGACCCCCGACTGACTGGAGCTTGCGCAATTTAGGCACTGTAGATCTTGTCCTAGTATTTCCAAAAAGTGGTTATAATAGAAAAACAGATCTACGGTTAGAAAATTATGGCCTCCAAAATTTGGGCTATCTAAAAGAATATTTTATATTTCTTTTGAGCCAACCCTATTGTAAAAATTGTGAAAATAAAATTATTCTATGTATAGTGGGCCTTAAGGGCTAAATTTTTAGAACCTTCTTGGGTGGTAGAAATTGCCTATATAAAAAAAGCCCATAGTGTTGTCCAAAGCAGTTCTAGGTAGTAGATCTGGGTAACAATTCAGAGCTTTGTCCTACATAATATTGTAAGGGAAATGCCCATGTGGCTTTGTATATTGTAATTTTGAAAGTTTGTAATTCCACATTTGAGGAGATAATAAGAAGCCCATTTTTTGTTGTTGCAAATTGTTGTTATTTCTCTATTTTTGTTATATGTTTGTGGTATTATGGGGAGTACCCTTCACCATAAATAATCTTTGTCATTTGTAGTAGCAAATAAATTAGCATGGATACTCCCAAGCTATTCAATGTTCTTTAGAGGAATCAAATTCAAGATTCATTCCTTCAAATCCACTGAAGAGGATCAAGAGGGTCTGTTCTCACATACCTCAGTTGGTTTTCTTCGTGTTTAAGACATTAGGGCCTACATATACAATGAGATTGAGTTATTACGAACCAAAGAGATATATGATGAGATGCTAGGGTTATTCAATGAATGTATAACCCTAAGAGAAGAACGTAAAAAGGTTCATGGGTTGCCAATAGTTAAATACATGGAAATATTTGAGTTTGATGAACTAGATTGGATCAAAATTGTATTGAGTGGAATTCATGATGAATTCATATGGATTGGGGGAACTCCAACAAAGATCACCAAAGAACTATTACATGAGATCACTAGTTTAGCTATGATAGGTAAAATTCCAACAGTAGAAAAGAATATCAGATTTGAAGTGGAGAAACTAACTAAAAGTAATTGGAACAAAACAGCAATGACATCAAATGACATCGAACAAGAAGATATCAAGCTTGTTGTAAAGATATTGGGATACAAGTTTCAATATTGTAGTAGGATAAATCAAGTTTTCATATCTCATCTCTCAAGCTCTCAAGAAATTATCAAGAAATAAAGAAGGAGAATAGAAGTAAGAAAGAATTCATTCATCCTCGAGTATTCAAGCATTCATCAATGGCATCCATTGTTAGCTATTGAAGGATTCAATCTCTTTGGAGCCCCCTTGAAGATACATCCTTCCACATTCATCCAAGCCTCTTCTTATACAAAGATCCATTCAAGATTGGTGTTGAAGATCTAATGCCATTGATTTGAGACATCCTGCATTGATTCTACATTCATTGGAGCATCCCTACTTGTGGATTCAAGGATTAGAATCCTCTACAAGGACTTAAACATAAGCAAGGTGAATAGTTTCATTTACTTTGTTTATGCATCTTACTATTTAAATTAAATTTCAAGATTAATTCCTAAATTGGGGTTTGACCAAGGCAAACCCTCTTTTTCTTGTAGGTACAGGTGTAGGATAGCAAATCAGAGCTCAGATCTGGATACCCTTTTCAGTGAACTTCCAAGATCTGTGAACAAAGTCAAAGATGAGCTTCAAAATTATAAGGTAGCTCTTGACTTTTTAATAGGAGTGAAGACTACCTATATCCTTAAAGACAAAATTTTTATGGGATTTCTTTGTCTCAACATTTCTAGTTTGAAACAAGTTGTAGAATTTCCCAAAACTATGCACATACATCATAAATCAACATTTTCTAGATCTGCCCTATTTTGAGGTTAGTAATTGCCTTCCATTCATTTTAGATTTCAAGTATATAACTTTCTTGATAGGTTATAGGATTTCCTTCTTTCTTAATATTCTTGATTGTTTGATTATTTTGTGGGTTGATCACTTCTTTGTGATTAATCTATTTGGATCTTTCCTTTTGGGAATTTGGATTGAGGATAGGTCCTATATTCCAACCCTATATCATACATCATAATCAAATCCAACCCTATTCATTGTGGTTAATTACTATTTCATCCTATTTATTAAGGTGATACTATTTCACCTTATTTATTTTGGTGAACCCGACATACTTACTCTAATTTCTTTTGTAGAATTAGATCCCTTATTTTATTTTATGGTGTTAGATTTCCTTTTATATTATCTTGTTGATGGGTATGTGCAGGATCATGAGGGGCCAAACTATGCCCTTAAGTGGCAATGAAAAATCAGACAATCAGGATTAGTCAACTTGGCGTGAAAAAATGAACTAGTTATCAACCTAATATCAAAAAGTTGTAACAATATAATTTGTAGAAAATTGAATGTAGTTTCTAAACTACTAAGCCTTTTCTAAAAAAAAATTAATATGATTGGTAAAAAGTATAGATTTCAATGCAGCACTACAAACATTTCAGCAAAAAAATAAGAAGTACGTGTATGTCTGACCACCCTAATCAAAAGAAAATGATAATATTTTTTTATAATATTCTATATATAAGTAGCTGACTCATGCCTAGATGTGACACATATTTTTTGGTATTTTTATTCCAAATATATAATTAATTATGATTTTTTTGCTACAGTGCTTTCAGAATTCAAAAACTCTCATGTCTGACCACCTTAACTCATTGAAAACTTATCATAATTCAATTTTTTTTAATTTTTTCTTATACTAAATGAAGCATAGAATGTGACGCATCTTTCGGATTTCAAAAATGTTATACCATTTGAAAGATATAGTCATTTTTCAATCAGTATCTAAATCAACACTTTAGAGGTAGCTCGATTAGAAAATAACTAATAATTAATTAATGAATTCTAAATTTGATAGCAATTATATCGATAGAAAGCTGATAATCTCCTTAAGATACCCTTTTCATTTTATCAAATTCGGGTGAAAAAAACGTCGTCAGCTACATGGTTGAAGTCTGAAACTGAGAGAAATAGAAGAAAAACACGTTTTTGTGACACTTGAAGAGTTGACCAGGTAGGTTTGGTGCAGAGACCAATACCGAGCCTAATCAGGTACTCGATATTATGGGCTACCCGATATTTTTGAGTACCCGAATCTCGTAGTAGAATTTCAAATTTTTGCTTTGCCTCCACTTTCTCTAATTTCTAATTTCAAAATTTGGTTCCACTTTATCAATTATAGTTATATATTTGATATATATTTGATAGTTATTAGTTATATATTAAATATTATATAATATCAATTATATATTAATTGTTATATTTTAGTTATATATTAAATATTATATAATATGAATTATATATTAAATGTTATATTTAATATTATTTAATATATATTAATATTAAAAACTATATATTAGATTATATATTATATATAATATATTATATATTAAATATTATATAATATACATTTTACATTTTAAATATTTTTTAATATGATTCAGAGCACGAGCATGAGTCCCTACAGTGGCATAGTAGTGCCTTTTACAGGTGCCAAAAACCCTAGCTATGCAGAAATGGAGGCTTTGAAGAATAGTTCACTGGAGGTAGATTATAGAAGCAGAGGGCAAGAGAATCACTCTATTTCCACCACTTGTGGCTATGAAATGGTATCTTTCCCTGCTTTTTCAACCAAAATGCTAAATTGTAAAGGTTCTCAAAATAGATTCTAGTCATGCCAGACAATTGTACCACACCTATTGATAATTCAATAGCTGAATAGAGTCATTGGGAGGTTAAACAAGAACAACCAGATGGATCTTTGAACCGGCCAAATATTATGGAGAGTGGGGAAGGGTTTGGTAAAATGAGCAGTTGTACTAGAAATGATGCACGTGCCGTAGAACTGACTGCATTAATAAATTTAAAGAAGAGATCAGTAGCGACACAACATTATGAGGAAAGCCTTGCCATTTCGATGGTTGCCCCCCCCCCCAACCCCGTGATATTATGAAGAATGTCTTACCGCTTCAATGCCAACACCACCTCTGTCTCGGACTTTCACCATTGCTTCTCATCAGTACTCTGAAATATGGTAGGGATTGCGGGCACATTATTACCCCTAGGGATTGGGATTGGGATTGAGATATCACACGTTAGGACCCCTAGGGAGTCCCCATGACCCCTTATGACACATTGGAATGCTCAAATGTGTCTTAAGAGGTCTTAGGACCCCTTCAAACACACTTGAACATTTGAATGTGTCAAAAAGGGTCATTGGGACTCCCTAGGGGTTCTATTATGTCTTATCATGTGTTAGGACCCCTAGGGAGTCCCCATGACCGCTTTTGACACATTGGAATGCTCAAGTGTGTCTTAAGGGATCCTAGTATGCCTTATCATGCGTTAAGATCCATAGGGAGTCCCCATGACCCCTTATGACACATTGGAACACTCAAGTGTGTCTTAAGGAGTCCTATAACCCCTTAAGACACACTTGAGCATTCCAATGTATCAAAAGGGGTCATTGGGACTCCCTAGAGGTCCTAATATGCCTTATCACACGTTAGGACCCCTAGAGAGTCCTCATAACCCTTTTTGACACATTGGAATGCTCCAGTGTGTCTTAAAGGGTCCTACAACCCCTTAAGATACACTTGAGCATTCCAATGTGTCAAAAGGGGTCATTGGGACTCCCTAGGGGTCCTAGTATGTCTTATCACATGTTAGGACCCCTAGAGAGTCCTCATGACCCCTTTTGACACATTGGAATGCTCAAGTGTGACCTAAAGGGTCCTACAACCCCTTAAGACACACCTGAGCATTCCAATCTATCAAAAGGGGTCATTGAGACTCCCTAGGGGTCCCAGTATGCCTTATCATGCATTAGAATCCATAGAGAGTCCCCATGAACCCTTTTGACACATTTCAATGTTGTAGTGTGTCTTAAGGGGTCTTAGGACCCCTTAAGACACAACTAAGTGTTCCAATGTGTCAAAAGGGATCATGGGAACACCCTAGGTGTTCTAATGCATGATAAGTCGTACTAGGACCCCTAGGTAGTCCCCATGACCCCTTTTGACACATTAGAATATTCAAGTGTGTCTTAAGGGGTATTAGGACCCCTTAAGACACACTTGAGCATTCTAATGCATCAAAAGGGGTCATGGGGACTCCCTAGGTGTCCTAATGCACCTTATCACGCATTAGGACATCCAGGGAGTCCCCATGACCCCTTTTGATGCATTAGAATTCTCAAGTGTGTCTTAAGGGGTCCTAATACCCCTTAAGACACACTTGAACATACCAATGTGTCAAAAGGGGTCATGGAGACTCTCCAGGGGTCCTAACATGTGATAAGGCATACTAGGACCCCTAGGGAGTCCCCATGACCCCTTTTGACACATTAGAATGCTCAAGTGTGTCTTAAGGGATCCTAATACCACTTAAGAAACACTTGAGCATTCTAATGTGTCAAAAGGGGTTCTGGGGACTCCCTAGGGGTACTAGTACACCTTATCATGCATTAGGGCACCTAAAGAGTCCCCGAGTATGTGCAGGATCATGAGGGGCCAAACTATGCCCTTAAGTGGCAATGAAAAATCAGACAATCAGGATTTGTCAATTTGGCGTGAAAAAATGAACTAGTTATCAACCTAATATCAAAAAGTTGTAACAATATAATTTGTAGAAAATTGATTGTAGTTTCTAAAATACTAAGCCTTTTCTGAAAAAAAATTAGTATGATTGGTAAAAAGTATAGATTGCAATGCAGCACTACAAACATTTCGGCATAAAAATAATAAGTACGTGTATGTCTGACCACCATAATCAAAAGCAAATGATAATATTTTTTTATAATATTCTATATATAAGTAGTTGACTCATGCCCGGATGTGACGCATATTTTTTGGTATTTTTATTCCAAACAGATAATTAATTATGATTTTTTTGCTACAGCGCTTTAAGAATTTAAAAACTCTCATGTCTAACCACCTTAACTCATTGAAAACTTATCATAATTCAATTTTTTTAAATTTTTTCTTATACTAGATGAAGCATAGAATGTGACACATCTTTCAGATTTTAAAAATGTTATACGGTTTGAAAGTTATAGCTATTTTTCCATCAGTATGTCAATCAGGACTTTAGACATAAGTGAACTAGAAAATAACTAATAAATACTTAATGAATTTAAAATCTGACAGCACTTATATCGATGGAAAGCTGACAATCATCTGAAGAAACCCTTTTCATTTTATCAAAATTGGGTGGAAAAAAAGTCGTCAACCTAACGGTCGAAGTGTTGACATAAGAAAAATAGAGAAAAAACATGTTTTTTGCACACCTTCAGCATTTACCATAGAGCTTTTGTTTCCAAAGCTATTACCTGATTTTGCTTTAATTTCAAATTTGAAAAGTTTCCCCCTTCCACTCTTTTTTTATTAGCCTTTAATTTTGATGTTTTTTTCTTTCACCCTAACAATGAATAATTTATATATTTTATATTTATGTTTTATATTTTATGTTTTATATTTTATATTATATAGTATATAGTATATATATTATTTATTTATATTATATATTCGATAATATCAATTTAAACGGCCTAAGTATATAGTCTGTTCAGATTTATATTAAATGCAATATTTTTATATTATAATATAAATGTTACATAATATATATATGTATATATTATAAATTATATATTAAATATTATTGTGTATATAATATAATAAAATATAATATAATGTCTAATATATATTAAATGTAATATTTAATATATCTTATAATATATATATTATATATTTAGTCTACTAAATATTGTATTTTTTCAAATATTTTATATATTATTTTAATATTTAATTTAAGTTATAACAGATCCTCTCATGAGACAACAGGTCAAATCGGGGTCACTAGACATCTTAAGGGGTAATTAGGGTTTGTGAGGCAACTTCGAATGTAGAGTGACCATTTGGAAGGAAATAGGTCACGTCTGAGTACCAATGTACCAAATTTTAATGACTTTTTCCTAGTCCAACTCAAAAAGGTTCCATGGGGTGCTCTCAAGAGACCACATGTCTAATCAGTGTTGCTAGGCATCTTAAGGGGTCATTAGGGCTCGTGAGACAACCTTTGATGCACAGTGACCATTTGGAATGCATTAGGACATGTCAAAGGACCTAAATCCATAATTTAGATGAATTTTGATTAGTCAAACTCAAAAAGGGTCCATGGGGTGCTCTTGGGAGACCATTGTGTGATTCGGGGTCGATAGGTGACTTAAGGGATCATCGGGGTTCCAAATGAAACTTTCAATGAATGATGATCCTTTGGAACACATTAGGACATATCACATGACCTACATACCAAATTTGGATAACTTTTGTCTAGTAGAACTTGAAAGGGGTCCATGGGGTGCTCTTGAGAGACCACATGTCAAATCGGGGTTGGTACCTACCTGTTAAGAGGTCATTAGGGTTCTAAAAGAAACTTTGATGGAATAATAACCCTTTGGAACACATTAGGATATGTCATAGGACCTATGTACCAAATTTGGATGACTTTTGTCTAGTAAAACTCAAAAGGGGGCCATGGTGTGCTCTCGGGAGACCATATGTCGAAATGGGGTCGGTAGGCCTATTAAGGGGTCATTAGGGTTCCAAATAAAACTTTTATGGAATGTTGACCCTTTTCAATGCATTAGGACATTTAATAGGACCTACATACCAAATTTAGATGACTTTTTCCTATTAGAACTTGAAAGGGGTCCATGGGGTGCTCTCGGGAGACCTCATGTCGAATCAGGGTTGGTAGTCCTGTTAAGGGGGCATTAGGGTTTGAAATGAAACTTCAATAGAATGGTGACCCTTTGAAACACATTAGGACATGTAAGAGGACCTAATTCTATGATTCATATGACTTTTTTCCAAAATAACTCGAAAGGGGTCCGTGGGTTGCTCTCGGGAGACCTCATGTCGAATCGAGGTCGGTAGGCCAGTTAAGGGGTCATTGGGGTTACAAATGAAACTTTGATAGAATGGTGACCCTTTGGAATGTATTAGAACATGTCATAGGAACTATGTACCAAATTTGGATGACTTTTGCCTAGTAGAACTCAAAAGGGATCCATGGGGTGCTCTCGGGAGACCACATGTTGAATCGGGGTGGATTGGCCTGTTAAGGGGTCATTAGGGTTTGAAATGAAACTTCAATAGAAAAATGACCCTTTGGAATTTATTAGGACATGTCATATGACCTACATACCAAATATGGATGACTTTTTCCTAGTAGAACTCGAAAGGGGTCCACGGGGTGCTCTCGAAAGACCTCATGTCGAATCAGGGTCGGTAGGCCTGTTATGGGGTCATTGAGGTTCCAAATGAAACTTTGATGGAATGGTGAGCCTTTGAAACACATTAGGACATATCATACAACTTATGCACAAAATTTGGATGACTTTTCCCTAGTAGAACTTGAAAGGGGTCCATGGGGTGCTCTCGGAAGACCTCATGTCGAATCAGGGTCGGTAGGCCTATTAAGGGGTCATTAGGGTTTGAAATGAAACTTCTATGGAATGGTGACCCTTTGTAATGCATTAGGACATGTTATAGGACCTATGTACCAAATTTGGATGGCTTTTTCCAAGTATAACTTAAAAGTGGTCTATGGGGTGCTCTCGGGAGACCACATGTCGAAACAGGGTCCGTAGGCCTATTAAAAGGTCATTAGGGTTCCAAATGCAACTTTGATGGAATGGTGACCATTTGAAATGCATTATGACATTTCATAGGACCTATGTACCAACTAATTTTTCCTAGTATAACTCGAAAGGGGTCCATGGGGTGCTCTCGGGAGACCTCATGTCGAATCGGGGTTGGTAGGCATGTTAAGGGGTCATTAGGGTTCCAAATGAAACTTTGATAGAAAAATGACATTTTTTAATGCATTAGGACATGTCAAAGGACCTACGTACCAAATTTGGATGACGTTTCCCTAGTAGAACTCGAAAAGGGTCCATGGGGTGCTCTCGGGAGACCACATGTCGAATCGGGGTCAGTAGGCCTGTTAAGGTGTCATCAAAATGAAACTTTGATGGAATAGTGACCCTTTGGAACACATTAGGATATTTCATAGGACTTATGTACCAAATTTGGATGACTTTTTCTTACTAGATCTCGTAAGGGGTCCATGGGGTGCTCTTGAGAGACCACATGTCAAAATAGGGTCATTAGGCCTATTAAGGGGTCAATAGGGTTTGAAATGAAACTTTGATGGAACAGTGACCCATTTTCACACATTAAAACATGTCAGAGGACCTACTTACCAAATTTGGATGACCTTTTCTTAGTAGAACTCAAAAAAGGTTACTGGGGTGCTCTCGGGAGACTACATGTCGAAACGGGGCCGGTAGGCCTGTTAAGGGGTCAATAGCATTTGAAATGAAACTTTGATGGAATGGTGACCCTTTGGAACATATTAGGAAATGTCAAAGGACCTAATTCCATGATTTAGATGACTTTTTCCTAGTAGAACTTGAAAGGGGTCCATGGGGTGCTCTCGGGAGACCACATGTCAAATCGGGGTCAGTAGGCCTGTTAAGGGGATATTAGGGTTCCAAATGCAACTTTGATGGAATAGGGACCCTTTGTAATGCATTAGGACATGTCAGAGGACTTACGTACCAAATTTGGATGACTTTTGCCTAGTAGAACTCAAAAGGGGTCCATGGGGTGCTCTCGCGACACCACATGTTGAATCAGGGTCGATAGGCCTTTTAAGGAGTAATTAGGGTTCCAAATGCAACTTCCATGGAATAGTGACCATTTGGAACCCATTAGGACATGTTAGAGGACCTACATACCAAATTTGCAAGACTTTTGCCTAGTAGAACTCAAAAGGGGTCCATGGGGTGCTCTTGGGACACCACATGTCGAATTAGGATCGACAGGCCTGTTAAGGGGTCATTAGGGTTCCAAATGAAACTTTGATGGAATGGGGACCCTTTGTAATGCATTAGGACATGTCAAAGGACCTACATACCAAATTTGGATAACTTTTTCCTAGTAGAACTCGAAAGGGGTCCATGGTGTGATCTCGAGACACCACATGTCGAATCAGGGTCAGCAGGCCCGTTAAGGGGTCATTAGGGTTTCAAATGCAACTTCGATGGAACAATGACCCTTTAGAATGCATTAGGACATGTCAGAGGATCCCTTAAGACACACTTGAGCATGATAAGGCATATTAGGACCCCTAGGGAGTTCCCATGACCCCTTTTAACGCATTCGAATGCTCAAGTCTATCTTAAGAGGTCCTATGACCCCTTAAGATAGACTTGAGGATTCCAATGCATCAAAAGTGGTCATGAGGACTCTCTAGGGGTCTTAACATGTGGTAAAGTGTACTAGGACCCCTAGAGAGTCCCCATGACCCCTTTTGACACATTGCAACCCTCAAGTGTGTCCTAAGGGGTCCTATGACCCCTTAGGACACACTTGAGGGTTCCAATGTGTCAAAACAGGTCATGGAGACTCTCTAAGGATTCTAACATATGATAAGGCTTACTAAGACCCATAGGGAGTCCCCATGACCCTTTTTGATACATTGTAATGTTCAAGTGTGTCTTAAGGGGTCTTAGGACCTCTTAAGACACACTTGAGCATTCCAATTTGTCAAAAGGGCTCATGCAGACTCCCTAGGGGTCTTAAGGTGTGATAAGGCATACTAGGACCCTTAAGGAGTCCCAATGACTTCTTTTGACCCCTACGACCCCTTAAGACACACTTGAGCATTCCAATGTGTCAAAAGGGGTCATTGGGACTCCCTAGGGGTCTTAACACATGATAAGGCATACTAGAACCCCTAGTGAGTCCTCATGACTCCTTTTGACACATTGGAACACTCAAGTGTGTCTTAAGGGGTCCTAACACCCCTTAAGACACACTTGACCATTCCAATGTGTCAAAAGGGGTCATGGGGACTCTTCAGGGGTCCTAACATGTGATAAGGCATATTAGGACCCCTAGGGAGTCCCCATGACCCCTTTTGACACATTGGAATGCTCAAGTGTGTCTTAAGGGGTTGTAGGACCCCTTAAGACACACTTGGGGATTCAAATGTGTCAAAAGGGGTCATGGGGACTCCCTAGAGGTCCTAGTATGCATTATCACACCTTAGGACACCTATAGAGTCCCCACGACCCCTTAAGACATATTGGAATACTCAAGTGTGTCTTAAGGGGTATTAGGACCCCTTAAGACACACTTGAGCATTACAATGTGTTAAAATGGGTTATGGGGACTCCTTAGGGTTCTTAATACACCTTATCATGCCTTAGGACCCCTAAGGAGTCCCCAGGACACCTTTTGATACATTGGAATGCTCAAGTATGTCTTAAGGGATCCTAATATGCTTTATCACATGTTAAGACCTCTAGAGAGTCTCCATGAACTCTTAAGATATATTGGAATGCTTAAGTGTGTCTTAAGGGGTCGTACGACCCCTTAAGACACACTTTAGCATTCCAATGTGTCTTAAGTGGTCATGGGGACTCCTTAGGGGTCCTAGTATGCCTTATCACATGTTAGGACCTCTAGAGAGTCCCCATGACCCCTTAAGACACATTGAAATGTTCAAGTGTGTCTTAAGGGGTCATAGGACCCCTTAAGACACACTTGAGCATTCTAATGTGTCAAAAGGGGTTATGGGGACTCCTTAGGGGTCTTAATATGCCTTATCATGCCTTAGGACCCCTAAGGAGTCCCCAAGACCCCTTTTGACACATTGGAATGCTCAAGTATGTCTTAAGGGGTCCTAATACACCTTATCACATGTTAGGACCCCTAGAGAGTCTTCATGAACCTTTAAGACACATTGGAATGCTCAAGTGTGTCTTAAGGGGTCGTACGACCACTTAAGACACACTTGAGCATTCCAATGTGTCTTAAGGGGTCATGGGGACTCCCTAGGGGTCCTAGTATGCCTTATCATGCATTAGGACCCCTAGAGAGTCCCCATGACCCCTTAAGACACATTGGAATGCTCAAGTGTGTCTTAAGGGGTCATAGTACCCCTTAAGAAACACTTGAGCATTCCAATGTGTCAGAAGGGGTTATGGGGACTCTCTAGGGGTCTTAATACACCTTATCATACCTTAGGACCCCTAAGGAGTCCCCAGGACCCCTTTTGACACATTAGAATGCTCAAGTATGTCTTAAGGGGTCCTAATATGCCTTATCACATGTTAGGACCCCTAGAGAGTCTCCATGAACCCTTAAGACACATTGGAATGCTCAAGTGTGTCTTAAGGGGTCATAGGACCCCTTAAGACAAACTTGAGCATTCCAATGTGTCAAAAGGGGTCATGGAGACTCCCTAGAGGTATTGACAAATTTTCAGGTGCTATAGGATCATGTTTTCAAGGTCTACAATAATCTCTCTTAGTTTTGGGTGATTCAACTTCATTTGCATTTGGCAAGGTGATCTCAGTTGATGCCAAAACTTGCAGTGAGGGTTAGTTGAAAGTGGCTCAGCAGCATATCTTTCAAACTGTTTGACTTGGCATCAAATCATCTACTCCATTGACTCCGATTGGCCTGGTAAACGCCAATGGCAACCCCATTTTTCCCACAGAGTCACCGGAATGCTTGCTACCATGCTCGACCCAAGTGACCCCAAGGTGCACTAAGCATGATTCGGCAGTGATCTTCTATGTCTCATATCTTGGACCTCGTGAGAGGCATTGAGAAACTAGTAGGTGTTACAAGATCATGTTTTTGATGTCTACAATAACCTCTCTCATCTGTGGGTGATTCAACTTCATTTGCATTTGGCAAGGCAATCTCAGTCGATGCCAAAAATTGCAGTGAGGGTCAATTGAAAGTGGCTCAGTAGCATATCTTTCAAGCCATCTGACCTGGCATCAAATCTTCTTCTCCATTAGCTCTAGTTGGTTGGGTAAATGCAAGTGACAACCCCAGTATGCCCACAAAGTCACCGGAATGCTCGCGACCACGCTCGACCCAAGTGACCCCAAGGTGCACTAAGCATGATTGGGCAATGATCTTCTGGGGCTTGTATCTTGGACCTCATGAGAGGTATCAAGAAACTCTCAGGTGTTACAAGATCATATTTTCGAGGTCTACAATAAGCTCTCTCAATTTTGGGTGATTTGACTTCATTTGCATTTGGCAAGGCGATCTCAGTCGATGCCAAAACTTGCAGTGAGGGTCAGTTGAAAGTGGCTCAGCAATGTATCTTTCAAACCGTCTAACTTGGCATCAAACCATCTACTCCATCAGCTCTAGTTGGCTGGGTAAATGCTTATGACAATTCCATTCTACCCACAGAGTCATCGGAACACTTGCGACCACACTCGACCCAAGGTACACTACGCATGATTGGGGAGTGATCTTCTGGGGTTCATATCTTGGACCTCATGAGAGCTATCAACAAAATGTCAGGTGTTATAGGATCATGTTTTTGAGGTCTACAATAACCTCTCTCAATTTTGGGCAATTTGACTTCCTTTGCATTTGGCAAGGCGATCTCAATCGATGCCAAAACTTGCAGTCAGGGTAAGTTGAAAGTGGCTCAGCAATGTATCTTTCAAACCGTCTGACCTGGCATCGAATTGTCTACTCCATCAACTTTGGTTGGCCAGGTAAATGCCAGTGACAACCCTGTTCTGCCCATAGAGTCACCGAAATGCTCGTGACCAAGCTCGACCCAAGTGACCCCAAGGTGCACTAAGCATGATTGGGCAGCAATCTTCTGGGGCTTGTATCTCGGACCTCGTAAGAGCTATCAAAAAACTATTAGGTGCTACAAGATCATGTTTTTGAGGTCTACAATAGCAGGTCTAAGTTTTGGGCAATTCGACTTCCTTTGCATTTGGCAAGCCAATCTCAGTCGATGCCAAAACTTGCAGTCAGGGTCAGTTGAAAGTGGCTTAACAGCGTATCTTTCAAACTGTCTAACCTGGCATCGAATGGTCTACTCCATCAGCTCCAGTTGGCTAGATAAACGCTAGTGACAACCCTAGTTTTCCCATAGAGTCATCGAAACACTCACGACCACGCTTGACCCAAGTGACCCCAAGGTGCACTAAACATGATTGGGTAGTGATATTCTAGGGCTTGTATCTTGGACCTCGTGAGAGGTATCAAAAAACTATTAGGTGTTATAGGATCATGTTTTTGAGGTCTACAATAACCTCTCTCAGTTTTGGGCTATTCGACTTCGTTTACATTTGGCAAGGCGATCTCAGTCGATGCCAAAACTTGCAGTGAGGGTCAGTTAAAAGTGGCTCAGCAGTGTATCTTTGAAACCATCTGACTTGGCATCAAACCATCTACTCCATCAACTTTGGTTGGCTAGGTAAATGCCAATGCCAACCCCATTCTGCCCATAGAGTCATCGGAACGCTCGCGACCACACTCAACCCAAGTGACCCCAAGGTGCACTAAGCATGATTGGGTAGTGATCTTTTGGGACTCGTATCTTAGACCTCGTGAGAGCTATCGACAAACTATCAGGTGCTACAAGATGATTTTTTTGAGGTCTACAATAACCTCTCTCAATTTTGGGCGATTCAACTTCCTTTGCATTTGGCAAGGTGATCTTAGTCGATGCCAAAACTTACAGCTAGGGTCAGTTGAAAGTGGCTCAGCAACGTATCTTTCAAATCGTCTGACCTAGAATTGAACCATCTACTCCATTGACTCTAGTTGGCTGGGTAAACATTAGTGACAACCCCATTCTCCCCACAAAGTCACTGAAATGCTCATGACCACGCTCGACCCAAGTGACCCCAAGGTGCACTAAGCACAATTGGGCTGCAATCTTCTAGGGCTCATATCTTGGACCTGATTAGAGCTATCAAAAAAATTTTAGGTACTACAAGATCATGTTTTTAAGGTCTACAATAACCTCTCTCAGCTTTGGGCAATTCGACTTCATTTGCATTTGGCAAGGTGATCTCAGTCGATGTCAAAACTTGCAGTCAGGGTCAATTGAAAGTGGCTCAGCAATGTATCATTCAAACCATCTGACCTAGCATCAAATCATCTACTCCATTAGCTCTGGTTGGCTGGGTAAACACTAGTGACAACCTCATTCTTCCCATAGAGTCATTAGAAAGCTCGTGACCACACTCGACCCAAGTAACCCCAAGGTGCACTTAGCACGATTGGGAAGAAATCTTCTGGGGCTCGTATCTTGGACCTTGTGAGAGGTATCAACAAACTATTAGGTGTTATAGGATCATGTTTTCAAGGTCTACAATAACCTCTCTTAGTTTTGGGCAATTTGACTTTGTTTGCATTTGGCAAGGCGATCTCAGTCGATGCCAAAACTTGCAGTGAGGGTTAGTTGAAAGTGGCTCAACATCTTATCTTTCAAACCGTCTAACCTGGCATTGAATCATCTACTCCATTAGCTCTGGTTGGCTGGATAAATGCCAGTGAAAACCTTGTTCTACCCACAGAGTCACCGAAACGCTCGCAACCACACTCAACCCAAGTGACCCCAAGGTGCACTTAGCACGATTGGGCAGCGATCTTCTGGGACTCATATCTTGGACCTCGTGAGAGCTATCAAAAAACTATTAGGTGTTACAAGATCATGTTTTTGAGGTCTAAAATAACCTCTCTTAGCTTTGGGTGATTTGACTTCATTTGCATTTGGCAAGGTGATCTCAGTAGATGCCAAAACTTGCAGTCAGGGTCAGTTGAAAGTGGCTCAACAGCATATCTTTTAAACCATCTGACCTGGCATCGAACCATCTACTCCATTGGCTCTGGTTGGCCAAGTAAATGGAAATGACAACCCCGTTCTACCCACAAAGTCACTGGAACGCTCGCGACCACACTCGACCCAAGTGATCCCAAGGTGCACTAAGCATGATTGGGCAGTGATCTTTTGGCACTCGTATCTTGGACCTCGTGAGAGCTATCAACAAATTATTAGGTGTTATAGGATCATGTTTTCAAGGTCTACAATAACCTCTCTCAATTTTAGGTGATTTGACTTCCTTTGCATTTGGCAAGGTGATCTCAGTCGATGCCAAAACTTGCAGTCAGGGTCAGTTGAAAGTGGCTCAGCAGCGTATCTTTCAAACCATCTGACCTAGCATCAAATCATCTACTCCATCAGCTCTAGTTGGCTAGGTAAATGTTAGTGACAACCCTTTTCTTCCCACAGAGTCACCCGAATGCTCGTGACCACGCTCGACCCAAGTGACCCTAAGGTGCACTAAGTACGATTGGGCAGTGATCTTCTGGGGCTTGTATCTTGGACCTCATGAGAGGTATTGACAAATTTTTAGGTGTTACAGGATCTTATTTTTGAGGTCTACAATATCCTCTCTCATTTTTGGGTGATTTGACTTTGTTTGCATTTGGCAAGGCGATCTCAGTCGATGCCAAAACTTGCAGTGAGGGTCAATTGAAAGTGGCTCATTAGGGTATCTTTCAAACCATCTGACCTGGCATCAAACCATCTACTCCATCATCTCTGGTTGGCTAGGTAAATGCCAATGACAACCCTATTCTACCCACAGAGTCACCGGAATGCTCGCAACCACACTCAACCCAAGTGACCACAAGGTGCACTAAGCATGATTGGGCAGTGATCTTTTGGGGTTTGTATCTTGGACCTTGTGAGAGGTATCGACAAATTTTTAGGTGTTACAAGATCATTTTTTTGAGGTCTACAATAACCTCTCTCAATTTTGGGTGATTTGACTTCATTTGCATTTGGCAAGGTGATCTCAGTCGATGCCAAAACTTGCAGTGAGGGTCAGTTGAAAGTGGCTCAACATCGTAGCTTTCAAACCATCTAAATTGGCATCGAATCATCTACTCCATTAGCTCTAGTTGGCTAGGTAAATGCCAGTGAAAACCTCATTCTACCCAAAAAGTCACCGGAACACTCACGAACACGCTCGACCCAAGTGACCCCAAGGTGCACTTAGCACGATTGGGCAGTGATCTTCTGGGACTCGTATCTTGAACCTCATAAGAGCTATTGATAAACTGTTAGGTGCTACGAGATGGTGTTTTTGAGGTCTACAATAACCTCTCTCAATTTTGGGTGATTTGATTTCATTTGCATTTGGCAAGGTGATCTCAGTAGATGCCAAAACTTGTAGTCAGGATTAGTTGAAAGTGGCTTAGCAGCGTATCTTTGAAACCGTTTGACTTGGCATCGAACTGTTTGCTCCATCAGCTCTTGTTGGCCAGGTAAATTCCAATGACAACCTTGTTCTTCCCGTAGATTCACTGAAACACTCACGACCACGCTTGACCCAAGTGACCGCAAGGTGCACTAAGCACGATTAGGAAGCGATCTTCCAGGGCTCGTGGATCAAGTAGAAATTTTTTTGAGTAGACATTGTCCTATTTGGTATGTTTATGAAGGTAGACTGAAATGGTTGGAGAGGCTATCAATGCCACTGTCTATCCAAGGACATGCCATCATCCTTGGGGTCGGTTATAATTTTAGCTATCGAGTCCCATAAAAATTGTGACTTGGAAGCATAGACAATATATGTAAAATATTCAATAGAATGCCCTCAAGTAGAGCATGGCATATGGAATTGTAGATAGGAGTAGTAGAACTAGTAAAAGGTATCCAAAAATGAAGTTTCCAAAGCTTTTTTAGGTTAGACTGGTTGATGACAATGAGAATTGGTTTTGCACATCGACAATATTGGCATTTGAGAACATGATAATCTATAATGCAATTTCAATATTAAGACATTATCATTTCCTGAGAATGCCCCAACACCGAATGTCAAGGAGGACCCGACATCTTCCTTGATGGATAGAACCTTGTTTCATGCTTAGTTGTTGGATTCATAGAGGTCTAGGACTATATCAGTGGGAAACTTAAGAGGGATTTTCAATACCAAGCTGATGATGCCTTCATGACACATGATAATGTAGTTCTTTGTGTTGACATCAGTCATGATTCAAAGATGTTGGCTTCAGGTTCACAGGGTGGGAAAATTGAAGAGGATGTGCTCGCAATTGAATCCCAAAATACATATGTATGATGGCTTCGACAAAATGTTTCTTGGTGTCACTTGCATGAAGTGTTATGTTTCTAGAGAGCCAAAAATGACATGCTATAGTTATAGCACCAAGCATCCAATCAAAATACAGAGGCATTAACACTTGTGTTGCAATAAGATCCAGATGGCACTATTCTATAGGAATAGATCCATTTTGAAAGATGTAGAGCACCAAGTAACATGGACTTTGATAACAAAATATTACTAAGGCACTCACAAAGGGATACTTTAATGTATTCAAGAAAGAAGATGTGGATAGACATGTCCTCAAGAATTAGTTATTATAACAGGAAAGAAACTAACCAAAAGGGGAAAATAAGTAAGGCTCATAGAGGAGATTTTGGGGGTTCCAAATTCCGGCTAACCCAAGAGACTTTGTGCCAGGGGAGGGATAGATTAGGATTTTTATTGTAATGTAGGGAAAGAGGGATTTTATTTTCAAATAATGATTAATGTACAGGAACATCGGAATCTATGTTGTTTTGCTGTGTTTAAAGAAGGATATGTCAGCATATTAAAACTTTGATTTTAGATGCTCACTTTCTGATTGATATTCATCTTTGAATGATATTGGTTTCTTTTGAATGCATATCTGTTACGTCTGATCATCAACATGATCATCTATGGACTTTATGCTATAGTTTTTCATGTATTTGGAAAGAACCATTCATCTTTCTCTCTTAGTTTCTTTCTATAATGCATTGTTTAGGAAAATGAAATTTGTAGCGTTTACTATCCTTTTCTTTTCAGTAAATTAGTCCCTTTGCATCTATCTCGTGTTTATGAATAGATGTTTGTAAGCCTTTATTGCTTTTAGGTTAAAAGCATTATCATTTATAGTTTAGTTGATTCATTGTAAATCCTGCACGGGGAGCTGTACCCGGATAATTCAAAGGGTGCTTACGCTTCTCAATAGTGAAGTGACCCAACTATTGGTGTTGGTTGAGTCTTTTTGTTTGGGCTTTAAGGGTCATTTTGTAAGTGTTTCTTTCAAAGACAAATCTGTTCACCAACAAGAAGTTAAACCTCAAACATAATAAGCTCCATGAACAGGGTATTCTAGAGTAAAGAAAAAAAAATGTAACTTCAACAAGATATAATTTAAATCATAATGATAATCATAGTCAAGATATAACTTCACCATTCAATTCCATAAACATGAATAATAAATATGTATATACAAAAGATGACGCAAATATAACATATAAATGAATATGTTATATATATGTATCAAATGTATCAAAAGTATGTCCATATACAAATATGGCACATGCCATTTCAAAATGTCTACAAAATCAATGTTATAAGGTGTACAATGTGGCATATATGCCATCTCAAAATGTGCCAAATGTCATCTCTAAATGACCACAAAACTAAAACTGCATCCTATGCTGTAGGGGGATCATCAAAATGTAGCCTCTTTGAAGGAGTGTTGGGCTCTGATTGATCCTGCATAAAAAATGAGTTCAAACCAAAGTTAGATTGCTTACTTTATATGATTTGTACACACACACACACACACACACACACACACATATATACATATACATATATATATATATATATATATATATATATATATATATATATATATATATATATATATATATATATATATATATATATATATATATATATATATATATATATATATATATATATATATATATATCTATATATATATATATATAATTCATAATTTTCAAACACTAATTTAATTAAAATTATAACCGAATACAAATAAATTTGTACTTGGTCTCTCGATCACCTACCACGATCAGGTGTCCTAGCATAAGTCCTAGGTAGCGAAGGGACCATGCCAACAATACCAAATCTGACCTATAAATATATATTTGCAATAATGAGATTAGTAGACTGGTGCAACACAGAGTAATAAATATACAAAATAGGATGATAGCATAATAAAATTACAAATTGATTGAACTAAAATTAAAACTTACATCTGGTGATCCCTCCTCTGGAATAGTGGGCTGGGTCAACAAAGAAACAAAAGATTCTCGTGGGACCTCCCTCACAGTCGGAGTAACCTATGAGAGTAAAAAGATTGTCAATTATATATCAATGTACTTCATCATAGCAACCCTAGTTACAAAATACAAATAAAAATATGTAAAAGTCTACGTACAATCGGGCTATCACTCTGAATCGAGACGCCTGTAACCTTACGCCACCGAACCGGTGTCAGGACATCATCAATAGCCACACCCTATATAATAAAGTGCAAGTAAAATATTTATTACTACACACAAGTGGCATACATATGCATGCATAATTAATCTTAAACAATTAACTACCTTTCCTTTGTCGACACCTAATGAAGGAACCCCCTCACACCCCCCACTGATGTCGGCTGTAGCTTGCAAGAACACAATAAGATGACAATATATATTAGTAAATGTATGAATTTTATATATATATATATATATATATATATATATATATATATATATATATATATATATATATATATATATATATATATATATATATATATATATATATATATATATATATATATATATATATATATATATATATATATATATATATATATATATATATATATATATATAATTCATAATTTTCAAACACTAATTTAATTAAAATTATAACCGAATACAAATAAATTTGTACCTAGTCTCTCAATCACCTACCACGATCAGGTGTCCTAGCATAAGTCCTAGGTAGCGAAGGGACCATGCCAACAATACCAAATCTGACCTATAAATATATATTTGCAATAATGAGATTAGTAGACTGGTGCAACATAGAGTAATAAATATACAAAATAGGATGATAGCATAATAAAATTACAAATTGATTGAACTAAAATTAAAACTTACATCTGGCGATCCCTCCTCTGGAATAGTGGGCTAGGTCAACTAAGAAACAAAAGATTCTCGTGGGACCTCCCTCACAGTCGGAGTAACCTATGAGAGTAAAAAGATTGTCAATTATATATCAATGTACTTCATCATAGCAACCCTAGTTACAAAATAAAAATAAAAATATGTAAAAGTCTACGTACAATCGGGCTATCACTCTGAATCGAGATGCCTGTAACCCTACGCCACCGAACTGGTGTCGGGACATCATCAATAGCCACACCCTATACAATAAAGTGCAAGTAAAATATTTATTACTACACACAAGTGGCATACATATGCATGTAGAATTAATCTTAAACAATTAACTACCTTTCCTTTGTCAACACCTAATGAAGGAACCCCCTCACACCCCCCACTGATGTCGGCTGTAGCCTGCAAGAACACAATAAGATGACAATATATATTAGTAAATGTATGAATTTTATTGCTCTAATTGATAGAGATTTAAGCATGTACACCAAATGATATAAAAAAAAACTAATTAGTACATAATTTATAATATAACATATAGTCATCAAGGCCAAATGAAATGGCTGAAAGTGTAGATTCATCCACCTATCTCACCTCCTCCTGTGTCATTGACTGAACATAAATGGAAAAAATATATACATAAGTGCATCTAATCATTAAAACTAATCTAAATAAATAAATTATTTTAAAATTAAATAAGTCATGTGACAAATTTATTTATAATGTTTACTCTTACCATATCAACAAGAGTCAATGGCTCTACGTGCACCTCCTAAGCACTCTCATGAGATGTAGATGCTCCATGAGGTGTTGCAGCCTCTGCAACAGCCTCTCCTGTATCTCCCTCATCAATATCATGAAACTGATATATATCAGAATTAGTAAGCGATTCGAGGCACATATGCCTGCACATAATGCACATATGGGGCTCACATACATGTGAACTCCGATGAGATGTCGATGCGCCAACAGCATTCACAGGAGGCAACACTGACCTACTCTGTGTGATCAACTGATCACTCAGTAAATGAATGGCCCTAATAGTTAGTTTAACAACCTCATAAATGATATCGAGATGCTGCACTAGAGGAGGGGGTGTGACATCAATGGGGGGGACAAAGGTAGTGGCCTTTCAGTGCTAGGAAGATGGCCTAGTCTGAGGTGCTCCTCTGCCTATGCCCATGTTGGGCCTCATACTTCAATAATCAACATGGTGACCAAGCACAAACTCAACATACAATTTTTTAAGGAAATAAAATGGGACCTCCAAATTGCTATGTGGTGGTTTATCAAAAACCATCCACCAGTGATCCCAAAAGTTTGTGCCCATCGCTTCATTTGTGCACCATTTTATTGATAATTTGGGCTTTTTGGGGTCAACTGGTATTCCGGTTTTAGGATCAACAAAAAGGGCAGCTATATCTTCCTTACTTATATTAAGGGCTGCAATCCCATCATGGTCAAGCCCATCATCAAATTGGGCGTGCATATCATCACACCAATGAAGAGCATCATTATGTTGCTGTGTGAATGTGTCGATATTTCCAACAATTGTATTTAGTGTGGCAAGCATGGGACCTAATGTAGGTATATTTTGATACATGTTTTGGAAACCTCGTACTATGTTCAAATTTTCTTCTATCAAATCCTGTAAAGATTTAGGGTTTAGCTATGGGGGATTTTTTTCGGTATTATTATTTGGAGGGTTATTTTCTTCATTGTTGTCAGCCATGCCTGATTAAATAAAAAACAAATCTAAGTTTCAAATATTATTACAAATATAAATACAAAACCCTATTTTCTTTAAAAATGCTACATTTATAATGAAAATGAAATAAATTAATAAAAATATGAAATTAACTACTTACCGAATATACTCGGAGTCAAATTTGGGGTTTCCAATATCAGGTATCCAAAAATATATCAGGTATCAGAAAAATGCAGTTAGAAACTTGAAGAAATCATGCTAGGAAATGAAGAATAGGGCTCACGGGTGTCAGATATATGCCACATTTATCGGGTACCCAAAAATATCAAGTACCTGATATTTTTTGGTACCCGATTAGGTATGTGCTTTGGTGGCAGCTTTGCCCAGGTGTACTGACACCCAGGCCTACTAAAAAGTCAACAAGCACTTTCATGCACTTTTGGATGAGTGAAAAGTGAATATTTTTGACATCGCCATTTTTTGGCCCCTCATGATCTTGCACAGACCCTAATGTTAGATTTACCATTTGTGTTAAATCTTCCATGCTAATTAGATTTCAAAAATACAAAAAATTTGCAAAATCTCTTTCAAAATACAAAAATATTCATGCTTTGTGTTTTCTTAGTTTAGTTCATTTTCATTATATTGGTTTATGAGCTTTACTACTATTAGTCCTACTTATAACATTCTGGTTAGATGAAGTTGCAGACTAATGGGTGACTTTGATCTTGAGTCTTCCTTTCCTTTCCTTAGGATCCCAGATGATAATTTAATTCTTCATGATTCCAATCCTATTATGGAGAAAAAATATTTTCACTCATCTCATGATGAGGATGATTCTTTAAGAGTTCCTCTTGAACAAGTCCAAAAGCTTTAAAATGAACTTGATAAAATAGGTAATTGGCTTCTTCAAGAAAACCATAATCAAGATTCTATTCAAGCTATAGAGGCTCTTAAGAAATTTTTTCATGATAGTGATCAAGGTGTCAACCTCTTGCATGGTATTACTCACCTCGTGCATTCAAATTTTAAACCTTGAGCTCAAGAAGCTCAAGATTTAGAGTTGATTCCTCCTATCACTAGTGTAGAACCTTCTTCTATTGATTTACTTAGTGTTCCTACCTATACTCCTTCTTTGGTGACTATGAAGGTTCCTTCTATTCCTATGAGTGTTCATCCTATTTCCCTTCCTATATCGCAACCTTCTTATCATAATGTTCCTTTTATTTATTCCAATCCACTTCCAACTATAGATCCAAGTGTTCCTCCAATTGTGTCTTCTATTCCTGCAGCTTCTTACACTTTACCCAGTGTTTCTAATGTTGTAAATTTAGTTGGGTTAGATATCTAGATGTTTTCATTATGGAAACATATGATCTACATGAAGATCACATATGTCAGAGATTAGTTATGTTAGAGTGCAAAACTAAATTGTCTAAGTGTAAGAAATATTTTCCAAGTCTAACCAGAGATAGTTTTGATTGGTGACATCGATAGAAGTTCAATGCTTGCACACTTGAACATGGATATTATGATGCATATTGAAGACTCAATTAAGAGCACAACTTTGTATGGCATGTATAGAATAATTTATTGTAGTATTATAGGAATAGAGTTGAAGCTGATAGGTTAGAAAAGAAGACAAAATTGGTAAATAGTTAACGGGTTATTTTTTTTATCAAAATAATGTCTTAATCATATAAAGGGATGACATCTTAGATGTTAACTTTTGGGTAGCACGTGTTAAAATGTATTTGGTAAAGTGCTTTATGTTTAGTAAAGGCAATTGTAAAAGTTATTATTCCTAATAACTTGTATAAATGTAAGACATATGTAATGCGAAGGATATAGATGAAATAGGTGAACATATGTATGTGAAATATATTGATGCAAAAGTGTGAAAGTCAAGAAAGAAATATAAGGTTATCTACCTTTCCCTATTTTTTTAAACTAGAATTATTGTACATTACATGTTTGGGCAGTGGGCGCATCTTGTAATCATTTGATTTTGTTCCACCAACTCTTAGCAAGGTTGAGACTTCTAACAAGGCCTAGAGTCCCTTAATCAGGATTGAGACACTATATATATGTAACAAGCTCCTAACAGGGTCAACATCTTTAACATGATACTTTTTTATTAGTGGATCTTTTTGGGTACCATCCCCATCGGGGTTTTCCCTTGGCCAAGGCTTCCTCGAGAACAAATAATGTGTTATGAGTTCATTTTCTTTATCATTATGCATGTTCTTTACTTTACTATGTTATGCATGTATCTAGATAATCTATTATATCCATAATTGGGAAAAAGTAAGAGTTTGTAGAATACTGATTCACCCCCCCTCTCAGTATTCCCTCTTTCTAAGAATTGGCATAAGAGCTTAGTTACTTGGGAAAGAATCATTTAGAGAAAGCATAGAAGCTTTAGTAAGATCTCTATGGATATGGATTTGCTACAAAAGAATCTTGAAGATGGTCTTGAAAAGATTGATATACTTACTGAAGAAAGAGATACTCTGAAAGGAAAATATGATGATGCAAAGAACCTTATTGAGAAGCTGAAAAAGAAGCTGGAAGAACTGAAATCAGAGAAGGAATCTACAATTCAAATTGAAGATTCTGATGATAATCTGGAAAATGAAAATGAGATCCTTAAACATGAATTAAAGATAGTAAATCTGAAATTGAGTTTGAAAGATGGAAACAACAAGAATGAAGAAAATCTAAAATCTGAGAATGAAAATCTGAAATCTAAGAAAGAAGATTTGAAATCTAAACTTTGTAAAGTGACATCTGAACTTGAGAAAACCAAATTGCAGTATGCTGAACTTGAAAAGTACAATACAATTATGAAAGGTGAAATGACTCAATCTAAGCAACAACTTGATAGAATATATTCCACTAGTGAGAATATTGATGAAAAAATGTCTTATCAGAAGCCATTCTATGATAAAACTGGTCTTGGATTTAAATCATCTAAGATAAGTGTAGAAAGAAAGGAACTAGATCTGAAATTTTTTAAAAACATAGAAGAAAAGAAATTTGATGAAGCTAACAAATCTAAGGATACACCTATGGAAGAAGAACCACATAGACAAGAAGAATCACCTAAAGGTATGCAGAGAGAATTTAAAGGTAGATGTTTTGCATGTAATACTTTTGGTCATATGAAGAAAGATTGTGTAGGTAAGTAATTTAAACCTCTTAATGGTTATTGTTATAATTTTTATGGTTTTGGACATAGAGCTATTGAATTTAAGAAGCCTAAATTTAATGATAATAATAGTAGTAGAATGTTTAGAGATACTAACCATGCAGATAAGAAACCTCCTAAAGATATGAACAAAAGAAATGGAGTAGTATATTATACATGCAGCAAGGTTTGACACATTGCCAGGAATTGTAGATCACAAATCAACTAGACTGGACAGAGATATGGAAACAATGGAGTAGTTTTCCAGATATGCAAAAAATTTGGTCATACAACAAGGTTTTGTAGAATAAACAATACGAGAAACCCTAATTCTAGAATTCATACAAGGAGAAATGAGAAAGCAAGCAACAGTCAAAGAGGATGTTGTAGTAATTCAGAAGAAGTAAATTTTGTTAAAGCCACATATCAAGGAGACACATTAAGCATTGTAGGTAATCAGAAAGGTGAAGTATCAAATAGTAAGAGTGAATCTCTTCCTAACCCATCTCAAAGTACTTAATTCATAAAGAATGCATTATAATAGGAACTTAGGATAGTGTACAAGTTAGTATAGGATGACTTGATTCTTGCACAGTTAATGTAAGGTAGTATATGATGTAATGATGCTATGGTTAAGAGAACATGAGCTAATATGAAGTTATGCAAGTTCACAAGAAGTTTTAAGTTTTGTAGGAAAAAAGGAACAACTTTCTGGAAAGAAGCAACAAAAGAATTGAATGTGATGCCAAAATCTTGTGACATTGAATGGTTAAAAGCTTATGATCGGTATTGTTTGATCATTAAAGTGAATACAAGTGTTAAGGATATCAATATAGTAGTGATTGGAAGCAGTTTGCAAGGATTTGCTAAAAGAACTTCATGTCAAATATACGCAAAGCCCTAAATCATGTAATTAAGGTATTTTACTAAGAAAATCTATTAGTTAGTTAGAGAATCTACAAAAGATATGGATGTTTCATTGGTTCATTGTATAAGAGATAAAATTAGACATAAGATTAAAAGGGAACCATAGAAACCTTGGAAGAAGACCCTAAATTAGCATTGTTGTTTGTACTAGACAAAATTTTACATTTAGAGAATTTTAGAAGCTATTTGGGATGCAAACTTGAAACCCTAAGTGAAAGTAATTTTACTAAGGAGTATGACAAGCTTTATAATCAAGATATGTCATTGAAATTAGGGATTGAACATTTGAAATATAATGAAATCATAAGGTATTCACTACAATACAAATTTGATGATGAAGAATGCACCAAGATAATTTTTAGCAGAATTCGTAATGGGAAGGTTTGGTTAGATGATAGAGTGATTGATATAATTGTAGATCTAATTCATGATGTAACTGGTTTGTCAAATAATGGAGTTATACCATTCAATGAGAAAAATTTGAGAAAAATAGTACTGGATAATACTAAGTCATCCTAAAATGGTAGAGGAATAGTGATTAGTAAGATTCAACAAGATGATGTTAGATATCTATGTAAGATCTTAACATATAAATTTTGTGTTAACTCTAGAGAAGATGATATGGTAGCTGGTATAATTCATGCAGCCTATTTGATATGTGTTGATAAAGTGCAAGTAGACATGTGTGAAATTTTGAGGATTTAGTTATTTGAGAACCTATAAAATATTAAGAAGACAAAGAAATCTCAATTTAGATTCTCATCCCTGATCACTTATATGTTTTTCCATTTGTTAAGAATATTTCCTTATACTATTGGTGAATATTGGAATGATAACAGGATCATAATGGAAAGAATCAATAAAGTATATATGGGACATGCTATAGACAAGGTCAATGAGAGTGCAACTTTGGTAATCAAAACATTTCTAAACTTGATGAAGAATAGATCAAGAATTTCACAAGCTATTGTTGAGAAGTATAAAAATGAAGTATGCCTTTATGGTTGACACACTTTACATACATTGAAGAAGTTGAACCTAGAGTAGAATTCATAGACCCTCTTGGTTATGAAATTTATGAAGTTGAAGCAGAAGAATATGTAAATAGATTGTTGAAATATAAGTTGGATGTAAATAGAAATAGATTTGGGAGTTATGAGGAGAACTTCAACTCTGTAAAGTCTATTCAAGAAGAAAATATATCTAAGAAGAGAGTAGAAAGTACCATCAAGAAAATTCTAAAGGATATAGGTATGATAGAACAAGAATTCATAATTGTAAAGAATACATCAGAAACACTAAGAGACATTGGACAAAAGGAAGTTTTGTCTATTCCACCATTGTTAGCAGTTGTAGATGAGACTAGAAATTTGCAGCATGTAGTAAAAGTGGAGAAAGTTGAGAAGGAATAGGAATTAAGAAAATCAACAAGATCCTCCTCCACTCCACCAGGGAAAAGAGTAAAGGAAATAACTACTAGACCAGGTAAGAGACATAAGACATTAGTTTCCCTAGTGAAAATGTAAGTAACAGAAATTAAAGATGATGAGGATACAAAAGTTAAGAAGAAGAAATGGAAGCCTAAGATTGAAAAAGTAAATGATCAAATTATTAATGATAGAGATTTTTCAAAGAGGAACAAGTATTATGATCTCTATAACTATTCAGAGAGATTAAACTTGGAAAATGTAGTTGTGAGGCATATGATCCTAGCTGACAAGAAATTTGATACAATTCAAGGAAAGATACCTGATGATTTATTTGAAAAATTAGTAAACAAGAAGAAGAGAGCAGTTGAAGAAGATAACAAGATCAGAGAGAAATTTGTGAGAAAGATCTGTGACATCAGAGATGAAGACCACTTCTAAGGCATCATGAAAGAGCTAAATATTCATTTGAGGACTAAAAGAAGAACAATTTTGATAATAGGAGGTAATCATGAGGAAATAAATAAGGAAGTTGAGCAAGCTATTGTAAAGGTAATGACAACAAGTGTTGGTAAGCACTCTAGTGTAACATAGAAAGCTATGTAAGTTGATCATCAAAAGAGTCCCTCTCCACCACCTTTAATTAACATTGAAGATGAAATAATGAATGTGGAAGGAACTAATATCACAGTGAACACTAATGACAATCCTTTTAGCAACCTAGAGAACATTGTTGATAATTGGGCTTTAGAAGAGCGGGATAGGTCAATTGAAGAAGAAGGAAAGGAAATAAGGAAAGAAGAAGAGAAACAAGCATAAATTCAAGTTAATAAAGAGATTCAAGGATAGAAAGAAATACCAGGCCAAGTGGAATTCAATCCTATCCCTGAGATTGCAGCAAAAAATCCACAAATTGAATCATTTTTTTCTGATATTGGACAAGAAGTTGACGATGATGATGAAATAGAGTTGATCTCATCCCTAAAGAAGATAATTGGAAAGAACAAGAAGGTGAAAATCCTTGAAGGATTATTACAAGAAGTAAAAGGTAAATTATAGAGTGTTGTGAACAATCAAGTAATAGAGACAGATCCATAGATAAAAGCTAGAGAAGTGATGAAGACATTTGACAATGAGTTCACAATTTTGTTAGATATTTCTATAGTGAAGGCTGAAGTAGCCTATGAGGCCATTATTTCTAAATATAAGTAAAAATATCATAAATGATATCAATAATTTGGATGTGTGCATAAAATATTTGAGAAGGAATTTGGATAGTGTAAAAGCTTTGTATGTACAGTGTAAAAATAAAGACAATAATGTATCATAATTAATAGAGAAGATTAGAGAAAAAGAGGCAGAAATTAAGTCAGAGTTAAATCTATTAACTAGCCCTAATGTAAAGATACTTGATATTGAGAAAAGAATCAGTAAAATTAATGATGAAATAAAGATTCTTAATGATGAAAAAGATAGGAAATTGAGAAGATTCACTCTTCTAAGAGAGCATGTTTCAATCAAGATAAGTATCATTGAAGGACAATTGGAAGAATTTATTTCATCAAAGACATCTTATGAGAAGTTTAATTTTGCAAACCTTCATGCATGTGAGATCACATCTTATGGTCTATGTGCACTACTCAGTGTTGGAGACACCATTAAGAAGGCATGGGAGAAATAATTAGAAAGCATAAAAGTGAACTTTGTAGATTGTGTTGCAAGCCTGCTAGCTCTGCAATTTTGAATCAAGGTAAAACAATTTTAAGAACATAGTTTTGGCACTCTTTTTTGTCATTTTTGTCAAAGGGGGAGTGATAGTGTATATATATATATATATATATATATATATATATATATATATATATATATATATATATATATATATATATATATATATATATATATATATATATATATATATATATATATATATATATGAAGATAATTTTTTCTATGGTGATAATTTTGAGTTCTAAAATATTTGAGACTTAGCCAATTATCTCATATGTTGCCACCAATGACAAAGAGGGAAATTGTTGGAAATTTGGCTGAGTTAGATATCTATATGTTTTCATTATGGAAAAATATGATCTACATGAAGACCACATATGTCAAAGATCGGTTATGTCAGAGTGCAGAACTAAATTGTCTAATGGTAAGCAATATTTTCCTAGTCTAACCAGAGATAGTTTTGATTGGCAATGTCGATAGAAGTAAGTTCACTACTTGCAGACTTAAAAATGGATACTATGATTCATATTGAAGACTCAAATGAGAGCACAAGTCTGTATGAAATATACAGAAGAAGTTATTCCAGTATTACAGGAATAGAGTTGAAGCCGACAAGTCAGAAAAGAAGACATAATTGGTAAATAGTTAAGGGATTATTTTGTTTATCAAAATAATGTCTTAATCATATAAAGGGATGACATCTTAGATGTTAACCCTTGGGTAGCACATGTTAAAATGTATTTGGTAAAGTTCTTTATGTTTAGTAATGCCCACTGTAAAAGTTATTATTCCTAATAACTTGTATAAATGTAAGACATATGTAATGTGAAGGATATAGATGAAATAAGTGAACATATGTATGTGGAAGATATTCATGTGAAATTCAAGAAATAAGTATAAGGTTATGTACCTTGCCCTATTTTTCTAAACATGAATTATTGTACATTACATGTTTGGGAAGTAGGCTCATCTTGTAATCATTTGGTTTTGTTCTACCAACTCTTAGCATGGTTGAGGCTTCTAACAAGGCCAAGAGTCCCTTAATCAGGACTGATACACTATATATATGTAACAAGCTCATAACAGGGTCAACATCCTTAACAAGATACTTTTAGATTAGTGGATCTTTGTGGGTGCCATCCCTACTAGGGTTTTCCTTTGGCCAAGGTTTCCTCGAGAAAAAATAATGTGTTATGAGTTCATTTTCTTTACTTTTAAGCATGTTCTTTAGTTTACTATGTTATGTATGTATCAAGATAATCTATTATATCCATAATTGGGAAAAATTAAATTTTTTTAGAATACTAATTCACCCCCCCCTCTCAATATCCCCTATTTCTAACATCTAATGTTGCTATTCCTCATGTTTCCTCTAATGATTCAACAATCATCAGTTTGGCTCAAACTCTATCTTCCTTACAACACCAACTTTCTTTCTTAACTCAAGTTTAGTATTCCTAAATGTGACATGGGAGGTCCTTTGTCTCGAGATATCATTTTTACTACTATTCCTTAGCAAGTTGATATGCCTCATCTTGAGAATTACAATAGAAAAGGAGATCTTGTTCATCATGTTAAAACATTTCAAATCCTTTGTAGTGATTATTCTCATGATCATAGGATTTTAGCCAAACTATTTTCTAAAAATTTCTGTGACAAGGCCCTACAATGGTATTGTTTCTTGCCTCCTTATTCTACTGATTCATTTCAACAACTTGCCAGCTATTTTATTCAACAATTTCAAAACATCATTTCCCCACATGTGTCTTTGACTGATTTGATGCATTGTAAACAAAGTGCTAATGAAAAATTGACTGAATTTATTGGTATATTTAAGCATTTGCATGCTCATATTTCCTATCCTATTCCTAATATTGATATTCAATGTATTTTTATTTCAAAATGGAAAAAGGATATTAGAGATAAGATTCTTCTTAGTGAATTTACCTCTTTTCAACAACTTTGTGTAGCGCTTCATCATTATCAATGACAGGTGAGTCAATTTGAGAGCACCACTCCAATGGCTCCTATTCTAGTTGATAAAAGTGATTCCTTCTCCTAATCCAAACAAATTTAAAAAAATCAACAATTATATCAAGATAAACAAACAAAGAATGCAGTTGCTAATCAAGTTGCTATTGCATCTCACAATGCCTCTTCTGCATCCACTTCTTTTTAATTAAATCATATGTTTACTCCTCTTTCTGAATATTTACATGCTATTATGAATAGGTTGTTAACTGATAATATGATTACTTTTCCTCCTATTTGACCTCTTTTACGTGCTATGATTTCATCTAAATTTTTTGATCCTAAAGCTTTTTGTCAATATCATCATTAGAATGGTCATGATACTAAGAAGTGTTATCCTTTAAAATATAAGGTTCAATATTTAATTGATTCTAATGCCTTATCTTTTGAGAATCTTGATAGTAGTGGGAACAAATCTATTTCTCCTCCTAATCAAAACCTTCAAATCAATACGAATCCTTTACCTATGTATGATACTAATACCATTTCTCAGTCATCTTCTATGGAAATTGTGTATGATTCAAAGATGGATGATCTTAATCACATTGTTAATCAAGTGGATCATGTTGGTCAATCTATATCTCCACCTCAAACTCAACCTCAGCTTCAACCTCAAGTTCAATCCCAATCCCAACCAAAGCCTAAGCCTAAATTGAAAACTCAACCTAAACCTCGACAACAACCTAAGAATAAAAGACCTCAGGAACTTTTGATTACCTTTGATGATTCTAAGACTATTAAAGTTGTTGATGGTCCCCTTTATATTTATGCTAGGATTTCTCAGAAACCTACTCATGGTTGTCTTGTTGATCCTACATCCTTAGTTAGTGCTATTACTGAAATAAATCATTTTATGAAAAAATTGCAACATGATTCTTATGATACATTAGATGTGTGGATTCAAACTTGTAATGGTTTTCTTTATCCATCATTTAGTTCTATTAACTTTCTGGTTGAACTTTGTGGAAAAATTATGAACACTACCTTTGTTGTTGTTCCTACTTCTGATCAATTTCAAGTTAAGCTTGGTTTGTCATGGTTAAATGCCATGCATGATGTTTCTTCACCTATCCATAAATGTCTTAAATTTTTTCATGATGAAGAAGTGAAGACAGTTAATCATAGTTTATATCAACCTTCTAGGCCTAGAGATTATGCTGCTCTTGATTTCTTTTGGGCTTCATTACCCAATTCATGTCCTTCTCAACCTGATAATCTTTTATTTTCATATCAAGCCTATCATCATGGTAAGATTATTGAATTAAGAATACTTCCTATGGATCTTAATCATGGTCTTTTGCCTACACCTTCTATACCTCCTTTAACTATGGCTTCTAGTTCTGTTAATCAAGTTCCTACTATTGTTGATAATCCTATTGATCTTCCTAAAGAACCTGTGAAGGATCCTGTGATTGTTCCTCCTAGTTCTCAACCTATTTCATGTAAAAAAAAGTGTAATCGATCTACTAATGAATTTTTTAACAAGCATTATGCTCAAGCTAAATCTCATAATTCTGCTCCTCAAAAATTTGTGCCTTCTTTAGATAAACCCATGCATGATGTGTTAGAAGATGTTAATGATGTTAAGATGTATGATTGTGATGATTCTATTCATATATTAGATTCTATTTTGATTAATCTAGATGAAGAAGATATTCTTGATGATGTTAATGATGAATATGAGACTATTAACATTGACATTGATTTACCTAATATGATTTTATCATAATTAACACTTATACCTAGTATCAAACATTCTTATTCTCAAGAGGATCCTTGTTTGGAATTGGATATATTTCCTACTATGTTGGATATAGTCCCTCTTGTGAGTTACTCACCTTTTGTAAATGATATAGAATGAGATAGGGAGAGTAGGTAGCATGCTTGATCAGCTTGTCCTTTATGGTAGTTTTGCTGTGTGATTTCCTATTGTATTGTGCTTCTCCAATCATGTGTTTGGTAAATATTGTTAGATTCTTTTATATGACCCTTGTTTCTTTGTTGGTACAAGATGATAAAGTAATTGAACCTATTTTACAATTCCTCTATATGTATCTCTTTTCTTCTATATGTTTTTCATGTTATTTTGTGCCTATTCTATTGTTCATAAATGTTTCCTTGTGTAATTCGCTTGGATTCAAGATGTGGTAGCACTGATTCTTTTTGGTCTCCATGTCATGGTCTGAAAAGATTCTTCTTTGTATATCTTATGTGATCTTTCCTCCTTTGTGATTGTAGTTGTACTTTCTTTGGGGAATGATGTCAATTCATTTGCAATAATATTATATATATAAATTATCTTATGATCATACTAACCCCACAACAATTAGATCCCTTCTATGTTCTCTGTATGTTTCTGTGATATTTTCCTTCATTTGTCTTCATTTGGGGGCATCTCATGGTGGAAACGTAATCAGTGGAGTTGATTATGTTTCTTTTAAATCCATTCTCCTGTTAAAGTGTTAGTAATGACTTTAATGTGGGGGCATACACTCTTCTCACTTATTGCACACATGTACTTTTCAAAACACATATATGTTAGGAATGGGAACACTGAGAGAGGGGGTGAATTAGTGTTCACTGAACTTTAACTTTTCTCTTTAATCTTTATGCTTAAGTACTGAATTAAACATTCACATAAACACATGAAACATAAGAATAACACATGACACCAATATGATTATGGGGAAAACCAAATAGGTAAAAACCCTGATGGGAATTGACACCCACTAATATTTTACACTAGTGTTTTGTGATCCTTGCTAGAAGATCCTTTATCTTGTTAGGAGTAACTTTACAATTCTTTTAGTGTAGTAGACCTAGTTAAAGGTTGGACCCTATTAGGATTCTTTTACAATGATCCCTATTAGGGGAGTGGACTCACTATGTTAGAGCTCATTTCTCAAATGATGAAGGCTACAACCTTCTTTTATCAAATACACACTATATCTGCAAGGTAAACTGTCACTATGACACTGCTTGTCAGATCATTTCCTTGGCGTGCTCATTCTTTGAGCTCTAGAAAAGCTCTAATACATCATATTATGACTTCACATACCTCTTCTCTACTTATCACAACTATCTTCCAACTTCCATACCGATTACAATGGGTGCATCTCATATTTATACGCTCATACAAACAAAACAATTAGGTCGGCCCTATAACTAATTACAAACAACACTTCCAAGTGAATTGGCTTAAGTGTGCTTACAATTATACATGTACATATGTCAGAAACCTAAATAAAATTGGTGCATAGCCTCTACAACATTACATCATAGACGCAAACCAAAATAGTTACTGTTGGCTCCATGCTTTGTTCTTTGTTGGCACACACTGGCTGTGCAACTACAACTGACTGTAACTTTCATATCATTTCATATCTTCTTATGTGCTCTTAGAATAAACATGAGTATAGTGTAACAAATTTAACTCCTAGGGTGCATATCATAATTCATCCGTACACATGGATGTAGATTCTCTGATCTGTCAGAACTCTGTATGTTGTTTAGTCTTTAACACTTAACTGAATTCTGATCTTTACACTTAGTGCGCTCACTCCAAAATACTATATGAGTTTGTTTCCATAATGAAAACACTATCTATAGTCATATAATTTAGTATACACAACTTTCCAACAATCTCCCCCTTTTTCATTGATGGCAACAAAGGAATATGGTCAAGTCTCTAACTATTCCTTTACACAAAATTTTTTATCTTCTATACATCTTTATACATAAACTTATATCTCCCTATACATATATGTACTCCATATTCTATACAAGTCCCCCTTTGACATTAATGACAAAGGTGCATCAAAAATTATATCGACATACCCTTACTGAGGGAACACATCTGGATATGCAATCTTGAGGTTCTGGATCTCCTTCTTCCAAAAGGTTATCAGAGAATTGACTATTTGTAGATGGGCACATAATGCATATTGAAGCTTCTCCATCTTCTCCAATTCTATTCTAGGACCTTGATCATAGGTCACCATGGTCACATCAATCTCTTTTATATTATGATTGAGAATGTCTAAGGAGGGTGCGAGAGCATTTCTTAATTATGTCTGCCTATACCTTATCTTCTCCATTTCCTTCTCTACCTTTTCAATTATGTCTAACTAACCTTGATAGACATTGCTACACATGTTTACATTAGTAGATGATTTTAGCACTAAGTTCTTTACCTACTTGATCATTGCCTCTACAACTTTGATCTTCTTGAGATGGGCATTAGTGAACTTGTCCTAATCCCTAGATACTACTATGACTTTCCTTCCTTGATCTACAAACTCCTTCAATGATGCCTGACTAGACTTAAGAGAGTTTAATTCTAGTGAAAAATTACTCATGAGCTCATTGAGTCTCTTGTTTAATTACTCATCCTCTGCTACTATGGCCGTAGATTCTTCTAGGCTTGAGAAATTCACTTTGAACTATGAGATGACTATGCTCACATCATCAATGGAATGTACCTTTACCAAATTCTTATCTTCTTGCAACAATACTTATTGATACTACTAGGAGAGGGTTCCTCATTAATTTCTTCTCCTTAGCCTTCTCCATATCTAGGACACTAAACTTAATCAGGCCTTCTTCCTTCTAGGAGTCCAAACTACTTGTGTCAGGTGTCAAACTTAACAACAATGCTGAGGAGGGAGTGATGGGAGTTTTTTCCATCAACTCTTTCTTCACCTTGACTAAATAAATAGAAGGTTCATCTTTACTTTCCTTTTCTCCTTCTTTCTTCTTTTGTTCATCAGATACATCTTGTATGAGTACTTCTTCTTGCTAAGTAGGAGGTGTGTTGTTGCATAAAATTTTTGCTTCCTCAATACTAACAAATTCTTCCTCAAACTTATCCAAGTCCTTATCAATAGCTACCATGGCTATTTCCACATTATCTATGATGAATGTACCATCCTTGAGTGATCCTGACATGGGCGTAAACTTTTCTACTTCTCTCTGAGTTCCTACTATGGGAGCAGAGTCCCGAGGACCTATCATTGGTACATTAGTGAGCTCTGCCACTTTATCTTCATTCTTGAATGCATGAGTGATGGGCACAGTAGGTGGACTTATGCATTTTTTCAATAATACCTTCTCCAATGCTTTTTTTATCTCCTTCATTATCAGCTCATAGTCCTTGTTCATGATATGAAGAGTTCTCATGTTTGACCTTAGGTGCAGCTTCACCAAGTTCAATATCAATGCTTCTTCTTCTTTGGAACATACTGGTAGAGTATCTTGTAACACTTTTTCTTTTATCCTTTGATCTTCTTCATTTGCTTGTCTCTTCAAGGTATCTATTGGTTCCCAAAATGGACTTTATGCTCTAACAAGAAACTAATACATCTATAGATTTTTGGGATGGGTTAGATCTGAATATTGAGCTCTAAAGATGATTGGACCAAATATAGGCACAAGATTGCCCTCTACACTTCTGGCTTTGCAAAACCAAGGAGGGTGCTCCTAATGTAGAAATAAAACTTTCTTTACTAATTCACTGACTGGATTTTAAATGTAACAAATAAATGATAAGAGAAACCTAAATGATAACCATTCATTCATAGATCTTTCACTATCACTAGGTAGTAAACTGCTCTGCAAATCATTGTAATTCAAAGACTTTCCACAATTTTATATTTAAAGATGGAAATACTAGTAAAACCTTTTCAAACATTACTTTCTGTAAGGACACCATTGATGGCCAGTGTCTTAGCCATTGGGTAGCACTTCCACTACAAGATTGTTATATATGAACAAAATATTGAAATCTGAAAGATTGTAACCTTTTGAAAATACTAATCACCCTCTGGTGGATTTTATCATAAGATCCCTAGGTTCACACTAATTAATGGTGTATCCTTAAGTAAAAATTTAGAGAATTTATGTCATATTCAGAGCTTATTTAATTTGATCATGACTCAGAGCTGAGAAATATAAACATACAGACATAGATTTATCTATGCAATGAATTGGAACAATTCATAATTCAACAAGAACACTCAAGGAGAGATATAAACCCTAGATTTATTTCAAATATTATATCAGTATTCATGCATACAAAATTCTTTACAATGCAACCCTTCTGAAATAAACTTGAACCAAAAATTAATTGTTCTTCTATAGAAATATTCCTAAATATAGTCTATGATATCCCAGACTCAAGAAGCGTATTAGTTAAATTGATCAAGTTCCCAGTCCTTTTTCACTGATCCTGGTAATCCTTTTATAGAAAAATAAGGATTGCAAATGAGCTTCAAATCTTTGTAGAAAAGACAAGAAAGGAGTTCTCATATAGGACAAAAAATGAAAATAGAAACTTTCTTGTTACAAATCCTCAAAATGGATTATTAAGATGAGTGCCAAAATCTTGTAACAACTCCCAAGGGCAGTTCAACTTCTACCAGGTGTTACATCCATGCCTATGATAATTGCTTGATGTCTTTATCCTTGTTAGCTTTGATTTTGAGGGATTGGAGTACTGCCAACTGCTACTTCTTTATTTGATGCTTCTTCTTCTTCTGAACCTTCTAAGGGATATGTTGATTCCCAAGTCATATAGCTCTCTTCACTTGGCCAATGAAAGGTCAAGACCTCATCCCTTTTTGACAATAATTTGTACCATTCAACAACAACCTAGTGAACCTCTATTTTTTAATTAGCAAAGTGTATTCTAGCATCTTAAAGAAGGTCAATTAGTTGTACAAGGGGTGTGTTATCATCTGTACCTAAAATGGAATCCATTTTTGACAATACTTGCTCATCTATCTGTCCCATCCATTCATCTTTATCTTTAATAACCCCATCTACCTTGATCAGGCCTAGAAAAATTTGAAAATTATCTTCAAAGTACCTTACACATAAGATCTTTGATCTTCTCTTCAAACTCTCCCTATTTACCTCAAAATGAAAAAGATCTTTAACAAACCTATCAGTATTTTCTAGCTCTATATCTACAATACATTTTTCTTTGATTTTATCAAAAAATGGTTTCAAACTATCTCTTCTTGCAACCCACCTTTTCAAAATTTGGTCTATAGTAGCTACTTCCCTTTTAAAAGATGTCAAAATCTCTGCCAACTAATGGTCAATTTTGTACACTTCTTCAGGTTTTATATTTGCAACAAAATGTGAAACAACATTCTTTATCTTCTATTCAAACATTTGCTTTACCTTTTGATCAATGTCTTCCTCATCCATGGAAGGAGGAAGATGGGAAGGAGGAATTTCAACAATAGGGCTTGATGAGGAAGGCCCAGTAGGGGAAGAAGCTATCTGCATTTGTTCTAATATTTGTACTGGGCCATGCTCTCCCAATCTCTTCCTTAAATTTTCAATTAATGTATCTCTCTCGAATATCCCCTGCTTCAACTCACCATAAACCTTTAAAACTATTTCCAACTTTGAAGTGAGTTCATCCTTCTCCTTGGCTTCCTTTCCTAACACCTTTGCTATCAACTATGTTGTGGCCATTACCATACCTGATGCTTCTACCAAAGAAGTATTAGTAACCGTTCTTACAATCAAGCTCCCTAAAAGGTCATCTCTAACAATCTATTTTCTTTTGTTATGCTCATTCTTCCATAGGGACCACATAACAAAAGCTTGGTGATTGTCACTGAAGGTGACCCCTTTAATGGCCTATTCTACTTCCTCTTTGGTTTTATGGAAAAGGGTGGTCTATTTTATAACTGCATCCAGAACCACCACATCAACTATATCCCATTCTAGGAGGATTAGCACTCCTGATACTTTTACCATGTCTCTTCCCTATTCTAGAGTAATCTATTTAAACATTGTAATCATCTCTATTTTCAATTCCTCCTCTATAATTTGTAGATCTTTTTCTAGATTCTCTTCATGTTTCTTCTCACAAATTTCTTGAAACTACTTAATGTTTAATTTCCAAATAAATTGCATGAAAGCCCTAGTTTTAACAAAGGTGTCATCAGCCAAGAACTCATCACAAGCTTATTTAATTATTGTGTCTAGTTCTGTGCCTACCAATTCCCCTGTTGTTAGATCTAGTTTGGGCTCCTCTGGTAGTTCTAGAACTCCTTCATTTATTTCTTCATAGGTCATAAAAATTTGACCTAAAGGATCAACTTGTTGTACCTATTCTATAACCTCTTGGTCATTCAAAATCTTTAGAGGTGACTATGATGGAGAATAATTATCCTCAACATGCACTGGTCTTTACTCCACTTTTTGTTTCTTTGATGGAGGTGTGGAATCACTTATATCTTGAATGGCTTGAAAATGAGGTGAGTCAGGTACCTCTACAATGTCTTTCAGTTTCCCAATTTGCTGTGAAGTGGATGGGACATCCCTCTGACCTATTTTGTTTTGTTGCCTATACTCTGGTACTACAACATTGTAACCAATCTTCTTCTATACCATGTACCTCCCCAAGGGGTAATCCTTTTGCAAACATAGGCTTGCTCAATAACTATTTAGCCCTTTCAGGGTCATCCTTCATAAATTTTTCTTTCTTTTCATTTAGGGTTTGAAAAATCTTTTGAAAATAGTTCATGAGGGTATCTACTTTCTTCCCCATTAGAGTTATGCTTTTCAAGGGATCCCATCCTGAATCAAAATGTTGCATAAAATTCAATGTCTTTTTGTATACTAGCCATTTTTCTTTCCTAACCTCTTGGTCCTGCAACTTTGGGAGATTTCTGACAATATCTTTAGGAAACTTAAAAAAGTGATTAATGATTAAACATATCATTATAAAACCCGTCTAGGTTTGTTGTTCTAGAAATTGCAGTGGCCATAGAGTATGGTGCTAGGATTTTATCCTTGTGAACCCATCCACCTTTTGTAATTATGAAATGGTGAGCAATGGTAACATTTGGGAATAGAGTTCCCTTGTTTCTTCCAGTGAGAGCATATTCTTCAATATTCCCCAATTTTCTAAGGAATTTTGCAATACCAATCCAAAGGGGTACATGATAGGGCAATATGAAGGGGGTTCCCTTGAAACCATACAACCTGATGAAAGTTGATGCATGGTTGAAAATAACATCTCCCCAATTGTGTACAATATTCAAACTCTTATCAATCTAATTTGACCTAATGAGCTATGCCAATGTTGTTGGGACTCTTGGGTTGTCTGGGACAAACATCCTGAGTCTAGGTACAAAACATTTATCAAAATTTGTGAAACCGTTATCCTTTCTATCCCAAGTCATTGTGAGGCTCTATAATTGGACTGACATATCTTCACCATCCTTTTGTCTCATCAATTCTATTTCTTGCTCAAAATAACTTGCACCTTTAAACAAAAAACATGTACATCATGAAAGAATATGAGCAAAAGGGCCTATCATCTTCACTCTTTTGGATCCTTACTAATCCATTATGGATTAATTCAGCAATGAATGGAGCAAAGTCAAAAGTAATAGATAGATGTGGGTGTAGAATTTGAATCACCATGCACATCAAATGTATCAACATCCTCTCATTGACATCCTCTCCAAAAACCTGACATAATGACCAATATGCACCCTTAGCTCTGGAGTCAAAATATTCTATTTTAAAAGGCTCTTATGTATTCTATCCCATAATAACCATTTTACCAATTTTGGTGCATAAATCCTTCAATAACTTGGGCCTGAGATAATTCCTTTGTGCATTATATACTTGCCTTAGCTCTTCAAAATCAATACTTTCCAAATTATTGGAGGATTCACTTAACCTGAACAGCCTTTTGATTTCTTCAATAGAAATTTTTAATAACAATATTCCCTTTGCATCCCTAATCTCCCTAGTGATTGGGTCATAAGTTTTTGCCACCTAGATCATCAAGTCAACATCTAAAAAGACACCGGGTACCACAAGTTTTCCTAGGTCAGACTTCCATATATTACTTGTAGGGGGAGGGGAATTTCTTTGACTAAAACCTACTTTGAACAAGGCCAAACCAGTGATATCAGGATCACCACTTGTGTTGATTGTACCAATTTTGGCCTCTCTAATGTAATTTGTAGTGTCATACAGACCATTTTCTACCTTTACCCTAGTCTCCTTGGGAGTTAATTTTTTTGGCATTCACTAGGTTAGTTGTAGAGCTAGGAAGCAATTGTGTTAGGTCTTCATGCAAACCTCTGTCACTCTATTCAATTTTACAAGACAATTCTTTCCTTGGTGCCATTTTAGGGTTTATCTTAAAAAACCTTTAAAGGATATACAAATTACAGAACTATGATTTGTTTAGTAGGGAAGCAATTCATACAAGTATTTTACAAACCTCTTTTTGGAAAATCACTAGGAGACAATAGCCAGTCCTTTCAATTCTTCACGCTCAAGTCTCTGCAATTTTTTAATTTCTTTGTGTTTCTGAGAGTGCACAGAATTTTGATATATGAGCAATTAAAATATTCATTTAAGCAATTTATTTAGCACGATTCAACCATTACTTCTCTGAAAGAACAAAATGTCACTTCTCAATAGGAAACTTCAAATTCGCATCACCTTTATTTCTATTTTGAACTTGAACTGTCGATCTCCACTTCTTAGAATCTAACAACTGTCTTATGATCTCAAGGCTTGGAAAAAATTTATGCGATTATAAGATAACCGTTCAATCAAAACACATCACTAGTGGTCCCTTCTTTCTTAAAAAGAATGACCCACTTGATAGTTTCATGGCCTTGATACCATATCAATAGCTGTCATATGATCATATGAACCTAAAATATTCCACAAGATCATAAGACAGGCATCTGATCCTTTCTTTGCTGCTAATGCCTTTAGGAAAACTGGTCCCACTTGCCTTCAGCCAATCATGAGATAACAAGTCAAAACCTTTAAAAGGTGGACCTGTAAGACCTTTTCCTTTTAGCATCCACACTTACTGACAACTACCACATCAGTAAGACTTTTCAACCAATCATTATTGACCACATGCACACAGTTGGCAATGGACCCACTTCCCTTTTGTCACCTGAGAGTAATGTAAGATCGATGGTTGTCTTATGATCGCATGGCTTAGAAAGATTCCATGAGAACATAAGACCACCATTATATTTATCCCTCATTACTGATAGCTCTACAGATTCTTCTGACAATGGTCCCATCGAGATTAACCAATCAAGAATTTCCATGTCAACACAACCATCGGGTAAATACAAAATAATAACTTCTTGGTGTGAGCAAAGATTTAACACCATTTTCCATGTTAGCAAAGCTATAACCAATGAATTCTTGACACGTGTGTATATATATCATCAACCACATTTGACAACTGCACTATGCTTTATTTATAAGATCGATTGTTGTCTTATGATTGCATAGGGCTAAAAGATTCTATGAGATCATAAGATCACCGTCTGATCCTTTCTAATATTCAAAGCCCAAAAGAATACCAAAAAATTATAATGATAAAGTATTAAGGACTTAGGAAATATTAATATCACTGGGCCTTTAGACTTAGGGAAAAATTAAAGAGATGACCCCCACGTGGTGATACAAATAAACACATGCACTTTTTAGGAACTTAAGTGGCTCAGAAAAGTAATGCTCAAATATACATAAAAAGAGAAACCTAGGGTTTTTTGAAAGTGGAAAATATTTAGGGCTTTCCTCAAACTTGAAATTTAATTAGGGCTGGCCAGATATGGGGGAAAATCTTGATAATTTTGCAAGATTTTTTGTGGGTTTTTTGTAGAAAAATTATCACAATTTTTTTAACATTTATGCACACTTCAATTTTATAAAATTTTTACAAGATTGATATACTAAAAAATTCAAGTGCCAACAGTGGCTCTGTCTAGGGATGTATGCCTCTTGTGGTCATGACAAGAATTCAGAAACTTTGGGATAAGTAGACCATCTACTGAAACAAAACATCTTACTCACACAACTAGAAAATAGACACACAACTGGAAGGCTAAACTAATCTATTGTTCATGGATAATGAGAGTACCTTAAGAAAAGTACAACTTGAGGAATTGTCCATGAACTGGCAATTCCATTCCATTTATAATCAAGTCCTTTAGAATGTATGAATCAGGTCCCCATGCTTTACTGATCAAATATGGTCCCAACCAAATAGGGTCAAACTTGTTGTGTTTACCCTTGTCTTCAAGCCTACAATTCCAAATTAGGACCAAATCATCACCTTGAAAACTTCTGACTGTGGTTTTCTTGTCATACAAACTTTTATATTTTAGCTGAGATTTGAAATTTGTATCATGTGCTTCCCTCCTTGATTCATCTAATTGTATCAAGTCCTATAATTTGATCTTCATTTCATCATCTTGATCATCATCATCATATAACTGGATGAACTTGTACATTTGCAACAAGTTATTTTTTGGTAACCTGGCATGGATACCATACACTAAATCAAAGGGAACACACCCTATTGCCTTCTTGATTGTTACTCTTTTAGCCCACAGTTTTAGCTGTAGCTTGGAGTCCCATGCCTTCTTGTTTGCATCCAAGACTCTCTTCAGAATTTTTATCAAGCTCTTGTTACTTGATTCAGCATGACCATTTCTTGGAGGATGGTAAGGAGAAGAGTATGGAATTCTTATACCAAATTGAAAACAAAAACTAACAAATTCTTCAAATCTGAAACACATAGCATTGTCTACAATCAAAACTTTAGGGCATCCAAACCTTGTTAGCAAGTTTTGCATTAAGAAATCAATAACCACTTTACTGGTTTCTTTTTTAGTGGGAATGGCTTCCACCCACTTTGTAAAATAATTAGTTGCAACCAATATGTATGAGTGTCCCCCATTGGATTTGTTTGGGATATCTCCTATGAAATCCATGCCCCACTTTTAAAAAGGGGCTTCCACATTCACAGGGCTCAAAGGAAAATTTCCATTAAACTTAAACTTTCTTGAGAATCTCTAACAAGCATCACACCTTTTGAAAAAGGAATGTGCATCCTTGGAAATACTAGGCCACCAAAAACTAGACCTTAGTATCTTGTGTAGAGTAGCCTTTGCCATATAATGGCCACCCCATACACCTTCATGCATTATTTGCAGCAAATCATTAGCCTTTTAAGGGTCAACACATTTTAGTAGGACACCTTCATTACTTCTCCACCATAACTCTCCTTTAATGATCACATATTTCAGAGCATGTAATTTGACAGTCCTCCTTTTGTGGTCATCCATGTTAGAAGAAAGTAAAAGCTTTTGCAAGTATCTAACGATATCCTCATACCATTCATAGTAGTCTAGATCACATATGTATGGCCTTTGTTCTTCTTCAAGAGTGTTGATGTGGTTAGCATCCAAATTTCTTTGAGCCATGAGTTTTGGTAGCCCCAATCCTCTCACTAGTTTGGTGATTTGGATGTCAATATTAAACTCTTGGATTCTATTTATCCACCTGCATCTTCTCCCTGAAACCTCTTGTTGAACCAATATGTCTTTCACAGCAACACTAGGCACATATGCAACTACAATTGCCCCTACCAAATAACATCTAAAATTCTTGATAGCTTTGACCAATGCATAGGCATGTTTCTCATTTATGTCATATTTCAACTCAGCTACCTGCAATGATTTACTGAAAAATGATATGGGCTGTTCAAAACCCTTTGAGTTCTTTTGTAATAATACTGCAGCTATAGTATGATAAGAAGCAAATGAAAATATTTGGATAGGCTTACTAAAATCTAGTGATCTTAACATAGGGGCACTTTTAATATCCATCTTGATATCAGAAAAATCATGCTTGGCCTCACTACTCCATTCAACCTTTGCATTCTTTTGAAGCATTTTGGAGATGGGAACACTGATTTCAGCAAAAGTTTGTGACAAACCTTCTGACAAAGTTTATCTAACCAAAGAAAGATTGGATACCTTTTAAATTTTTTGGAAATGGTACTTTGTCTACTACTGCCACTCTTTCAGGATCAATATTAACTCCATCCTTGGATACAATGTGTCCCAAAAGCTTACCCTTAGTTACTCCAAAAACACACTTCATTGGGTTAAGGGAAACCCCATATTCTAGAGCTCTTACAAAAAAAATTTCCAGGTGACCACAATGTTGGTCTTTCTTTTCTGAATAAGTTGTCAAGTCATCCTAATAAACAACAATAAATTTGTTTATAAAATTTGCAAATGCTACATCCATGGTTCTTTGAAAGGTAGCCCTAGCATTGGTTAAACCAAATGGCATCCTAACATACACATAAGTACCCCATGGATAGTGAATGCAGTTTTGAACTACTCTATTTCTTTGACAACTATTTGATTGTAACCTGAAAAACCATCCATCATAGACATTAATTCAGATCCAGTAACCCTTTGTAACATGGCTTCCATGTTTGGTAGACCATAATTGTCCTTTAAAGAATTTATGTTCAAATTTCTAAAGTCTACACATAGCCTGATATCTCCATTCTTTTTTCTTACTGGGACAAGATTAGAAACCCATGTTGAATGTCTAATAGGTTGAATGATGCCCACATCACTCATTTTTTTAAGCTCATCCTACATTTTCAGTGCCAAGGTAGGGTTAATAGGTCTCAAATTTTTCCTAAAAGGTTTGGTATTCTCCTTCAAAGGAATTTCATGTTGGAATAAATCTTCTCTGTATGCTTTCAAATCATCATAAGACCATGCAAAGACATGTCTATATTTTCTAAGAAGATTTATCAGATTTTTTTTATTTCAGGAGTCAGGCTTCCCCCAATATATACATTCTTTAGGGCTTCCTTAGTTTCTAAGTTTATTTCCTCCACATCTTCAAGCTTTCTTAAAATCTTTTCCTAGGAAGAGTTATCATGGCTATCAAATGCTCTTTCTAACACTACCAAACCCTTTGGGACTTTTTTTTTTAAATGTAAGATCTCCTTGCCAAGGAGAGAGTCCTTATGATCTGATGTTTCTACATATTCACCAAAATTTATCTCTTTGTCTCCAAAACTTGCATTACAATGTAGAAATCTTAAAATATCTAGGTTATCATCAAAAACTTGCCAATTTTCATAGTTATCTAGTATGGATGGCCTAGTTTGAATCTCAATCCTAGATATCCCTACAAAAGTGATATCCTTTGGTCTTAATGCAATGTTAGCCAATAAATCAACCATCCTATTATTTGTGCAAGTAAATGACAGGGTGAAGGAAAACTTAAAAGTTTTTTCAGTTGGAGAAATTAACAACACACCTACACCAAATCCCTCTTTAGAACAAGCACCATCAAAGTACATGGTCCAAAGGTCATTTTTATTTGTCACATTTTTTTCCTCCTGAGCTAAAAGAGAAGGTTCATCATTACTATCATTATTCTGTACTTGAAAGGAGTTTATGTCAGTGTCCAAAAAATAGTTCATGTTATTATCATTAGTTTCTTCCTCAATCATATGGGGGGTTATGACTTCTCTAAGTACCTTAATGCTCTCACCATTGATGTTAAAAGTGGTGTAAGATAAGACACACTAGATGCTACCTCCCATTGTTGCACTCCATTTTCTTGATAACAACATTCCATATTGTGGAGGTATGTCTACAACTAAAACACTCATAGTCAGCTATTTCTCAGGACAAGCAGCAAGCCTATAAGGCAGGGCTTTGATTGTTCCATTTACTGGTACTTCCCTAAAGTCCATTTCCTGGCATCTCCCATAAGGAGTATCAACCTACAATCCCATTGACCTCATAATTTCAGTAGGCATGACATTATTTGAAGCTACTAAATCAATCATGCAGTTTTTCAACATTTTATCATTTATAACCAATGTTAGGAAAAAGGATCAACAACTCCCATAGAAGTATTAACAACATTAGTGTCCAAATAGATTTGAGGTATCTTTGAAATAATTTCTTTTGTATCCTTCTTTTTAATTGGATTTTGACCCTTTATCCTAGTATTTACTAGTTCCTGGATGTCTGCGGCTTGAACACCATTTATCCATGTAAGGGCTTTCTCTTTGTGTTCATTTATCCTCATCATTTCTAATAAAGGCACTTTTACTGTGATCTGAGATAATAACTGATTCATGTCAATAGGTGCATAGTTTAAAATACATAAGTCTATTTTTCCTTTTGGGGTATCCTTGATTTCAGGTTGTGTGGCTACACCCAATTTCTTTTCATCTTTTGATTTATCTTCATGTTGGGAATTGGAATTACTAGCCATTGGAGTTTTAGTCTTGATCTTGAAAACCTTGATTGGTTGAGAAGGCTTTTCTACGCATTTTGCTTTAAAATTATTGGCATCATCAACAACCTTATTTTTTGTGATAGGCTACTTTGCATCTTCTTTATTCCTTTTAATAAATATACTTGTTGGCTTACCAACTATTTTGTCAACAGTCCTATTTCTAAGGACATAGTTGCTCTTGGCCTATGTCACCATATGAGCACTGATTTGGGCTATCTCTTCATTAGAGGGTCTTCTTAATACAACATGCTCTTCAACTTTTTTAGAGTTGCTATTTATGTCTTCAATTTCTTCCTCTTCATCAGAAAAAAATTGCTGATGGTAAGCCTCCCCTCTATTATGAGAACCATTTACATCCTAATTTTCATCTTCCTCTTTAGATTCAACTTCTTCACATAACTTATCAAAATTCATTCCACAGCCTCTTTCATCATATGATTCATCCTCCTCTTCTCCTTGTTCATTACTGTCAGACATATTTTGAGAAATCACACAATAGTTCGAATCATGAGGGTATTGGCATATTGTGCACCATAGAATCTCACCAGTCATATTTACTGAATGTTTTTGCAAAGGGTTAGGTTTTTATCATTTGGCTTCACATCCTTTCTTTCTGGGACCACATGCTTTCCATCCTTCCACTATGTATTGTAAGGATAGTTCTGCATCCTAGGTTGCCTACTGAAATTATTTGGAGGAGGCCTATCATTTCCTTGAAACCTATTTTTACTTTCTCCTAGTTTTAGATCCTTTAAGGAATTTAGGATCTTCTTGAGGCTATCATCCTCCCTAGGTTTCACATTAGTATTCTTATCAACTTCTTTCTTTCCAAACTTAGGGGCCTTAGGATCCTCTCTTCTTCCTAATTTTCTTGATACCCTTCTATTGCTCTCAATGTTTATAGTAAATCTTTGAGCCTCTCTAATAGTCCTAGGGTTCTTATCCCTAAGTAGGTATCCCATCTTGGCATCAAAAGAATTCAGATATGTTGCTAGACATACCTTCTCATCCAACCTCATGACTTGGAAGAGCTTGTGCATTACCTTTTGAAACCTTACATTGAATTTTAGGACTTCCTCATTCTAGTTTTTCTTTATATTGTTGAGTTCATTCAACATAAAACCTTCATTAGTTTTATCATTGTACTGATCTTTAAAATAATTTATAAAATCATCCCAAGAACCAATATAATCATAAGGGAGCCCTCTAAACCAATCCCTTGCATCTTCAGTTAAAGATTAAACAAACAATTTCATGATCACATCTTCATATTCTATTTCATAATAATCAATCATATCAATGAAATTCTTTAGATACTCTTCACAGGTAACAATATTATTTCCAGTAAACTTAGGTAATTTCTCTCTAATCTTTGTAGGAATCAAATTAGGATAACCAACAATATTGTTAAAGAGAAGTTGTCTATACCTCTCAATGTGAACTGGTCCTCTTTGCAATGATGCATTTGTTTGAGAGGTGGAAGCTTTGTTGTTTGCTACATTGGCAACATTTTTAGTAATCACTGGTGTGACAATAGCAGCCTGAGTAGTAGAATTTCCAACATTAACATTAGATGTTATCACAGGGTTAGTTGGAATTAAAGGAGTAAAAGATTGTCTAAGAAAATCAACTTTCTTTTTCATTTCCAAGGTAGAAGCCTCAATTTATGCCTTTTCTAATTCTTTAGCAATAACCTTCTATTCTCTTCTAGCCCTTTCCAAATCATTTTCCAACTTGGACAAAGGATCTATTTGGATATTGTCATTTGTAGGCTCATTTATTGTGATTCCTACTTAAATCTATTTTCCTTTGTCCTTAGGCCTCCTAACCTTAGCAATGGGTTGGATAATAGGTTTTTCATCAGCCCCCTTCGGAAATCTTACAAAATTTATGGCCTTTAAAGTCACCAACTATCTTTTGAGCTAGTCTGCCCTAATTTGGGCTTGTCTTATTTCAGTTTCTTTTTCCATTTCCCTTTCCTTCCTAACTATGATTTGTTCCTGGATATTTTTCTCTAAATTATAAACTTCTTCAAAAATATCCTCTAAATCTAGGAGAGTGGTATCAGATCCTGAATTCTCAAACCTAAAATCCTCTTACTGATTTCTAGGATCATTAGGGCTTTGAGAAGGAGAAGGCCCCCGAGTTAGGGGATCATTTCTTCCTTCCAAGCCCCTGCTCTTACTTCTTGACCTTCTAATTTCCTTATGAGGTTCTACATCTAGGTATACCTTTTTCCTATGATGTACTTCATCACCCTTATGAGAATGAAAGTCCTCATATGCTCCGAAATGTAGATCAATTGCCTCCTCATACTCAGAGGCATATTCTTACTGGTCACGAGTAAGTTGGTTATTTATTTTCATATTTTTCTTTTGTCTCCATGCCTGAGACACATCACCACTACTTTGATTTCTTCTAGGTAAATAAGACCTAGAAGTACTTGGAAGTTCACCTTCTAACCTACTTTCTAGGTGATCCTTCCTCCAAGCCCTAGTATTTCTTTGACTCATAATTGAAAGTATGTGAAACAATTTCTTATTCTTTATTACCTTTACCTAGCACTACTGTAGAGATTTTTAGAGTCACCACCAACACAAGTTGGGAAATATTTTCACACACTTAGTAGATCAAAGTACTCAATACTTAGTAGGTAATCAAAACATTACAAAAATAGATGCAAAGCTTAATGAGATTTTCAAATTAAGACAAAATCCAAATCCTTCAAATATTTGTCTATTCTTCAATGGTACTTCACTGGTTCTGACAAATAAGAAGGCCAGGAGTCTAGCTCCACTTGTACCTACATTATTTGATCTTCAAATTTATAACACTAGAGATCTAAAATTCAATTTATCATAGTATTTCAATCCCTATTCCCTAGCAGAGTCCCCATTTTTTTGGTTCCCAAAATGGACTTTATGCTCTAATAGGAAACCAATACATTTATAGATTTTTGGGATGGTTTATATCCAAATATTGAGCTCTGAAGATGATTGGACCAACTATAGGGACAAGATTGCCCTCTGCACTTTTGGCTCTACAAAACCAAGGAGGGTGCTCCTAATCCAGTAACAAAACTTGCTTTACTAATTCACTGACTAGATTTTAAATGTAACAAATAAATGATAAGAGAAACCTAAATGATAACCATTCATTCATAGATCTTTCACTATCACTAGGTAGTAAACTGCTCTGCAAATCACTATAATTCAAAGGCTTTCAACAATTTTGTATTTAAAGATGGAAATACCAGTAAAACCTTTTCAAACATTGCTTTCTATAAGAAGGACAACATTGATGGCCAGTGTCTTATCCATTGAGTAGCACTTCCACTGCAAGATTGTTATATATGAACAAAATATTGAAATCTAAAAGATTGTAACCTTTTGAAAATACTAATCACCCTTTGGTGGATTTTATCAAAAGATCCCTAGGTTCACACTACTTACTCGTGTATCCTTAAGTAAAACTTTAGAGAATTTATGTCACATTCAGAGCTTATTTAATTTGATCATGAATTAGAGCTAAGAAATATAAACATACAGACAGAGATTTATCTATCCAATGAATTGGAACAATTCATAATTCAACAAGAACACTCAAGGAGAGATATAAACCCTAGATTTATTTCAAATATTATATCAATATTCATGCATAAAAAATGCTTTACAATGCAACCCTTCTGAAATAAACTTGAACCAACAATTAATTGTTCTTCTACAGAAATATGCCTAAATACAGTTTATGATATCCCAGACTCAAGAAGCCTATCAGTTAAATTGATCAAGTTCCCGGTCCTTTTTCACTGATCCTGGTAATCCTTTTATAGAAAAATAAGGATTGCAAACAAGCTTTGGATCTTTGTAGAAAAGACAAGAAAGGAGTTCTCATATAGGACAAAAAATGAAAATAGAAACTTTCTTGTTACAAATCCTCAAAATGGATTGTTAAGATGAGCACAAAAATCTTGTAACAACTCCCAAGGGTAGTTCAAATTTTGCTAGGTGTTAAATCCATGCCTATGATAACTTCTTGATGTCTTTATCCTTGTTAGCTTTGATCTTGAGGGTTTGGAGTACTGCCAACTGCTGCTTCTTTATTTGATGCTTCTTTTGAACCTTCTGCAGGATATGTTGATTCCCAAGTCATATAGCTCTCTTCACTTAGCCAATGAAAGGTCAAGACCTCATCCCTTTTTCACAATAATTTGTTCCATTCAAAAACAACCTGGTGAACCTCTATTTTTACATTAGCAAAGCATATTTTGGCATCCTGAAGAAGCTCAATTAGTTGTACAAGGGGTGTGTTATTATTTGTACCTAAAATGGAATCCATTTTAGACAATACTTTCTCATCTATCTATCCCATCCATTCATGTTTATCTTTAATAACCCCATCTACATTGATAAGGCCTGGAAAAATTTGAAAATTATCCTGAAAGTACCTTACCCTTAAGATCTTCTTATCTTCTCTTCAAACTCTCCCTATTTACCTCAAAATCAAAAAGATCTTTAACAAAACTATAAGTATTTGTTATCTCTATATCCACAATATATTTTTCTTTGATTTCATCAAAAAATGAGTTCAAACTATCTTTCTTTCAACCCACCTTTTCAAAATTTTTGCTATAGTAGCTACTTCCCTTTTAAAAGATGTCAAAATCCCTTCCAACTATTGGGCAGTTTTGTACACATCTTTAGGTTTTACATTTGCAACAAAATATTAAACAACATCTTTTATCTTCTTTTCAAACCTCTGCTTTACCTTTTCATCAATGTCTTCCTCATCCATGGAAGGAGGAAGAGGGGAAGGAGGAATTTCAACAATAGAGCTTGATTAGGAAGGCCCAACATGGGAGGAAGCTATTTGCATTTGTTCTGATATTTGTATTGGGCCATGCTCTCCCAATCTCTTCCTTAAATTTTCAATTAATGTATCTCTCTCCAAGATCCCCTGCTTCAGCTCACCATAAACCTTTAAAACTATTTCCAACTTTGAAGTGAGTTCTTCCTTCTCCTTGACTTCCTTTTCTGCCACCTTTTTTGTCAACTATGATGTGGCCATTACCATACCTGATGCTTTTACCAAAGAAGTATTAGTAACCTTTCTTACAATCAAGCTCCCTAAAAGGTCATCTCTGACAATCTATTTTCCCTTGTTATGCTCATTCTTCTGTAGGGACCACATAACCAAAGCTTGGTGATTGTCACTGTAGCTGACCCCTCTAATGGCCTATTCTGATTCCTCTTTGGTTTTATGGAAAGCGGTGGTCTATTTTCTAACTGCATCAAGAACCACCACATCAGCTATATCCCATTCTAGGAGGATTAGTACTCTTGATACTTTTACCATGTCTCTTCCCTGTTCTGGAGTAATCTATTTAAAATTTGCAATCATCTCTATTTTCACTTCCTCCTCTATAATTTGTAGATCTTTTTCTGGATTCTCTTCATCTTTCTTCTCACAAATTTCTTGAAATTGCTTAATGTTTAATTTCCAAAGAAACTACATGAAAGCCCTGGTTTTGACAAAGGTGTCATCAGCCAAGAACTCATCACAAGCTTGTTTAATTATTGGATCCATTTATGTGCCTTCCAATTCCCCTACTATTAGATCTATTTTGGGATCCTCTAGCAGCTCTGGCACTCCATTTATTTCTTCGTAGTTTATAAAATTTTGACCTAGAGCATCTACTTGTTGTACCTATTCTGTAACCTCTTGGTCATTAAGAATCTTTAGAGGTGGCTGTGATGGAGAATAATTCTCCTCAACATCCACTGGTCTTTCCTCCACTTTTTATTTCTTTTATGGAGGTGGACAATCACTTATATCTTTAGTGGCTTGAAAATGAAGTGAACCAGGTACCTCTATAACCTGTTTCAGTTTCCTAGTCTACTGTGAAGTGGATTAGATATCCCTCTAACCTATTTTCTTTTGTTGGCTATACTCTAATACTAAAACATTGTAACCAGTCTTCTTCTATACCATGTACCTCCCCGAGGGTAATCCTTCTACAAACATAGGCTTGCTCAACAACTATTTAGCCCTTTCAAGGTCATCCTTCATAACTTTTTCTTTCTTTTCATTTAGGGTTTGTAAAATCTCCTAAAAATAGTTCATGAGGGGATCTATTTTCTTCCCCATTGGAGTTATGCTTTTCAAGGGATCCCATCTTGAATCAAAATGTTGGATAAAATCCAATGTCTTTTTGTATACTAGCCATTTTTGTTTCCTAACCTCCTATTCTTGCAACTTTGGGAGATTTCTGACAATAGCTTCAGGAAAGTTAAAAAAGTGATTATTTGGGGCACATTTGGATGTCTTCTTAAACATATCATTATAAAACCCCTCTATGTCTATTTTTCTAGCAATTACAATAGCCATATAGTATGGTGCTAGGATTTTATCCATGTGAACCCATCCACCTTTTGCAATTATGAAATGGTGAGCAATGGTAACATTTGGGAATAGAGTTCCCTTGTTTCTTCCAAAGAGAGCATATTCTTCAATATTCCCCAATTGTCTAAGGAATTCTGCAATACCAATCCTAAGGGGCACATGATAGGGAAATATGAAGGGGGTTCTCCTGAAACCATACAACCCGATGATAGTTGATACATGGTAGAAAATAACATCTCCCCAATCGTGTACAATATTAAAACTCTTAGAAAAATAATTTGGCCTAATGAGTTGTGCCAATGCTGTTGGGATTCTTGGGTTGTCTAGGACAAACAACATCCTGAGTCTAGTTGCAAAACATTTATCAAAATTTGTGAAACTGTTATCCTTTCTATCCCAAGTCATTGTGAGGCTCCATAATTGGACTGGCATATCTTCACCATCCTTCTATCTCATCAATTCCATTTCTTGCTCAAAATAACTTGAACCTTTAAACAAAAACATCTACATCATGAAAAAATACCAACAAAAGGGCCTGTCATCTTCACTCTTTTGGATCCTTACTAATCGATTATGGATTAATTTAGCAATGAATGGAGAAAAGTCAAAAGTAATAGATAGATGTGGGTGTAGAATTTGAATCACCATGCACATCAAATGTATCGACATCCTCTCATTAACATCCTCTCCAAAAACTTGACATAATGACCAATATGCACCCTTAGCTCTGGAGTCAAAATATTCTATTTTAAAATGCTCTTGTGTATTTTGTCCCATAATAACCATTTTACCTATTTTGGTGCAGAAATCCTTTAGTAACTTGCCCTTGAGATAATTCCTTTGCGCATTATATATTTGCCTTAGCTCTTCAAAATCAATACTTTCCAAATTATTGGAGGGTTCACTCAACCTACACACCCTTCTGATTTCTTCAGCAGAAATTTTTAATAACAACATTCCCTTTGCAGCCCTAATCTCCCTAGTGATTGAGTCATAACTTTTTGTAACCTAGATCATCAAGTCAACATCTAAAAAGACACCAGGTACCACAAGTTTTCCCAGGTCAGACTACCATATATTGCTTGTAGGGGGAGGGGCATTTCTTTGACTAAAACCTACTTTGAACAAGGCCAAACCAGTGATATCAGGGTCACCACTTATGTTGATTGTACTGATTTTGGCCTCTCTAATGTAATTTGCAGTGTCATACAGACCATCTACTACCTTTAACCTAGAGTCCTTGTGAGTTAATTTTTTGGCATTCACTAGGTCAGTTGTAGAGCCAGGAAGCAATTGTATTAGGTCTTCATGCAAACCTCTATCACTATATTGAATTTTACAAGACAATTCTTTCCTTGGTGCCATTTTAGTGTTTATCTTAAAAAACCTTTGTAGGATATGCAAACTACATAAATATGATTCATTTAGTAGGGAAGCAATTCGTACAATTATTTTACCAACCTCTTTCTAGAAAATCACCAGGAGACAATAGCTAGTCCTTGCAATTCTTCATGCTCGAGTCTCTGCAATTTTTTGATTTCTTTGTGCTTCTGAGAGTGGGAAAAATTTTGATATATGAGAAATTAAAATAGTCATTTCAACAATTTATTTAGCATGATTCAACCATTACTTCTCTGAAAGAAGGAACTGTCACTTCTCAATGGGAAACTTCAAATTAGTGTCACCTTTATTTCCAGTTTGAACTTGAACCATCGATCTCCACTTCTCAGAATCTTATAGCTATCTTATGATCTCAAGGCTTGGAAAAACTTAATGTGATTATAAGAAAACTATTTGATCAAAATGCATTAATGGTGGTCCCTTCTTTCTTAAAAAGAATGACCCACTTGATAGTTTCACGGCCTTGATACCATATCGATAGCTATCATATAATCATATGAACCCAAAAGATTCCATGAGATTATAAGATAGTCGTCTGATCCTTTCTTTTCTACTGATGCCTTTAGAAAAATTGGTCCCACTTGCCTTTAGCCAATCATGAGATAACACATCAAAACCTTTAACAGGTGGACCTGTAAAACCTTTTTCTTTTAGTGTCCACACTTACTGACAACTGCCACATTAGTAGGACTTTTCAACCAATCATTAGCGGCCACATGCACATAGTTGGCAATGGAACCACTTCCCTTTTGTAGCTTGAGAGTAATTTAAGATCGATGATTATCTTATGATCACATGGCTTAGAAAGATTCTATGAGAACATAAGACAATAATTAGATTTATCTCTCATTACTGATAGCTCTGTAGATTCTTCTGACAATGGTCCCATCAAGATTAACTAATCAAGAATTTCCATGTCAACACAACCATCATGTAAATACAAAATAATAACTTCTCAGTGCGAGTAGAGATTTAATGTCATTTTCCTTGTCAGCAAAGCTATAACCAATGAACGCTTGACACATGTGTATATCTATCATCGGCCCCACTTGACAACCACACTATGCTTCATTTGTAAGATCGACGGTTGTCTTATGTTGGCATAGGTATAAAAGATTTTATGAGATCATAAGACCACCGTCCGATCCTTTCTAAGATTTAGAGCCCAAAATAATACTAAAACATTATAACGATAGAGTATTAAGGACTTAGGAAATATTAATATCACCAGGCCTTAGACTTAGGGAAAAATTAAAGATATGACCCCCGCATGGTGATACAAATAAACACATGCTTTTTTTAGGAACTTAAGTGACTTAGAAAAGTAACGCTCAAATAGACATAAAAAGAGTGATCTAGGGTTTTCTAAAAGTGGCAAATATATAGGGCTTTCCTCAAACTTGAAATTTAATTAGGGCTGGCCGGATATGGGGGAAAATCTTGATAATTTTGCAAGATTTTTTGTGGGTTTTTTGTAGCAAAATTATCACAATTTTTTTTAACATTTATGCACACTTCAATTTTATAAAATTTTTACGAGATTGACATACTAAAAAATTGAAGTTGCAATCATATCCATTATCTCCCATACCTTATCTGGAATTGTTGTTTTCATTTCAAGAACTGTCTTCTTGAACTTTATCATATGCTTGACAATCATACCATGTATTTCTGATTTGTCAATCATGTTGTATGTATCATAGAACTTCTCTACTTGATCAATCGTTCCCTCATCAACAATTCTTGTGTATAAAACTTTAAGGCTAGGCTTGAATCAGGCCTTAGGATGTGTTTGAATGTTTGTCTTGCTCCTTGTAGCTAACAAGGATGAATGAATAGTGCTTACTTCTTTCTTCCTCTAAACATTGGCTCATACTTTAGAGGAGCAATAGGATCACTAGATTCTTTGGGTGCTGAATGAATGTCATCATCTTTTTCAATCTTAATCTTCTTCATCTTAGGATCTTCTTTTTCTTCTGCTATGCTCTTCAGTTCTAGGGAAATCTTCTCATCCCTTTATTTATCAAGGTCTGCTTGTGATACATGTATTCTTAATATTGCAGATGTGACCTTAGCAACTTTTCTCTTAGTTGCAACACTATTTACCTTAGCATCAACTTCTCTTATCTTCTCTTCATATGTTCCCCATCTATGTTCATTGTCATCTTTAGGGACTGATAGTAATACTTGTGCATAGGCTTCAAGAACTTGTTCCTCTACCTCATACCCAAGTGGATGAATCCACTTAGTTCTAGGTTCCATAGCTTCCGTACATGTAGTATCAATATCCAGCATGAAGCATATTGAATCTTTATAGCAACATTATAAACAATAGGAGTCACCATGACTTACTTGTTAAATGCTTTCCAAATGATCTTTGACATGTTCTAACAACTTCCAGATCAGAGCAACGAGCTAGGGTTTCTGCAACCAAACAAAAGCATTGTAGTCATTGATAACTTAATCTCCATATCTTCACAATAACTTCCAAGGCTCAATCTACTCTTCAATCACTCTGAGTATGAATGCAAAGAGTGAACAAACAAATTTTATGTACTTAAAGTAAGAATTCCACCATTAATGCAACTCACGTAAACTAGGCTGTCACTTCAAAATTTCAAGATTGATCTCCGCCAACATTTGTAATACCCCAAAAATGGGCTATAAGTTCATTAATCTCCAACATCATCAAATCGAACGAAATCAACATCAAAGTCCTAATCTAAGGCACATCTAAACATCATCAAATCCTAATTGATTATCTTAAATTCCGCATCAAGGAATATTCCTAGCAATATTCCTAATCATCATAATTATCTTTAATTTTATAATTATTTGGCAATAAATCACATTTATCCTAAAGTTTGATTAATTGAATATTTTCATATTTAATTAATTAGATTTAATATTTGCCACTTAATTGTGTAATTAAATTTAATTCTATCTATTATTAATTGTATTATTTAATTTTGACAATAAATCCAATATCCTATGAATAATTGATTAAATTCTTATTTAATTAATTAAAGCATGTTGTCATTATTTAATAATATAATTTTTAATAAAAGTTTGGTAAAATAGTTAATTAACCCATAAATTAATTATTTTATTTTTAAAATCAGTTAAGTTGATCATAAATCACTTTATTTATTTATTAAATCATAATTATCCATGTGCACATTCAAGGACCAGTTAAACTCAAAATTGGAAAATCAATGCAAGTTGTTAGCTTTTTGAAACTCAACATCTTTTTGAGTTTTAAAGTGGATCTAAACTTCTAATTCGAGTTGAACTGTGCTTTTGCATGATTTTTGTGACTTAATTATCTTTAGTTAAAAATAACTCAAAAATCAAGTTGAGTTTATTTGAGTGATTTATGGCTTTTTCCATGCAACCTCCAAAGCCCTGAATTTCTATAAAAACAAGGCTCAGCTCTTCATAATTCATCCACAAATTTGCACAATCACATTGGAGAATTGGAATTGGGAGAATCAAAGCTCTTGCGAATCAACATCTTTGTGAGATCAATCTTTTTTTTTGCATATCATTCTTAGATAGTTTCATATCAAGTTTTTCATATAGATTAGTTTCATATTAGTTTTATCATTCTTATTGCATAGAAAATACCAGAAATATAGATTAGTTGCATTCAATTCATATCTAGATCAATTGCATTCAAATCCTTCATTTAGGTGTCATCTAGGTCACTGATCTCGATAACAATCTGAGAACATTAATCTCACACCTACTAGAAGGTAGTAAATCACTTGGTTAAATTAGATTTCAATTTTGCACAATTTTGATTTTTGCTAACCTCTAATGTTTTATTAAAGTGTTGTGTCTACAGATCAGGTACAAAATTCACACACACAACATTCAACATGTGCACTCTTGATCGAAGGTTCCAATACACTCCAATAGCTTAAGTCCAAGGGCACATACTCTAAAAGTAAGTACACCAACCATGTAGGGGTCTAGAGCTAAATTAGCTCCCCTTATGACCCTGAGGGCCATTCATGTAGATGTAGAGGGTGCATCCACTGGAGATGCATCCAATACATTCTTATCAATATTATCCTTCTTTCCATTTAACAAAATGAAGCTCACATCCTCTGAGGCCTTCACAAACTTGACTTCTACTTCAGGATCCAAAACTGGTTCTTTGATCTTTTTAGGGCTTTCCTGACCTTGCGTCCTTGATCTACAAAGCTTTGAGATATGTCCAGCCTTGTTACAGGTGTGACAAATCACTGGAGGTCTTTTATTCCTCAGTGCACTGACATGAGTCACCATTTTACATGTTCTGACTATGTGACCATTATAGTTACATATCTGACATGTAACATTCTAAGAGCCTCTTATATTTGTCTGATTCTAATTTCTTTGACAATGTTGAATCTTGATCTTCTTACTAGTCTTGCAATTTTCTGCTCTATGACCAAATCTATTACATGTATAATAGTAACCAATATTGAAAGGTCTTACCTTTGTATAGTTCCTTGCAATGTGTCCATGCTTATGACATGAAAAATAGGTGCGTTCAATATGTTGGATCTTTTTCTTGTAGGACCAAACTTGAAGCAAATAGTTGGGCTTAGATCTTGGTTAGACACTCAAGTTTGACAAGGAAACAATCCAATTGATGAGGATAGAGAACATCCTCCTTCTTCTTTGATCTCCACAATCACTCAGGTGGGTATTGCCTTATCTGCACATTCAAGACACCTCATGACAAACCAAAGGCCTACAGACAGATTAATGTGGAACAGCAATCAATCTCCTATAGGTATCCTGTACCCTAATGATAGAAAATCTCATGCAATAGCCCTACTTGCATGGAATGAGATTGAAAGCTAGAGACCTATCCTAACAACAAGAAAGGGAAAGGGTGGAGCTAAAGGGAAATGATTTTAAATGAGTTTGAAGGGACCTTTGAGATACCCTAAATCTCTCATAGACCAGTACCTTGTCTAATGGGCCACAGAGTCAAATACAATATTGCAAGGGATAGCTATGAAATAATAAAACAATATACTCAATGTGTTGATGCCTAACATCAATCACACACCATGACCAAACCTCAACTTAACACCCACCTGTGCATTCAAATATGTTATTATCCATCAAAGGATTTTTACCCTCCCCTTAGAAAAGACCTATGAATAGAAAATACATTAACCAGCATCCACTAGAAGACAAGCATGACCTATCCTTGATATTTTAGCTCATACATACATGAATACTAACCCTAAACCAGTTATCTCTGGGAAGACAACTCCACCCACAAGCTCTTAGGCAATGCAAGGTAGAAAAACTAGACATCCTTGATGCATGACTAATGAGTTCAGAATTCAAATGGAGATAGTTTGGTAATAGTAAGAATATATTAACTTCTCACACATAAGACAAATCACTTACAATATGCATTATGTTCTCAGAACTAGCAAAGAAAGAAGAACACTCTATATGCAGAGAGAAGGGGAAAATCTACAGGAAAGGGACCATTCACTGGAACCAGAATGGAATTCTAAGCTGGAACCTCTACACTATTAGAAAACTTTCAATATATACCACTAGTCACCTGGGGAATCTTGAAGAGAATGCAATAAGCTTAGGGTGACTAGGGCCAGGGTTACAATGGCTAACCACAACAAAAGTTCAAAAAACCACTGAAGGGAAAACTAGCACCAGCATGCAAAAAGCCTTGAGCAACAAAATCTATCCTTCACTAGGTACAAAAACATCATGCAGTCAACCATAGGAACCCTGGATCACATCGCAACAACCATCTCCACCAAACAAGTCAAATCTGGCCATGCAAGCATTCAATACTAGTTCCTATGGTTGGAATGTCCTTTTGATATTCAAATTTGCAAAGAAATGGCTTTCTCAGGCCCAACAACTTGACCATTCATCCCTAGTCACAAAATCATGCAGTCATAAACTTCACCACTACAGGAATCCTAGCTCCATTTTATGCTTGGTCACATGATCGCAAGGGAAGAAACCCTACTATGCGATCATGTGACAACATCTAGCAAGACCAATGAAACATAGGCACATGACAATATTTGGTAAGCAGACCTTCATATTTTATCATTCTCCTATGTCAACTAACCTATTGCCAACCCTTTCGGCTAATGAGAAAAAACCACTTCAGCAAGACCTGACACACGGACCCACCTGCTAACTCCGCAACGGTGACACAAGGGGTTTGTCACATGATCGCATAGCCAGGAGATGGGCTATGTGAACATGTGACACACTTCAACTCTTGACCACCACATAACCACCGCCGCTAAGTCTAGTAGTTAGTCGCATGATCTCATAGCCTTGAAAAAGGGTATGAGAACATGCATCAAAGTGTTAGCATTATGTCTCGGCCCCACTGACCATCTGCCAAGTCACCACCACATCAACCAATCGGAAACAAGCATAGGGACTATTGACCCATCCACAAATAGGCCTCCAAAATCGAATGACAGGGACATGATCACATGGGCTTGAAACCTCCCATGAGATCATGCGCCAACCATAGGATCTGCCATGTCACCCTAATGTCTGGATCTCCTGGGCCCACTGATGAAATGCCACCTCACTACCATGGACATGTGTCAACCAGTCGCATGATCACATAGCTAGTAGATGGGCTATGTGATCATGCAATGGCCAACCAAAGGCCACACATGACTACCAATGGGACCACCAGCCAAGGAAAGAGCCTTGTCACATGGTCGCATGTCAAAAAATTTTGACAAGCGATCATGCGACAACCAGTTAAATCTAAGCTTGGAAAACCTAGGCCCACCATTACGTGACCATGCGACTAAGGCAAAGAAAACCACCAGCCAAGTTGCTAGATGTTAAGGGCTTAACCACTAGGAGTCATCGACCAAGAGATAACTACAAGTCGCTAGGTCACAAAATGAAGACTTAACCGCTAGTCATCAGAACACCGCTAAGAACTAGGACCCACACAGATAGGTGGCAAGCAGTCACATGATCACATGTTAGAAAAGTCTAACATGTGGCCATGCAACAACCAATCATTTTGAAACCTTTGAAGACCCAGGCCCACCATGCATCGCACTTGTGCATTTAGGGAATGCTAGCAAATAGGAAACTGTGAGGATGAAAACACACAGGGTTTTCGATGGAAAAGATCAAAAACACACAAGGTTTTTGACGCCAAAATATTAGCGCACAAAAGCTAGAAGGCACAAGGTTGAAAACTATGAGGTTTTTCTCACAAACTGAAAACATCATGAATTTTCAAAAACACTGTGGATTTTCGACACTATGGCAGATTTTGAAATTATTTTCTTGCAGACCTTAGAATTTGAATATCTTCCTAGGTTTTGCAATTCAGCATGTGCAAATTAGACTGGAGCAAGGTGATACATTGAAGCATGGGGCAGGACACTTTTATAGAAACATTTGTAGGGAAGAGGCCAATTTCACAAGATTTTTTCTATGACAAAAAAATGGCCTAATAGTGGCTCTATCTGGGGACGATGGGTAACTTGTGCCCATGCGAGAATTCAGGATTTTTGGGAGAGCAGACCACCCACTAGACAAAAATAGGGAACTCAAAAACTGGCAACCAAACTAGGAAAGCAAACACACAACAAAAAGGGAAGATATTTATAGAATTTACAGCTTTACAAATTTACTTGATGGCCCCAGGCCACCAAAAGAAAATTAGAGACCCTCCTACATCAAAAATATGGTTTTCATCCACATATGTGACCCCAAGTCTGAATATTTCTTTACCATTATGCTGTAAACATATGTGAATAATCATGGGCTGAAAAATAAAAATTTACTGATCACTACCCATGCTTTTCCAGTCACAACCGTCATACTCACATTCATATTCTAAGAAGTAAGGAACATCACTTACGTCTCCCTGCTGACACGAAGTAAAAATATCATCTAGTAATGCATCAAGAAATAGTACATGAGGAACATCATGCATTACAATATAGTTACTTGGCTGAGAAGGAATTGAATCCTTTGGTTTACCTTCATGTATTGCTTCAACCACTGAGAAACTTGGTTCAACCATGATATCTCCATAAACTAGATCATAAACCAAGTGAAGGCCCTCTTTAAAAATTTTGTGATAGGGGAACAACTGATCTTCATCACTATTTCCATCAAAAGAATTTCTGTCCCAACTATTCAAGACTAGATCGTCAACACTCTCACACTCAGTATCATACTTTGCAAGAGAAGGAAAAGGACTTGAACAATAGACTTGTTCATCACTGCAATCTTGATGATAGGAAAACACACTATCATGTCCTTCTACCTCTTCTTTTTTAGGGTCATTACATGAGGGGATCTCTAATGAAAAAGGATCATCACTATCACTTTGAACACTAGCCTCATTATCAGTGTCAAAGGATACATCATAGGGGAGCTGCAAATCAAAATCCAAAGTAGGGTCATACCTCTGAAATTCTTCAGCCAAGAGTGCTGAAATCCTTTCACTGCTCAATGGACTTTGGGCCTTGATATCATTTTCCTTAGCCTCACCCCTAGTGCTACAAATATCATCCTTGTGAGGAATAAGGATACACATTTCTGGCCTTAGATCATCTTGTGTGAAGAAATCAATGCAAGAATCATCATCTGCATCATAATCATATTATTGCCTCTCACATAAAATATCATCAAACCAAGACAAGAAGACTACCCTTTCATGTTGACAAGAAGAAAAATCTGCAGACAAAAAGGAAATATTTTCATCCTCAAGTTCATCTTCAACATCCTCATATGCACTTATCTTAGAATCAGCTTCATAGTCAACACTCTCTACATAGTGAGAATCAACATCAGAAACAGAGGCCTCCTCATGAACATCATCAAGACCCACTAGTCTTAGCAATCTTATGTCCTCTGCTAACTGCCAATTCACCATTTTCAACCTTGCTAATTCCTTCTTGAGAGCAGCAACTTTATCAAAATTCTCAACAAACTTAGCTCTCAACACATCCCAAGAAGGGATTGAACATGAAGGCAAGGACAAGAACCACTTCCTTACACCATTAGAAAATGTGTGCATAAATAACCTCATGGTAATATCTTCATGTTCAACATCCATACCTCAAAAAATACCCATGACAACATCAACATGTTGGCTTGCAGAAATAGACCCACCAGCCATGAATCTTGGCAAGCACTTCCCATCCTCAACAAAGAACTCATTAGGGGCACCTTTAATGCCATCAAAACAAAAGGGGCTATATTCCTCCATAAGGAACTACCCACCACTTATCCCTTTACAACAGTGCTACATAATTGATAGGGAAACATTTTTAACGAAAGAATACCTAAAAGTTTTGTAGCTTGAAACCTGTTGACTAGAAAACAAAGAAGATCTATAGCTCACCATGCAGCTCCATCAAGTTCTTTTCTTTTAGAGTTGCCACCTCATTGTAGAGGAAAAATGTTTCACTTTTCTTTGTGTTTCTTCTTTCAGTCAACCAAAACTTAACCAGGATTTATACACTATTTATCAGGGAGTGCACTGATCAAACAAAGATTTTAGAGGCACCACTCACAACTAGGTGAGAAAATATTAGCAAATGCTTTGTTTTTGTATTTGACTCTTTCCAATGGCCTCCCTAGCAGAGTCTCCATTTTGTTGGATCTTTTACTTGTAGGACCAAACTTGAAGCAAATAGTTAGGCTTAGATCTTGGTTAGACACTCAAGTTTGACAAGGAAATAGTCTGATTGATGAGGATAGAGAACATCCTCCTTCTTCTTTGAGCTCCACAATCACTCAGGCAGGTATTGCCTTATCTACACATTCAAGACACCTCATGACAAACCAAAGGCCTGCTGACAGATTAATGTGGAATAGAAATCAATCTCCTATAGGTATCCTATACCCTAATGATAGAAAATCTCATGCAATAGCCCTACTTGCATGGAATGAGATTGAAAGCTAGAGACCTATCCTAACAACAAGAAAGGGAAAGGGTGGAGCTGAATAGAAATAATTTTAAATGAGTTTGAAGGGACCCCTGAGATACCCTAAGTCTCTCATAGACCAGTGCCTTGTCCAATGGGCCACAGAGTCAAATACAATATTGCAAGGGATAGCTATGAAATAATAAAACAATATACTCAATGTGTTGATGCCTAACATCAATCACACACCATGACCAAACCTCAACTTAACACCTGCCTGTGCATTCAAATATGTTATTACCCATCAAAGGTTTTTGACCCTCCCCTTAGAAGAGACCTATGAATAGACAATACATTAACCAGCATCCACTAGAAGACAAGCATGACCTATCCTTGATATTTCAGCTCATACATACATGAATACTAACCCTGAACTAGTTATCTTTGCGAAGACAACTCCACCCATAAGCTCTTAGGCAATGCAAGGTAGAAAAAATAGACATCCTTGATGCATGACTAATGAGTTCAGAATTCAAATGGAGATAGTTTGGTAATAGTAAGTATATATTAACTTTTCAAACATAAGTCAAATCACTTACAATATGCATTATGTTCTCAGAACCAACAAAGAAAGAAGAACACTCTATATGCAGAGAGAAGGGGAAAATCTACAAGAAAGGGACCATTCACTGGAACCAGAAAGGAATTCTAAGCTGGAACCTCTACACTATTAGAAAACTTTCAATATATACCACTAGTCACCTTGGGAATCTTGAAGAGAATGCAATAAGCTTAGGGTGACTAGGGCCAAGGTTACAACGGCTAACCATAGCAAAATTTCAAAAAACCACTGGAGGGAAAACTAGCACTAGCCTACAAAAAGCCTTGAGCAACAAAATCTATCCTTCACCAGGTACAAAACCATCATGCAGTCAACCACAAGAACCCTAGATCACATTGCAACAACCATCTCCACCAAACCAGTCAAATCTGGCCATGCAAGCATTCAATACTAGTTCCTACAGTTGGAAAGTCCTTTTGATATTCAAATTTGCAAAGAAATGGCTTTCTCAGGCCCAGAAACTTGACCATTCATCCCTAATCACAAAATTGCTCAGTCATAAACTTCACTACTATAGGAATCTTGGCTCCATTTTATGCTTGGTCGCATGATCGCAAGGGAAGAAACCCTGCTATGTGATCATGCGACAATATCCAGCAAGACCAATGAAACATAGGCATGTCACAATATTTGGTAATTAGACCTTCATATTTTATCATTCTCCTATGTCAACTAACCTACCGCCAACCCTTTCAGCCAATGAGAAAAAACTACTTCAGTAAGACCTGACACATGGACCCACCTGCTAACTCTGCAATGGTGACACAAGGGGTTTGTCACATGATCACATAGCTAGGAGACAGGCTATGTGAACATGTGACACACTTCAACTCTTGACCACCACATAACCACCACCGCTAAGTCTGGTAGTTAGTCGCATGATCTCATAGCCTTGAGAAAGGGTATGAGAACATGCGACAAACTTTTAGCATTATGTCTCAACCCCACTGACCATCTGTCAAGTCACCACCACATCAACCAATTGGAAACAAGCATAGGGACCCTTGACCCATCTTCAAATAGGCCCCCAAAATCAAACGGTTGGTGCATGATCGCATGGGCTTGAAACCTCCCATGAGATCATGCGCCAACCACAGGATCTGCCACATCACCCTTCTATCTAGATCTCCTAGGCCCACTGATGAAATTCCACCTCACTACCACGGACACGTGTCAACCAGTTGCATGATCACATAGCTAGGAGATGGGCTATGCGATCATGCGATGGCCAACCAAAGGCTGCACATGACTACCAATGGGACCACCAGCCAAGGAAAGAGCCTTGTCGCATGGTCACATGTCAAAAAATTCTGACATGCAATCATGTGACAACTAGTTAAATCTGAGCTTTGAAATCCTGGGCCCACCATTACGAAACCGCACAACTAAGGAAAAGAAAACTGTCAGCCAAGTCGCTAGATGTTAAGGGCTTAACCGCTAGGAATCAGCAACCAAGAGATAACTGCAAGTCGCTAGGTTGCGGAATGAAGACTTAATCACCAGGCATCTGAACACTGCTAAGAACTAGGACCCACACGAATAGGTGGCAAGCGGTCGCATGATCGCATTTTAAAAAATTCTAGCATGTGGCCATGCGACAACCAATCATTTTGAAACATCTGAAGACCTACGCCCACCATCCATCACACTTGCGCATTTAGGGAACACAAGAAAATAGGAAACTGTGAGGATGAAAACACACAGGGTTTTTGACAAAAAAGATAAAAAACACACAAGGTTTCTGATGCCAAAAGATAAGCACACAAAAGTTAGAAGGCACAAGGTTGAAAACAATGAGGGTTTTCACACAAATCGAAAACATCATGGATTTTCAAAAACACTGTGGGTTTTCGACACTGTGGCAGATTTTAAAATTATTTTTCTGCAGACCTTCGAATTTGAATATCTCCTTAGGTTTTGCAATTCAGCATGTGCAAATTAGATTGGAGCAAGGTGATACATTGAAGAGCATGGGGCAGGACACTTTTACAAAAACATTTGCAGGGAGGAGGCCATTTTCACAGGATTTTTGCTATGACAAAAAAATGGCCTAACACAATAGGCTTGCACACATTCTTAGGAGGATAACCATTGTCTTTGGTTTGATCTCCAGTCTTCTCAGTATCAGTAGTTTCCTTTTGTGTCTCCTTTCTTTCTCGCATCTTCTGATTTTGTCCTTCATTGTATCCAATGCAGCTGGTGTCTCCCTTGGCTCTCCTTTCATAAAACTGAGATTCTATTAGATAAGAACTGGTGTGCAATTTTTCAATATGATTATTTTCTTCTTTCAATTCAAATTCCAAGCTTTCCTTGATGTTCCTTAGCTCCAAAATTTCCATGTTAGCTTCCTTTAGTTCTTCATTGAGTTGAAGGTTCTCCTTGACTTGTTCATTGAAGACATATTGATTGTTTATTAGTTTGTCATCAAAATCTTCAAGCTAAATCAAAAGAGATGCATTTTCTTCATTCAACTTCTTGATTTGATCTTCAAGATCATTGTTAGAGCATCCTTTTAAATCCTTTATCAATCTTTTGATAACTAATTTTAGTTCTTTAATTACTCTTTTTGAACTATCTAGGTCTTGAAGATCTACTTCAACATTCTTCTTCAAATGTTTCATTTATGCTTTGTCCATGATCTCCTCAAGTGGTTAAAATTTTGTGCTAAGGACTAGAGCTCTAATACCAATTTTTAGGAATGGGAACACTGAGAGGGGGGGGTGAATCAGTGTTCACTCAACTTTAACTTTTCTCTTTAATCTTTATGCTTAACTTAAATGTGTAAGTACTGAATTAAACATTCACATAAAATATGAAACATAAGAATAACACATGACACTAATATGATTATGGGGAAAACCAAATAGGTAAAAACCATAGTGGGAATTGACACCCACTAATATTCTGCACTAGTGTTTTTTGATCCTTGCTAGATGATCCTTTACCATGTTAGGAGTAGCTTTACAATGATTTTAGTATAGTAGACCTAGTTAAGGGTCAAACCCTATTAGGAGTCTTTTACAATGATCCCTATTAGGGGAGTGGACTCACTTTCCTAGAGCTCACTACTCAAATGATGAAGGTTACAACCTTCTATTATCAGATACACACTATATCTATTGGGTGAACTGTCACTGTGACACTACTTGTCAGATCAGTTCCTTGGCATGCTCATGCTTTGACCTCGATCAAAGCTCTAATACATCATATGCTAACTTCACATACCTCTAATTTTCTTATCAAAACTATCTTTGAACTTCCATACTGATAAAAATGGGTGCATCTCATATTTATATGCTCATACAAACAAAACAATTAGGTTGGCCCTATAACTAATTTCAAACAATGCTTCCAAGTGAATTGTCTTAAGCGTGCTTACAATTATACATGAACATATGTCAGAAACCTAAATACAATGGGCACATAGCCTCTACAAAATTACATCATAGATGCAAACCAAAAAAGTTACTATTGGCTCCATGCTCTATTCTTTGTTGGCACACACTAGCTGTGCAACTTCAAATGACTGTAACTTTCATATCACTACATATCTTCTTATGCACTCTTAAAGTAAACATGGGTATAGTCTAAAAACATTAAATCCTAGGGTGCATATGATAATTCATTTGTACGCATGGATGCAGATGCTCTGATCTTCCTAAACTCTGTATGTTGTCCAGTCTTTAACACTTAACTGAATTCTGATCTTTACACTTAGTGCACTCACTCCAAACTACTATATGACTTTGTTTCCATAATGACAACACTATCTATAGTCATATACTTCAGTATAGACAACTTTCCAACAATATATTATTTTTCAAGATAACTTTTCTCCCTTTTTGGATTAGTAACTAATCCTTAAAGCGTGGATTTATATTTTAGGATCTCTTGATCCCTCCAGTTTCAAATTTTTGATCACTTAAGGTTAGAGGTGTCCTTAAGACTGGATCTCTTTTATTTTTGGCTTTTCTCTTATGGAACAGAATATTCCTAAGGGTGAATCCTTGATGAGTTAACTAGTGAGTAGCCACATTCTCTAGGTGGTTCAATTCCATATTTCCAGTTGTGATGTTTCCTTGTGTGGTTCACAATCAGACACACGTTCTCATTGGGTGAGATAATCTCTCTCTCTCTCTCTCTCTCTCTAGAGATGTCTCTCTTATTGTGATCTTGAAGTTGATGAATACTTGAGTCCCTAGGGGCTTGAGGTTTCTTTGTCCCTTTGATTATGATAAGATTATATTTTCAATTTTGATCTACTTTACCAAGAGTTTGCATCGAGTCCTTACTCTTGCTAAAGTGGGGGCTTAATGTATTGTCTTAAAATGGAAGCACTTCCATGTTAAGAGTTTTTATCCCTCAGAGTGAGTGGTCTGGGGTCATTTCAAGTGCTTTGATCAAGTCTTTTCAAGTATCTAGTCCTTCTCTCCCTATTTTTCTTCTCTCGTTATTTCCAGCCTTTTCTAGATAGTTTTCTCTAAGAATCTAGAGTTTCTGTCTATCTAGGTCAAAGATGATCAGGTAGGGTTAGGGATGACCTAGACCCTAACCTAGGTTAGGGATGACCTTGGCCCTAACCTAGGGTGATGTCTACCTTGTCCTTGAGCCTAGGTCCAATTTTCAAATTTTGGGACTTACGGGATGTTGGGCTTCATAAAGTTTCTTTTTCCCCTTTTGGGTTGGCTATTTCGGGTTTCCGAATGGTAAATCCTTAATTTAGTTTAATTGGGGAACATTTATAGGGGTTAAGGTTAATTGGGATTTAATTACCCAATGTCATCCTTCTCTAGAGATTTTTTTCCTAGATGACTATAAAAGGAAGCCTTCCTCTCTCATTTTACAGAAATCAAGTTTTCATATCTCATCTCTCAAGCTCTCAAGCAATTATAAAGAAAGAAAGAAGGAGAAGGAAAGAAAGAAAGAATTCATTCATCCTCAAGAATTCAAGCATCCAAGCATTCAAGCATTCATCAAGGAGATCCATTTTTAGCTATTGAAGGATGCAATCTCTTTGGAGCCCCCTTGAAGATCTATCCTTCCACATTTATCCAAGCCTCTTCCTATGAAAATATAAATTCAAGACTGGTGTTAAATATCTAATACCAATTATTTGAGACATCCTACATTAATTCTACATTCATTGGAGCATCCCTACTTCTGGATTTAAGGAATCAAATCCTGTACAAGAACTTCAACATAAGAAAGGTGAATAGTTCCATTTACTTTATTTATGGATATTACTATTTCAATTCAATTTCAAGGTTAATTCCTAAATTGGGGTTTGACGAAGGCAAACCCCCCATCCAAACAAAAAAAAAACCTCTTTTTCTTGTAGGTACAGGTGCAGGATAGTGAATCAGAGCTCAGATATGGATACCCTTTTCGGTGAACTTCCAAGATCTGCAAACAAAGTCAAAGATGACCTTTAAAATTCCAATGCAGCCCTTGACCTTTTATTAGGGTCAAACACTACTTGCTTCTCGAAAGACAAATTTTTTTTGGGTTTTCTCCATCTCAAAATTTCCAGTCTGAAACAAGTTGCAAAATTGCCTGAAACTGTGCACAGACATTAGAAATCCACATTTTCTAGATTGCCCTATTTTGAGGTTGCTAATTGCCTTTGATTCATTTAAGATTTCAAGTATATACCTTTCTTCATATTCTCCATTATTTGATTCTTTTGTGCATTGATCACTTCTTTTTGATTAATTCACTTGGATCCTTCCTTTTGTGAATTTGGATTGAGGATTGGCCCTATATTCCACCCTTATATCATACATCATACTCAAATCCAACCCTATTCATTGAGGTGATACTATTTCACCTTATTCAAATAGTTTTGATGTGTTTGATATATATAAGGATGTATTAAGGTGGTTTTGAGGCTTATAGACTTATCTTCCACTCACAATGGAAAAATGTCACTAAACAGTCCTAAAGGACTAATTCCCATGTCTAGTAGCCCTATCCAGCGATAAAATTCATCATAACTTTGTACTTTCCCAAAATATGGACAAAAAAATGAGATATTTGGATACATTATTTCCCCTACCACAACATACTACAAGATCTATATGGACTCTTTTGGACCAAGTATGATTGTGCTCACTACGTGACCCGAAAATGCACCAAAATAGGGTGATTTAATAAAGCAACTATTATTTTTTTATAACCTCAAGACTCCAAACTCTAGAAAGTCTCCCCAAACATCATAAAAACTATAAATCCAAGAGGAATTCAACCCAACACCTTGATAACATCAAAATCCCCAAATTACCTCTCTTAAACCATTGATTTGAGGGTTTATCCAATCTCACTTCTCCAAACACTTCCAAAATCATTTAGTGATTGATTCACCATTTAATCTACCATAAAAGACTATTAAAGTAATAAAAAGGCTATGTCCTTCAACTCAACCTCTCGCTGCTATACTTGTGCCATCACTTTCATTAAAGAACCTTCACAAAATTAGTCTTTGATCAGTCTTTGCATTCAGTTATCTAGAAGTCTGATCATTAGAAAACTAGAATATATTTTTAGTATCATCCTTCCATGGGTCCTAGGCCTTTGGGTCCATGGAAAGGGTTTAAATTACAAGTTAATCTTCAAAACAAAGAAAGAAACTAAACAAAATCAGTCAAGGTTGTTGTAGATGAAGGAATAGTCATGTAAGATGACTTTCAACTCACTGCAAACATGTAATGCATCATTCCAATACCTTATTTAATCCTCTAAACCACTAACCCAATTAGTTACATGAAGAAATGATAAAGAAATTCATAACATTCGATGCATTTGGCTGTCACAGTCAAGATTATACAATCTAAATGTGAGAATAGTGGGTTAGCATGAATCCCAATACATTCAACTAGTGAATGAAGGATTTTTAGATTACTTACTATTCCAATATGAAGCTAAAACCAAAACAAAAAGTATTGAAATCCTCAACAATACAAAGAATAATGGATTTTCAAATAAAACTTGTACTTCATTGAAATGTTGTTACACTCTATACACTCCCAGCCTCATTGTTGTATAAATGGAGTTGATTGCAATAAAAGAAACCAAAAATAAAGTTCCCTAACATCTTCCAATTGGTTATAAGGATTATTTGAATGTTTAAATATTAAAATACTAATTTCCCCCCTAAATGGAAATTAGTCATGTTGGAATTAGGAGAGATAGGTACTGAGAGGGGAGGGGTGAATCAGTGCCTCTAAAGCTTTACTTGGAAACCTTTCAAATTAATAACTGAAAATAGTGATAACCTTACACAATAACTTGAATATAATTTCATATATCAATCATTCACTTAACATAAGAAAAGTAAACTGCATGAAATCCAAATAGCAATCACATAACACAAGTATTTTGGTAACTCAGAAACCCTTGTTAGAAGGTAAAAACTATTATGGGGATGACACCCACAAATTCTTCACTACTACAGATAGAAAAGGTTTTCCTGTTAGGGCTATAAGTTTTGATCACTTCTAATGATCTTACCCTATTAGGAGTAATATATTAGATCAGCTAGATCTACCTAGCTATAGGATTTCAACAACACTGCTGAAGTGTGTACTCGGTAAAGAGATTTACATAAGACTGTTAAGGCTACTAGGTTAAGAGATTTATCCAAAACTCTATTACAATTGTTAGAAAGAAATAGGAAATTATCTTCTAATTAACAACTCAATGAAATAGATCTATAAATGCTCACAAAATATCACCTTAACTATGATTAATCTCTACTTTGAATTTGCTCGGTAGCCTTCTCTGATTCTGCTAATCTGATAACCTTTGTACTCTGTTCTGCTCTGTTAACTGATTAACTTAAAGTTAGGCAGTAGATTCAAGTGCTCCATTATGCATATATCAGTTCACATAAAAAAAATGATGCAAACACACAAATATATAGTGTTTTTCTTTTGTCGCTTTAACAAAAAATTAGGTTACAAAACATAATCATAACCCTAAGATCTACAGTGTAAAAAATCCTAGATCAACTATTAAAATAAGATATACATTAAATTTAATGAGCATCTTAGCAATAAATGTTCCTTGATCTTGGTAAACAATTTTACGATCTGTTATAATTATTTGCATAGAAGAATGTTCCTTTTCTGATTACTATGCCATTTTTTGTGATCATCGATAAACACTATACAAACTGCTCAGTGTATACTATGCTCGATGTTTACTGTCACTCGGTATCATTTGGCGTCAGTGTCAGTGATGCTATTGCTCAGTGTGTTTGCTTTATCAACTAGTCTGTTTGTGCTTTTGGCTACCAACTTGCTCAGTGTAATTGCCAGATTGATCTCTTTGATAGCCTTTGATACTAATGACAACCTTGAATGCTCATTAGAGATTAATAGTCTCCCCATTTGGAATTAGTATCAAAACTCCTTAATGTATATAGACAAAATTTTCTTAATACCTTATATCTCCTCCATATACATATACACATCAAAATTTCTTACTCTCAGCTTAACTCCCCCTTGGTGCATGGTCCTAGTAGTGTGTAGTATACATAGCATCTATGTACATATTTTGCATAATGAGCATATACATTTCTTTTCCCCCTTTTTGATAGTAATGCCAAATACAAAAAAAATAAAGTATACCTACATCTTGTCAAAAATGTGCTGGTGGCTTTTCTCCACTGACCCTAAAAGGTTTTTCCACCCTGCTTTCAAGTTGGTGAGAGAAATATGCTCAAGACCAACTTGTGCATGCATGTCAAAGATATTTTCTAAGACCAAAATCTCTGGTGTTGCAACAAGTTGCTCTACTTTGACAATGTGTGTTTCAAAAAATTTTAGGTAAGGAATTAGTTCATTCTATAACTTTGTGACCTGATCGGTGATGTGCTCTTATTGGTGCCTTAAATATTCTATCAACCATCGGAGTTCCTGAACTCAGTGAATATGATTGGAAATAGAATTTAGCTCAGTTATAGCTATTTTTGTACTTAGCTTTATTTCAGCTTCAAGCCCTTTTATCTTTTCACTGACTTTAACATTGAAGGTGTCTGAAGTACAATGATTTATTAAGAATTGACAAATTTTCTGAGTGATAGATTTCATTTTTGTAATTATCTCAGATAATTTGACCTTTTGCATTGCCACATCTTGGCTGATTTTCTCTGCTAATTTGTTCTTAATCCTGGATTCTGCCCTTTCTTCAATCCTTTTATCTACTTTAGTATCTGGGGCATTGATCTTCTCAGCAAGTGTAGCAAGTTGATCTATGATGGGAGTATTCTCATCAATATTTACCTTAGGTACTACCTATTGTAGAATATCCCTCACATCAGTTAATACTTCTTTATGTTTTTTGTCTTTCTTCAAATTATCCTATACTACCTTCCTTGAACATAACTCCTGATATTTACTCAATTCCTTAGGGCTTAGGGTCCTCGAACCACATTCAGGTATAACTATCACTTCTTCTATGGTGACCGGCCCTTTTCCTTTCTTCTTCTTTTTCTTCTCGGGTGTGAGAGATGATTTCTTATCAAATGTAATAATAGTTTTGTCTCCACTCTTCGGAGTATCTTTCTTGGTTGACATATTTTCCTCTTTCTTCTTCTCCTTTGTAGATGGTGTGGGAGTTTCAGTTGTAGTGTCAAGTGGGGTCACCTCGGTTGACTTAGTTTCATCTATTGCCCATTTTTTGTGGACAATGCCTCTATTTTGTTAGGCTCATTTCTATCTACATGTTTCTTAGGTTCTTGTGTCCCTATTGTGTCCTTGTTTTGCTCAGGATCTGAGCTGTCAGGTTATACTTGTGAAAATATTTCAGCTACTTCTGAAAGTACTAGAAGTTCACCTGGTAATGATGTGAGTACACAATCAATGTTTAATGGTTCATCTTGAGTTGATAATATATTCACATCATCATCATCTTTGTCATTAGGATCACCATTTTTTATGTCCTCAATGAGTACATCATCATTGGTTTTCTTCTGCAATTGGATCTTTACTTGATCTGGTGCATCCTGTGAAATGTTTACTTCTTCTTTTTTCTCAGTGATATCAATTACCTTGGTAACTGATATACCAGTGTCCTTAGACTTCTTTCCTTTTTCATCATCTATACAGATACCTTTACCTTTAGAGTTTTTTCTCTTTTTAGACAAGTTTAGAAATGCTTCTTGCTTAGCTTTTTCTTCAGCCTTAAGAATTGATGTCCACAAGAAATCACTTGTTATATCCATATCAGCCACATTTTCATCTAATATCATCATCTCAATTCTTGATCATAAATCTTGCTTGATATTTTACCATGTATTCATCAAGTCCTGCATAACTTAGGTGTGGGGCTGCCTGAACTAAAGATCTCTCTCTTTTCCATTTCTTGGTATCTAGTGCAATAGCCAATTTTGCATTTATTTTTTCATCCAACTCCTTTGGTAATGCATTTGCAAATTTCATTGGTACCTTTTTGAACTTTATCATCATTTGGATGACAACCTCTTCAAGCTTAGTTTGGTCTTCATTAGACATCTTGTTAAATCTATCTAATCCAGGATCAGTAAGATCTCCATGCTCAATGATGTCTTCAATAATGTCATCTATTGTTCATTCCTTGTTGTTGACCACCTTGAATTAGTTAATATCATCTTCTTTATTTGTTTCCTCAATGTCTTCTTTACTTCTTATTAATTTCCTTCTTTTCTTTGGTGCCTCAACTATAGGCTTTGTATTCCTCATTTTGTATGTTCTTCTTGGTGTAGCTTCCCTTAGTTTAGAAATTTTTACTGATCCTTTCCTCAAAGGCAATGAGGCTGTAGTTGATGACCTTGTCTTCATACCTTCTTGTATTAGTAACTATATTTCTTGTTGAACATTGGTAGGAGGAATTGGTGTGGGATCTTTTTCTTTTTTAGACTTGGTCTCCTCAGTATCATAGGGCTTGTCAGCCAACTGTAACTAACCTTTAGTTGTAGCTTTAACCGGTGACTCCTCAAATGAGTTTGATACATCTCCAAATTTTTCTTTAAGATCCTTCTTCATTTTATTTTCCCTTTGATACATTTTCTTGATCTCTATGTCGATAGTGATCCTTGATTTGGCCTCTTTAGGTTCCAAACCTAGTGGTAGTGATGTCAATTGATAATGCAAGTTGTGCATTAATAGATTTCAAGGTGAAATCATAGTTCATTTCATATCCCATCAGTGCCAGCCATTTTGTTCTAGTTTCAACAATGTTAATCATTGAATAATATATACTGACTACAAAACATATGTCATTCTCAAATTTGTTCACTAATTCCCTTGGAATTCTACTCCCTTGATACATTTTAGTGTGAAATTCTTTGAAGTATGCATCAATTTTGATATTTAGATTATCTCCTAAATTGTTCATCATCTCCCTAATTTGTGCTATTAACGGTTTATCTATTTTCCAATTCACCTTACCAATGCTAGGTACATACTTTTGTAGATAGAGAAATATATAGAAAAGTAGTGATCTAAACTTACAGGTATTAGACTTCTTTTTCTTTATAATCTTCATGTTTTCCTATAGTTAACGTAGTAGAATTTCAGCAAGATCTACCTGGTGATCTTTCTTCACAATTTTATGTTGCATGTCTACTATGCTGTAGGGTGCGCTGTTGATTCTTCTTGATTGAAATATTTTGTACCCGATTACATGTGCTATGAATTTGACTACTGGGTCTTTAATTGTTGAAATCTTCAGTGCTCTCCTATCCCGTTGAGCTCCAGTAATTTTCTCCACTTTAGGTTGAGACAAACTATAGAAATATTTTTCCCTGTTGGTTGTAGGATACCCAATAACCCTACTGATGATTTTCTTTGTGACCTCAATAGGTTTGTCCAGCAAGAATTTATCATCATGAAATTTTCTTAACATGATTCTTATCCAATCTGCCTTGAATGATTGCAGAAAGTATGTGAAGCATGATAACCCTGATTCCTCAATCTTCTTGTGTTTAGGTTTTAAATTTCCATCTAGTCCACAAACTTTTTGATAAGCAACAATGGTCTCAAAATCTCCAACTTCTCCCATTTTGCAGTGTATATAAGCTTGTACATCTTCTGTTAATAAAACCCTATCCGATATGCTTGAAAAAGATCCCATTGTATCTATTTGTGATTTGACCTTGGGGTGTGGTTTGAATTTAGAATTGGCAAAATTTTCCCTAACGATTAGCTCTATTTCCTCCTCAATATTTTATGATTTTCTTGCAAACAATGTTGATGCCATAAATTGATTCTAGGGTTTCGGCAAGTAGTAGGTTAAATAGAGTGTTCGATAGCAAGTAAACTTACTCAGTGTTGTCATAGAGTGATGTGGGTTTGATCTGTAGTAGCATTGAATCCTTCTAAAAATATTTTAGCTCTAACTCTTCTCTGTGAAATCTTTGCTCTTTGAAATTGCAATGTAACAATGAGTTCTATTTCCCATGTATTTATAGACTTTTTGATATTCCCGCTCAAACTTTCATGCATTAAATACTTGACCTACCTTAGTTCATAATATTTTTCAGCTTGGTATATAATTATATGAATTCAATAGCTTGATTAACACATATTTTCTTCATCAGTTGATATGTATCCTCGATTAACCTTAATAGTGATTACTGACAGGTAACCAACTCTCAGTCTTGCTTATACTGACTATATAACTTTGCTAGCTCTTGAAATACAAACCATAGTGCATATTTCTTATGTGGATTTGGTGTGTGCTCATCATGTATAAGGAACTATATGTAAAATATGATCTTTTGAAATGTCAGTCTGATACATACCTTTTTCACTTAGGTGGAGGAACTGATGTCACCCAATCCAGTGGATGAGGTTTCACTAACATCATTGCTTGACTCAGCATTCTCATTAGATGCTTTTCTCCACATAATATTCCTTATCTTTATGATATATGTAATAGTGAGTTCACTCTCAAATACATGATTCTCTTCTGGTGCTCGGTCTCTGCAGTCTTTGCTTAGATGACCAACTTTATGACAATGGATACATGCCATTCCAGTGTTAGTCCAGTTTCTTGAATGTCCTACCCATCTTTTCCTGTTACAATTTTCCACAATATGCCCATACCGACCACATACAATGAAATTAGTCCAAGTGTTATAATCCCAAACATAAGAATTACCTTGTCTCTTCAGTTGGTAAGGCCCGTGTTGTGGTTTTTCCTTAGGTGTCTAGACTTGTTTCATTTTTGCCTTACACTCCCTTGCAGTGTGTCCATGCTTATTACATCTATAACATAATTTCTCCATGGTAGTATTGTTAGCACTTTGTTTAGCTCTACATTCATAGGCTTTATGTCCATATTTTCCACAATAGTAACAATATCCATCAAATTTAGGAATAGCAGGAGGTTTACCTTGTGCTTTGCTTCTACAATCATTAGAAGTGTGGCCTGGTTTTCCATAGTAATAACATGTCAACACCTTAGATATTTGTTTTTTTATTTTAGTTGAGCTTTTCATCTTGTTGTGATGATTCTCCTTCACCGGTGTAGCCTATGCCAACTTTACTTCCAAATCTTCTTTGATTAGTCAAGAAGTCATCAATCTTTTTGGAACCGTCCTCAGCTAACTTATTCATTTCATTGTGTTTCTTTTGTGTCCTTATCTAATTTCTTATTTTTTCATTATCTTCTCTAAGTGTTTTAATGTCTTCAAGTCTTCTAGATAGTTCTCCATTTACTCAGTTAACCTCTTGATTCATAGTCATCATTTGATTGGATACTTGGAAGTGATGATCAGTGAGTCTCTATATTTCACTTTCTTTAGCTTGAAGTTGTTCAGTCATTTGTCTTCAGTCTTCAATAGATAGATTTCTATCTTATTCAAGTTGTCTAGCATTGTTCATTATTTCCATAATTCTCACCATCTGAGATTCTTGACCGATTTGGGGTGCTTTTACTTGTTCAGATAGGTGTTGATTCTTCTTAGAAAAATTAGTGATTGTGCTTTCAGATCCATTAGAAATGCTTCTAGAACTTGATCCAATGTGATCAAATATATCATCAATAGGTTCTTCATGGTAACCAATTTCATTTTGCAAAATAGAAAGGTTATTTCTCTGAGCCATCATTTTCTTCGGTTCTTCTCTAGCTTGCTTATACTATTCCACAAATATCTGCATCTGTATCTTCTAATTCTCAATAGTCTTATCTAGCTTGTATCTCTCCATGACTTAAGATCTTTACCCTTCAGTGGTTAGACTATTCAATAAGAGAACTAATCTCTAATACCAATTGTTTGAATTAGGAGAGATAGGTACTGAGAGGGGAGGGGTGAATAAGTGCCACTAAAACTTTACTTGTAAACCCTTCAAATTAATAACTAAAAACAGTGATAACCTTACACAATAACTTGAATATAACTACATATATCAATCATTCACTTAACTTAAGAAAAGTAAAATACATGAAATCCAAATAGCAATCACATAACACAAGTATTTTGGTAACGCAGAAACCCTTGTTAGAAGGTAAAAACTACGGTGGGCATGACACCCACAAATTCTTCACTACTGTAGATAGAAAAGGTTTGCCTATTAGGGCTACAAGTTTTGATCACTTCTTATGATCTTACCCTATTAGGAGTAACATATTAGATCAACTAGATCTACCTAGTTATAGGATTTCAACAACACTACTAAAGTGTGTACTCGGTAAAGAGATTTACATAAGACTATTAAGTCTACTTGATTAAGAGATTTATCCAAAACTCTATTACAATTTTCAAAAAGAAATAGCTAATTATCTGCTAATTGACAACTCAATTTTCTAAAATAGATCTATAAATGCTCACAAAATATCACCTTAATTGTGATTAATCTCTACTCTGAATCTGCACAATAGCCTTCTCTGATTCTGCTAATCTTTCTACTCTGTTCTACTTTTTTAACTACTTAACTTGAAGTTAGGCAATAGCTTCAAGTGCTCTACTATACATATATTAGTTCACATAAAAAATGATGCAAACACACAAATATATACTGTTCTACTTTTACCACTTTAACAAAAAATTAGGTTACAAAACATAATCGTAACCCTAAGATCTACGGTGTAAAACATCCTAGATCAACTATTACAATAATATATACATTACATTTAATGAGAATCTTAGTAATAAATGTTCCTTGATCTTGGTAAACCATTTTACAATCTATTATAATCATTTGCATAGAAGAATGTGCCTTTTCTGATTACTATGTCATTTTCAGTGATCATCGGTAAACACTGTACAAACTACTCGGTGTATACTATGCTTGGTGTTTAGTGTCACTCAGTATCAGTGTCGGTGATGATGTTTCTTGGTGTGTATGCTTTACCAACTAGTCTATTTGTGCTTTTGGTTACTAACTTTCTCAGTGTAATTGCCTAACCAATCTCTTTGATAGCCTTTGATACTAATGACAACCTTGAATGCTCATTAGAGATTACCAAGTTGTTACTATTTGAATATTTAATTTTTTAAACTATGAAAATTCTTGAAAAACCTTATTAAGTTGGATTTTATGAACTCAAAAGGTTGTTAAAAACCTAGGAAACTTAATCTCATCACACTTAGACTCCTAACTACCCTAGAATATCTATTGGACATTAATAGTCCATATTACATTTATTTCATCCTCTCAAGGATACAAATTCATTCCTTAGATCTAACTTCCATTGCATGGCATCAAAACATTATAGGTGCTAAAAATTTATAATTTATTGGTTTTACATCATTTGAGATCCCTTTAACCTCCTTGGACCTCTGATCTTTATTAGATGACTCCTAAATCTTCATAGTTGTCTTGTGTACCTTTAATGGCTTCATGAATTGCTTGTTTATCCTTGGTGCTCCTGTACCATATGCCCCACCTTCAAGAAAACTCTTGCCCCAAGAGTTGGATGGCTTAAAATATCTCTGCAAGGTAGGGGTGAAGTAATCCCCCAATGTAATCTTCTTCCTTCCACATGGCCAACCTATATTCACACACCAATTGTTGAAAGAAAAACATGAATTAGTTGACTATCCTTGGGAAGGACAGTGAGAAGGTTTTAATTGCTTCTTCCTCCCCAATTCCTTCCATGGATTAGACCTTTGGTCCAACATCTACACCCTCTTTCTATTCTTTGGATGTTTTATAGGACACTTGACTATCCCAACTTTCACAAAGGATAAGTCCTAAAGCTCTCCACCTCTAGGACTATCATGGCTGCATTTAGACTGTAATTTATCATCCCTCTTCCATCTAGTATCATATTGAACTTTCTTTTCTATCTCCTACCGAAAACACATAAATATCAGTGCTTCTTGACACCTCACTAATGGATGCAACTCAAATTTCTTGCCTTCATGGTGAACCAAATACTTATTATTTAATCCATTATGGTTAACCTTCCTTGACCATTGCCAATACCGGCCTAATATCAGATGTCCACAACTCATATCAAGAACAACAGATAACACCTTGTCTCTGTACTTTCCAATTGAAAAATCAATCAAGACTTGAGAACTAACAAACAAATTCTGATTCACATTGACCCATGTAGCATAATATGTATTAGGATGGACAAATGTTGGTAAATTAAACTTTCTATCAACCTCATAAATAACAACATTATGACTACTACCTGAATCTATGATGAGTCTACACACTTTACCATGGATTAAAAAATTAGACCTAAATATGCTTGGATGGTATGGTGTTTGACTCTTACCCATGAATAGGTACCCTCCCTCCTCTGGTAGTGCAAAGACAAGTTGTTTTTTATCTTCCTTAATTGTTTCTTCTTCAACCAAATTCACCCTTCTTTCTTTGCCTTTGTCTTCAATCTACTTGGGATACCTAACAGATTGATGACCCACTTCATTACAATGGAATAACCTACCTATGAACACTCCATTGCCTCTTCCTCCACTCCTTCCACCTCTATATCAACCTCTTGTACCATATGAGTAGGATGTATCCTTATCTTTTTCATTATGATTCATAAAATCAATATTACCTCTTCCTCCTCTTCCTCTCATGGAAGATCCACCTCTAGTGTTGCCTTGTCTCTCTTGTCTCCTTTTAATCTTTTCCTCAGCCTTTGTAGCTAGCTTATAGCATTCTTCAATAGACCTAGGAGTAGCAAGACTAAGTTCATCTTGTATGTTGAACCTCAGTCCCCCCATGTAACTTGCAATCTTTTCATCCATGTCTTCATCGTGACTAACTCTTATATCAAGTTTATGAAACTCCTCAGTATACCTTTCCACCTCCATGTATTTTTGTTTTAGATTTTACATCTTCTTATACAACTAAACTTTATAATAATTTGGAAAAATTTTTTCCTTCATCTTATCCATCATGGTGTACTAAGAAGTGATCTTGGGTTTACCATTCTTCCACCTCTCTACTTGCACACAATCCCACCATAGCAATACATGTCCTTTAAACTTGGACTTTACAATATTTAGCTTCTGATACTCTTCCACATCCTCACACTCAAATAAATTTTCCATAGCACTTAACCATTCTATCAACTCCTCATCATCCATCTTCCCTCCATAAGTAGGCAAATCACCTCTTGCCCTTGTGTCACCGCTCTTGATGACTTTAGCAAACGTAGCCATCTTCCATTCACTAGGATCTAATAGTTCTTCCTCTTGGAGTTCCTATTATTCATCTTTATTTTCATTATAAAATTCTTCATCCTATCAAATGCTTGTGTCTCTCTTCTCTAACAGAAATATTCTCTATATCATGATTCTCATCTCCTTGTCTTTCTCAGCTTTCTCCTTCTTTTCTTTCTCAACAACTACCTTTAACTTCTTGTTATCTGCTAATTGTTCTTTCAAAATCCTTACCAACTCCATGTTTATCATTTTTTGTGATAGATCTCCTTCCCATCCTCCATTTATTTTTCTTTGATCAACTTAGCAAATGAATCAACTCAGGGCTACTCCTTAAAGGATGGTTAAACTTCAAGGGCTTATCTAAGGATCCAACAGACCAAAGTTCTCAAGACCAATAAAAACCTTCCACAAGACATTTTCCTAATCTCTAATACTACTTTATGTAGAGGAAAGGGTATTGGACCTTATTCACCAATTAAGTTCTTCAATTTGACTTAGAAACCCAAACTTTTCCCAAAGGTGCACAATGGATTTTTGAGACTCCACCCAACCAAGACTCTTCACAATGAAAACTAATGATAGTTTTGATGTGTTTGATGTATATAAGGATGGATTAAGGTGGTTTTAAGTCTTTTATACTTATCTTTCACTCACAATGGCAAAATGTCACTAAACAGTCCTAAAGGCCTAATTTCCCTATCCATCGATAAAATGGATCATAACTTTGTACTTTCCAAAAAAGATAGAAAAAAAATGATATATTTGGATACCCTTTTTCCCCTACCACAATATACTACAAGATCTCTATGGACTCATTTAGACCAAGTATGATTGTCCTCACTATGTGACCCAAAAATGCACCAAAATAGGGTGATTTAACAAAGAAACTATTAGTTTTTTATAACCTTAGGAATCCAACCTCTAGAAAGTCTCTCCAAACATCATAAAACCTCAAATTCCAAGAGGAATTTGACCCAACACTTTGGGAACATGAAAATCCCCAAATTACCTCTTAAACCTTTGATTTGAGGGTTTCTCCAATCTCACTTCTCCAAACACTCATAAAATAATTTAGTGATTGATTAATCATTCAATCCACTATAAAAGACTATTAAAGTCATAAATAGGCTATGTCCTTCAGCTCAAACTCCTATTGCTATACTTCTCCAATCACTTTCATTAAAGAACCTTCACAAAATCAATCTGTGATCACTCTTTGCATTTAGTTATCTGCAAGTCTGATAATTATAAAACTAGAATACATTGTTAGTATCATTCTTCCATGGGTGCTAGGTCTTTAGGTCCATGGAAAGGGTTTAGATTACAAGTTAATCTTCAAAACAAAGAAAGAAACTAAACAAAATTAGTCTAGGTTGTTGTAGATGAAGGAACAATCATGTAAGATGACTTTCAATTTACTCCAAACATGTAATGTAACCTTCCAATGCCTTATTTAGTCCTCTAAACCATTAACCCAATTAATTACATGAGTAGATGATAAATAACTTCATATAATTCAATGCATTTGGGTGTCACAGTCGATGTTATACAGTCTAAACATAGGAACAATGAGTTATCATGAATCTCAATACATTCAACTAGTGAATGAAGAATTTTTAGATTGCTTACTATTCCAACATGAAGGTAAAACCAAAAAAATAACTATTGAGATCCTCAACAATAAAAATAACAATGGATTTGCAAATGAAACTTGTATTTCATTGAATTATTGTTATTGTCTATACACTTCAGGGCTCATTGTCATACAAATGGAGCTGATTACAATTAAAGAAACCAAAAATCAACTTCCTTAACCTCTTACAACCAGTTATAGGGATTAGTTGAATCTTTAAACATTAAAATACTAATTTCCCCCTAAATGGCTATTAGTCATTACTATTTTAATATTTAAATTTTTAAACTATTAAAATGCTTGAAAAACCTTATTAAGTTGGATTTTAAGAACTCCAAAGGTTATTAACCATCTAGGAGACTTAATCTCATCACACTTAGACTTCTAACTACCCTAAAACATCTATTGGACACTAATGGTCCATATTACATTTATTTCATCCTGTCAAGTATAAAAATTCATTTGTTAGATGTAAATGCCATTGCATGACATTGAAACATTTTAGGTGCCAAAACTTTATAATTTATTGGATTTACATTATTTAAGATCCCTTTAACCTCCTCAGACCTTTGATCTTTATTAGGTGACTCCCAAATCTTCATAGTCTTCTTGTGTACCTTGAATGGCTTCATGAATTTCTTGTTTAGCCTTGTTGCCTCTGCATCAATCATATGAAATATTTTTTGCCTCTAGTATTTTCCTTTCCTAGCCATCTAAAGCTTGTTGTATCTCAATTATTCCTAGGATTCCAAGATGGTGAGTGAATGATATAAGTATCCAGTTGTAAATTTTTGTTTGGGATTTTGAAATTTTGGAGTGAAATAGATTGTAATTTTTTCTCATTATTTTTTGTTCAGGTGTTTCTGCCATTGTCAAGGTACTAATACATAAAATATCAATGAGAATATACTAGAGTTTCTTCTCAAATTTGTGTATGTCTTCTTGTTTTAAAGCTTGAGTTCCTGTATGTTGAATTTGAATAGAAAAATTTATGTATGGCTTACAAAGTAGGTTTTTTACTTATATTTTAGTCCTCTTTCAAGGAAGGGGTAAATCCTTTATGATAATCTTAGAGAGTTTGTAGTTTTTACAGGAATTAGATGTTTGAATGAGAGAATGAGAAGGACAATTTGTAATGCATTTGTTCTGAATTCTATGAATGTTTGTGTGTTTTTTCTATTGATGTATGTTATTGATGACTCTATGCCCTAGAATAAGACACTGATATATTCTATACAAGCTTTCTCTTCAATATCAAACAAGCTATGAAATGATAAAATCTTAAAATCAAATTAAGTAATATCCATGTTAAATTATATAAAGTAGTTTCTGATTCCTTTCAAGAAGTGAATCTATAGGTGTACCCTCTTGATCATTCAAGGCTCAAATTATAGTAGGATCATTTCCTTGATCCCTATTAATTGGTCCTCTTTCTTGTAGAGCTAGAGTGGGTTTCAAGAGTCAGTGACATTTAGTTGTCAAGTATATTCTAAATATACAAGTGGAAAGAAAAGGAGACAACAAAATGGTGACTCTATTGGGGATCTAAAGTAGTACAAAGGATTTGAACTTATTGCAAGTCATTAGGCTCAACACATTGTTAGAGATCTCTGGTTAGGTTCTTAAAAGGGTTTAGTTTGGTGCATATTTTTCTTCCTAGAGCCCCATGTTCTCCTTGTCATGTCCTCTCTTTCTTTTAGATTATCAAGGTTTGTTTGCAAAATGTTCCTATTGAATGTTGGTGGAAACTCAAAGGGTTGGAAGAAGTGTACTAACACTTTTAAAGTATGATTTATAGAAATAATACAAGAGATTTTATAAAGAAAAACTATGAGATCAATCTAGAAGATGTACCTAGATCAGGAAAGAAAAGTTGGCCTAGAAAAGGTGTAGAACCACCAGTGCACCTATGAGAAAACAAGGAAATGCTAAAGATAGAGTGATACATACATCTACAAATGAGGAAGGGTCACAGTACAAAAGTTCAAAGTCTAACATTGGTCTTTCTCGAGACAATTTCTATGATACCCTAGAAGTGTTGTTTCAGGATAAAGTTGCACTCCCTGCAAGTCAAAACATAAAGTTGGGGAGTAACAATTATATACCTAACATGCATCATAACCAAGTTAATCTAGAAAGAGAATTAGTGGAACCAAGGATGGTCCACTTTCCATGTCAAAAAATTACTCATATGGATGTGTCATCAAGCTCTGACGATGTTATGGTAAACCCTACTAATTTGGGTTCACTAAGATTATAATTAGCAGAGAAAGATGCAATTTACAATAGATTAAAATGGGGTAGAGAAGTTGAGACTATCAATTCCTTAATGGAGAGAGAGTCTTTTCTTAGAAATAACAATGAATTAAATGAAAGAAACAACATATTTTCATCTGGTCCTAAATCTTTGTAGCCTGATATCTTTGGCGACCTTGATGCCCTAAGGACTAAGAGAGATCATTTTTTGAGGGATCATGAGTTTGATCAAGAGGGTCTTATGATTAGACAAGTTCAAAGTTATGCTCCTTAGATGTTGGAAATTTGGCTATACTAATGTATATGACTTGATATAATGTTTTCATTATTGAAAAAAAGTCATATAGAAGTTTGGATTCAGTGCACTTGATGTAAAGATTAGAATTCAGTTAAGTGTTGAAGACTAGATAGTGTACAAAGTTCTTACAGCTCAGAGCATCAGTGCACATGTGAATGGATGAATTTTGGTATGCACCCTAGAAGTTAAGTTTGTTAGGCTATACTTATGCTTATTCTATGAGCACATAAGTAGATATGAAAGGATGAGAAAGTTACAGTCAGTTGAAGTTGCACAACCAGTGTGTGCCAGTGAAGAACGAAGCATGGAGCTGATAGTGAGTATTTTAATTTGTGGTTGTAATGTAATATTGTAAAGGCTATGCACCCATTGTATTTAGGTTGCTGAAATGTTTATATGTTTAATCGTAAGCACACTTTTTGGAAGCATTGTTTATAATTAGTTATAGGGCTGACCTAATTGTTTATTTTGTATGAGCATATAAATATAAGATGTGCCCATTGTATTTGGCATGGAAGTGAATAGAGAGTTGTGATAAGAAAAGAAGAAGTATTTGAAGAGTCAAGAAGATGTATTAGAGCTTTGTAATAGGTCAAAGCATTAGCACATCAAAGGAACTAATCTGATAAGCAGTGTCATAGTAATAGTTCAACCGACAAATATAGTGTGTATCTGATATCAAAAGGTTGTAGCCTTCACCATTTGAGTAGTGAGCTCTAGGATAGTGAGTCCACTCCCCTAACACAGATCATTGTAAAAGACTCCTAATAGGGTCTAACCCTTAATAAGGTCTACTATACTTAAAGCATTGTAAAGCTACTCCTAATAGGGTAAAGGATCTTCTAGAAAGGACCACAAAACACTAGTACATAATATTAGTGGGTGTCAATTCCCACTAGGATTTTTACCTATTTGGGTTTCCCCATAACCATATTGGTGTCATGTGTTCATTTCATATTTCATGTTTATGTAAATTGTACACCAGTTCTGATTTGATAGAATCTCAATTCTAAGCAAAGAGAGCCAAAGGAGACACTAGCTATATTGGATACAATGAAGCACAAAGTCAAATTGACAACATACAAGCAAGAAAGGAGACACATAAAGACTCTACTGATATTGGGAAAATAGAAGATCAAACCAAAGATAATGTCGGACCACCTAAAAATAAGTGCAAGCCTATACAACACACTTGTTTTTCATGTAACAAGTAGGGACACATTGCAAGGTACTGTATAGAGGTAAGACCTTTTAATGGATACTATTATTCATGCAATAAATTTGGTCATAGATCTATGAATTACAAGACTAGTAAGAAGAATAGGATTCAACATGATTAGAGAAATTAGAATCAGACAAATATAAGAAGTTCTCAGAGTGTTACATGTCAGATATGTAACAACAATGGTCACTCAGCCAAAGCATGTAAAATGGTGACTCATGTCAATGTGATAAGGAATATAAGACCCCCAGTCATTTGTCACTCTTGTAACAAGGCTAGACATATATCAAGGTTCTATAGATTAAGAATGCAAGGTCAAGAAAGCCCTAAAAAGGTTGAAGAACAAGTATTGGATCCCGAAGGAGAAGTCAATTTTGTAAAAGCCTCATAGGATGTGAACTTAATTTTGTTAGAGAAAAATAAGGACAAGAATGATGAGTATGTATTGGATGCATCCCCAGTGGACACACCCTCTAAATCTATATGAATGGCCCTTGGGGTCATAGGGGAAGCTAATTTAACTGTAGACCCCTGCGTGGCCAGTATACTCATTCTCAGGGTATGCACCTTTGGACTTAAGATTTTGGAGTGTAAAGGAGCCTTTGTGGAAGAGAAAACATGCTAATTATTAGAAAAACTCAAGTTAGAAATTTTGAAATGATAGCTTGGTTTATGCGACTTGGATTAATGGTGGAATTCTCACTTTAAATACATAGAGTGTTGTTTCATTACTCATTGCATTCAAATTTAGAGTGATTGGAGAGCATAAAGAGCCTTGGAAATTGTTTTGAAGACTTGGAGATTGATCTATCATTGATTAGCAATGCATTTGGTTAGTTGCAAAGACCCTAGATCATTGCACTGATTTGGAAGCCTTCAGATTATATCAAAGTTTAGCTGGAAAGTAATTAACAAGTAAGTCATGGCCACTCCCATAGTTTTTGATGTTGCTAAGAAGAAGAGATACATATTCAAGAAGCACCCATTTAAATCAACCCTAGATGATTTAGAGGGAGAATTCTCCCACACGCCTATGGGCGTCATGCATGTGAAAGACATAAGGGCTTACATCTACTGCAAGAAAGAACTAGTTGGGTTGGATAGGTTAAGGACACACATGGATACCATGTTGAAACCAAATAAAACATTCATGGGTGAATATGTTAAATGAAATGATGACCATATTGTTGAGTATGCTATGTCATATGAATTCTATGAGACATAATGGATAAAGATTTTATTAAGAAGAATTCATGATGATCTATTTTGGATTGGTGATGTGCCACTAAGAATCATAGGTGACTTAATGCATGAGATGACAAGCCTTTCTAGGATAGGCATCATCCTTCCTATGGGAAAGGATGTTAGGAATATTGTTGAGAAAACATGCAAGTCTAGAAGTGATAGGTGTGGGATGACAATTGAGCCTATAGAGAAAGCAGACATCAAATTGATTTCTATGATACTAGGATATAGGTTTCATCACACCAGCAGGGTGAATAGTGTGTTTGTAGGCACAAATCTAGCTACCATAAGACTTGTGAAGGAAGATGGGGAGTTCAATCCCTATGAGATCTTGTATGCATAGATGATTGATAACATCAAGGCCATTAAACATGATAAGACCAAAATATTTAGGTTAAGGTCCTTAATCATCTATATATACCTTCATATAGTTGGAAAAGTGTTATATTTGTATTTGGACAAGACCATTCCAACCATGCCACATATATCCCTCAAAGCATCCACCAAGAGTACATTGAGAGATTATGTAACATTGGAATTAAAGACCTTTAGGGAAAAGATGCAAATGATGTACAACATTCTAGAAAGCATTATGGAAAAACATAAGGATAAAATATATTTTATGGTTGAAACTAATACTACTTGTATGGAAGCTATTAGGCCAAGAAATAAGTGGATTCATCCACTTGGATATGAAGTAGATGAATAGGTCCTTGAAGCATATGCGCAGGTACTTCTATTAGCCCCCAAATATCCTAATGAACCTAGGTGGGGAACTTATGAGGAGAAGAAAAGAGAAGTAGATGCAAAGCTAAACAATGTAACAAAAAAATTAAAGGTTACTAAAGTCATATCAAAGATCTTGAGAATACATGGCGTGTCTCAAGAAGACCTTGATAAAGAAAGGGAGGAGAAGATTTCCTTGGAAATTAAGAGCGCATCCACAATAGAAGCTGATTCTAATGATCCCAAGAAGAAGAAAGTAAAAATTGAAAAAGATGATAGTCATAAGGGTAAGGAAGATGATACTCCTTCTATGCCCAAAGATACTATTGACCTTACCACTCCTCCAGAGTATAAGCCAATGGTCAAGAGGAAGAAAGTGGCCAACACTAGTCATTCATCCTCACAAGCTACAAGGAGCAAGAAAAACATTCAAGAACCTCCTAAGGTAGGATTTAGGCCAAGCCTTAAAGTTTTGAGCACAAGAATTATTGATGAGGGAAGAATTGATCAAGTAGGGAAGTTTTATGATACATACAGTGAGATTGACAAATTAGAAATACATGGTATGATTGTCAAACATATGATCAAGTTCAAAAAAGACAATTTTCAAGTTAAAGACTTTGATTCCAGACAAAGTGTGGGATATTTTAGAATTTCAAAAGAGACAAGAAAATGAAGAGGATCTAAGGAGCAAAGGAAAGATCTTAGATGAAAGTCTGCCAGTATGTTCTCTAGAAGAAAAGTCTTTGTTGCTAAACTTGGTGAAGCCACATTTGAGAAACAAACTAAGGACACTTTATATCATGGAAAAGAATTATGATTTGGTCACCAAAGAGACAGAGAAGGAATTTGAGAAGGTGTTTATGGATAGACACATGTATCCCCCTACTGTGCCTATAGTACAAGTAACCAATAAGGAAGATAAAGTGGCAAAGCCCACCAATGTACTAGTGACAGGTCCCAAGGACTTAGTGCCCATAAAAGAAACTCAAACAAAGGAAGACAAGTCTGGGCCCATCACAAAATCACACAAAGATAACACTATTATCATTGATAATGTGGAGATATCCATGGAGGCCACTGATAAGGATTTGGAGAAGTTTGAGGAAGCTTTTGTCAGTACATAAGAAGCTAAAATCTTATGTAGAAACTCACCTCCCACTAATCAAGAAGAATTACTTATTGAAGACATATATGATAAGAAAGAAGAAGATAAGATTGAAGAAAAAGAACAAGAGAAAGATGAAAATTCTATTGAACTAGTCAAGGTGAAACAAGAAGTGATGGATAGCACTCCTGTCACTCCCTCCTCAACATTGTTGTCAAGTTTGACACCTGACACAAGAAGTTTGGACTCACGGAGAGAAGAAGACTTGATTAAGTTTAGTGTCTTAGCTATGGAAAAGGAAAAAGAGAAACAAGTAATGAGGAATCCCCTCCTAGTAGAATTAGTAAACATTTTGAATAGTCTTCTACCAGAGGATAATAAAGTATTTAAGATACACTTGGTTGATGATGTGAGTATAGTTATCTCATAGTTCAAAAGTAATTTTTCAAGCCTTGAAGAGTCTACATCCCTAGTTGTAGAAGAAAAATATCTAAAAAAGAGATTGAATGAACTGGTGAATAACTTTTCACTTGACCTTAGTTCCCTCAAGTTTGGTCAAGCATCCTTAGAAGAATTTGTAGACCAGGGAAGAAGAGTCATTGTAGAATGCATGGATCAAGATAAACTCGCCGATGCTCATTTCAAGAAAATAAAAGAGGAAGAAACTATAATTGAGCAAGTGAAGAATTCAGTGACAAACACATCCACTAATGTAAACATGGGCAATAATGTCTAATAAGGACATATAGAGAAAATTGAGAAGGAAGAGAACGAGATAAAAAAGATAAGGTCTAGATAGACTCAGTTGAGGAATATCTGAGCATAAATTTGTAGAAGATGGAGAAGCTTGAATATGCATTATGCGCCCATCTCCAGATAGTTAACTCTTTGATAACTCTTTGGAAGAAGGAGATCTAGAACCTCAAGACAGCATATCCAGATGTTTTCCCTTAGTAAGTGTATGTAAATAAATTTTTTTGATACACCTTTGTCATTAATGTCAAAGGGGGACTTGTGTATAGAATATGGACTATACAGGGAGATATAAGATTATGTAAAAGATATGTATAGAAGGCAAAAGTTTTTTTGTAGAAAGGACAGTAAGAAACTTGGCCATATTCCTTTGTTTCCATCGATGACAAAGGGGGATATTGTTAGAAAGTTGGCTATACTAATGTATATGAATTAATAAAATATTTTCATTGTGGCAACAAAGTCATATAGCAGTTTGGAGCCAGGGCACTTGATGTAAAGATCAGAATTCAGTTAAGTGTTGAAGACTAGACAATGTACAAAGTTCCTACAGCTTAGAGCATTAGCACATGTGTGAATGGATGAATTATGGTATGCATCCTAGAAGTTAATTTTTTTAGACTATACTTATGCTTAGTCTATGAGTGCATAAGTAGATATGCAAGGATGAGAAAGTTACAGTTAGTTGAAGTTGCTCAGCCAATGTGTGCCAGTGAAGAATAGAGCATGAAGCCAACAATCAATATTTTGATTTGTGGTTGTAATGTAATATTGTAAAGGCTATGCATCCATTTTATTTAGGTTTCTGACATGTTTATATGTTTAATTGTAATCATGCTTAAGCCAATTCATTTGGAAGTGTTATTTGTAATTAGTATGAGCATATAAATATAAGATGTGCCCATTGTATTCAGCATGGAAGTGAATAGAGAGTTGTGATAAGAAGAGAAGAATTATGTGAAGAGTCAAGAAGATGTATTAGAGCTTTGCAAGAGGTCAAAGGATAAGCATATCAAAGGAACTAATCTAACAACAAGTGTCACAATAATAGTTCCACTAGCAAATATAGTGTGTATCTAATATCAAAAGGTTATACCCTTCACCATTTGAGAAGTGAGCTCTAGGATAGTGAGTCCACTCCCCTAACATGGATCATTTTAAAAGAATCCTAATAGGGTTTGACCCTTAACAAGGTCTACTATAATTAAAGCATTGTAAAGTTACTCCTAATAGGGTAAAGGATCTTCTAGCATGGATCACAAAACACTAGTACAAAATATTAGTGGGTGTCAATTCCTATCAGGTTTTTTACCTATTTGGGTTTCCTCATAACCATATTGGTGTCATGTGTTCATTTTATATTTTGTGTTTATGTGAATGTTTAATTAAGTACTTAAGCATTTAAATTTTAATATAAAGATTGAAGTGAAAAGTTAAATTTTAGTAAACCCCCCCCTCTCAGTGTTCCCATTCCTAACATTAGCCTAAGGAACATAGAATAGAAAAAAATGTTAAACCTACTACTGTGACAAATGAATAGGGGAAGAAAAATATGGTGGGAATTAAGATAAATGAGCTTGTGGTCATACCAAAGATCCCACAACCTATTTCAAGTTTGACATAGAAATGCAAAAAAAATAAAAATAAAGAGATGAATTAGCAAAAGAATTGGAGAAAGCTGAGGTTGAAGCATCTATTACAAAAACAAAGAGGAAGATCCATTTCTTGAAGGCATCCTCTACAAATACTCAAGGGCCATCTACAACTGAAATAGTTATGCCATCTGGAACTTCTAATAATGTATCACTTAGTAATGTATGTACTCAAAATCCACCTCCTGATTCATCTACCAAGTTGAATATTGATCCTAAGAAATAATCAATTAATGCACAAGTAGGTTGTAGTATAGTTGCAAATGTTGGTTCGAGTGGAAACACTAGGTAAAATTTTCAAAGAAGACCTATGTAATTAGAAGGGTATACGCAAATTAGTTTTGATGGAATACCTAGTTATCCTAATGCTATTATAACTAAGATAAGAGATAAGGTGCCCAAGATTGTTAGAAATAATGCTATTAGTTGTGAAGAGCATCTTAAGATGTTTGTATAAATGTTTAACAGTTATGAGATAGAGCATGAAGATGTAGTCATGAAATTATTCATCCAATCTTTAGCAGAGGATGCTAGGGACTAGTCTAAAAGACTCTCGGACCATTGTATTGATACTTGGGATGCTTTTGAAAAATGTTTCAAGGATAAATTTGGTGATAAAAAAAATGCTATCTTCATGTTGAATGAACTCAATAATATATAAAGAAAAGTCAAAATGAATCAGCAATTGAGTTCAACATGAGATTTCAAAAGGGTATAGATAAATTGTTTCAAGTTATGAGGTTAAATGAAAATGTCTATCTGACCACATACCTAAATGCTTTTGATGGAAATACTTGATACCAACTGAGAGAAAAAGATCCAATAACTCTCAGAGATGCTTTTATAATTGCAGTAAATGATGAAAATAATATGAAAATGACCGGAAGATTGGGTGGTAAAAGAGATGATCCTAAGCTATTTGGGCACAAGAATTATAGAAAGGATATTGAAAGGACTGTTGGAAATAAGATGCCATAAGAGGATAAGTTGGACAAGGTGCTAAATGCACTAAAAGATCTAAAAGAACATAGTAACAAAAATGATAAGTTTCCCACTGGTGAAAAGCCTCATTTCAACAATAATTTCAATACACAAAATAGGTTGCAAAATTACCCTTATAACACCCAATAGAAATATTGAAAACCTAATTTCCCAAATGCCAGAGGAAATAATGATAGGACCATCCCTGATCCCTTGCATAAAGCTACTGTGAATGTTGTAGAAGACACACCATGGTGTGTAGCTTGTCAATCTCCTCATTCTACAGAGCATTGTGTGGTTCCACAATCTATCACTGCATACTAGGATGATGGATTTGATGAATTTGATCAAGAAGAAACTAATGATGACATTGGTTTCAACATGATTAACTCATATCTAGAACATGAAGATGTCTCTAATGCTAATGAAGAGATTGACGTGTTCTCAAAAAGATGCAACAAGGCACTTTTCCACCAACTTAAGAAGAACTTCAAAGGAGGATATCACAAGGATCACATTGGAAATGGCTGGCCATGTACAAACAAGAAGCATGACAACAAATGATGGCATGGGTAAATTTGTTGGGATGTTCATAAAAATACCACTCCTAAGGAGCCCACTAGAAATAAGTTGAGAAATGATTATAGAGTAAAAGTAAAGAATATCAAGGGTAAGAAGTTTGAAGTGACACCCAAATGGAGAAGTCAGTTGATGCAACTACCAAGATTGAAAAAGTGAAGGTGACAACAATAGTAAATGCAACTAAGAAGTAAGAGGATACTAAGGGAATGCATGTTGAAATTTCTTCTTCTACCCCTGTTGACATGTTATCAATTTTGTTTTAAATTAATGTTAAGGTTCCCTTGTATGAGTTATTAATAATTCCCAAATACAAAAATAGAGCTCTGGCATGGGTGGATAGTGTTCATGACAATAATGTTAATTGCAATACTAGTGAGATACAATGAGAAGCTTGGAAAGAAGTATAAGCTCAAGGAGTGGTATCTCAGATACCACCTATGTATTTGGATATTTATGTTAATGCTAGCCTTGAGAACATTGATCCATTTTTTATAAGCATCATAGTGAATAGAATGACACTAAAAAAATTGTATGATTGATTCAAGTGCATCAAAAACTATCATTCCTTTTAAAATTATGGAGAGATTTAGCCTTAAAGTTGACACTATTCAGGGTAGATGTTGTGCATTGGACCAGAGAGAAGTGCCTATTATTGGAACTATCAATGCCTTACCCTATAAGCTAGCAACATTTCTAGAGAAATAATTGATTATTAGTGTCTTGGTTGTAGACATTCATCCTCATTATGGGATACATTATTATCTAGGAAATGGAGTGCTACAATGGGAGAAGGTTTACAATGTGACCTCTTATTTGTAACTTTCAATATTGATGGTCAATCTATCAATATTGATTGAGAACCAAGGGTGAGCCATATGATTGAAAGGAACATTGATAATGTAACCACTTGTTTTATAGATACTGAAATCAATACTTTCAAGGCATAAGTTACTATTCTTGAGAAGGAAATTGTCTTGCCCCTATTACTATGGAGGTGAGTACTAAGTCCAAGAAAGGTGATCTATGGGTAATGCACTTTGATGGTGCTAATTGTAAGGATGGTTCAGGTGCATATATTTTATGGATTTCTCTTGAGGGGAATATTTATAATTTTTCTTTTACATTGAGTTTCTCATGCACAAACAACATTAAGAGAATATGAAGCACTGTTGATAGGTTTGAAGTTAGCACACAAACATGGAATTAATTGTGTGCATGTTGTTGGTGATTTGGAGAGAGTTGTGTCTCAACTCACATTAGTTTATGCTTCCAAGAATAAAAGTTTGAAAAGGTTGTAAGGTGGAAAATATGTGGGGGTAGGTAGGTAGGGTTTTAACAATGTTCCTAATAGAGATCCTAAACCCACATTTTCTATACTATACATATATATGAATTGATAATAATGTAAATCTATAAATTCTTAAAATTAAATAAGATAAAGTACATACCTCATAGTAAAAATGATCTGGAAATACCTATTTTTTGATGCCTGTGTTCAATTTTAAAAAAATTTGTAACCAGATCCGAGAGAAGAAAACTAAAATAGAGAAAACCTAGAAAGATTTTTCAATTCTGAGAGAAGTCATTCTTGACCCAATGATTGGAGTAATATCTTACCCCAGGGTAGAATCTTACCCCCCACTAAAAGTTGTCCTTAACCTAAAACTGTTAGGAATGGGAACATTTAGGGGGGGGGGGGGGGGGGGGGTGGGGGGGGGTGAATCAGTGTTCACTGTATTTTATCTTTTTACTTTAATCTTTAAACTAAACTTAAATGCTTAAGTACTAAAATAAACATCCACATAAACATGAAATCAACACATGACACCAATATGGTTATGGGAAATCCCAAATAGGTAAAAACCCTAGTGAAAATTGACACCCACTACTATTCTATACTAGTGTTGTGTGATCCTTGTTAGAAGATCCTTAACCTTGTTAGGAGTTTCTTTACAATGCATTAAGTACAGTAGACCTTGTCAAGGGTCGGACCCTTTTAGGAGTCTTTTAAAATATTCCCTATTAAGGGAGTAGATGCATTGTCCTAGAGCTCACTACTCAAGTGGTGAAGGCTACAACCTTCTGGTCTCAGATACACACTATATCTGCTAGATGAACTGTTACTATGACACTACTTGTCAGATCAGTTCCACTATTGCACTAATTCTTTAACCTCTTGCAAAGATCTAATACATCTTATAGTGTCTTTTCACACTTCTTCTCTTCTTATTACAACTCTCTATCAAATTCCATAATAATTACAATGTGCACATCTCATATTTGTATGCACATACAAAAGAAACAACTAGGTCGGCCCTTAAACCTATTACATACAACACTTCCAATTGAATTGGCTCAAGTGTGTTTACAAAAAAACATATAAACATATCAAAAACCTAATTATAGTGGGTTCATATACTTTACATCATTAGATTATAACTACAACTCAGAATGATAACAATCAGTGGCTTACTCTATTCTTCACTAGCACACACTGGCTGTGCAACTTCAACTACCTGTATCTTCCTCATACTTGCATATCTCATTATGTGCTCATAGAATAAGAATGAATATATTATAACCAAATTAACTTGTAGGGTGCATATCAAAACTTGATCATACACATGTGCACCAATGCTTTGAGTCTCTGGTACTCTATATACTGTCTAGTCTTCAACACTTAGCTAATTTCTAATCTTCTTATCAAGTGCGCTGACTCCAAACTACTATATGACTTTTTTGCCATAATGACAACACTATATTAAGTCATATACACTAGTATAGAAAACATGTAAAAAATCTCCCCATTTTTCATTGATGGCAACAAAGGAATATGACCAAGTTGCTAACTATCCCTTAATACAAAAACTTTGTCTTCTATACATACACTTATATCTCCCTATACATATTATGATCCATATTCTATACACAAATCCCCCTTTGAAATTAATGACAAAGGTGTTTCAAAAACTATATCTACACATACTCACTGAGGGGAAACATCCAGATATGCTATCTTTAGGTTTTGGATCTCCTTCCAAAATGTGATCAAAGAGTTTACTATCAGGAGATGGGTGCACAGTGCATACTATAGCTTCTCCATTTTCTCCAAGTCCATGATAGGACCATAATCATATGTTAGTATTATGACATCTATGTTCTTGATGTTCTATTTGAGTATATCTAATGAGGGTGCAAGAGCATTCCTAAGCTATGTTTTCCTTTCCCTAATCTTTGACATTTCCTTTTCTACCTTCTCAATCTTATCTATTTTCCCTTGGTATACATTTTTACACATGTTTACATTTGTGGATGTGTCTTTCACTAAACTCTTGACTTGCTTAATCATAGCTTCTGCCTCTTTTATTCTTGAAATGGGCATCAGTAAGCTTATCTGGATCAATGCATTCTACAATGAATCTTCTCCCTTGATTTGAAAACTCTTTTAAGGATGGTTGACCATTCTTGAGTGAGCTTAGGTCAAGTAAAAAGTTTCTCATTCATTCACTCAACCTCTTCTTTAGGTACTTCTCTTCTAGAACTAGGGATGCAGAATCTTCAGGGCTTGAGAAATTACTTTCAAAATGTGAGATGACTGTACTCACATCATCACCAAAGTGTATCTTTGACACTTTCTTTTCCTCTGGCAATAAGTTGTTCAGAATGTTTACTGATTCTACCAGGAGGGGATTCCTCATCACTCATTTTTCTTTGGCATTTTCCATGGCTAGGACACTAAATTTTATTAGATCTTCTTCTCCCCAAGAGTCTAAACTAGTTGTGTCAGGTGTAAAACTTGACAATAATGAAAAGGGTGATGGATTGATGGGAGTGCTATCCATTATTTATTTCTTAAATCTTACTTCATTTTCTTTCTTTTCTATTTCTTTTTCTATCTTTTCTCCTTCTTTTTCTGTGATGTCCTCAATCAAAATTTCTTGTGGATTTGGAGAATTGACACCACAAAGAATTTTGGCTTCTTGGGTGCTAGCAAAGGCTTCCTCAAACTTTTCTAGATCATTATATGTGGCCCCCATGGCTATCTCTACATTATTAATGATAATTGTGCTGACTTTTTGTGACTCTATAGTGGGTACTGACTTATCTGCCTTTGATTGTGCTTCCATTGCAGGTGTTGAATCCTGAGGACCTGTAATTTTTACCTTGATGGTCTCATACTCCTTGGTAACCATTTTGGGTACCATGTGTTGTGGGTGCAGTAGGTGGATACATGTGCTTGTCCATGAATACTTTCTCCAATGTCTTCTCTATCTCTTTTGCTATTAACTCAAAATTTTTGTCCATTATGTGAAGTGTTCTTAGTTTTGTTTGAAGATGTGGCTTTACCAATTCTAACAATAGTGATTTTTCTTCTAAGGAACATACTGGTAGACTTTCATCTAGGATCTTTTATCTTATCTTAAGATCTTCTTCAATGGCTTGTTTCTTCAATGACTCTAGGATATTCCAAAATTTGTCTAGAATCATTGTTTTTAGTTTCATGACTTTCCTTTTAAACTTGATCATATTCTTTATGATCATGCCATGGATCTCTAACTTGTTAATTTCATTGTATTTATCATAGAACTTCTCTACCTGATCTAGTCTTCCCTCATCTATGATTCTTGCACTAAACACTTTTAAAGTAGGTCTGAAACTTGCCTTAGGAGGAGCTTGAGTGTTCTTTCTACTTCTTGTTTCTCACAAGGATGGATGACTGGTGCCAACCTCTTTCTTCCTCTTTTCCATTGTCTTATACTCTAGAGGAGTAGTAGGGTCAATGGTTTCCTTGGGTGCAAAAGGATTATCATCATTTTAATCCTTTTGTTCATCAGATTTCTCTATCTTTACCTTCTTCAACTTGCGATCATGTGATTCTGCATTTGCTTCATCTATGCTTTCTAATTCCAAAGCAATATTTTGTTCTTTTTCTTTGTCTAGATCTTCTTAAGACACTCAATGTATTCACAAGATCTCTAAGGTGACTTTTGCAACCTTTCTTTTTGTTGTGACACTATTAAGTTTAGCATCTATCTCTCTTGTCTTTTACTCATAAGTTCCCCACCTTGGCTCATTAGGGTTTGTAGGAGCTGAAAGCAATACTTGAGCATATGCTTCTAAAAATTGTTCATCTACTTCATATCCAAGTGGATGAATCCACTTTTTTCTAGGTACAACTACCTCCATGCATGTTGTATCTATTTCAACCATAAAAAAAATAGTATCTTTGTATTTCTCAATAATGTTTTTTGGAATTTTGTACCTCATTTACACTTTTTCCTTGAAGGTCTTCAACTCCAATGTTATGTAATGTCTCAATGTACTCTTAATGGATGCTTGGTAAGATATCTATGGCATGGTTGGAATGGACTAGTCTAAATACAAATCTAATACTTTCCCAACTATATGAAGGTACATGTAAATGATCAAAGACCCAAACCTAAATATCTTGGTCTTATCATGCTTGATTGCCTTGGTGTTATTAATCAACTATGCGTGCAAGATCTCACACAGATTGAAATCTCCATCTTTCTTCACAAGTCTGATGGTTGCTAGAATTGTGGCTGTAGACACAATATTCACCATTCTAGTGTGTTGAAACCTATATCCAAGTATCATGGACATCAATTCAATGTCAGCTTGCTCAATAGGCTCAATTTTCATCCCGCACCTATCTCTCCTTAACTTACATGTTTTCTCAACAATTTTTTTGACATCCTTTCCCATAGGAAGGATAATGCCAGTCTTAGATAGGCCTATCATCTCATATATTAGGTCACTAGTGATTCTTACTGACACATCACCTATCCAAAATAGGTCATCATGAATTCTACTCAGAAGTATTTTAATCCATTTTGTCTCATAGAATTCATATGTCATAGCATACTCCACTATAGGGTGATCATTCCACTTCACATATTCATCCAAGAAGGTTTTGACTAGTTTTAGCATGGTTTCCATGTGCGCTCTTAATTTGTCCAATCCTACTATTTCCTTCTTATATTAAATGTATTCCCTAATGTCTTTGACATGCATAATGCCCATAGGCATGCGGGAGAACACTCCCTCTAAATCATCTAGGGTAGACTTAAATGGATGCTTCTTAAACACATATCTTTTCTTTTCTACAACATTAAATACTATGGGAGTGGCCATCACTTACTTGTTTTATCACTTTCCAAATGTTCTCTAAGATAATCTAAAGAATACTGAATTGGCATGACAATCTAGGGTTTCTGCAACTAGTCAAATGTATTGCTAATCACTGATAGATCAGTCTACAAGTCTTCACAATAAATTCTAAATATCTTTCTGCTCTCCAATCACTCTAAATTTCAATGCAATGAGTAATCAAAAAGATTTATGTGTACTTAAAGTGAAATTTTTTCCATTAATGTTTGCCACATAAACCAAGCTATCACTTAAAAATTTCCAACTTTTGTTCTCTGAATAATCAATATGTGCACTCTTATACAAAGGTTCCTTTACTCTCCAAAAGATTAATTTCAAAGGCACATACTTAGAGAGTGATTATACCAGCCACATAGGGGTCTAGAGTGAAATTAGCTCCCCCTATGACCCTTAGGGCCATTCATCTAGATGTAGAGGGTACGTCCACTATGGATGCATCCAATACATACTCATCAAATTTTTCCTTCTTTCCTTCTAACTAAACCAAGCTTGCATCATCTGAGGCTTTTAAAAAATTCACTTCTCCTTCAGGATCCAATATAGGTTCTTCAAGCTTCTTAGGGCTTTCCTAACCTTGCATCCTAGATCTGCAAACCTTTGATATGTGTCCAGCCTTGTTACATGAGTGAAAAATGACTAGAGGCCTTATATTCCTTGGTGCATTGACATGAGTCACCACTTTACATTGTCTAGCTAAGTGACCATTATAGTTACACATCTAACATGTAACATTTTGGGAGCTACGTACATTTGATTGATTCTAATTTCTTTGATCATGTTGAGTCTTGTTATTTTTACTTTTCTTACAATTCATAGCTCTATGACCAAATTTATTGTATGAATAACAATATCCATTAAAGGGTCTTACCTCTGTACAATTCCTTGCTATATGTCCATGCTTGTTACATGCATAACAATTGTAACCTAATTGCTTGTGCTCATTTTTAGGTGGTTCACAATTGTCTTTGGTTTGATCTTCATTCTTCTTAGTATCCGTAGAGTCCTTTTGTGAATTCATATTTTCTCACATATTATCAATCTAATTTTGTGTTTTATTGAATCCAATGTAGCTCTTATCTCCCTTGAGTCTCCTTGCATATAGCTGAGATTCTATCATATCAGAATTGGTGTGTAATTTATTAATGTGATTCTTTTCCTCTCTCCATTCAAATTCCAAGCTCTCCTTATTGTTCCTTAGCTCCAAAATTTCCATGTTTTCTTGGCTCAATTCTTCATTGAGTTGAAGGTTTTCTTTGACCTCTTCTTCATAGACATCCTAATTGTTAATCAACTTATCATCAAATTCTTCAAGATTTTATTTTAAGGATGCATTTTCTTCATTCATATTTTTTATCATTGTTCCAAGATCATTGGTGATAATTCTTTTAAATCCATTCTTAGCCTTTTGATGACTAATTGAGCATCACTCATTTCTTCTTTTAGTTATTCAACTTCTCTTTTAGACTTGTCCAGGTCTTCAAGAGTTTCTTCAAGATTTCTCTTTAGATGTTTGATTTCTACTTTTTCCATGATCTCCTCAAGTGGTTAAACTTCTTTGCTAAGGACCAGAGCTCTAATACCAATTGTTAGGAATGGGAACACTGAGAGGGGCGGGGTGGGTGGGGGAGGTGAATCATTGTTCACTGTATTTTATCTTTTTACTTTAATCTTTAAACTAAACTTAAATGCTTAAGTACTAAAATAAAAATTCACATAAATATGAAAGATGTAATTAACCCATGGAACCAATATGGTTACGAGGAAACCCAAATAGGTAAAAACCCGGTGGGAATTGACACCCACTAATATTATGTACTAGTGTTTTGTGATCTTTGTTAGAAGATACTTAACCCTATTAGGAGTTTCTTTACAATGCATTAAGTAAAGTAGACCTTGTCAAGGGTTGGATCATGTTAGGATTCTTTTACAGAAGTCTCTATTATAGGATTGGATGCACTATCCTAGAGCTCACTACTCAAGTGGTGAAGGCTACAACCTTCTGATCTTAGATACACACTATATTTGTTGGATGAACTATCACTCTGAAACTTCTTGTCATATCAATTTTTTTGATGCACTGATGCTTTGACCTCTTGCAAAGATCTAATACATCTTATAGTGTCTTTGTACACTTCTTATCTTCTTATCACAACTCTATCAACTTTGATAACAATTACAATGGGTGCATCTCATATTTATATGTGCATACAAAAGAAACAACTAGGTCGGTGCTTAAACCTATTACATACAACACTTCCAATTGAATTGGCTCAAACATGTTTTAAAAAAAACATGTATACATGTTGGAAACCTAATTACAATAGGTGCATAGCCTTTACATCATTAGATTATAACCACAAGTCAATATGATAATAGTTGGCTTCTTACTCTATTCTTCAGTGGCACACATTGGCTATGCAACTACAACTACCTATATCTTCCTCATACTTGCATATCTGATTATGCGCTCATAGACTAAGCATGAATATAGTCTAACCAACTTAACTTCTAGGGTGCATATGAAAACTCAATCATACATGTGTGCATTGATGCTCTGAGTCTTTGGTACTCTATATACTTTCCAGTCTTCAACACCTAGTTGATTTTTTATCTCCCTATCAAGTGCCCTGACTCCAAACTACTATATGAATTTGTTGCCATAATGATAACACTATATTAATTCATATACACTAGTATAGCCAACTTGCTAATGGAAACTACTCTGACAGAAATTCTGTTCATATGTCTCAAAAGTTTGATGAAAAGGGTACTGAGATCTGCTCTGCAACTCCCAAAATAGTGACTATAGATATCTAAAAATAGTTTTTTGGGATGGCTATATAGGTTTTATCCTTAGTCAAACTCTGATTTTGGTGATCACCACCTCCATGAATAGTCAGATGTAATAGAATATGTATGTGTATTGAATGTGTAATGTCAAGATCTAATCCAATAGATTGAAAACCTAGCATTAATTGTTATGAGAAAGCAATGCATAGATTTGAATATGATAAAAAATCATATCAAGCCCCCAAGGCTAAAGTACTCTTACCAAACTCACAATCCATAATTTCTACCCTATGATTGTATCTTTGAATGCTTGAATGTTGAAAATGGCAGATCAAGGAAGAAGGGATCTCTCTTGCTCCAAATACATGTTCACAATAGTGTATTCACAAAAATGTTTGATATCAATAATGGCTTGATCTTCTATATCATCCTCTTGAAATATTTCATCTTCACTTCACCATCACTTCCTTGCTTCAATCATTTATGTCTCCACTTGATGGATGCTTAGAGTTATAGTTGTGAAAATGAAGGCAATAGATAGTCTTTATATAGAGGATTCAAGTTGAGGCTCCTCGAGAAATGTAAGGGCCCATAATTAAAATTTCACCTCAAATTATGGTTCAATCACAATAATGAACTAAGGAGGGAAAATAATTAAATGAATTTCATATTAAAACCCTTTTGCATTCAGATCTGAAAGCTCGACATTGATTTCAAGGTCCTTCGGGACCAAAATTTGAAAAGTCGGATCAAATACTAAAAAATTTCAATGAAGACCTCTACTTTGACCTGGGTCAAAGTTGACCTCAACCTTGACCTAGGGGTCTAGATCCAATCTGGTTTGAAAATAGGAGATCCTAGGGATGCCTAGAGACTTGGAAATGATGAAAAAATAGGTCACGGTGCTAGAAAAGGACACAAACTATTAGGAATGAATGCTAAATGTTTGGAAAACATTGTATAGTAGTTTTTGTTGCATTCATGACTATGATTGTCATTGATGTCAACATAGTGATTTACCGAAGACTTGCAGAGAAGTAGATAGAGTTTGGATTAGTGAAAATGGGTTATTGCATTTGGAGTTATGTGATTTTGGGGTTATAATCTTTGATATGTTGTATGTCTATGGTTAAGAGTGTAAAAAATACTTCATTTATTCATGGATGATATGATCATTTTGGTGGAAGCAGTATTCAGGCAGTGTTCCTGAGTAGCGGTTTGTGGAAATCGGATGATATCTCCTAATTGTGATGGAATCTAGTTTTACATAGTTAAAGGGAAGTTGGAGACACATTAATAGTGATGTGGATGACAATGTGAACTTCAAGGTCACATGAGTGAAGATTTATTATATTTGGAAGCTGATAGTTTTGTGTAATTTTGGTGTAGCGTGTGAAAACTTTTATTTTGTAATTGTATTTCAGCTCATTTATAATTATTTGAGTGTGGTATAAAGGAAGGAATTTATTCCCATTTTGTAAAGAATTTGTAATGTGAAAGTGTGTAATTATGATATGGTAGCAGCGGTTGTGATGCTGTATGCATGAAGTGAAGAAAAGAGCTAAGTATGAAAGAGAATTTGTGAAGGAATACATGTGAAGTATAGAGATCTCAAATTGAGATCTAGTGTAACAGTGAGTGTGGTTTGGCACAATAAAAGAAGAGATAACATAGTATTCTATTGAGTAATGCAAAGGTTATTTGGATAGTGTGTTCAGTGATCTTACCTTGATGTTATTTGGGCAGTGGGTCCTTCTGTCTTCCATAACTCTTAACAAGGTTAGAATCTTTTAACAGGGATTCAAAATCTACTAACAGGGATTCATATATACTAAATGTATTTCATAAGAATCCTAATAGAGTCCATCCTCTCACAAGGAATATTCATATTAGTACATCTTTTGTGGGCATCATTCCCACCGGGGTTTACTCTTTGATCAAGAGGTTCCCTGGTCAATATATCTTATGTCATTGTGTTATTGTGTATGAATATCTTTCTATGGCTAGTAATTATATTTATTATATGGTTTAATGTTGTTGAAGATAATAAAAGTTATAATTATATGATAACTAATTCACCCCCACCCCCCTCTTAGTTATCTTGGTGGACTTTACTTTCTAATACAGAGACCTATTGTGAACATGATGATGGATAAGAGGACCTATTCGTAGATCCTACCTATAAAATAGAGCCATAGAGAAAGAAAATCAAGGAGAATACTTGGGATCCTAATCCTAATTTCACCTAGAATGAAGGAATCAAGTGCAAAATGCATTCTAAATGCAAGTCTATCTTGATAAATGCACTAAAAGAGATCTCGGGGATGCTCAGAGACTTGGAAATGATGACAGAATAGGTCAAAGTGCTAGAAAAGGACACAAAGACCTATGATTAACATGATGAGGGATAATAGGACCTATTCCTAGATCCTACCTAGAAAATAGAGCCATAGAGAAAGGAAATCAAGGAGAATCCTTGGGATCCTAATCATAATTTCACGTAGAATAAAGGAATCAAGTGCAAAATGCATCCTAAATAAAAGTATATCATCCTAAAAGATGATACATTTAGCCTCGACTTTATCTTAGATATGAAAGTACATGAATATGAAAGCTAAAGTAAGAAAACATCATAGTAAATAAAAAGGATATAGCCAAGTCCTCAATGTAGAGATTCAACAACAAACTATTAGAACCTGCAACACACAAGGTTAATGAAAATCCATAAATCACCTAGAGCTTACTAAATAAAAAGTGAGAAGTGCATAAATCCCCTTATGCCCCCCCTTGTTTTATCTTTCTACTTATGAAGGGTGAAATAGGGTGATAAGGATAACCTTATACACTAGATATGCAATTTATTTAAGAGTCCTTTCCTAAACCAATTAGAAGGATTATCATCCTTCCTAAACTAATTCAAGGATTTAGGTATCTGAATCACAATTCCAATGCCATTGATGGAACTGAAAATAGAGTTACTAAACTCAAGTTATGATGAAAAGAGTGAATGTCTATCTAAATGCATAAGAAGGGAAATTCAAATTTAACATGAGTAAATCCTAAGAAAAACCCTAACAAAACCTTGATTTTGACTATAAATAAGGAAAAATAAGCCATACTTACTTATTATTACCATTTCCAAATTTTAAGTATGAAAGAAAGATACGAAGAATAGAAGAACTTTGAGAAACATGCATGGAGCTTCTGAGACAATGCCTAGCTACTAGATGACCAATTCCTGAGGTGAGTTTGTTATTATTGGTTCTTGTACATTTCAAATTATTTGTTTCTGTAGGCAAGGTTGATGCTAACCCTTAAAGGTTGACTTTGTCCTAGTTATGACAACCTTGAACTAAAATTGTCAACAATAAATGGAAGGTCTCAACCTTGTGTGGGGGTGAGGTCATCCTTGACCCAAAAAGGTTGACCCTAACCTAGTAAAGTTGACCTTGACCTAGGAAGATCATCCTTGTCCTAGCTAAGGTTGACTTTGACCTATTCAAGTTAGATTTATAGATTTGATGAAGCATAATGCTGATATGATGTTTGTTTGTTCTTACAAGACTTGGTTCATCTCCAAGAGCATTGCTTTGGAGGGTTACTAGGTGTCATCAAAGAGAGACTGTGTGAGCTGAATGATGATGAGATATAGTTACTAAGAGATGAAGGGTTATAATGGGTTACAGTCCTACCACAAATGAAACTACATCAAGCCATGTTATTGGCTCTGATAGAGAGGTTGGATGAGGATACATGCTCCTTTCATCTTCTATCAGGTGAGATCACTATGATACTGGAGGATGTCTATAAAATCTTGCGGCTTCTAGTTCGAGGCAATCTTGTTAGACCGAGAGCACATCAAGATCCTAATGAGATCCATGTAGATGTAGAGTATTGTTTGGGATAGGTTCCATAGTTGTGAAGCCATGCAGATCAAATCCTTTTATCATCCATACTGGTAGGACCCACACCTTTGGTATAGAGACTAATGCTTTGTATACTATCCTTGGTCAAGTGTTACCCAACACAAAGGGTACAATATTTTCCACACTTCTCACTCATCTTCTAGGGAAGATGGAGAGAGATAGGATTGTCTTCTCATGGGGTCACAGGATGTTAGCTTAGCTATACCATGAGCTATATCAACTAGTGAAATATCAAAGCTAGAGTCTTTCGGTATGCTTGCTTTTGCAAATTTGGTTGTTTGAGAATTTCACATGTACATGACCATAGGGTGTTCCAGTGATGGTAGATGCTAGCACACTAAGAGGATTTTCTTATCCTCTAAGAGATATCTGGTAGTTTAGAGATATCTTCTATTAGAGGGTATGTCTAGAATTTATTCCAGGCATAGGTGTGATATGGAGACCTTACTGCCATATGATAGAGTGGCCAGATACATGACACTAGATGAGACATTCACAGTGGCACAAGCTACTAGAGGGTCATCAAAGTCACATAGTTATTCCATACTACTATAATCAAGTGATGAGATAGCTCATCCTTCTATAGGGAGTCCTTGGAGATGTACCTCATTATGTTCATCTGATGAGGTATTAAACTGACCATCAGTAATGAACATAGAGGATAGTGATGTAGATGAGATAGAGGATGTAGAGGTATCACCAGATGTATCCTATTTAGGCATGAGCCAAGTCAAGTACTGGGGTAGAAAGGGAACCCACCTCATCTTTTGTAGGGATTATCCCACAAGTGATTGAGGCCTTTTAGAGAGGACACACCAGGATAGTGGTATAGCAAAGGAGCATGAGAACCTTAGAGATGAGGAGGAGAACATCTCTGAGGGAGACCCCATGGAGGGGGAGAGAGAAGAGGATATTCCCCCAACCCATGATAATGATGTGGATGTGTACATTTTTCATGCATCACCACTAAGATCATGATGAATTGTATTTGCCCACGTAGATACACCACTACCAAGACCTAAACATAGAGAGCATGGAGAGACTAGTCACTCCATGAACTCACCATCTAGATCCTTTGGAGATGCCCTAGAGGGAGATCCAAGTCTGAAACATGAATTTGATTTGAAAATATAACTTAATTTATGAGGAAAGAGCACTAGATTGATAAATTTATTTTCATTCTATAGTTAGCATAGAGGAGTGGAGGAGTTTTGTATCCAAGGTTCTGAAGGATATATGTATATCATATCGACTACATGCTAGTGAGAAAGAGTCTTCTATTAGCCATAGAGATCCTAGCAGGCATGCCTATATATTTGTGTGTGTCCAATGAGAGCTGAGGTTGTGTAGAGAGAGAGAGAGGGTAAATTGATATCTAACTTACAGAGTTCCTAGGAGTGCATGCATGATATGTGTTAGAAATAGAAAATACTAAGAGGGGGGGGGGGTGAATCAGTATTTCAAGAACTTTTTCTTTTGCCCACTTATGGATATGACAAATTACTTTAGTGCATATAAAGATTATCAAGCTGATTAACAAACATAGCAGTAAATAGAAAGAACTCATAACACATCACATGTTCTCGAGGAAACCCTAGCCAAGGGAAAATCCTAGTGGGGATGGTACCCACAAAGATCACTAATCAAAAGTATCATGTTAGGGATATTGGACCTTTTTAGGAGTCAATTTACAATATATAGTAGATTTGTCCTGCTTAAAGGGCTTTAGGCCTTGTTAGAAGCCTTAACCCTGTTAGGAGTTAGATTACAAAACCTGATCACCAGTTAAGCTCACTGCACAAATAGGTAATACAAAATGTTTCTGACTGTAATATGGTACTGCTTACAACTTTGCATCAGTAGCCTTTGCTGCTATCACAATATACAACTATCGCAAGTTATCTTTTCTTTCTTTTTACATATCACACTTCTATTTCATTACATTTCAAGTATGCCTAATATATGAGTTATTAAAGATAATAAATTTACATGGTCAACTTACAAAATATTTATCCAAGAGTAAACATCTAGGATGTCATCCCTTCATAATGTTAAGTCATTATTTTGACAAGCAAAAATAATCCCTTAACTCTTTCACTAATACTGTCTCCAAAACTGTTATGTCTGCAAAAACTGTCTTCGATAAACTTTGAATAAATTTGTCTGTACTACTCCAAACTTTATGTACACTAAGATGGGGTATCATCATACTCTATAGAAGCTTTAGTTAACTATGCAAACAAAAATATTGCTCCAGTGGACGTCACCAACTAAATCTTCATTGGGTGCTCTGTTAGGATCACTGTATCCAAACTTAGACAATTTCTTTCTTCAACTTGCCATACTTGCAATCCAGATTCTGCGCTCTTAATAGAGATAATATGTTGCCATAATGACAACATCTATGAATCCACATTAGCCAAATTTCCAACAATATGATCATATTGAGGAGCCACTCATAGATACATAGATCTACATCTTCCTATTATAGACTAGAGAGATCTGGGAATTATCGGCCATCAGAGCATAGAGATAGTCATAGTGATAAATAGGGCCATTGGCCACATATGTATCAGAACTAAAAAAGACTTTATAGATGTCCAAAACTTTCTCTACTAATTTTTTTTATGTTTGATTACTATATTTTCATCAATATAAAAATTAACAAAGAGAAAGAAGGTGCATAGATATGTTCAAATGTAATTTTTCTAAAACTACATAACCTATAAAACAAACACAATTATTTTATAAGGAATATATAAATGCACAAGGAAAGAAATAAAGTAATTAAGGATAATAAAATTTGAGATGCATAATATTGATAGGTTTCTTAAAAGAAACACCATCCATATCAGGAATTTTATAAGCACCTGAACCAAATTCTTTAATTACAACAAAAGGTCCAATCCAATTAGGGCTAAACTTTCCTTTTTTTCTTGCTAAAGCATTTGCATTTCATTGATTCTCATATAAGACCAAATCACCTACTGAAAATGTTTGTTCAATTACCTTATGATTATATTGTTTTTGAAGAGATGTATGATAATCTTTTATATGTTCCAAAGCATGTAATTATTGTTCATCCAACATTTCTAATTCTTGTAAACATTATTGTCTAAAAGTATTTTTGTCAATATAATCCCATGAAATGAAACACGTAAAGAAGGTATTTCTAATTCCAAAGACATAATAGAATCAATACCATAGACAATATTGTGAGGAGAAGTACCCGTGGTAGTACAAACACTAGTCCTAAAAGCCCATAAAACATTGTGAATCTTTCGCATCCTTGTTAGCTATTTTTCTCAAAATTTGTTCAATGATTTTATTTGATGCTTCAACTTGACCATTAGATTGAGGATAATAAGGAGTCAAAATTATATGTTGAATTTGATATTTCTCTAAGAATTTTGCAACTTCTTTATTCTTGAAAGAGGTACTATTATCTAAAACTATTGTCGAAGGGATACCAAATTGTGTTATAATATTGTTAAGCATGAAATCAAAAATAACATCCACGATTATTGAATGAAGAGGAACAACTTCCACCAACTTTGTGAAGTAATCTATAGTATTTAGGATATATATGTCCTTGAGAAGAAGCTGGTAAAATTTTGCCAATAAGATCAAAACCCCAAATACTAAAAGGCTGTGGAGAAAATTGATTAGGAAGCTCATGACCAGGAGCATGAATCAAATTACTATATTTTTGACTTTGAGAACATTTCTGAATGAACATAAAAGAGTATTTTTACATATTTTTTTCCAATAATATCCCATCTAAGAAACTTATTAACCATATATTTTCCACCAAAATGTCCCCCATAAGGACCAAATTGAGCTTCTGCCAAAGTTACTAGAATTTTGGTTCTATTAAGACATCTTAATAGTAAACCCTCATAAGAGCATTTTTCAAGTGTGTCTCCTAGAATTATGTAACATTTTGCAAGATTCCTAATACAATTACTCATGTTCCTTGTTTTCAATTCAGGAAAATTACTATCTTGGAAATTGAAACAATTAGAGGTAACTTTATTAGAAATTTCAAGGTTTTTAAGAGTTTGTCTAGTAAATTGAAATTTTTTAGCATTATTCTCAAGACAAACCAAAGAAGCTGCACCTGAAATGGCATCCACATGTCAATTATCTTTCCTAGGTAAATTTTGAATTATGTAAGAAGAGAATTGTGAAAGCACATCAAGAGCCAAATCTCTATATTGTGTCATTTTATCATTCTTAGTTTGATATCCTTCTTTAATTTGTTCAACAATCAATTGTGAATTGACATATATTTCCAAGTGTTTGATGTTAAGGGATGAAGATTCTTGTAGGCCATCTATAAGAGCTTCATACTCTCCAATGTTATTGGTACAAGGTGTGTGTGTGAAAATTGTACCTAATCTGTAGACACAACACTCAGTAAAACATTAGAGGTTAGTGATAATCAAAATCATGCAAAATTGAAATCTAATTTAACCAAGTGATTTATTGCCTTCTAGTAGGTGCGAGATTAATGTTCTCAGATTATTATTGAGATCAGTGACCTAGACGACACCTAAATGAAGGATTTGAATGCAATTGATCTAGATATGAATTGAATGCAATTAATCTATATTTTTTATATTTTCTATGCAATAAGAATGATAAACTGATATGCTATGGATGCTAAATGATCTAACAATGAAGATTCTAACAATGATATGAAAACTATGAAATTCTATGCTAAGATATAAAAGCTATGCAATTGAAATTGATCTCACAAAGCTTTGAATTCGCAAGTTAATTCCTCAACCTCCAATTCTCCAGTGTGATTGTGCAAAATATGTGGATGAATTATGAAGAGCTGAAGCCTTAATTTATAGAAATCTAGGGCTTTGGAGGTGCATGGATAAAAGCCATAAATCACTCAAATAACTCAGCTTGATTTTTGAGCTATCTGATAATAACAGATAATTAAGTCACAAAAACATGCAAAAGCTAAGCTTTAACTCAAAATAGAGTTTAGCTTTAATTGATAATTGACAGTTGTCTGCTTTTATGATTATGCATGTTTTAATTAATTTAATAATAAAGTGATTTATGCTCAACTTAACTGATTTTTGAAATAAAATAATTAATTTATGGGTTAATTAACTATTTTATCAAACTTTTATTAAAAATTATATTATTAAATAATGACAACATGCTTTAATTAATTAAATAAGAATTTAATCAATTAAAGATAGGAATTTTGATTTATTGTCAAAATTAAATAATACAATTAATAATAGATAGAATTAAATTTAATTAAACAATTAAGTGGCAAATATTAAATCTAATTAATTAAATATGAAAATATTCAATTAATCAAATTTTAGGATAAATGTGATTTATTGCCAAATAATCATTAAATTAAAGATAATTATGATGATTAGGAATATTCCCCAATGCAGAATTTAAGATAATCAATTATGATTTGATAATGTTTAGATGTGCCTTAGATTAGGACTTTGATGTCGATTTTGTTTGAATTGAAGATGTAGGAGATTAATGAACTTATAGCCCATTTTTGGGGTATTACATTTTGCCCCTCTTTGAATTACTGTGCGAAGCGCAGTGGTTCAAAGATAGTCTGTGTTTGATAAAGATATGAAACTGATTCAAAAGATAAACCGATCTCAAGATAGAAACCGATTGAAAGATATTGAGATAGGAGGTCCTGAATGACCAAAGATAATGTTTACTATAGCAGCAATGAACCGATGATTGTGAAAAAGTGTCAAAATGCCTGATTCTAAACCTTAGGATTGATAAGAAGTGAGTGACCCGTTCTAGACTTGATTGTCTTAGCAGAACTAGCAAGTATCACATCTGGACCTTTCAGTTGTCGAAGAACCAAGGAAAGAACACTATGATCTGATGGTTGCAAAAATTGATATAGTTTACAAGATTAGGAGAATACCAGATTGATATGGATCTTGATGAATTTGATATGCCCCAAGAGATGATAGATTTGCCCCAAGCGATGAGGACTTTTTTTTTTTTTTTTTGATGAATCAGTAACTAGACATGATTGTTGTCTTGATCACTGATGAAAGATATGATTTTCCATAAAGATATGATTTCAAATTTGATTACAGACTTTGAATGATGTGCAATACCATGCCCCCTTCAGGATTAAACTTGAAATCTGACAAGAAAAGTCAGCGTTATAGTTTAGAAGCATGTTAATTGATTTGAGAAGTGGTTATACACGTTTGAGAACACATTCTACATCACTGGAAGGTCCCAAAAGACCAAGTTTGACTAGGTTTGACCATGAGTTGACCATGGTTGACCAAGTTGAAATTTTGATAGTTTGATGTAAGCTAATCAGTTAAGTTGAATACTAGATTTCTGTGAAGATTGAAGGTCGAATATGCAAGTAGTTAATAATATGAATGATCTCAGATTTTGATTTTGATCCCAAAAAAGGATTCTACTTGCTATTTCGTTGGAGGAACCTTCGTGTGAGATTCAGATCTCATTAGATTGGAAGATGTGATTTGAAGAATCATTTAAGCTTTGAAGTTCGTTTAATCATTGTGAGATCATGCAGACATGCAAAATGCAAAGAGACATGCAAAATGAAATGCAACCTAAGACCTAGGACCTACTCACTGATCATATGTCGATTTGTTATCATCATTGAACTTTTAGGTAACCGGATAAATCAATACAATGCCCACTAGCTATGAAACCATAGACATATGAATATCAATTTGTATGTGCAAGAATCAATACAACACCCATTGGTCAAAAACCATGGATATATGAATATTGGTTTTATTTTTGAAATGTCAGATTAGATATAAGCACCAAGGCATAAATGCCAGGATGACTTGAATATCATGTCCATTTTGATATAGCAATTTGTACAAGCATCAAAAAATACACATCGTGATGACTTGAGTACGGCTTGCATTGCAAACACATCAAACAGTCAAGAGATCATTCTAAATCCAATGTGAATTACCCGTAGTGACCCTTTATCATTCACATCCTTAGGAAAGATCACATTTCATAGTAGGAGAAAGAATTCACTTCAAAAAGACAATAGTTAGATCAAACTTCCTTGAATTGTCTAGGTATCAATGGTCGAGGTACGCATGGCCATCCAATTCGAGATAGAGGCTCTTATAGTCAGACACCATTTCAATCCAGAATTTCCAAAGTTGTTAGATTTTCACATACAAGTAGAAAACAAAGAAAATATTATGCCCCTAGTCATCACTCTCTAAATCCTATAAAGGACATCATCGAAGAGCTCAAAGGGACACAATATGCAAAAATCTTAATGCAAATCAGTAAGCATACAAGGAGATAAAAGCATGAAAAGCATAGATTGTTTTCAGTTGAGTTTTGATGTTTGATTGTGTTGTTTGTAGATGCAAAATCCTTTCTGGAGACAAGGTAGATTGACTGACTCAACTCGAAGCTTCAAAGGACTCTGATCGGATAGGATACGTCTAAGATACATTAGAGGCCATAGGATATAACATTGATTGCCCCCAAGTGTTAAACATTGATAGGATATAGACGCTTGAGCAGATTGGTGGACAAACTGACTTATTGCAAACTGGAAATGCAAAAACAAACATGGAGATATGTACAAACTAAAGCAAGACTGAAAGCTGGGAAAGACCAAGATTGTGCTGATAGATGGAGCATTTTGAACAAGTGGCACCCGTTTTCTGAGTTTTCACCATCTTGGTAGAGATTCTATTTTTGCTACCAAGGCGTCTGTTTCCAGATTTTCACCAAGGTACTTTTTCTTCTTTTTCATTTTTTTGTACTTTTTCATTTTTCAAATTTTTTTGTACTTTTGATATTGTTTTTTTTTTTTTGTGAATCATCAAGGCACCTATTGCTAGGTTTTCACCAAGATGTTCATTTTTTTTAGGACATTTACCAAGCACTGAATGCCTTAGGCGTAGAATTTCTTTAGATGGAGAATGTTGATTGGTTCTTGGAGCTATTATCCTTTAGTCATTGAGAGTTGATAGGCACTAGAGCCAAAAGTAGCAGTGATAACAAAGGGACCCAACCAATTGGGTTCAAACTTCCCCTTACGTTCTTGATGTGATTGATTTTTAGGATTTTCTCTCAACACTAGATCGCCAACCTAAAATTCTCTATGTTTGACTTTCTTGTTGTAGCCTCTAGACATTCTCTTCTGATATACTCTGAGATGATCATACACTAGTTGTTTGCACTCATCTAGTAGTTCCAGTTCTTGTAACCTAGACACTTTGTAGTCATCGTCGGTGACAAGACCATGCATTCTAATTCTTAGTGATGGGATTTCAACCTCAATAGGTAGTACCGCTTCAGACCCATAAACTAAAGCAAAAGGTGTAGCCTTAGTAGGCATTCTGATACTAGTTCTATATGCCTAGAGAGCTAGATTGATCATGAGATGCCAGTCTCTTCCTATTTTATTCACTGTTCTATGCAAGATCTTCAGGAGATTTTTGTTTGAATCCTCAACTTGTCCATTCCCTTGAGGATAGTAAATAGAAGACCAATGTTGTGTAATCTTGAATTTAGCACATAAGTCATCTAGATCCTTGTTTTTGAATTGTCCCCCATTATCTGTGATTATAGAGTGAGGGATCCCATATCTACAAATGATGTAGTTCAGGATGAACATAGAGATCTATTTCCCCATTGCTTGTGTTAGAGGAACTGCTTCTACCCATTTTGTAAAATAATCTGTAGCTATGATTATATGGATATGTCCATTAGAAGAGTGCAGATGGATAGCACCTATGAGATCAAATGCCCATTGTTGAAAAGGCCATTGTGTAGTGAAAGGAATCAGATCTCTCCCTAGAGCATGAATCAAGTTGCCATGTACTTGACACTATTGACAGTTTTTAGCAAATTTAATAGCCTCTTTCTCCATTTCAGGCCAATAGTACCTAGCCCTAATAAGTGTTTGAGCTAACATTAAACCATTCGAGTGTGACCCACATATACCCTCATGGACTTCCTCTAATGTACGTTGAGACTCTTCCCATTCTAAACATCTAAGCAGTGTACCATCTAGACCTTGTTTGTACAGATCATTACCAATGATGACATATCATGATGCGGATCGGATAAGGTTTCATTTCTCAAAATGGTTAAAGGACTCAGGGATGATTTCATCGTGGAGATAGGAGAACAGATTTTTTTAGTGAGATGAGTCATAACCTACAACAGTGCAGATCATGTGGGTTTCAAAGGACTCATATGCAGGATAGGATAGGGCTTCCACCAGGAACTCGTAGCGTAGTTCATGTTTGGGTTGTTATAAGAGAGTAGATAATGTCACCATTGCATCGTCAGCCTTATTCTCTGTTCTGGGTATTTGCTCAAATGTGATAGAGATGAAGTATTTCTTTAAATCATCTACCATTCTCTTGTAAGGAATGAGATTTTCATCTTTGGTTTGGTACACATCATTGACTTGGTGGATAACCAGTTGTGAGTCTCCATGGATGTGCATCTCTGTAACTCTCCACTGTATTGCCATTTTCATACCATTGAGAAGTGCCTCATATTCAGCAATATTGTTTGTGCAAGGAAACTTTAGTCTAAATGCTTTGGGTATCGAGTATCCTTGAGGAGTGATGAACAATATGCCTGCTCCAAATCCATTCTATGTGTAGGATCCATCAAAGAATAACCGCCATGTTCTAGAAGAGAGGTGCATGATAGAGGAATCAGGAAATTCCATTTGCATGGGTGTATCATCAAACATGGGTGCATCTGCTAGTTGATCAGCAATAACTTGACCTTTTATAGCTTTTCTTTCAACATATTCAATGTCAAATTTGCTTAGAAGCATGACCCATTTAGCCAGTCTACCGGTGAGGGCCACCTTGCTTAGTAGGTATTTCAGTGGATCAATTTTTGCTACTAGATGCATGGTATGAGCTAACATATAGTGTCTCAATTTCTATGATGCAAAGATCATAGCTAGACATGCCTTCTCTATCATTGAGTAGTTCTTCTCATAGGCCACTAATGTTCTATTGATATAGTAGATGGCTCTTTCTTTCTTGTCTTCATCATGTTGTGCTAGCAATGCCCCCAATGATGTGGCTGTTAGAGAGACATACAAGATCAATGGCTTCCCATGAGTAGGAGGCATCAAGATAGGTAGATTTGATAGATACTTCTTGATATGGTTAAAGTTGTTCTCGCATTCTTCATTCCATGCAAAGGTCACGCCTTTATGTAATGTTTTTGTAAAAGGTTGTGATATGTCAGCTAACTGTGATATGAATCTTCTGATGGACTGTACTCTACCTTGCAACATCCTCATTTGACTGATATTTGTGGGAGGTTGCATTTCTATTATAGCCTTGACTTTAGCCGGATCAACTTCAATGCCTTTCTTTGAAACTATGTATCCTAAGAGATTTCCAGAAGTGACACCAAAAGCACACTTCTTAGGATTTAGTCAGAGACTAAACTGTTCCATTCTATCTAGGATCATGCTCAGGTCTGTTAGATGTTCAATTCTAATCATGGATTTTGCCAAGGTATCATCCATGTAATCCTCCATTGTTTTATGCATCATATCATGAAAAATAGATGTCATTGCTCTTTGATATGTAGCTCCAGCATTTTTGAGTCCGAATGGCATAACATTCCAACAGAAGGTTCCCCACGCACATGTGAAAGCTATTTTCTCTTGATCTTCTGGAGCAATTTTGATTTGGTTGTACCCAGAAAAGCCATCCATTAAGGAATACATTTCATAGCCCACAGTCATGTCCACTATCATATTAATGTTAGGTAGTGGAAAATCATCCTTAGGGCATGCTCTGTTCACATCTCTAAAGTCTGTGCACACTCTAATTAAACCATTTGGTTTTGAAACAGGTACAATGTTAGAGATCCATTCAGCATAGTCTATGAAATGGATGAATCCAGCTTTTAGGAGTTTTTCTAGTACTGCTTTGACTAAGAGCGCAACATGAGAATGCATCTTTCTCAATTTTTGCTTGATTAGTTTTACTCCAGGAGCAATGGATAGATGGTGCATAATGAGATTGGGATCCAATCTTGGCATATCTAAATATTTCCATGCAAAATTGATCTTTTTTTCTTATAAGAATGTAGTGAATTTTTGTTTCTCTTCTTCTGATAAAGATTGTGCTATATGTACCAATTGTGGTTCCTCTGTTGTACCCAAATTGATGGATTGAGTTGGCTCAATTAGAATTGGAGATCTATCCTTTAAATGAATCAGAAGGACATCAAATATCTCATCCTTAGGTGCCTCAGAGAGGTTTTCACCTTTAGATACATCTTTTCTTTTTACTTTTGTCGGTTCTGAGACTACCACAAAGTGGTTTTCACCCTCAGAACTCTTTTTCTTTTTCTTTTTACTCTTGTTTTTCTGACTAAGATATTTGATGTCTGACTCCGTCATGCTGATGCTCGGTTCACTGATGGAAGTACTCATAGGCTCAACTGCATTGAGGTAGTAGGCAAGGGCATAGTCATTTGGGAAGGTATAAATACCATGGTTTGGGTTTGTGGAAGTTTGGTCGAGAAGATCAGGGCGTTGGATAGTCAAAGCGGGAAAGGCTTGGGATACGATGTTCACAGTCATGGATATGTCATCATTGGTCCTAACCTGACACTCAAGATCAAAGGTGATATTACAGCTCAAAATGTTCAATTTGTGAATAGGATCAACATCATCATGGGAGTCCTCTTCAGCCATAGGTGGATCAAACACGTTAAGTTCATTGTTTCACTCTAGACCTATGTTGGGTTGAGATACATATTGGTGAATAACATCAATATATTTCTCTATTATAAGCTCATCTTCTTTTGGAATGGCACCCCATTCATAGTCATTTGACTTAGCTTCTGATTCAGGATCTCTAGGAAATCTTAGAAAATGTGTGAAATCAGGATGAATACCCCAAGAAGGATTACCCTTAGTCTCTAACTTGAATTCATATTCATGGGAATCAGTGTCAGAATAACTATCCCCTTCTTCTTGATTAGTTTGATTGCCTTTAAGAATAACCATCTCTTGCACTACAGTAGGTTCTTATGTTTCTACTACATTAATTCTTCTAATAGGATCATCTTTATCATCAAGAAAATCTTTGATCTACATTAATTTCTAAACTATCTGAATCATCATCTGAGAGTTTTGTTTCTTCTTTCTTAAGAAGGGGTTCTCCTGGTGCAATTTGTTCTATGACATGAGAATAACCACCTTTGAGATGATAGGGTTTCTTCTTAAAGCCTAAGCCACCAGTATTTTTGTTGGCTCTACCAATATGTGAAATGGGTGTCACAAGACCCTTTCCTCTGATTCCTAGAGGTCCTTGATCAGAATATCCCATCTTGGCTATCAATTTGTTCCCTGGACCATATGAATTAGAAGGGATTGTAGGTGCTATAGATTCACTAGGTTGAACAATTTTAGATTTAGAATCCTCTTTATATAGCCATGCCAGCACAACTTCATCCTCTTCAAATTCTTGTTTGGATACTTGCTCCACCACAAAATTTCTTTTGTATGCTTCCATAGGTTCCTTAGGTTCAGATTTAGACTACTTCAAGGATTGTCCATATGACTTAGGTGAGATTGGGCGAGATTTCAGGGACAAGACTGGCTCTATAGTGTATTCTCACATCCCATTTTCTTTGATATTGATCTCTTTAGAAATGTCATCCATCTTAGATGTGGAAGCAACATTTAGCTTCTTGATGGAAGATTCTCTATTATTGGGAACAAGCTTATCGACACTTTCCTTCAATGTATTGCCAGTTGTACTTAGATCTGCTGGGATAGCAGCCTCCACTCCTTCATAGGGAAATTTCAAGCATTGATGGTACGTAGAAGGAATAGCTTGCATTTTATGTATCTAGGGTCTCCCTAGAAGAATATTGTAATCCAATGGTAGATCAAGCACCTGACATGTGGTATCTTTGATGACCAGACCCACTCGGATAGGTAAGATAATGGTGCCTTTAGAAGCTCTTTCTTGGTCATCATAGGCTTTTATGGTGATCTTCTTTTGAGGATCAATAGCCATCTCCAAGAATCCCAACTATGTGATTAAGTTGTAAGAACAAATGTTGAGGCCTGCGCCCCCATCTATCAACACATGTTTGACTCGATGGTTCTGGATCAAGACTTCTATGTGCAAGGGCTGATTATGTGGGTGACTTAGGGAGTTGTCATCTTCCTCTGAAAAGGAGATATATTACGGAGATGTTAGATGACCAACCATAGTCTGGAACTTGTCTAGATCTAGATCATCAGGAACATTAGAGCCGAGCAAAGCTTTGTCTAGGATATCTCTGTGAGCTGGAGATATTTGAAGTAACTCAAACATAGAGATTTTGGCATTGGTATGCTGGAGTTGTTGGATGATGCTGTAAGATGTAGGTCTTGTATCCTTTGGATTGGAAGATTTTGAGGCAACCTTCTGTTTAGAAGCAGATGTGAGATTGAAAGGTATCTTAGGGACATTAGATAAACTTGGTGTTTGTCCTTTTGGATGAGCCTGAGCTTGTGATCTGGTAACCGCATTAGCTGAGGAATGATTTCTATCTCTTCATACAATCGTGATGACATTGCAGCTCTTAGAGAGACATGGTTCAACCATATTGATGACAGCATTGTTTCCAGGGTAGGCATAGTTTACTTTTGCCCCCATGTTAGGCTAAGAAGTGGAAACTCCCTTGCCATGTTGTGGAAATGGTTCTATAAATGCTGTGTGATCATTATTGCTGGTAGGATTATCGATCATGATGTCCCCTTGATCTATCAAGTCTTGAATGGTATGCTTCAAGTGGAAGTATCCATTAGTTCTGTGGCCTTTAGTTTGATGGAAAGCACATAATTCATTATCTTTCCACCAATATGGTTTTGGATCCGGATCAGGGTTTCAGATTGGTGGTAAAGAGATCATTTTATTAGCTATCAGGGTTCTTAGGGCAGATTCCAAAGATTCTCCTAGGGGAGTAAACTTTCATTTATTATCCCATCATTTGAATGGCTTCTTTGGAGATGGTTCAGTAGATTTTTTCTCTAAAGCTTCAATGGCTTTGGTGGCAAGGGTGAGATTGTAGGCCGGTGCCTTTGATGGGGTGCAGATAGTGTCAGCAACACCATCAGAGATGATACCTTTATTTCTATTCCAGCTCTTGTTTTTATCTTTTGAGCTAGATCCAGATTCAGACCTGTCCTTTTGAAGTGTGATTTCTCCTTTCTTGACAAGTACTTTCTCAATCTTGATTGCATTATCCACCATTTTATCAAAAGATACATGATCTTGCATTTGTAATGGATAATTGAGCTCTGGAACAAGGTTATTGATAAAGATTTCAAGTTTCTCCATTTCAGAAATTTGTCTAGCATATAGAGAGAACTTCTTTCTCCACCTCTTGAGGAAAGTTAGGAATGATTCCCTTGGATATTGCTTGAGGTTACAGATATCGATCATGGTGACTGAATGTTGAATATTGTAAGAATATTGTTGATAAAACAATTTAATCAATTCCTCAAAAGTTTTGATCATAGAAGGTAATCTTCAAAACCACTGAATCGATGCTCCTCCCAAGGATCTAGGAAAAAGACACATTAGATAAGTTAGTTCATGCATAAATTCCATGGATTGCGTATAGAACTCTCAGACATGATCTTGAGGATTAGAGTGTCCATCATATTTGTCATACTTTGGCATCTCCACTCTTTTTGGGAATGGAGGCATATACAAGTCTTTGTCAAAAGGGAAAGGAAAAAGGGCCTCCATGCAGAATTCCTTGGGTTCCTTCTCCTTCTTAAGATTGTTAAATTCAACTTGTATAGCATGCATCTATTTTGTCATAGCTATGAGTGGAGTTTCTTCCTCATGTGTGATTATATCATCAACGTTAAAGTTGGGAGGAAGCTTAGCCCCTTCCTGGGCTAATTGTAAAAAGTATGCCTCTCTATCCACTTTCAAGAAATGCCTCATCATTCTCTTGAATTCATCATCATTCTGACATCGATGGATTTTAGAGGGGGTAGGTTCTTGGTCAGCATTATGTTGAGAATGGTGTCCTTGGGACCCTCCTCCTAGAGAACCATGGTTTTTCCCTGCTTGAGACATGGTAGGAGTTTTTGGGCTCCCTGGAATAGATTGAGGAGGAGTTTTCTAGTTACCTCTATGAGTTGATAAAGGAGGTATGTAACCAGTTTTCAATCGAAAGTTACTGAGACCGTCGTCTTCATAGATACCTGACTTGATGAGTTGTTCAAGAGTTGGACCCGAGGTATTTTTCAAAAGTAAGTTCTGAGATGTTTCTTCTGATTTCTTGTGTGAATAAGCTCTGGTCTCCACCATTAACTTTGAATGAAACAAAAGAAAAGGATGAAGACAACTGAAGAACAATTTGATTTGAGAAAATCGGATGACACAACCTTGTCAAGATTATGATAGTTTTGAAGATCTGATGAGATGTGGGTGAAGGAAACTGTGCCCTAGATGTATGGGATAGATCACCCAAAAGATAGCGAACATGAGTTCCCAACACTTAGTCCATTTTTAAAGATTGATTGAAGATTAATAGTTATGACAAGGTTTTGACATGAGATAAAAAGGACTCAAATTGATCAAACATAAGACTAGATCAGATTCAAAAGATCAAACTCAAAAAATGGTAGAATGCTCAATGGATACTACTCTGTTCTTGACGCAATGATATTTTTGACAGATTCTGGAACTAGGCTGGAAACATTGGATATCTTGCAATTTGACAATTTCTGACAACTCTCTCAAATTTTTCCAAATGACACTCTGTAGACTCATACGACACTGGGTAGTCTATGAAATGATAGTTTTTAAACTTGTACGACAGTTGGGTAGCAATGAAACAACAGTTGTTAAACTCATATGACAGTTGGGTAGAAATGAAATGACAGTTGTAAATATCATACGACAGTTGCTAACAGGATTTTGACTTCCTTGGATTTTGCTGGCATGAAAACTCGTACAACACTGGGTTCTCAATCATATGATAGATGGGCCATACTGAAATGACATTTGACAAAAAGTCATATAACTTTTGACTTCCTGAAATGAATTTTGACTCCAGAAAGAATTTTACGTCAATTTTTGCAAAATTTAAGGTTTTCAGTTTTGGATTATTTGCAAATTGTACTATCTAGATTTTGAAGGTTATACCAGATTTGATCATTTTTAATAGCCAAGTAGATAAACAAACATGTAGAATAGCATGCAAGTTATTCCAAGCACATCTGAAAACAATGAACAAGGGTAAAAGCAACCTTGCACATGAAAAATCAAGTGACCAAATTGTGCTAATCCCTGAGAGTACTAATTGTGTATGTTCTGAAAAGTTTTGCAATAACACACATATACCTGAGAATGAAAAAAATTGGCTTCTCTAGGGTTTTTAGTAATGGTTTGACTCTGCAACTTTTATGATTCAAAGGGGTGAACTCCAATCCCGGTGCACTAGGGTTTTGACATAGTCCAAGAACTTAATCTTCAAGAGCTAGTAGGGAGATCTGACAACCCAACAATGAACCATACCCATGGAGATTTCTTCCACAAGGACATTTATATAGCGGCTGTCACTACCATGGTGAAAATGGCTATTACTGCTTGAGGTTCCGTTAATGCAGTTTTCCCTGTGAAGGGATTTTCCGCTATGGTTAACCCTCTCTAAAGGTGACTCATAGATTTATACCACAAGGGGACTTAGCTCCAGATCCAAGGTTTTTGACACCTTTTCACTTTTAACCCAAACAAAGTAATCAGATTAATCTGACATGCTAAGACAAAGTTTTATTCCACCAAGGTCTATGATATCAACTCCACATGATCTATCAACCTCTCCGGGGAGAGAATGTATCAATCAATAAGAGAAGAAGCACTAACCAATTTTGATTCACCAAAGCTCGTGATATTAACCCCACATGATCTATCAACCTCTCCAGAGAGAGAATGTGTCGATCAATAAGAGAAGACTCACTAACCAAGTTGAATGTGAAATGCACTAAGTATCCTCCCTACCTACAAGGATTCCATCATCAAGGAAGGATTTCACTAGGAATCCAATCTCTCAAGAATCATGAATAGTGTTCATAGGGCTTAATTACTATGTGAGCACAGATGTATGTTCCGAAAGCAAATCTACCAAAAGCATCCAAAAAGTAGAAAGAGGAACACTTAATGCTTAAAGAGAATATGAGATGAGTCCACAAGGTGGAACACTTAACACCTCACACAAGCTAAAAACAAGTCCCCAACTTAGAAAACAAGTGAGTTCCTAAAAGCACAAAAGGGTTGCCAAGTGGAACATTTAACGCTTCTATCCTATTGACCCCTCCCCTTTATGGTGCTGAGATTGCAACCATGGGGCGGAAATGAGGGGCCAATGGATTAGTGAGTCCAATAACCCAAGATAGCAATCAAGATCAATCACAAGTATTCTAAGACTACTTAATGAATCCTTAAGGGATCACAACCTAGTATCAAATTATGCAAGTGTGTAGAAATAGATCAAAAGCATGAAAAGATGCACACAAGTTTGACACTTGAGAGATTTATTTTAAGTCCAAATTGAAATGTTTTCAGAAGAAGGAGAATACCTCATGATCCTTGCAACATGCTTAGTAGATTTTACCTGATTTTTAGCAATTCTTGCACTTTTTCCAATCAAAATCAGCAGAAATCAATCAGAAATAGTAAATTTCAATTGTTAGGGTTAATTGTCAGTCAAAATCCAAAAATCAAATCTGACAAACTATCTGCAAAAATGAAATGACAATTGAAATCTGGTACCAAAACTCATACAACAGTGGGTATGCTCCCAGACGACAGTCCATAAACTCATACGACACTAGGTATGATACCATACGACAGTAGAGCTCCTAAACGATAGTGAGTATGCAATGAAATGACCCTCGATCTAATAGACTGTCATACGATAGGGGGTTTAGTATCATACGATAGTGGGTATGCTCCCATATGACATTTGTCAGAAACTCGTATGACAGATGTACAGACAAAAATTAAAAATCATAGTTTTGCACAGATCACGAGAAGAAAAAGACAAAAATTGATAGAATTGAATTGGAAACCCGTTTTAGGGCCCCACGGTGGGCGCCAGAAATGTGTGTGTAAAAATTGTACCTGATCTGTAGACACAACACTCAGTAAAACATTAGAGGTTAGTGATAATCAAAATCATGCAAAATTGAAATCTAATTTAACCAAGCGATTTACTGCCTTCTAGTAGGTGCGAGATTAATGTTCTTAGATTGTTATCGAGATCAGTGACCTAGACGACACCTAAATGAAGGATTTGAATGCAATTGATCTAGATATGAATTGAATGCAATTAATCTATATTTTTTATATTTTCTATGCAATAAGAATGATAAACTGATATGCTATGGATGCTAAATGATCTAACAATGATATGAAAACTATGAAATTCTATGCTAAGATATAAAAGCTATGCAATTGAAATTGATCTCACAAAGCTTTGAATTCGCAAGTTAATTCCCTAGCCTCCAATTCTCCAGCGTGATTGTGCAAAATATGTGGATGAATTATGAAGAGCTGAAGCCTTAATTTATAGAAATCTAGGGCTTTGGAAGTGCATGGATAAAAGCCATAAATCACTCAAATAACTCAGCTTGATTTTTGAGTTATCTGATAATAACAGATAATTAAGTCACAAAAACATGCAAAAGCTAAGCTTTAACTCAAAATAGAGTTTAGCTTTAATTGATAATTGACAGTTGTCTACTTTTATGATTGTGCATGTTTTAATTATGAATTAATTTAATAATAAAGTGATTTATGCTCAACTTAATTGATTTTTGAAATAAAATAATTAATTTATGGGTTAATTAACTATTTTATCAAACTTTTATTAAAAATTATATTATTAAATAATGACAACATGCTTTAATTAATTAAATAAGAATTTAATCAATTAAAGATATGAATTTTGATTTATTGTCAAAATTAAATAATACAATTAATAATAGATAGAATTAAATTTAATTAAACAATTAAGTGGCAAATATTAAATCTAATTAATTAAATATGAAAATATTCAATCAATCAAATTTTAGGATAAATGTGATTTATTGCCAAATAATCATTAAATTAAAGATAATTATGATGATTAGGAATATTCCTAGGAATATTCCCCGATGCAGAATTTAAGATAATCAATTATGATTCGATAATGTTTAGATGTGCCTTAGATTAGGACTTTGATGTCAATTTCGTTCGAATTGAAGATGTAGGAGATTAATGAACTTATAGCCCATTTTTGGGGTATTACACAAGGAAAGCTTAATTTGTATGATAAAGGGATTATTTTTTTCATAGGAGGGATCAAGATAATACCAAGATCAAAACCTTCCTTATATCTAGACCCTTCAAAATATAATTCCCAAACATCATCTTGTTGAATAGCTAGAATGTTTTCATCAAGGGATTCTATTGAAGTAAAGCATATATCAGAATAATGACAAAGAGCTTCACCTAAATAATTTGTTAAAGCTTGTCCCTTAATTGACTTTCGAGAAATGAAATTTAGATCAAATTTTGTAAGTAACATCACCCACTTTTCCAAATGGTCAGAGAGATTAGTTTGTTAGAAAATATGTTTCAAAGGTGTTAGGAATGGGAACACTGAGAGGGGGGGGGTGTGCATGAATCAGTGTTCACTATATTTAATCTTTTCTTTTTACTCTTTAAAATATCATGAATTATGAAGTATTGAAATGAATATTAACATAAATAGAATACATGAACTCAACACATAACACCAATATGATTACGAGGAGACCCAAATAGGTAAAAACCCTAGTGGGAATTAACACCCACTAATATTTTGTAATAATGTTTTATGATCCTTGTTAGAATATCCTTAAACTTGTTAGGAGTTGTATTTACATTATTGTTACTCAAAAATAAAGCATACAATAAAATAGGCATTAGTAGAAAAAGGTTGCATGTTTGTTTGTCTAGTTAACATTGCCTTACAGGTTTTGTTAGTTTGCATGTCCTTATTACATTCATTATCAGATGTCATCGATGTACTCTAAGTATTGATCAACTGTTACATAATTCAAAATTCATCAATGATCATTACATTGTGCATTCATATTGAATGTAGTATACAAATGTCCTTCCTTATTTCGTATTTCAATTCAATAAATAGAGTACATTGTAGAATTAAAAGAAGAAACTAAAGTATGGAATAGGGGTCCCATGCATTGCCTTGTGTTGTCTTTGAGTTATCTGGTTGTCTGTCAGGTCTTTGCATCTAGGTCTTCACTCCCCGAGTCTCCATCTGCATTTAGGTCCTTAGGGTTCACATCTGCAAGCAAGAGGGAAAAATGATTAGATCATTTTTGATATAAGCAATACATGAAAAGAGAATAACATACTTCAGCAATCTAATTTTCAAACTGCATATCAATCTGGAATGATAAATGTAATAAGGAAACATATACTAACACTCACTGTAAGGTAGTGTTAAAGGGATGTGTTTCTAAAACATGAAACCTTTTGCTACTAATGATTATTGTGATGTATGCTTTCTTTTTGATTAACAAGGTATCTAAATGAAAGGGACTTAGTATGTTTTCAAACTGAGAAACCTTTTTTAAAATATGTATTTCATAATGATGTTATTTGAAAGCTTAACCAACTATTTTGCAGATATCAGCTGACTGGTTTTCATTTTCAGTCATTTTCAAGAATGCAAAACAAGCTAGTTTCCAATGATAAAAGCTACAGGAAGTGTCAGACATTGCTGATTTTCAAAGTTCAATTGCAGAATGATGTTGTACAGATGCTGGTTACCTATTTTTCAAAGTACATTTTCAAGCTTTGAACATATTTATTGCTGAATATTAAACAGTGATGCAAGATTATGCCATAATTTAAATGTTCACAATTTGTTTTTACTGGGTGTCATGAACCCGTGTTCGAACCTAGTCATTTACATTCTGATGTCTTTGAGTGTCACGAGCCCATGCTTGAACTTCATTAACAGAGAGAAAAACATTTACATCTTGTTGTACTTAACATATAAAATGCAGATTCAACATCAAAAGGAAGCGTACACAGTAGTTAGAGCTACAGGAACAAGTTCAACATAAGCTATATGTATGAACTGAAATAGTTTCATTTTTTGCAAAACTTGTCAGAAAAGAGAGATAAGTCAATTGTTCATATTCAGAATTCTATGTCAAGTTGTTTGTCATATTCATATGCTAGAATAAAGATCAACCTCTGAAGGTTTCTGTTCAAAATTCAAAATGGTGAACAGTGCGTTTTGATGTATAAATGAGCTTCATATTAGAAATCAGGCTACTATTTAGTATGCAAAAGAGTGAATAATAGACAAAGTTCAAGGAACATTTATGTAAATAGAGGCTAAGTCTGAAAGTCGTCATTCCTGAATAAATTTGCATCACTTATTGACTATAGATATGCAATGTAATAAAGCTTGTGATTTATCTGTAAACCAGATTAGAGAGATAATAATGGCCATGTGTCAAGTTTCAGCAATCAATCATTGACTGAATTTTACAACTAGTATTTGTGAGTTTAATTCAAAGATAGATCTATAATTGAACATAGATACTTAATTTATCCATGCTTGTGCCATAAAGTTAAATATGTATCTTTCATGAAGAGAAATTGAATAGTTCATGCATATTTTTGAAGTTCATTAAGATATGGAGGTTCTCAGCTTATAGCTCACTAATGTTTAGATCAGACTTGCAAGATCTTTACAATAAGTTCATGTTCATTAATTGAAGATAAGTAAACTGTCAAATCATAATCTTGGTTTTCAAATAGTGCTAGGAATCTTGTTATAGATTTGTTGTTTATGTAGTATAGAAGGGTTTTCATACATTTAAATTCTTTCAAACTCTTTTAATTGGTGCTGGGAATGAAGGTATTGCTCACAGTTTCTATCAATAGAAGGAGCACAAATAGAAGAAAGAGTCTTGAATACTCTAGAAAATCTCTCAGCATTCTTGTAAAAGAAATATAAACAGCAAGTTTCATTTCATAGTTGTGAGTATTTGATTAAAACTATGAGCATCTTTGTATTTAAATAGTGCATCTTTAGAGAGAAAACAATGGATTGTGTTTTGTCAACTAACAGATATGGAAGAGCATATTTTCAGTTATAAATGATTTTGAGCTCATTGTTTGCAAAAAGAAAAGAACAACAAGTTCTAGTTTTTTTTAAAAAACTTTTCAAGCACTATTGGTTCTAGAGGAAGATAAAACAATAGTCCATTTGCGAATAGACAAGGAACATCAGGTTGTAAGTATCAGTTTCAGCTTTAGGTCCCAATGAAGGATTTGTATTGTTTGTGTCAAATTGAGGGATTGTTGTCTTCTCCACCTTGCAATCAACATTTGCAGATCCTTTTCTTCTCTGAACAATGTTTTGATCCACAGAATCATGAATTTTAACTACAACATTGTTAGCGTGTCTATCTTTTAGCAACTGATTTGAATTAGAACCTTCAGGGATGACAAAATTTTTTGATTTGAACCCACCACCTTTTTCTTTCTTCTCTTTACCCCTTGCATTCTGCTTAGAGTTACTACCTTTTGCAACCACATTATCCATTCCTCTTTCCACAACCTTTGTAGTAATGTCTTGGTTTATTTTGGATGGGCTATTCTTTGAGGATTTTACTTTCTCAGTATTATAGTCTTCAATGCTAACCATAGATGTAGTTCCTATTGTCTCCTTGAAGTGTTCAAGATCTCTGGCAGCATTACTTTTTGAATAGGATGCATTTAGATATTTTGACATATTTAGTGCCCTATGTGGCTTGTTTGACAACATTTTGACAATTTGACATATTTTTTCTATTACATCATATTTGTTGCATTTTATATACACTTTATGACTCTTTGACCTCATTTATGCACCCTAGTACATTCTAGGACTCCATTTTCCATTGTACTACATTGAATGACCCCTAGGTAACCCTTGTCCTTCCATCATGCCATTAATGACTTACAATTTTTAACTTTAACAAAATGATTACAAAACATATAAAAAAGGACCTTTACAAGGTCTTATTACATTCAATGACCCAATATGGTCATGTTGTCATCTTGTTTCCTCTAGTGTCTTCTTAGTCTTCATCCTTGGCCTTGATGCTCCTGCATCAGGTTACCTTTCACACTTTGTTATCTAATCTTCCTAGGTCCATCCAATGGATCCCTCATTCATCCACCCAAGGACTTCCTAAGTCTCACCCTGTCACCTACCTCCAATGTATGATGACTTCTTTAATGTGGATTCTTACCCCAATCTCATCAACTAGCCCTTCTTTACTAAGGACTCTACAACCCTTCTTCAAGTACCTTTACCCCCTACTATGTTTATACTTCCAAGTTACCCATAAGACCCCGAACACCTTTCAATGATCCCCAAATCCACCTCTGACATCTTCTCTAGCAAGTACATGCAGACATTAAGTACTCTTGATACTATTCCAAATAGTGTAAACACTAACAGGTTTCCTAACTGGTAGTATGACTATTTTTGGGTCTTAGTCTGTAATTCCCCTTAATGATCCTATCATAGTTTAGTGATATATATATCACTAAACCATGTCAAGGATCGTGATAAGTGTTCTCCATGATCATGATAACTCTATCATGGAGAACACTTATCACAATCCTTGACATGGTTTAGTGATATATATATATATATATATATATATATATATATATATATATATATATATATATATATATATATATATATATATATATATATATATATATATATATATATATATATATATATATATATATATATATATATATTAATAACCATAAAATTTCTTTTGTTCAACTTCTTATTTATGTTTTTTTTTTAATAGGTTATAATGTCTTTAATTATCTGATGTGTGTATTTGAAATTTTTTATTTTAGGTGCATATAACTATAGTGGCTACTTGCATGGGTGATAAAGCTTGTTTGGAGAGGACTCGGAGACTTATTGAAAGATAGGCAAAGAATTCACTATTCGTAAAAAAATTGATATCATCAGGCCTCTTTGAAGAAAGGTCAAATTCAGGGATGCCTTCTGTAATTAATTCAAAGGTAATTCAAAACTTTGCTTCTTTTTATGCTTTGAAACATACTTTTTCACTATTTTTTATGCTTTATTTGATTTTGTTTTCAGATTTATTTTTCGCTCTCTTAAAATTAGATTCTAATTTAATACTAGAATGTAGAATATTACAAATGGATCAGCAAAGAAGGTTGACTATAGATCAATATCATGCATATGATGAGAGAGTAGCTGATGAGAGGGATGTGGAAAAATATCCATGTCCATGTAATAACTGTCTTGGTGGAAAAATGAAAAATAGAAATTTTATTTATCGACATATGATAAGACATGGACATAGTGGTATAAGCCCTTGGGCTTATAACTATTACAAAGATATGATAGAATTGCAAAATGTGAGAGGTGAAGAGGTAGCAAACATAGATGAAGTGGCACCAAACATAGATGAAGTGGCACCGAACATAGATGAAGGCACAATAAAGCTAGACGAAGGGTTTGAAGTCAATAGAATGTTGAACGAGGGTGTAGATGATGATTGGGCCAAGGCAATGGAGGATTCTTTAAAGCCTGTGTATACTGATTGCAAGTTAAGTCATTTGACAACAATCCTTCAAATTCTTAACTTGCAAGTGGTGCATGGTTGGACAAATGAGAGTGTAGATCAGTTGTTGGCATTATTATGTTCATTGTTACCTAGTAACTCCACATTTCCAACAAAATGAAGTCAATGTAAAAGGAAAATTAGTAAGCTCGGATTGGGGTATGATAATATCCACACGTGTGAATGGTTGCGTATTATTTCACAAAAATCTTACAAATGATATTGAATGTCCAAAATGTCATGAAGCAAGGTACAGGAAAGGATTGAAATCAGCTGTGGTCCCTAGAAAAGTTCTTCGGCACTTTCTGATAATCCCGCGATTACTATGAATGTATCGGCGTAGAGACATTGCTCAGCTTATGCAGTGGCATGCTCTAAATAAGAGCACTAATGGGAAACAATGACATGTGCCTGATTCTAATATGTGGATGGAGTTTGATAACAAATGGCCCATTTTTTCTCAAGATCCTCATAACATAAGGTTGGGTTTGGCTCTAGATGGAGTGAACCCATTCTCAGATCAAAGAACAAAATGGTCAACCTGGCTTGTTTTTTTATTAAATTATAATTTTCCTCCATGGCTAGTAACCAAACCATTTTTCTTGATGTTATCATTGATTATACTAGGAAAGAAAAGTGTGACTTCAAATACAATAGATGCTTATCTAGAGCCACTATATGATGAGCTAATGGAATTCTGGACAGGAGTTGAAGCAATTCAATCTTTAAGGGATGGTCATTCAATCAAATTCACTTTAAGAGCTTCCTTATTGGTTACAATTCATGATCTTCCTGCATATGGTACATTGTCTGGTCTCACTGTTCATGGATATCATGGTTGTCCAGCTTGTAACTTTAAGGATTTTGTGAGGCACTCAAGAAGTTTGCGTAAGTGTATTTATTGTGGACATCATGCTTATCTAAAAGTGGATCATCCATATCATCAACAAAAAGCACGTTTCAATGGTCAAGAAGAGAATCGTGAAGCACCTTTGGCAATAACAAGTGATTACATTGTTGACAATGGAAAAAAAAGAATATCATTTATTACAAATGGTGGTGTTCCTGGTAGCAGATATGATCCATGTAATCAAAGCGGTGTAAAAAGGTTGTGCATATTCTATAATTTTCCATACTTCAAGGATATAACCATCAAGCACACTGTTGACTTCATGCATATAGAGAAAAATATAGCCTATGCTATTATAGAAACTCTTTTTGGTGCTTTTGATACTATTTCATCACGCGAAGACTTCTGAGATTTAAAGATTCGTCAAAATCTTTGGGTTGAAAAATATGATGGTGAAAAATATGGAAAACCTAGCGCTCCCTATGTTTAGACAAAAGAACAACGTGCACAATTCTTACAGTTGATGTCTCAGACTCGCTTTCCTACAGGATATGTAAGTAATGCCATTAGAAGCCAAATTGACATTAATAGCTTAAGAGGCCTAAAGACCCATGATTATCATGTGATAATCGAGAACATTTTACCAATTGTGGTTAATATATTGGGTTTGAAAAAGGGCCAAGATTGGCAATCATAAGGTTGGGGCTAATACTTAAGAGAATGAGTTCACATGTAGTAGATCCATCAAACTTTGACAGTTTGAGGGAGGAGGTTGCTGAAGTTCTTTGTCTTCTAGAACGGGAATTTCCACCAACAATCTTTAACATCTCTATGCATCTTTTGATACATCTAGAATGTGAACTAGAGCATTGTGGTCCAGTAAGAACAAGATGGATGTATCCTATAGAACGATATATGAAGGTTTTGAAACAATTTGTTCATACTAGGGCAAAACTAGAAGGCAGCATGGCTAAGGGATATTCAATGCAAGAGGTGATGGGATTTTGTATAGAATATATGAAGGATTTTGAAAATGTGAATCGACGTGATAGGATGATGATGAAGATGAGAGAGTTGCAAGCTTTTGTCAAAAGGAGAAGATTGAGTCAAAATTTATATAGATCTACAGAGAGGGATGCAAAACAGAGAAAATTAGAAGGCAAGAAGCCATTCTTGGTTGAGGTATCAAGAGATGGCGAGCCCATTGGGAAAAATGTTGCAAGGTGGGCCTCTGAGTTGGGCATGCGATGTAGAACCCATTTGGATATTTGCAAGACAAACTTTGCAGATCAAGATCCATGAAATGTGGAAATTGTCATACAAAAGATGGAAAATAATTTTGAGACTACCAGTGGAAAAATCTCTCGAAGATATTACAAGAAAAAAATGAGAATTTTGATGAATAATTTTAGATACACTTGAAGAAAAACTATCATGGATGGGAAAGATAGGTTACAATCTACTCTATCTCCTAGACAATGGGAGGCATTGAAAGAAAGCATGAGTTCTGAAGAATATTTGATTAAAATTTGTAGAGGCAAGAGAGAAAGAGATAATGTAACAGCTGGATACACATTTGGCCGAGGTGAGTTGCAGGCTAAAAAGGACAAATTTGGAGTAAGTGCCTAATTTTTTGGTTCAATTTATGTGAATATTTATTGGAATTATTTATTGAACTAACTATTTGTTGATATTAATGTTGTATTGTAGATGGAAAATAATAACAAAGAAGCAAGTGTAGAAGAAATTGTTAATTATATGGAAACATTGGATCCTAGATCGAACAACAATATGAGTTGGAAATCTAGTCCATCAAATGAGATCTCACAGCCATCTGTTGCACACCATGTAATAGCCTCTGCAGATCATTTTAGCTCAAACGATGGGTATGAACAAACAATGAATTGCATACATGGACTCACTGAGAAAGTATCCCAGTTGGCTGCCTCTGCTGCGCGTATGGATGGACTGGCTAAGATAGTATCATAGTTGGCCACTTTTGTTAAGCCTATAGTTTCTACATGGAATGTCCATAATTTTATGGATTCAAATAAGGTAAGAGGCTCTATTCATTTAATTCTATTTTGAATTTTTTAGCATTGTCAACTAGTATGTTATAAAACACCAACCAAAGGATGTTATAAAACAAGTTTTTACTGTTTTGCAAACTACAACTTTGAACTTCACAATGAAGGAGATAAACAAGTAGAAATATTACTTTTAGTACACAATGAATAGAAATAAAAAGGACTGTTTGTGGAACATTGGCTGTCACGTAACAACAACTCTATTTTCTAAGACAGTTTTAGAGAATGGAACCCTCCCACTACTGTAGGGTCTTGTAACTTGTGGGAGGGGTGTACTTAATATTTACTTTTAGTTTGAGGATGTCTACTTTGGCCAAAACTATGTATTCTACCGTAAATCTTTATTGTGTGTAGACAACATTTTTAGGGTTATAGCTCCCAACGTACTCCTTCCCAGCTCCCAACGTACTCCTTCCCAGTAAAAATCAAAGTCTAAAAATGATAAATATTTTAACAAGCCACTTTTTTGTGTGGGTTCATTTTAGGTACCGTTGGGTTCTACTGGACCCTTCATGGGTGTGCTTAGTTCATCTGGGATGAATCCACCATCATTTGCATGCACTTTGGTCTAATTCCCTATTGAATTGGCCTTGAAGATAGATCAGGAAGAAACTGAACCTGGATCTGGGCATGGTAGGAGGTGAATAGGTAACAATGGATTTAGCATCTGTGAATTGATAGTGCTCACTTGTTGGAACTAGTCACATGTGATTGCAGTTCATTTGCAAATGAATTGAGAGGACTCATTCTGATTCCTTACTCAATTCTATTTCAAAAGTTGTTCATAGACAAAATGATGAATCAATTTTTTAGAACACAGCAAATTGGTTGCTTGCTTGACTTTTATACTAGTAGAGTCTAAAGAATTCTTTTCATTGTCTTTCGAATTGATTGGGTGTAATTGCAAGTGCAAAAAAAAAATCAATTCAGTGGAATTCTGATAATAGCAAAAAAGAATGGTATATTTGTAGAAAATGAGCTCTGTCAGAGTTTAACGTTACCTTTTGATTTGTTTTAGTTTTAAGCATATAGATTGTTTCTTTTGAGAATTCATGCTTGCTTATGACTAAGGTAATTTTTGCAAAGTAGCCTTTGAATGAGGTGATTTACTGCCACATGTGAGGACAAAAACTGATGCAGAGCCTTCCAATATCCCCTTAAGGAACCCTATTCAACTCGAGGATTCAACAACGTCTTGGAATCCACTCAAGGAACAAGAGTTCAACCCAAGGTTCAATAAGAAGTCCCTAACTTTAGGACAACAACAAAACACTCCTCTATCATAAATTCACTATCTTGATTCATTTTAGGCAACTTATCAATTCACCATACCAATAGTTCAATGTCCCTCTCCTTGGGAACACTCCTAATTCTCCTTTTATGCAATCAACTCTTAATCTCTATCTTCTAGGATTCCACTGATCCTTCTAAGGCTTCAACAATCTTCAATTACCCTGACTAAGGAGTTCCAACCCTTATCAAGCAATAGTCTCATCCTAATCTTCAAATCTGCCTTTTATAGGACTGTCCAATTAGCCCTATCCTACAAATAAATTCCACTTTTCTCCTAATCTTCCCAAACAACTTGGTGAACTATCCACCTTTCTAGATACCCTCTATCCACCTTTTGTTAAGCCTATAGTTTCTACATGGAATGTCCATAATTTTATGGATTCAAATAAGGTAAGAGGCTCTATTCATTTAATTCTATTTTGAATTTTTTAGCATTGTCAACTAGTATGTTATAAAACACCAACCAAAGGATGTTATAAAACAAGTTTTTACTGTTTTGCAAACTAAAACTTTGATCTTCACAATGAAGGAGATAAACAAGTAGAAATATTACTTTTAGTACACAATGAATAGAAATAAAAAGGACTGTTTGTGGAACATTGGCTGTCACGTAACAACAACTCTATTTTCTGAGACAGTTTTAGAGAATGGAACCCTCCCACTACTGTAGGGTCTTCTAACTCGTGGGAGGGGTGTACTTAATATTTACTTTTAGTTTGAGGATGTCTACTTTGGCCAAAACTATGTAGTCTACCATAAATCTTTATTGTGTGTAGACAACATTTTTAGGGTTATAGCTCCCAACGTACTCCTTCCCAGTCAAAATCAAAGTCTAAAAATGATAAATATTTTAACAAGCCACTTTTTTGTGTGGGTTCATTTTAGGTACCGTTGGGTTCTACTGGACCCTTCATGGGTGTGCTTAGTTCATCTGGGATGAATCCACCATCATTTGCATGCACTTTGGTCTAATTCCCTATTGAATTGGCCTTAAAGATAGATCAGGAAGGAACTGAACCTGGATCTGGGCATGGTAGGAGGTGAATAGGTAACAATGGATTTAGCATCTGTGAATTGATAGTGCTCACTTGTTGGAACTAGTCACATGTGATTGCAGTTCATTTGCAAATGAATTGAGAGGACTCATTCTGATTCCTTACTCAATTCTATTTCAAAAGTTGTTCATAGACAAAATGATGAATCAATTTTTTAGAACACAGCAAATTGGTTGCTTGCTTGACTTTTATACTGGTAGAGTCTAAAGAATTCTTTTCATTGTCTTTCCAATTGATTGGGTATAATTGCAAGTGCAAAAAAAAATCAATTCAGTGGAATTCTGATAATAGCAAAAAAGAATGGTATATTTGCAGAAAATGAGCTCTGTCAGAGTTTAACGTTACCTTTTGATTTGTTTTAATTTTAAGCATATAGATTGTTTCTTTTGAGAATTCATGCTTTCTTATGACTAAGGTAATTTTTGCAAAGTAGCCTTTGAATGAGGTGATTTACTGCCACATGTGAGGACAAAAACTGATGCAGAGCCTTCCAATATCCCCTTAAGGAACCCTATTCAACTCGAGGATTCAACAACGTCTTGGAATCCACTCAAGGAACAAGAGTTCAACCCAAGGTTCAATAAGAGTTCCCTGACTTTAGGACAACAACAAAACACTCCTCTATCATAAATTCACTATCTTGATTCATTTTAGGCAACTTATCAATTCACCATACCAATAGTTCAATGTCCCTCTCCTTAGGAACACTCCTAATTCTCCTTTTATGTAATCAACTCTTAATCTCTATCTTCTAGGATTCCACTGATCCTTCTAAGGCTTCAACAATCTTCAATTACCCTAACTAAGGAGTTCCAACCCTTATCAAGCAATATTCTCATCCTAATCTTCAAATCTGCCTTTTATAGGACTGTCTAATTAGCCCTATCCTACAAATAAATTCCACTTTTCTCCTAATCTTCCCAAACAACTTGGTGAACTATCCACCTTTCTAGATACCCTTTATGGATTACTTCCAACCTTGCAAATATCAACTTTTCAACATATGACTGTTACACTCTTCTATGGCTATCTCTCAAATAATTAGGCCTAATTAGCCCTCCTTCTCTAAAGCAACTCCTATTTTCACTTGCTCTCAATCTCCCAAACCTATGCACAGTCTAAAGGCATCTAATCAACATCAGGATTCCATGATTGGTTTGACCCTCTAAGATTTCCTAAGCCTCTTTTCAACAAACCCTCCTTTTCAAGGGTTTCTAACTAGGGCTTTGTAGAAATGACCCTAGACTAACTCATAAAACATTTCCAATGGTTCAAATATCTTGAAACACATCCCCTCAAACATTTCCAATAGTCTTTTCTTGAATCCAACCCTCAGATTAACATATCCACCACGTGGTACTGTCAAATGCACCCTTCACTATTTTGTGTAACAGTCATATACACTATTATGCCAGTCCACTTTCTCTTGGCACTTCCCCTACATTAAAATCATAAACATATCATATTATTTACATTTATAAATTCCTTTCCCACAAGGAACAATGATACAATAGAAAGTGGGAGAGGATCACTCCATTTTATTACAACAAAACTGTTCCAAACTGTCTCATGACAGTGATAGATAGTGAATAGATATTTTGATTAAAGATTGCACTTGAAACTATCCAATGCCTTCCCAAAGTATAAAATAACTTCTACATTCCTATTAAAGACAATTCCAAATGCTTAGGAGAGTCAGAAACAAATTAAATGCAAGGAAATAACTTGTATTAATATCAACTTCTTTTTGGAACAACAGACTATTATATGATAGTCAATACAAAAATATCACTGATTTCTTCCATTTTTCCCCCAGTTTCTCGACCAAAAACTATTCTATATTTTAAAAGACCCTACTTTCAAGACTCTTCTCTCTCTCAACTACCCACAAACTAACTCCCCAAACCTCTGAGATTGACCAAAACCCTGTCATAACTGTCATGTGACAGTAAATAAACAGTTTTTATAACTTTTTAACACCAATCATTATTTGTTTTGTTATCCTTCATGATTTTCAAGACTAGTGTTTCAAAGGGAATTATTAGTGTTTACAATAGTTTATTGATGTTCTATAAGGAGGTCATGGGTTCTAGACTACTAGAACAGTCTGTAACTGGTTTGGAGGATGAACACAATCATTGTGAAGAGATTTACATATACAAAATTGCAGTTTGAAAAGTGCGATTGGTTCAAAAGATAGGTACAACAATTGGTAACAGTCACAAATTATTTTTAACAGCAAAAAATACAATTGTAACTTTTAGAGACCCATGTACAAGGAAGGTTTATTTTGAGACAATAACAAATTATAAAGCATTGCTCATGTATCTATACAGGTTGATGAAGAACATGTGTTTTTTATTGGAATAAGATAGAAACAATTTATTAAAATGGTGAGAATGTATTAGGACTGCCAAAACTCTTTCACCAAGACATCAATGATATTAGTGTCAAATAAGATTGTGCAGACTATTTTTGGCAGTTAAAAGTGATAAGGTTTTGCATTGATTGATTCTTGTATAAGGATTTATTCTCACAGTGATAAGTGTTTATTGATTGAATCTTGTATTCATGTTCAAGGCTTACTTTCTTAGTGATAAATTTATCATTCATTGAACTTTGTTTACATCTTAATGGTTCATGATTACAGAGAAGAATTGGTTGAGTCCTAGAGATGAGTGTTTGATTTTGTGCATACTATATTGTAAAGTTCTTTTGTTTTGAAAATTGGATTTAAGTTTACAATCATACTTAAGTGCAACATAACAAAAGAAGAAAGTTTGATTTGTCACTAATTCACCCCCACCCCCACCCCAACCCCCACTCTTAGTGAACTAAAGTTTTTTATTAGAATTCTCAGTAGTGCCAAGTAAACACTTTCCATCCTTACATTGCTCTTCTACCCACTCACTATATCTATCAGGACAAGATCAATAAATGTTATATTTATGGAATGGATCCTTTCTTATATTGAAGCTTTCCTTTGGCATTGAAGGGGATGGGAAATATCATCCTCCCATATTCACTTGTCAAATCTTTTACTATTATTCTTTGTTCACCTTGTTCCACATGTATCATGTTTCAAACTAAGTTAAAAATCATGAGATTTTATGAGTCTTATGAGAACTATTCATAAATTTTATTTTTGATGAGGGACTAAAAAGGACAATACAAGGCCACCACCCTTTTACCACTTTGATTAATAGAAATAGCACAAAAATAGCTAGACAATAGCCTAGCAGTAGAAACATGTTTCCCTACTTTCTGCCATCCCCATCCCAGAAACTTGGTGGAACTGGAACATAGATTATAATCCTCTCAAAGGGAATTGAATAAATGAAATTTGGTACTTGTCAGGATAGTCAAGTATGCCTAATTTAGAAGCTTTTCATAACATTGGGATTAGCTGGTTGTGTATTATTCATTGTCCTAAGCTTGGGAAGTTGCCCACTCTTGGCAGACTGAGCTGCTTAGAGAAAACTGAAATTCACTCTTGTTTGAACTTTAATCTATTTAATATATGCTGCCACCAACATTTATCAGGATTACCTTGAAATACTATGAAGAATCACAATGTGGCAGGAATTAAAGATATTACAAAGTTTGCATGGTTGATTATTAACTAGTGTCATGAGCTTCAGAAGTTGCCATGGCTTTCCAGACTGCTTGGAGAAAATTGAGATTGAGCATTACTCTGCCAACAACACTTATCAGTCCCACTCTGACATGATCTAGAGAACCACAAAGAGTACTAGAAGTGGTGATCTTACAAATCTTAGAGAACTAATTATTAGTGATTGTCCTGAGATTGAGGAGTTGCCAAATCTTGCCTCATGAGCTGCTTGGAGAAAATCAAATTAATAATTGTGGCAAGATATTGAACATGAAAATGCCAACACTTGTCGATCCATCTGAACTAAGTTGCAGAGATTTGCTAGGAGTAGCAGGAACCTATGATCTTACAAAGCTTGCAAAGCTATAAATTAAAGAGTATCATGAGCTTGAGGAGTGGCCAAATCTTTCCAAACCGAGCTACTCAGAGTAGATTGAGATTGTTTCTAAGCTTGAAAAGTTGTACATTAAAGAGTGTCCTGAGCTTGAAGAGTTGCTAAATCTTTCCAGACTAAGTTGCTTGGAGCAGATTGAGATTGTTTCTTTTGAGAAGCTATAGAAATATTATGCTACAATGACACTCATTAGACACACCTTGATATGTCATAGAGTATTAGAAAGAATGGCAGGAACTGGTGATCTTACAAAGCCTACACAACTGAGTATTTACCAGTGTATTGAGCTTAAGGAGTTGCCAGGTCTTTCTAGACTGAGCTGCTTGGAGCAGAATGTGATTGACTCTTGTGAGAAGGTGGAGAATGTAGCAGGTATTGAATAGTTGCATACATTGACAAGTACGTAATGTATCTTTTGTAGCAAAGCATCAATTCAAAATTGCATTCCCAAGTTGACTCCTTACAACATCCAATCATAAAACTCACTTTGTAGTTCTATCTAATTTTGATAGACCTCCAAATTTTCTTAAATAATATTTTATTCCATTTATAAATGAAAAGATTTTACCCTCAACGAACTGTAACTTGTCTTTTATTTTAGAGTGTGCCATCAGAGTTCACATTTATGATTGGAAGAGCAGCAAATGAAGCAAGTCAATCTTACAATAGTATCAATGCAATTATAGAAATTTGTACTCAGAAAACTGATGCCAGGTGATTATTATTAAGTTCCGTTATCCTATGCTTTGTGGATGTGGTTGATAGCTCTGTTTGGTAAAGGATAGATAGATTTACTTTGGTAAAGGAATTTAAACTAATTGCAATGACCCACAAAGTTAGACTCTGAATTATTTTTCTGAGAGGCGTAACTAGTAAATCAAGGCTCTTCTTCAATCCTCCAAGTTTCTATTGAACTGCAAATCTATTAATCAAAACCTTTAAAGGTTGCAAATTGAAAATAAGAGTCTCACTTTACCTTAGAGTTTGCTGCCTAGATTTGGATCTCATGCAACTGCATAGGATAGAACATCCCACATAGTTATACGAGGTTAAGTTTCTTATTGCCTAGTTTATAAGGATATAGCCAAGGCATGTATACCTACTGATTTAAGTAATTTCGTAACACAACATCGCTGAGGTCCCTATGAATTTTTTTTTCCTTCTTCATCAAGGTCTCAAAATGGGCTCACATTCCTCCAAGGAATTCGATGAAAACCCTTAGGAGTGACCTATTTCAACACAAAACAGAATTTTAGGTTAAGAACTCTTTACATTTTCTACTTTAAGTGCCTCCAATCTGGATCATATGAGTGGGGAAAAAATAGAACATCACTTTCTACAATTTTGTTTAGACATAGGCATAATAAAATCTTGATTCTCTTCAAATTTTTTACCTCTACCTTTAATATATTGTTCATGAATGATAAGGTTGTTCCATTAAATCGTAAGTTGCTGGTTCGAATTCGGGTTCAAGATTCATTCAATTTTTTGGGGGGTGGGTTCGAATTCGAATAACCAACTTTACTGATTCCAAATGCATTACATCAACCTCTCCTTACTTGATTGGGCTATTATCAAGGCAAGTTCCACATGAACAAGTGGTCTATGATGGTCTTTCCAAGTGACATGCAACTTACGAAAAGAAGGAAATTGGCATTGAAACACACAAGTTCACAACATTCCAAATGATAATGAACACTTATACAAGGTGCAACTTGATCAAATATTGGAGAGATGTGTTATGAAAGAAGATATTTGGGGTGTCCTTCAAGAAGCATGTGATGATTTGATAGGTAGTCACATGGGACTTGATGCGATTGCAAGGAAAATATTGTAAATTTGCAAGTATTCCCCTACTGGTCAACACCACAACACAATAGTTAAGAATGGGTATTCAGATATGATATATGCTAATGAATTGCTAGGCTACTTGAAAGAGACTTTATGCCCCTCTGGTCTTCTCAACCTTTGCAACTTTGAATGTTGGGGTGTAGACTTCATTTGAACCTTGAAGACAAGGCCATATGATGGTGTAGTATATAGTGGTTGTCATAGAATGCTTAATCAAGTGTATAGAACTATGTTACTTCTTGACAATTGTGCTATGACAGAGTTCATTAATTTAACAAATAGTTACAAGGTTTGGAATAATAATTAAAATCAAGTGATTGTGGGGGACACTTGATGAACCTTGTGATTTGATTGATGTCCATGGAGTTCCACATCTTCCATTCACTATAAACCTATTTTCCATGGAGATTTTTGATAGTGGGATAGGTTTCAGCAATGGGGACCAAGGGCCTAAGTCTGGGGATCAAGGGGGATGACAGTATGGGGGTGGTGGGGTGGCACAAATACATATACTTTTTGAAAAATTACTTAAAAAAATGTGTGAGGATATAAGAATCATAAATTAAACTGTAGCTTCTAATTTTAAGGCACTAAACATTAAAGACATGACAATGATTTTGTTGGACATTAGTAATGGTTGGAGGAAGCTCACCAAGCATCCTTGACTTCAACTAATCTTCATAGAGAATTGGAGGAATAGAGGAAGAGGTTCCAGGTACAACTAAAAGACAGAGAAATGGAAAATCACTGTTCAGTGACAGTTTCTGTAGCAGAGAACTCAGAATTTTATTGATTTTTAGACTTTTACATTAGGATCTCTGATCTCCTCTCCCTCTTAACCTCCTCATTCCAAAAATATATCACCTTTTTAATGACTCTAACTGACCAAAGATCCTCTAGAAACTTCTTAATTGCCAACTGTCCTATGTAACTGTCATGGGACATAAAATTGACAGTGGACAGTTTAATTTCCTTTTAATAGCATTTCTACTATTACTTCGACCCAAACACTTATGCAATCTTTTGAAACTATTATTCATTTACCTTTCTTAATATCTAAAGACCCCTAGACCTCTACTTACCCCTTAGAATCTATCATAGTGCCTATGTGGCCTAACATGACAACATTTCACCAATTTGACATATTTTGAAAATACATTGCATTTAATATGACTTTTGTGACTTTTGACCACATTAATACACCATAGTACCTTCTAGGACTCTTTGACAACTTATTAATGACCCCTTGTCCTTACAATGATGCCATTGAAGGCTTACATATTGGATTCCCATAGAAAATGACAAACACATTTAATGGACCATTATTGGTCTTATTACATCAAATGACCCTTAAGATCATGTTCACATCCTTTTTTCTTCTTAGGTCTTCATGTCTTCATCCCTGGTCTAGATGTTGTTGCATCACTTTGTATCAAGCACATACTCTATTCACATTTCATTAGGCTTTTACATATCTTGTCAATGATACACACTCTCACACACATCTTCCATCAAAATACCAATGAATAAATAAGACAACTCCTTTCTTGATCGACAAGAATTCTAATTGATAAGAGTTAGGAGGTTGTAACTATACAAGTATTCATCACAATTGTAAGCAGTGTAAAATGCCAGAAGTTTAACATAATTAAACTTATACACATCAATGACATTAAGGAAGTTTCTTATGAAAAAGGAAATATATAAAAGATTTCATATAGCTAATCCTCATGGCAATGATGCCAGATTGAAACATATTCAAAAACATCTCCCTCTCTTAAGCCTAAAAAAAATATATCCTCTGAAATATGAACATGAGGTTCTTAATTACTTTGTTGATCCTGAACCGTTCTTGTGAGTCTAATCTCTGTCACTATTGCTGAATAATGGCTCAAGTTTCATGCAATTTTATGTGAGAAGTTTATGCCTTAGTTTGATTACAATCTTTTATTCTTGCAATAATCTGGGATGCTATTTCTACTTGTCAATTTCTTCTTTTCATGTGTTTGTGACCTTTCCCAATAGGGGACAAATACCTCCTTTAGTTGGCTATATTAAATCCCTTTAAGTGCTTCAGGTATGAAGACTATATGCCAATAAAATATGCCCCTTGAAGAAATGGATGATCTTCCCTTATTAAGCAACAAAGGGCATGATGTGAAAAGTTGTATCTCTTTGATCAGAACTCTTTCAAATTGAATTACTATTTTAACAAATCGTACATCTTCCTTGTAACTAACAATATCATTAGTTAGTTATCTAACTTAGGTCATATTAATTCCTTACTTTGGCTGCAATTATAGATGAGATGTCTTCTTCCTTTGTGCGATCTGACTTCCTCTTTCTAGACAGCAATTACTTATTTCTTGGATAATGTTAGCCCCCTTATTTTCTTCTTTCTTGTATAGTGATAATACTCCTCATTGATCTATGTAATAATGAGAGGGTAATATGCTGATCTATTTATAAGACCTTAAAGAGTTATTTGTCACTTATCTGATGTAATAATCCTGTAGCAATGATGACTGGTGATGGTCAGTCTGCAATACACTATTGTTGTTTCTGACATGGAAGAAAATACCACCATTACATTTAATCTACCATTGCATGGATCTATCTACTAACAATTTAACCACATGCAGAGCAATTCTATCAAAGCTACACAAAAATGCTTTGATGCCAACAAAGCTATTGATATCGATAGCGATTGTGATGAATTAGTGGACATGAATGTAGATCAACATAGTTATAGTTGTGGTAAAGTTGAGGTAATGTAATAGTTGTCAATTATCTATCATAATCTTCATGCTTGAAATGCTATTTTAAACAAATAATTATAGATTTTGCATTTTTCTAGATGTAAGTTAATTTGTCACAATATTTATTAGCTATCTTCATTACACAATTTAGAATTGTACTTATTTCTTGCCAAGGTTTACATATCATACCCTCTTCCAGCATATGACTTGTACTTGTTTTCTCTTTAGTATACTGTGCATATAGGGAAAGATGCTCTCAATAGACCTATCTATAAAGCTCCATAATTTGAGAAGCATGTTGATAGTGAACATGTTGAACTGGATGAGGATCTATATGATATTCAAAGAAGACTTCATGTTAAAAGCAAGGTGAGTTTTATTTATTGTTGTGTATTTCATGGTATTTGTTTTAACACATGCAAGTACTATTTGAGCAAGTAATGGTTGTTTTATTATGTTAATAAGTCAAATGTTTACCTATGTGATAATTATTATGTTAATAAGTCACATAAATACCTATGCACTTTTTGGTTTTGCAGAAAAATATTCATGAACTCCAAGAAGGAGATAAAGTCAGAGTGTTGGATCCATTTGATAGTGCTGCTGTTGGTGTTGGGCGGATCCATTCACTATCTATCATACATGGAGAAAACTTGAAAGGAACGAGTGATGCAAATGTAGAACTTGTGAGGGTCACAAGTAACATACCACTTGTTTATGAAGACAAACTAGATGGAGCGATCTGTCTAAAAGAGAAAGAAGGATCCTTTGCACGGTGGCCAATAATTTTTTTGGAGAAAATGAATTAGTTGATGTTTATCATGCACTAGATACCAGACATTCATGGTGTATGTAATGAGTTGGAAACTCTTAATAACTTTTATATTTTTAGATATAATTATGTATACTCTCAACGTTGACATTTTATTACTTGATACATATTATATTTTAAAATTGTAGATTACCTTTCTTTCTCATGATCTTGAATATTGTTTGTATATGTTAATATATTTTTAATTTCTTTTATGGTTTACTTCAAGTTTAATATATGCTTTTTTTGCATTATTAAATTTATGTAATTTAATACATTATTTATATCACAACTAAATTTAATATCAATTAATGAGAACCAAAATATAATAGTGATTAAATATACTCTTAGTAGATGGAAACATAAGAGTGACAATGACTAAATATATTACCAATCAATATCAATTAATTGTTATCGTGATTAAATAAATGACTAATTATTAACAACGTTGACTAAATTAATGATTAAAATGATCAAATATACTACCAATGGATGGAAATTAGTTGATACAAATGACTAAATATATTACCAATCGATATCAATTAAGTGTTAACGTGATTAAATAAATGACTAATTATTAACAACATTGACTAAATTAATGATTAAAATGATCAAATATACTACCAATGGATGGAAATTAGTTGATACAAATGATTAAATATATTACCAATTGACACAAATTAATGATTTTAATGATTAAATAAATGACTATCAAGATTAAATGAATGACCAATTAACAACAACAAATGACTAAATTAATGAGTAAAAATACTACCAAATTGATCATTCAAAACAACCAACAAATGACTAAAATTTGTTTAGTCACAAATTTGGCGGTGTTACAAATGACTGGCAATAAACTATTACTGGTCATGTGATCAAAATTGGTCATCTATATGTGATTTTTAGTAGTTTTTTTAGTCTAATTTTGTTGTTTTTGTACTAGTGCTATAATACTCAAACTAAAGCATATCCAGATATTGTTCTAGATGAATGGGCCACTAGGAATGAGCAAAATGATGAGTTTTTTGATGTTGGATTTGGAAATTACATGATATTAGAATCTAATTCAGTCATTCCTAGTTTGATTAAAGATCATGAATCTAAAACTATTGTGTCTAATCAACTTTGGGATTTATATTTTGATGGTTCAAGAAATAAGGATGGAATTGGTGCAGGAGTGATGTTGGTATCACTTGATGATGACAAGTTTTATGCTACTTATAAGCTATCTTTTCCTTGTTCTAATAATGTGGCTGAGTACAAGAGTCTAATCTAGGGATTAGAATGGGCAAAGTTGAAAGGTATTAAGTGTCTCAGAGCATTTGGAGATAGTGAGCTTATTGTTAAGTAGGTGAGAGGCATTAATACTATAAAAAATGATCTACTTAAGATATATAAATCTAGAGTTTCTGATATTCTAGAAGAATTTGATGCTTTCAATCTGATTTCAATTCCTAGAAGAGAAAATCTGCATGCAGATAGGTTGGTTGGAATTGTTGCTCATGTTACAATAATAGAGAATAAAGGACTAATTTTTTATTAGTCACATGTTAAGATAATTGTTAGGATTTCCATTCTAGATAATGATACATACTGGAAAGTTTTCAATACTGATGAACATATCTTGAGTTTTTTAATTGAAACAGATGGTTTTTCAGCTTCTAGAGATAGCGAAAACACTCAGCAAATGGAAGACCAGATCATCCAACTGAAAACTAATAAGCTACCAAAGGGATTAGTCAGCTTGGAATCCACTTTCAATTCAGATGATCAGTTCAGAAAAGGCAAAACTAGCTTGCTGGTTAAAGAGGATCATTATGAAGAAGTGGAGATTTTTAGAGATAAGTGGTTAAAGGTTGGTAAAATAAACTCTCCTGAAGAAAAATAACTATTTATTGATCTTTTTAGGGAATATAATGATGTCTTTGCTTGGGATTATTTTGATCTCAAGGGATTTGATCCCCAATTAACATAGCATACTATAGAGTTGGAGCCTAATGCTAAGCCAATTAGACAAAGACAAAGGCCTATCAACCCCAAATTAGAACCATTAATGTTGAAAGAGCTAAGAAAACTTTTAGATGGTGGTATTGTATTTCCTATTAAACACACATCTTGGGTTTCTAACTCAGTTCCAGTAAGGAAGAAGAATGGAGAGATAAGACTTTGTGTAGACTTTAGAGACCTTAATAGGGCATCTTTGAAGGATAGAAATCCACTTCCTTCCATGGAAGAGATTTTGTAGTATGTTTTAGGTTCTGAGAGATTCTCCCTCTTAGATGAATATTTTAGTTATAACCAGATTTTAGTGAAGGAATCTGACCAATTCAAAATAGCTTTTACAATAAAATGGGGTACCATGGCCTACAGGAGAATGCCATTTGGATTGTCAAATGCTGGGGAAACTTTTTAGAAGGCAATGGATATGGCCTTTAAAAATTTGATGTATAAATTTGTTTTGGTTTATCTTGATGATGTGACAATTTATAGGAAAATAGAAAATTAGCATATTGATCATTTAAGATAGATTTTGCAAAGATGTAGGGAATTTGGAATCTCCTTAAACCCTAAGAAATCTATATTTGTAGTTCATGAAGGAAAACTCCTAGGGTATAAGGTGTCCAAGGAAGGAACCACAATAGATCCTGAAAGAATTCATGCAATCCTTGAACATTCCTTGCCTAAACACAAGAAGGGTCTACAGAGTTTTATTGGGAGAATCAATTTTGTGAGAAGGTTTATTCCGGATATTGAAAACTTGTTAAAACCATTGACTTCCATCCTTAAAAAGAATGTTTCTTTCAGCTAGAATGAAGAAGGAATGAATAATTTTGAGTTGATTAAATAGGCTTTGTCCTCAGCTCCTACTAGATTGTTAATCCTGATTTTACTAAAGACTTCATTTTTATATGCTTATGGTGCTTCTGATACAATTTCAACTATGCTAGTCTAGAAAAATGATGAAAAATAGGAGCAGCCTATTGCTTTTTTAAGCAAAGGTATGGATGACTATGAGAAAAGGTACACTTTTGTAGAAAAACATGTACTTGATGTTAATAAAGCTTTGAAGAAAGTTAAACATTTGATTGCCAAAAATAAGGTGCATTAAATGGTTGCACATCCAAGTATCAAAGAATTTCTGTTGAACAAGGATGTTAATGAAAAATGGGCTGGCTGGATAACAAGGGTAATGGAGTATGATGTGTAGATTCATGTTACTAAATTGGTAAGAGGAAAGGGCCTTTGAGCTCAAATGGTGGAAGAAGAAGATGATTTTGAAGCTTCTAAAGAATCTAAAAATTCTCAGGTAGATACTATTTTGTTTAACAATCCAACAACTTGGTTAATTGATATGACAAGGTTTTTACAAATAGGACAATGCCCAAATGATCTAAATAAGGAAAAAAGGAGATACTATAGGTTACAATCTATCCCATATGTCCTTATTAATGGTATTCTGTATAGAAAAGACTATTCTAGAATGTTTCTTAAGTGTATTGACTCACTAGATCAAGATAGAATTTTATCTAAATTTCATGATGGATTCTGTGGTGGTCATTTTAGTCCTAAAACTACAGCTTGGAAGATACTAAGGGCATGCTATTATTGGCTTGATTTATTTAAAGATGCTTATGTTTGGGCTAGAAAATGTCAGAAATATGCATTATTTACAAGAAAACAAAAGTTGGTTGCATTGCCATTAAAACCTATTGTGGTTGATCAGCCATTTGCCAAGTGGGATATGGACTTTATTAGTCTTATTCATCCTAATTCTAGTGTAGGTCATAAATGGATTTTGATTGCTACTGACTACTTCACAAGATGGATTGAAGCAATTGCACTAAAAGAGGCTATTGGACCTATTGTTTTGAAGTTTTATGAAGATATTATAACTAGGTTTGGGGTTCCTCAGTCTATTATTTCAAATAATGCTATGGCTTTCACTGGTTTAGATATTACAAAATGGGCTATGAAGAATGGGATTTATCTAAATACTTCTTCTAATTATTATCCTCAAGGTAATGGTCTTGCAGAATCTACAAATAAAAATATAACAAGAATTATCAAAAAGATTTTGTAGGAGAATAAAAGGGATTGGCATTCTAAATTAAAGGCAGCCTTATGGTTGGAGAGAATCACACCAAAATAGGTAATTGGGAATTCTCCTTATGTCCTAGTTTATGGTAAAGAGGCCAGATTGCCAATTTTTATAGAATTTCCAGCCTTGCAGCTAGTTGATCAAATGTTGTTGTTTGAGGAAGAGGATCCTTTGAAACTCAGGTGTGTTGATTTGTTACAGTTGGAAGAAGAGAGGAGAAGAGCATTGGATACAATAGAACTTAAGAAAGCTCAAACTAAAAGATCTTTTCATAAGAAGGCCAAATTCAAAAATTTTAAGGAAGGAGATTTGGTACTCAAGTGGGATGTTCTAAAGACTAGGCCAGGGCAGCATGGTAAGTTTGATAATTTTTGGTTAGGCCCTTTTGTTATAATAGCCTGCAAGGAGAACAATGCTTTTCATTTGTCCATAATTGAAGGAGAAGAGTTGAAAATTCTAGTTAATGGAATACACCTCAAGCTTTTCTTTGAGGGATAGGTTAAGTTCAGTATTTCAGTTTCAATAAGTGTTGTCCAAGCACTAGGTCTTTAGGTTGCATTTGAGTCTAGTTTTAGGTGCATTTTCATTTCAATTAAATTGCATTCATGGTTTAGTTTTCCAAATTTTTGTTGCCCTAGGCTAAGTCTGCAGGTCATGTCTAGTAGGAAGACATCTAGCAGAAGTCGCCAAAATTGTTACTCAAAAATAAAGCATACAATACATGATGAAGGGTACTCCCCTTAATACCACAAACACATAACAGAAATAGAGAAACAACAACAATAATATGCAAGAACAGAAAATTGGCTTCTTATTATCTCCACAAATGTGGAATTACAAACTTTCAGAATTAGAATATGCAAAGCCACATGGGCATTCCCTTACAATATTCTGTAGGACAAAGCCTCGAACTATTACCCAGATCTACTACCCAGAACTATTCTGAACTACCTAAGACAATAATACAGCCTTCCTTATATAGGCAATTTTTCCACCGCTTGGGAAGGTTCGAGAATTTTAGCCAATAAGGCCGACCAAACTTAGAATTATTTTATTTTACATTTCATTACATCATAGTCGGCTCAAGATAACCTTTGAAACCCGAACATAAATTTTGAAGAAAATTATTTTTCGCCATTTCAGGTGGCCCAACTTCCGAAGACCATAAGTCATCACCAGTTGACCCGATCGGCTATTATAACCCCATTTTGAAAATGCCACGAAGCGCTCTACAGGCTTGACCAGTGCAAGCGCTCATCACCCAAATTTTCAACCTCATCCGAGGCCTCTAAAGCCTTCAAAACTGAGTTCAAAGTTTCTGTACCCTGCTGCCAATACCGAAAATCTTCAATATCTTCCAATATACACTTGATCTGGCAATGAAACTTTACTGGCAGACTTATATGACCAAAATGAACCTCCAAGAAAGAAATCAGATCATTCTGAGCACATACAAAAATTACCAAAAAAAATAGTAACTTTCCATAAATAGCAGCTCTGCACAAAATAACCCTTATTGAATATAAAAACATAAATATTTTTTGGGTGATGCAAGGTTGCTCTTACACCCAGGATGCTCCTGCATCAGACACCCGGGGTAATTTGAGAAGTGACCCTGTCACGACTCAGGTGTGTAGAGGAAAACCAAGATGGCTAACCTCCTCTTTTATCAGCCATGATGAATCTTCAACAGGTCATCCTTTCCACTTGACCAGATATTCTTCATATGTCCTGTTCCTTGTGCTTCTGCCAACACGACTGTCCAGTATATCTTCGATCTCCTTAGTGTCTGAACTAGTTGCTGGAATACTCCACTGTGCTGCTGTGATCTCATCTTCAACACCTCCTTCATGATACTCTGTCAGGTCTGAAATGTTAAACACTAGTGAAATATTTAGCTCAGTAGGCAATTCTACCTCATATGCGTTTCCTGAATCATGTTTCTTCAATATCCTGCATGGTCCAAACTTCTTCATTTTCAGCTTGTTATATGTACCAACTGGAAACCGCTCCTTCCGCAAATGAACCATGACTTCATCGCCGACCTGAAATTCCTTATACCTCCTTTTCTCATCTGCCTTAGCCTTATACTGTGCGTTCATCTTGGTAATATGCTTCCTCACCTCCCCATGGATGTTCTTCAAATGTTCTGCAAAATCCTCAGCCTCAGCACTACTTATTTCTCCTTTATCTATCTTTCTCAACTCAGATGCATTTCTTGGACTACTTCCATATACAATCTGGAATGGTGATTTACCAGTGCTCCTATTGATAGAATTATTGTATGCAAATTCTGCCTATGGTAAAATCAAATCCCATCCTGTTGGCTTATCTCCAACCAAACATCTCAGCAAATTTCCCAAACTCCTATTCACCACCTCTGTCTGTCCACCAGTCTGTGGATGATGTGATGAACTGAACTTCAAATCTGTCTTCAACTTCTTCCACAATGTACGCCAGAAATATCCAACAAACTTAGTGTCCCGATCTGAAACTATGGTCTTTGGCAAACCATGAAGTCTCACTACTTCTCTGAAAAACAATTCTGCTACATGAACAGCATCATTAGTCTTCTTGCAGGGAATGAAATGTGCCATCTTTGAAAATCTATCAACTACTACAAAAATTGAATCATGTCCCCGCTGTGTCCTCGGTAAACCAAGAACAAAGTCCATGCTGATATCCTCCCAAGGCTTTTCTGGTACAGGTAATGGCTGATACAACCCTGTATTCTGCTTCACTCCTTTCACCATCTGACATACTCTGCAACTCTGTACAAACCTCTTCACATCTTGCTGCAACTATGGCCAATAATAATTCTCACTAACCAAACCAAGGGTTTTATCACGACCAAAATGTCCAGCCAATCCTCCGCTATGCTTCTCCTTGATGAGATTATCCCTCATAGAACTTCGTGGAATGCACAACTGACTCCCTCTGAATAGCATATCATCTTGGAAGATGAAATCAAACCATTTTGTCCTGTCTAGAGTAACAGGTTCTGTACTAGCTTTCCAAGCTTCACCAAAATCAGGATCCTCTGGATACAAATTCTTGAGTTCCTTGAACCCAACCACTTCAATCTGCATTTCTGTCAGCAATAGTTGCCTTCTGCTAAGAGCATCTGCAACCCTATTAGACTTTCCACTCCTGTGTTTCAAAACAAATGTATAACTCTGCAAAAACTCAACCCATTTCAAATGCCTCTGATTCAACTTTCCTTGACTATTCAAATATTGCAAAGCTTGATGATCAGTATACAAAACAAACTCCTTAGGAAGCAGATAATGTCTCCACTTCTTTAATGCCTGAACTATAGCATAAAATTCTTGATCATAAACAGAATATTTCCTCTTGGCATCATTTAACTTCTCACTGAAATAAGCAACAGGTTTACCTTCTTGGCTCATAACAGCTCCTATTGCAGTACCACTAGCATCACAATCTACCTGAAACACCTTATTAAAATCTGGAAGTGCTAAAATAGGTTGTTCTGTAACTTTTTGTTTCAATAATTGAAAACTCTTTTCTGCCCCATTAGTCCACTTAAACTCTTTTCTATCCCCTCTCATTGTTTCAGTCAAGGGTCCACAAATATTGCTAAAATTTTGGATAAACTTTCTGTAAAAGCTAGCCAAACCATGAAAAGATCTTACCTCAGTAGCACTCCTTGGAGTAGGCCATTCAAGGATAGCCTGTACCTTCTCTGGGTCCATTTTTAGACCTTCTGCTGAAACTACAAATCCCAAATACACTAACTCTTTCTTCACAAAACTGCACTTCTTCAAATTAATCAACAATTTCTCTTCTCTCAGCTTCTCAAATACCATACGAATATGCATCATATGCTCCTCCAATGTCTTACTAAAGATCAAAATATCATCTAGATAAACAATGACAAACTTACCTAGAAATTCTTTCAGAACCTCGTTCATGAGCCGCATGAAAGTGCTCGGTGCATTGGTTAGCCCAAAAGGCATGACTAACCACTCATACAGTCCTTCCTTTGTCTTGAAGGCAGTCTTCCATTCATCTCCTTCTCTGATCCGAATCTGATGATATCCACTTTTCAGATCTATCTTTGAGAAATACATAGCTCCACTCAAATAGTCCATAATATCATCCATTCATGGTAATGGAAACCTGTACTTGATTGTGATCTTTTTTATTGCCCTAGAATCTGTACACATCCTCCATTCTCCATTCTTCTTTGGTGCTAATACCGCTGGTATAGCACAAGGACTCAGACGCTCTCAAATCAATCCTTTCTGTAACAACTCATGTACTTGTCTGTTCAACTCCTCACTTTTTGCAGGTGTCATTCTGTGTGCTACCTTATTCGGCAAACTCGCTCCTGGGATCAAGTCCATCTGATGACTGATCTTCCTGACTGGTGGTAATCCATCAGGCACGTTATCGGATACAATATCCTGAAACTCATTCAACAAATTTGCAACTGCTACAGGAACATCTTCTACTTCCTCTTTACCAGCTTTTGGAATTAAAGCAAAACATACATGCTCATGCCTCATACCATCTAGGAAATTTCTTCCATCAACAAAAGTTATCCTTGCAGTACCACATACTTTTTCTTCAGTCTCCTTCAATGGTTTTAGCTTATGTCGCACTCCATCCTTTGTCAGGGAATAGGTATTCGCACGACCATCATGTACAGCACATCTGTCAAACTGCCATGGTCTACCCAGCAACATATGACATGCATCCATAGATATGATATCACACAATACCTCATCTTGGTATCCGCCAATCTTGAACTTCACCAGGCATTGTTCATTGACCATGACCTTGTGGTCATCCTGTACCCAGGCAATCCGATATGGATGTGGGTGTTTCTGTCTCTTGAGCTCCAACTTTGTCACCATCTCTTCTGACACCAAATTGTCAGTGCTTCCACTATCAATAATCACATCACAACATTTACCTTCACACTTGCACCTGGTGCGAAACAGGCTACTCCTTTGCTCAGGTTCATTCTCACCACTCAACAGGACTCTTCTGTTAATCAACGTTTCTCCTCTTTCAGCATCTTCAGAATTTGATGATCTGGCATCTTCATCTACATGTGCAACTCTGGCCTGGCCTTCATTTCTCCTGTCTGTTCTGCCTTGGTACTGAGGACATTCAAATGCCCTATGACCTTCTTCTCCACAGTGAAAACATGTTCCATGGAAGCCTCCTCTTCCAGATCCTTGTCCTCTTCCTCTTCCTCTCTGATCTCTAATATTCTGATCCTGGAAGTGATTGGAATTATTTCCTCGCTGATTCTGACTGCTACTGGCCTCATCCTTCTTTTTCAGATCTTCATTTCGGCCACCATATGACCATCCACCAGATCGTCCACCGCGACCTCTTTCATTTTGTCTGCTCTCAAACTTCTTGTTCATCTTTTCCTCTACTTTTAGGGCAAATTGGTATGCCTCCTCAATACTGTTCATTCGAACCAGATTCAACTCCTCCTGAATGCTCAGCCTTAACCCATTAAGGTATCGGGAAACTTTCTCCTTATCAGCTTCTGCATGGCCTGTTCTGATGAGGAGTCGATAGAACTCCTCTGTATACTCCTGAACAGATCTTCCCACTTGCTTCAAACTTTGCATTTTCTTTAGTAGATCAAGCTCATAATCAACAGGAATGAACTGTCGCTTCAATTTATCCACCATCCGATCCCATCTTGTGATTTTATCTTTCCCTCTTCTATTTCGCTCCAATTGAATTTCTTGCCACCAGATCTTCGCATGACCTTTCAGTCTGGCCTTCTCAAATTTGACCCTATCAGGATCCTCAACATCTTCATACTCAAAATATTCCTCACATTCATTGATCCAGTCGATCAATTCCTCTCGGTTAAGATTTCCATAAAATGTAGGAACTTCAATCTTAGGTCTTTTCCCAATCTTGGAAATCGCCCGAAAAAGTCTTTCTTCCTCCTAGTTCACAATTTCAACTTCTCCTTCTTGATATTCTTCTTCAGCTTCATCCTCGCTTTCGTCTCCGACATTAAGATTCATTCCTCTGCGAATCTCTTCTTGCAATGCTCGCACTTGTCTCTGCAGCTCTCTAACCTCAGGTGTTACAACACCAGCTCTTCCGCCACGTTCCCTTCGTGGAGGCATTTTCATGACGCGCGCTGAAACCCTAGCCACGGTCCTGGTGCAAACTGCCTCACAGTCGGTGATCTATTTACACACTCAAGAACTCCTACTCTGATACCACTTGATGAAGGGTGCTCCCCTTAATACCACAAACACATAACAGAAATAGAGAAACAACAACAATAATATGCAAGAACAGAAAATTGGCTTCTTATTATCTCCACAAATGTGGAATTACAAACTTTCAGAATTACAATATGCAAAGCCACATGGGCATTCCCTTACAATATTCTGTAGGACAAAGCCTCGAACTATTACCTAGATCTACTACCTAGAACTATTCTGAACTGCCTAAGACAATAATACAGCCTTCCTTATATAGGCAATTTTTCCACCGCCTGGGAAGGTTCGAGAATTTTAGCCAATAAGGCCGACCAAACTTAGAATTATTTTATTTTACATTTCATTACATCATAGTCAGCTCAAGATAACCTTTGAAACCCGAACAGAAATTTTGAAGAAAATTATTTTTCGCCATTTCAGGTGGCCCAACTTCCGAAGACCATAAGTCATCACCAGTTGACCCGATCGGCTATTATAACCCCATTTCAGAAATGCCACGAAGCGCTCTACAGGCTTGACCAGCACAAGCGCTCGTCACCCAAATTTTTGACCTCATCCGGGGCCTCTAAAGCCTTCAAAACTAAGTTCAAAGTTTCTATACCCTGCTGCCAATACCGAAAATCTTCAATATCTTCCAATATACACTTGATCTAGCAATGAAACTTTACTGGCAGACTTATATGACCAAAATGAACCTCCAAGAAAGAAATCAGATCATTCTGAGCACATACAAAAATTACCAAAAAAAATAGTAACTTTCCATAAATAGCAGCTCTGCACAAAATAACCCTTATTGAATATAAAAACATAAATATTTTTTGGGTGATGCAAGATTGCTCTTACACCCAGGATGCTCCTGCATCAATACAATAGGCATTAGTAGAAAAGGTTGCATGTTTGTTTGTCTAGTTAACATTTCCTTACATGTTTTGTTAGTTTGCATGTCCTTATTACATTCATTACCAAATGTCATCAATGTACTCTAAGTATTGATCAACTATTACATAATACAAAATTCATCAGTGATCATTACATGGTGCATTCATATAGAATGTAGTATACAAATGTCCTTTCTTGTTTCCTATTTCAATTCAATAAGAAGAGTACATTGTAGAATTAAAAGAAGAAACTGAAGTATGAAATAGGGGTCCCATGCATTTCCTTGTGTTGTCTTTGAGTTAGCTAGTTGTCTGTTAGGTCTTTGCATCTAGGTCTTCACTCCTTGAGTCTCCATCTACATTTAGGTCCTTAGGGTTCACATCTACAAGAAAGAGGGAAAAATGATTAGGTCATGTTGGATCTAAGCAATACATGAAAAGAGAATAACATACTTCAGCAATCTAATTTTCAAACTACATATCAATCTAGAATGATAGATGTAATAAGGAAATGTATACTAACACTCACTGTAAGGTAGTGCTAAAGGGACATGTTTCTAAAACATGAAACCTTTTTCTACTAATGATTATTGTGGTGTATGTTTTCTTTTTGATTAACTAGGTATCTGAATGAAATGGACTTAGTATGTTTCCAAACTGAGAAACCTTTTTTAGATTATGTATTTCATAATGATGTTATTTGAAAGCTTAACCAACTATTTTGTAGATATCAGCTGACTGGTTTTCATTTTTAGTCATTTTCAAGAATGCAGAACAAGCTAGTTTCCCATGATAAAAGCTACAGGAAGTGTTAGACATTACTGATTTTCAAAGTTCAATTGCAGAATGATGTTGTACAAATGTTGGTTACATGTTCTTCAATGTACATTTTTAAGCTTTGAACATATTTATTGTTGAATATTAAATAATGCTTCAAGATTATGCCATAATTTAAATGTTCATAGTTTGATTTTACTGGGTGTCACGAACCCATGTTCGAACCTCGGTCATTAACATTCTGATGTCTTTGAGTGTCACGAGCCCATGCTCAAACTTCATTAATAGAGAGAAAAACATTTACATCTTGTTGTAATTAACATATCAAATGCAGATTCAACATCAAAAGGAAGTGTACATAGTAGTCAGAGCTATAGGAACAAGTTCAATAGAAGTTGTATGTATGAACTAAAATAGTTTCATTTTTTGCAAAACTTGTCAGAAAAGAGAGATAAATCAATTGTTCATATTTAGAATTCTCTATCAAGTTGTTTTTCATATTCATATGCTGGAATAAAGATCAACCTTTGAAGGTTTCTGTTCAAAATTCAAAATGGTGAACAATGGGTTTTGATGTATAAATGAGCTTCATATTGGAAATCGGGCTACTATTTAGTATGCAAAAGAGTGAATAGTAGACAAATTTCAAGGAACATTTTAGTAAATAGAGGCTAACTCTGAAAATCATCATTCATGAACAAATTTGTATCACTCATTGACTATACATATGCAATGTAATAAAGCTTGTGGTTTATCTGTAAACCAGATTGGAGAGATAATACTAGCCATGTGTCAAGTTTCAGTAATCAGTCATTGAATGAATTTTACAACTGGTATTTGTGAGTTTAATTCAAAGATGGATCTGTAACTGAACATAGATAATTTATCCATGCTTGTACCATAAAGTTAAATATGTATCTTTTATGAAGAGAAAATGAATAGTTCATGCATATTTTTGAAGTTCATTAAGATATGGAGGTTCTCAGCTTATAGCTCACTAATGTTCAAATCAGACTTGCAAGATCTTTACAATAAGTTCATGTTTAGCAATTGAAGATATAGTAAACTGTCAAATCATAATCCCGGTTTTCAAATGGTGCTAGGAATCTTGTTATAGATTTGTTGTTTATGTAGTATAGAAGGGTTTTCATACATTTAAATTATTTCAAACTCTTTTAATTGGTGCTGAGAATGAAGGTATTGCTCATAGTTTCTATCAATAGATGGAGCACAAATAGAAGAAAGACTCTTGAATACTCTAGAAAATCACTCAGCATTCTTCTAAAATAAATATAAACATCAAGTTTCATTTCATAGTTGTGAGTATTTGATTAAAACCGTGAGCATCTTTGTATTTAAATAGTGCATCTTTAGAGAGAAAATAGTGGATTGAGTTTTGTCGACTAATAGATATGGAAGAGCATATTTTCAGTGATAAATGATTTCGAGCTCATTGTTTACAGAAAGAAAAGAACAACAAGTTCTAGTTTTTTTTAAAAAACTTTTCAAGCACTATTGGTTCAAGAGGAAGATAAAATAGTAGTCCATTTGCAAATAGACAAGGAACATCAAGTTGTAAGTATCAGTTTTAGCATGAAGACTACATTGACTTCCAGTTTACAAACTCTTCATTATTGCAAGTTAATAAATTGAAAGTCCTAGCTCAAATCATGGTTATATCTTCAAAACAGATAGTGCATATTTCAAACAAATAATGGTCTCAAACTAGCATCGAGGGTACGTTATAGGCAAGGCACTCATGGGTATATCAAGTTTTCAAACTTCAATGTTGAGTGTTACATATTAAATGAATAGCAAGATTCGAGCTCAAAGCCAGCAAAGTATCTTTTCAAACAAATAGTGCATCCTTGCAATCAAACAATGAAGTATTCCTAAAATTACTGAGAGCTGATGAAGGGTGCTCCCCTTGATACCACTTGATGAAGGGTGCTCCCCTTAGTACCACAAACACATAACAGAAATAGAGAAACAACAACAATAATATGCAAGAACAGAAAATTGGATTCTTATTATCTCCACAAATGTGGAATTACAAACTTTTAGAATTACAATATGCAAAACCACATGGGCATTCCCTTACAATATTCTGTAGGAAAAATCCTCAAATCAATACCCAGGTCTACTACCCAGAACTGCCCTAGACAACACTAAGGGCCTTCTTTATATAGGCAATTTCCACCACCCGAGAAGGTTCTACAAATTTAGCCCTAAGGGCCGACCCAACTTAGAATTATTTTATTTTCCAATTTATTATGTCAAAGTTAGCTCAAAATAACTTTTGAAACCTGAATAGAAATTTTGAAGGAAAATTATTTTCTGCCATTTCAGGTGGCCTGACTTCTGGAGACCATAAGTCATCACCAGTTGACCCAATTGACTATTATAACCCCATTTCAAAAATGCCATGAACTGCTCTATAGGTTTGACTTGCACAAAGGGACCGTCACCCAATTTTTAGACCTCATCTAGGGCCTCTAAAGCCTTCAAAACTGAGTTCAAAGTTTCTGTACCCTACTGCCAATATCAAAAATCTTTAATATCTTCAAAACTAGACCTGATCTAGCCATGAAACTTTGCTGGCAGGCTGATATGACTGAGATGAACCTCCTCATGTAAAATCAGAACATTCCGAGATCGTAAGGCCAACTTACTAAAAATAGAAAGTTTCCATAAATAGCAGCTCTGCACAAGATAGCCCTTATTGAATAGAAAAACAAAAATATTTTTGGGTGATGCATGATTGCCCTTACACCCAGGATGCTCCTGCATCAGACACCTAGGGTAATTTGAGAAGTGACCCTATCATGACTCAGGTGTGCAGAGGAAAACCAAGACAGTTAACCTCCTCCTTTGTTAGCCATGATGAATCTTCTACAGGTCATCCTTTCCATTTGACCAAATACTCTTCATATGTCCTATTCCTTGTGCTTCTGCCAACACGACTGTCCAGTATGTCTTCAATCTCCTTGATATTTGAACTGGTTGCTAGAATACTCCACTATGTTGCTACAACCTCATCTTCAACACCTCCTTCATGATACTCTGTCAAATCTGAAATATTAAATACTGGTGAAATATTCAGCTCAGTAGGCAATTCTACCTCATATGCATTTCCTGAATCATGCTTCTTCAGTAACGTACATGGTCCAAACTTCTTCATTTTCAACTTGTTATATGTACCAACTAAAAATCACTCCTTCTGCAAATGAACCATGACTTCATCCCCAACCTAAAATTCCTTATGCCTCCTTTTCTCATCTACCTTAGTCTTATACTGCGCATTCATCTTGGTAATATGCTTCCTCACCTCCTCATGGATGTTCTTCAAGTGTTCTGCAAAATTATTAGCTTTAATACTACTTATTTCTCCTTTATCTATCTTTCTCAACTCAAATGCATTTCTTGGACTACTTCCATATACAATCTGGAATGGTGATTTACCAGTGCTCCTATTGAAAAAATTATTGTATGCAAATTCTACCTATGGTAAAATCAAATCCCATCCTGTTGGATTATCTCCAACCAAACATCTTAGAAAATTTCCCAAACTTCTATTCACCATTTCTGTCTGTCCATCAGTCTGTGGATGATGTGATGAACTAAACTTCAAATCTGTCTTCAACTTCTTCCACAATGTACGCTAGAAATATCCAACAAACTTAGTGTCTCTATCTGAAACTATGGTCTTTGGCAAACCATGTAATCTCACTACTTCTCTGAAAAACAATTCTACTACATGAATAGCATCATTAGACTTCTTGCAGGGAATGAAATGTGCCATCTTCAAAAATTTGTCAACTACTACAAAAATTGAATTGTGTTCCCGCTGAGTCCTCGGTAAACCAAGAACAAAGTCCATATTGATATCCTCCCAAGGCTTCTCTGGTACAGGTAATGGCTAATATAACCCTATATTTTTCTTCACTCCCTTCGCCATCTAACATACTTTGCAACTCTGTACAAACTTTTTCACATCTTGCTACAACATTGGCCAATAATAATTCTCACCAACCAAAGCAAGGGTTTTATCATGACCAAAATGTCTAGCCAATCCTCCACTATGCTTCTCTTTGATAAGATTATCCCTCATAGAACTTCGTAGAATGCACAAATGACTCCCTCTAAATAGCATATCATCTTGGATGATAAAATCCAACCATTTCATCCTATCTAGTGTAATAGGTTCTTTACAAGCTTTCCAAGCTCCACCAAAATCAAGATCCTCTAGATACAAATTCTTGAGTTCCTTGAACCCAATCACCTCAATCTGCATCTCTGTTAGCAATAGTTGCCTTCTGCTAAGAGCATCTGCAACCCTGTTAGACTTTCCACTTCTATGTTTCAAAATAAATGTATAACTCTACAAAAACTCAACCCATTTCAAATGCCTCTGATTCAACTTTCCTTGACTATTCAAATATTGCAAAGCTTGATGATCAGTATACAAAACAAACTCCTTAGGAAGCAGATAGTGTCTCCACTTCTTCAATGCCTGAACTATAGCATAAAATTCCTGATCATAAATAGAATACTTCCTCTTGGCATCATTTAACTTCTCACTGAAATAAGCAACCGGTTTACCTTCTTGGCTCATAACAGCTCCTATTGCAGTACCACTAGCATCACAATCTACTTGAAACACCTTATTAAAATCTAGAAGTGCTAAAATAGGTTGTTCTATAACTTTTTGTTTCAACAATTGAAAACTCTTTTCTGCCCCATTAGTCTACTTAAACTCTTTTCTATCTCCTCTCATTGTTTCAGTCAAGGGACCAAAAATACTGCTAAAATTTTTGATAAACTTTCTGTAAAAGCTAGCCAAACCGTGAAAAGATCTTACCTCAGTAGCACTCCTTAGAGTAGGCCATTCAAGGATAGCCTGTACCTTCTCTGGGTCCATTTTTAGACCTTTTGTTGAAACTACAAATCCCAAATACACTAACTCTTTCTTCACAAAACTGCACTTCTTCAAATTAATCAACAATTTCTCATCTCTTAGCTTCTCAAACACCATACAAATATGCATCATATGCTCCTCCAATGTCTTGCTAAAGGTCAAAATATCATCTAGGTAAACAATGACATACTTACCTAGAAATTCCTTCAGAACCTCGTTCATGAGCCACATGAAAGTGCTTGGTGCATTGGTTAGCCCAAAAGGCATGACTAACCACTCATACAGTCCTTCCTTTGTCTTGAAGGTAGTCTTCCATTCATCTCCTTCTCTGATCTGAATCTAGTGATATCCACTCTTTAGATCTATCTTTGAGAAATACACAGCTCCACTCAAACAGTCCATAATATCATCCATTCATGGCAATGGAAACCTATACTTGATTCTGATCTTGTTTATTGCTCTAGAATTTGTACACATCCTCCATTCTCCATTCTTCTTTGGTGCTAATACCACTGGTACAACACAGGGACTCAGATTCTCTCAAATCAACCCCTTCTGCAATAACTCATGTACTTGTCTATTCAACTCTTCACTCTCTAGTGGTGTCATTTTGTGTGCTGCCTTGTTTGACAAACTAGCTCCTGGAATCAAATCCATCTAATGACTGATCTTCCTTACCAGTGGTAATCCATCAGGTACATTATCAGATACAATATCCTAAAACTCATTCAACAAATCTGCAACCTCTACAGGTACATCCTCTACTTCCTCTTTACCAGCTTTTGGAATTAAAGAAAAACACACGTGCTCATGCCTCATACCATCTAGGAATTTTATTCCATCAACAAAAGTTATTCTTGCATTACCACATACCTTTTCTTCGGTCTCTTTCAATGGATTTAGCTTATGTCACACTCCATCCTTTGTCAGGGAATAGGTATTTGCATGACCATCATGTACAACACATCTGTCAAACTGCCAAGGTCTACCCAACAACATATGACATGCATCCATAGATATTATATCACATAGTACCTCATCTTGGTGCCTACCGATCTTGAACTTTACCAGGCACTGTTCACTGACCATGACCTTGTGGTCATCCTGCACCTAGGCAATCCGATATGGATGTGGGTGTTTCTATCTCTTGAGCTTCAACTTTATCACCATCTCTTCTAACACCAAATTGTCAGTGCTTCCACTATCGATAATCACATCATAGCATTTACCCTCACACTTGCATCTAGTGCAAAATAGGCTCCTCCTTTGTTTAGGTTCATTCTCACCACTCAGCAAGACTCTTCTATTAATTAGTGTTTCTCCTCTTTCAGCATCTTTAGAATTTGATGATCTAGCATCTTCATCTACATGTGCAACTCTAGCCTAGCCTTCATTTCTCCTGTCTATTCTGCCTTGGCACTGAGAACATTCAAATGCCCTATGACCTTCTTCTCCATAGTGAAAACATGTTCCATGGAAGCCTCCTCTTCCAAATCCTCTGATACCACTTGACGAAGGGTGCTCTCCTTAGTACCACAAAAATTAACAGAAATAGAGAAACAACAACAATAATATGCAAGAACAGAAAATTGGCTTCTTATTATCTCTACAAATGTGGAATTACAAACTTTCAGAATTATAATATGCAAAGCCACATGGGCATTCCCTTACAATATTCTGTAGGAAAAATCCTTGAATCAATACCCATCTTGTGATTTTATCTTTCCCTCTTCTATTTTGCTCCAATTGAATTTCTTGCCACCAGATCTTTGCATGACCTTTCAATCTGGCCTTCGCAAATTTGACCCTATCAGGATCCTCAACATCTTCATACTCAAAATATTCCTCACATTCATTGATCCAGTTGATCAATTCCTCTAGGTTAAGATTTCCAAAAAATGTAGGAACCTCAATCTTAGGTCTTTTCCCAATCTTGGAAATCGCCTAAAAAAATCTTTCTTCCTCCTGATTCACAACTTTAGCTTCTCCTTCTTGATATTCTTCTTCAGCTTCATCCTCGCTTTCATCTCTGACATTAAGATTCATTCCTTTGCGAATCTCTTCTTGCAATGCTTGCACTTGTCTCTACAACTCTCTATCCTCAGGTGTCACAGCACTAGCTCTTCTGCCACATTCTCTTCATGGAGGCATTTTCATGATGCACACTGAAACCCTAACCATGGTCTTTTTGCAAACTGCCTCACAGTCGGTGATCTATTTACACACTCAAGAACTCCTACTTTGATACCACTTGATGAAGGGTACTCCCCTTGATACCACTTGATGAAGGGTGCTCCCCTTAGTACCACAAACACATAATAGAAATAGAGAAACAACAACAATAATATGCAAGAACAAAAAATTGGCTTCTTATTATCTCCACAAATGTGGAATTACAAACTTTTAGAATTACAATATGCAAAGCCACATGGGCATTCCCTTACAATATTCTGTAGGAAAAATCCTCGAATCAATACCCAGGTCTACTACCCAGAACTGCCCTAGACAACACTGTGGGCCTTCTTTATATAGGCAATTTCCACCGCCTAAGAAGGTTCCAAAAATTTAGCCCTAAGGGCCGACCCAACTTAGAATTATTTGATTTTCCAATTTATTAGATCAAAGTCAGCTCAAAATAACTTTTGAAACCCGAACAAAAATTTTGAAGGAAAATTACTTTCTGCCATTTCAGTTGGCCTGACTTCCAGAGACCATAAGTCATCACCAGTTAACCCGATTGACTATTATAACCCCATTTTGGAAACACCACGAAGCACTCTACAAGCTTGACCCACACAAAGTGCCTGTCACCCAATTTTTTAACTTCATCCGAGGCCTCTAAAGCCTTCAAAACTGAGTTCAAAATTTCTGTACCCTACTGCCAATACCGAAAATCTTCAATATCTTCAAAACTAGACCTGATCTAGCCATGAAACTTTGCTAGTAGGCTGATATGACTGAGATGAACCTCCAGATGTAAAATCAGAACATTATGAGATCGTAAGGCCAACTTACTAAAAATAGCAAGTTTCCATAAATAGTACCTCTACACAAGATAGCCCTTATTGAATACAAAAATAGAAATATTTTTGGGTGATGCAAGATTGCCCTTACACCCAGGATGCTCCTGCGTCAAGAGCCCATGATTTTGACTATAGATTGCATATTTATTTCAAACAAAAGATGAAATAGAGAGCTTCAAAAATAACTTATGGTTTTCTCCAATTTGTTGCTCAATACTAAACCCTTTGTATGAATCATCTCCAACCAACATCAGCTAAGTTAGATTCATTCATGATAATAGAAAGATATATGCCCAGTTTCAATAGCAAAAGCTGAGTTCTCATTCTCTTTTCAAAGACTTCTTCCTGAAGTTTAGGGTTTTGCTCCCTAAATTTTGCAAATGAAACAACATAAAAAATGCCAAAATGAATGAAATAATAACATATTTGGGATCCGCCAAGCCAACAGAGAATTCACTGTCGATGACAGTGCCAACAAATGCCTTGGGAGTGAAGAGCTTGCCACTTGTGCCTCCCTTGAAACCAGTGTATGCAAGTGGATCGAGTTTGTCGACTCTCCACTTTGCATCAATTCATACTTAGTGCTTTTCCTAAGTTTTGAATTTAGGTTTTAGATTTGTTTTTAAAACTTATTATCTTTTGTAATATAGTTTAATATTAGTTTTTCTAATATTAAAATTAATTATTTTTGGCAAATTTTCATTGTAAAAAGATTTTAATTCTGTATTATAAGCCAAAAATTTAGGGAAAGGGCATCTTTTTTGAAGAGGTGGCTTATTGGCTATCATTTTGGAGTCATTTTAGGAAAGTCATTTTGAGTTAAGTTAGAGCATTTTTAGGTGACTTTTTCTAGACATCTGGCATATTCAGATTATGGTTTTGAGGGCTTCCTAAGGGATTCAGTTTGATTATTTTCAGGGTTGTAAATGTTGGAGAGAGAGCCTATAGTGAGCTTTTCAGTTCCTAAATTTTTTGGAGCCTTTTTGTAACCATTTTCATTAGATTTTGGAAGGAATGAACCAGGTGTTTTACCTCATATTTTTGTGTATTTGTGTTCAATTTCAATTCCTATTCTTGTTTTCTAACAAGTGTCAGATTGTTGATTATCTTCAGGAAGTGTATGATTTTCTATTCCTTCCTAAGTTAATTAATTGCCCTAGGCCTTGCATGAGAAATGTATGTTGTTAATTATTCAAGTTGTTTGTGGTAGAACCCTGATAGCATGAATTCATTAGCCTAAGCAATGAATCGAATTGTTAAAGTATTCATCTTGTGAGCTAGATTTGGAACCCATATCTTTTGCAAAGTCTGAATTATTCATTGGTGTATCATCCTTATCTTTTGAGTTTTAAGTACTTTTTCCCTTTTCCCAACAAGTTTTCAAGATTAGGAAAGTGATATTCAATATTTGATAGGAACCAGCCTAGAATCTAGAGATTCCTCTCTAATCATAGTCTACCCACAACTAGGAGAGGTTTCCATTGTCAGTTAGAATTGTTGTTTTGCCTTAATGCCTGATGTAAGGTAACAATTCTAAACTTGAGAAATTACATTTAGTATAGTGACCTAGTCAAGGGTCGAACCCTATTAGGAGTCTTTTATAATAACCCTACTACGGGTATGAAAATATTGTCCTAGAGCTCATTGCTCAAGTGGTGAAGGCTACAACCTTCTGATATAAGATACACACTATATCTATTGGATGAATTGGTGTTGTAAAACTACTTGTCAAATCAATTCCTTTTATGCACTGATGCTTTGACCTCTTGAAAAGCTCTAATAAATCTTATCACCTCTTTGCACACATCTTCTCTGCTTCTCTCAACTCTATATCAACTTGCATGTTTAATTACAAAGGCACATTTAATATTTATATGTGGATACAAAACAATTAACTAGGTCATCCCTTTAGCTGATTACATACAATGCTTTCGAGTGAATTAACTCAAGCGTGTTTACAAACAAAGTTAATTACATGTCTATAACCTTATTACAATAGGTGCATAGCCTTTACAAAACAATAACATAGTCTCTAATCAAATTATCATTAGTTGACAGCATACTCTATTTTGTTCTTGCATTCACTCGCTGTGTAACTTCAACTATCTGTAACTTTGTCATACTTTCATATATGATCATGTTCTCATAGACTAAGCATGAATAAAATCTTACCATCTTATCTTCTAGGGCACATACCATAACTTGGTCATACACATGTGCATTGATGCTCTAATCTACTGGTGCTCTGTTAACTTTCTATTCTTGTACACTTAGCCAATATCTGATCTTCTAATGATGTCCACTGACTCCAAAACCCTATATGACTTTGTTTCCATAATGAAAATGCTCTATTAAGTCATATACAATAGTATTGTCAACTTGCCAATAAAAGGATCAAATTTAACAATCACATTGACTTCAGCCTATAGAAGATAAAGCCTGAGTTTTTGGCAAGCATAAACTATAGCTAAACATTGTCTTTCCAAATCTATGTACCTTGTTTTGTAATCAAGTAAAGTCTGACTAATGTAATACACAAGTCTTTCCTTACCTTCACTATCATTTTGAGCTAACAACACACTCACCACTTTCAAAGTTGCTAAAGTATATATAAATGAAAGGGTTTATCAAATTGAGTTGGTTGTAAGATAGGAGGATTGGCAAGATACTCTTTAAATTGCTCAAAGGATTGTTTACATTCATCATTCCAAGAGAAAGTGGTATCCTTTCTAAGAAAGGAAGTAAAGGGAACAATTTTATCATCTAAGTTGGAAAAAAAGAAAATAATAGCTTAAATTCTCCTTGTAAACTTCGTAACTAAGAAATATTCTTAGCTTGTCCTGATCAATACAGTTAGCAATAATTTTTCTTCCTTTTGATGCAAACTCCTTCAAAGATGCTTGATTGATTTTTAGAGAACTTACATCAAGTGAAAAGTTACTAACCAATTCACTGAGCCTCTTCTTCATATATTTCTCTTCTGCTACTTTGAATGAAGATTCCTCCAAGCTAGAGAAGTTAGTCTTGAAGGTTGTAAGGATGTTGCTAGCATCATCAACTGAATGTAACGTAGACACTTTCTTGTATGAAGGTAGAAGGTTGTTCAATATGTTGACTAATTCAACAAACAAGGGGTTTCCTCATTACCTATTTTTCCTTTTCTTTCTCCATGGCTAAGACACTGATCTTTATGAGGTCTTCTTCTCCCTGAGAATCTAAACTAGTGGTTTTGGTGTCAATCTTGTAAACAATGATGCTGAGGGTAATGGAGTGATAGGAGTTCCATCCACCATTTCTTTCTTAACTCTTATTGTCATTTTATTAGATGGCTTGTCTATTGGTTCATTTGTTGTACCTCTTCTTCACCTCTCTCTCTCTTTCCTTCTACCTTTTCTTCCTCTTTTTTTGTTTCTTTCTCTATCTCATTCTCTTCTTCTTGTTGTAACTTGGGTGAGTTGTCACCACATAGAGTTTTAGCTTCTTGTGTGCACACAAATATTCTTCAAATTTGTCCAAGTCTTTATCTGTGGGCACCATGGCTATTTCTACATTATCAGTGATGATATTGTTTTCATTTTGAGTCTCTTTCATGGATGCAAAGTTATCTGCCTTTGTATGTGTTTCAACTATAGGCAATGAGTCCTGAGGACCTGTCATTGGTACATTAGTGGGCTCTACCATTTTGACTTCCTATGTGGGCACTTGAACTATGGGTGCAGTAGGTGGGTCCATGTGCCTATTCATGAAAACCCTCTCAAATGATTTCTATGTTTCCTTTGCAACCAACTCATAGTTCTTATCCATGATATTTAATGTTCTTGTATTGGTTCTAAGGTGCGACTTCACCAGATCTAACAACAATGTTTTCTCCTCTAGAGAGCATATTGGTAGGCTTTCATCTAGATTCTTTTCAATTATCCTTTGATCTTCTTCAATAGCCTATCTCTTTAGGAATTCTAAGATATTCCACACATTGTCTGGAATCATTATCTTTAGTTCTAGGAGTGTCTTTTTGAACTTTAACATGTGTTTGATAATCATTCCATGAATTTCTGATTTGTCAATTTCACTATACTTCTCATAGAACTTTCCTACTTGATCAATCCTTCCTTCATTAATAAACCTTGTAATCAACACACTAAGAATAGGTTTGAAATCTACCTATGGAGGTGCTTGAGTGTTCTTCTTTCTTCTTGTTGCTCATGAGGATGGATGACTAGTGTTGAATTCCTTCTTCCTTTTAGGCATTGTGAAAATATTTTTGTCTAGATACAAATTGAAGACCTTTCCAACTATATGGAAGTACATGTATATGATTAAAGACCCAAACCTAAATATTTTGGTATTATCATGCTTGATGGATCTAATGTTATCAATCAATTATGTGCATAGGATCTCACAAATATTGAACTCTCCATTTTCTCTGATAAGTCTTATTTCTACAAGAATAATGGTCATTAATACACTATTCACCTTATTGGTGTGCTGAAACCTATACCCCAATATCATGGACATCAATTTGATGTCTTTCTCCTCTATAGGCTCAATGGTCATTCCATGTCTATCACTTCTTGACTTGCATGTTTGTTCAACAAGTTTCCTAACATCGTTTCCCACTAGAAGAACAATGCTTGTCCTTGAGAGGCATGTCATCTCATGTTTTAGGTTTCCTATTATTCTAACCGACACTTCACCTATGAAGAATAGGTCATCATGAATCCTGCTAAGTAGAATCTTTATCCATTTGAACTCATATAACTCATATGCTATAGCATATTCAATTATAGGGTGGTTTTTGAACTACGCATACTCATCTAGGAAGGTTTTATCTGGTTTCATCATGGTTTCTAAGTGCATATTTATCTTGTCAAGACCTACTAGTTCCTTCTTACAATATATGTATGCACGGATGTCTTCGACATGCATAACACCCATAGGAGTGTCAGAGAATGCACCTTCTAGGTCATCCAATGTATATTTGAATGGGTACCCCTTAAACATATATCTTTTCTTCTCCGCAACATCAAATACAATAGGCATAGCCATCACTTGTATATCGGTTTCCTAATGGTTTCCAAGAACTTTCGAATTGACACGACAAAATAGGGCTTCAGCAATTGATCAAACACACTACTTTGCTAGTGAATCAATCTGAAATCATTCACAATCAAATACCATGGCTTATGTGCTCATCAATTTCTATGTACTTGAATACAATGAGTGATCCACAAGCTTTTGTGTACTTTAAAGTAAAACAATTTCCATTAATGCTTGCCCCGTAAACCAGATGTGTACAAGGAAATGTAACTTCATAGAATTAGTATCATCAATAAGTGAAATAGAAACTAAATTAACCACAAGAATGCCATCTATTTAAGCTATAAATTGACAATTAAGCATCCTATGGTTCTCTAACTAAGAGTGTTAATGTAAAGCTCTCAGCAAGCTTCCATTAATGACAATCCTAGAACGAGAAAGATAAATGATTAAAGCTAAACCTAATTGTTCAATTCCAATTTGAAAGATAAATTAAATCCAGATTTCCTTTCTAAGCTCAAATTCAAAGAAGTTCTATGCAATTCTCAAATGTGGATTGTGGATGATTATGCTTGATTTATGCCTTGGTTATATAGGATTGGGCAAGGGTAGGGGGTGTAGTGTGGTTAATCATGATTAATCCTTGAGTTGAGTCTTTGGTTCCACCCTTTGAAGACATTGCAAAGTTTGTGTCCTCAAAGCTTGGGACAAGGAGAAAAGATGAGTGGACAAGATACAATTTCACTTTGAGTGATTGAGATTGAATTTGGGTTTGATCCATGTGAATGCCTTTCTCAAATCCTATTGGTTGATTGATTTTCCTCCCTTTTTGGTTGTTGAGAGAAATTAGGATTTATTAATTGATTTAATTAATTTATTTTAGCCATGTACCCCTTGAATTGGTTGAATTTGATTTAATTCAAACTATTCAATTAATAGAATTAATTACACATTGATTCGATTTAACTTGATTAAAATGCTCTTGATTTTCATTTATCTTGAATTAAGACTTGATTTCAATTTTGATTGGCTAAATGCTTTTTTTATTCAATTGATTTAAACTTATCCTTGATTTTCTTTAATTTAATTTAATTTTTACCTTTATTGTCTTTGTCCATTTTCATGTGATTACAAATGCCCCTCTTTGAGTTGACGTGTGAAGCCTGTTAATTCAAAGAATACTCTAATTTTACTAATGATAGGTCCTGATTGAACTGCTAATGGTCCTGATTCTGATGATGGATCTTGATGTTCGATATGAGATGGAGATCTTGATGATGTTTGATGTTCATTTCTCAATGTTTGATATGAAATTGATGCAAATTTTTCAATGTTGGATGTAAGATACATATATTGATAATGTTCGATGTGGATTTGATTGATTTGATACTCTTGATATAATGATTTGATGTTAGATTAATTATGTTATACCTGATTTAATTTGATTCAATTTTTGATGTGATGCCCAATTCAATTGATTAACAAAAAATTTCCTTATAAAATCTATTTCTTTGATTTGTTGATCATTCTCTTGATTTAATGATAATGTCATTGATGTTGATAATGTTGCTACAGATGTTGATCTGATTATCTGATGGTATACCCCTTTAGAAATGAAATAAAATTTGGTCAATGTTGGATCATTTGATGATTTAGGTCAATTTACCTTTATTTAGGCCAATTTATAATGAATTTTGATTTCATTTTTGATATTGTTTTTATGCCTGATTGATGACAAATGCCTGAGTTTTAACTGATTTGATGAAAAATTCAGATCTTAGAGTCATTTATGATGAAATATTCTCTTTTATAAGTCAAAAGATACCTTTTTGGGTCTAATATACCATTTTTAGGTTAAAAAGGCGTATATAAAGGGGTAAAAAGTTTTTTTACTATTCATTTTAACTTTCACTTTTCACTTTTTGAGCTCTGACTTCTATTGAATTTTGATGATGGCTATCCCGATTCACGAGCATAGATTCAAGTGAGGTCATTGATATATGCATCCACCTAGCTCTCAACCTCTGGTGAGTTTCTAAACTTCCCTGTTTTATCAATTAATGCATTTAATTAAAAAAATGTAAATTTTTCCTACTAGAAACCCTCTTTTTTTTTCCTTTTTTTTCTACCAAGTAGCACTTTTTCTCTTTTAAACTACACTTTTACCCTCCATGTTGCACTTTTGCACTTTTAAACTATGCTTCCATGGTCCAAAACTATGCTTTTTCTCACTAGTTTTAGGCCCTAACTTGCTTTTTCCATGTTAAACAATGCTTATGCTCTTGTTTTCAATTTTATCAATTTAATCAGTGCTTCTGATCTTTTTAATAGTGCTTCCAAATTCTTTCTATGCTTTTTCCCCAAGATGTGCTTTTAATTCATGAAATAGCATGTTTACACTTTTAAATAGAACTTTCTCTCTTTAGCACTTTTAAAGCCTGAAATAGTGCTTTCACCCTCTCAAAAATGATTTTTAAGTGTCATAGTCCACTTTCTGATTTGTTCAACATCACTGATTAGATGATAGGTTAAGGTACCAAACTTGATTTTATAGCAAGTTGTAAGATGTCAAAATGAGTCAGTCATAACTTGAATATTTGTTCATCAATCTAGATTCAGATGATGGGTGATGATGAATTTTTCATTCTATCTGGGTAGAAACATGAAAATTGATTGTGGTTTGATATTTTTAAACAAATTGATTGATTTAGAATGATCCAAATAATAACTGATTTCAATTCTAATGTGGTTTGAACTGGCTTTTTTTAGGAGAACCTTAATTCATTATGTATCTATGGTTCTTATCATTTGTCTTGGGGTATAATAGTTGATCTGAGTGTGGTGGATTGTCGGCACATTAGTCACTATGGATTTTCTTTCCTATTATATCTTCCTTGATTCCAACGGAATCGAGGTCTTATCACTGTTATGGTTGAGCGTTGACACTCAGACCATAATAGCTTTCATCTTCTGATGGGTGAGATGATGATTATACTTGAGAATGTATATCGCATCTTATGATTTATTAATTATGGAGAGTTGGTTTTTTATGATTCCATTTATGATGGATCATATTGTTGATGGGTATTTGGTGATCCTACCATTGGTGACACTCATATCTAGTGGGCACTGTTTACTTCCTTTCATGTGCTACCAGTTGTCTTGGGTACATTGATTGGCAGAATCTTTCTTGCTGACAGATGTAGGTGTGGATTTGTTGTTGGTTGCAATCATATTCTTGAGGATTTGATGGCACATCTGCATCCCTTTGATTGGGGTTCATATGTCCTAGCTTAGTTATACCATGAGTTACACATAGTTGTTTATAGGCATTTGGCTACACTCATTGTAGGAGCCATTCTTATATAGTTTTGGACCTAAGAGAATATTCAAGTGAAATGTCTAATTATAGCATGAGATCATCAGCTAGGTTTGCCATATGCTTGGATATATGATGGTATTATCATCTAGACCCACATGGGTAAGCTAAATTACTAGCTACATGTCATTGATGACTTGGATACTATTATCTAGAGACCATACATTGATTGTGAGGTTTGGCTAGAGGATGATTCTGAGCTTCCCTACATGTTCTCCCCTTAATGGATGATTGGGCATTCTAATTATATCATTGAGAGGTTCTACTTCTGTAGAGTTCTACATCAGTATGGGTGCACTCAGGGTATGTCATAGGGTGTTACTTTAAATGCTCATGTATAGGTATAGAGATCATTGTGGGGTCCATGTGTGGATTATGGGATAGTTGTGTGAGAGATACAAGATATGGTGTATCATCCTTGGGATATGAGACCACACATCATGGATGGTGGTATCACTGATGAGTATGTTTCTTGGATGCATCATTATCCTTTTCCTAGGTTCACTAATCCTATGGAGAGAGATTCATCTATTGATGAGCTATATGATGGGGATGATGGGGCTGTAGGAGATGGTGGTGATGATGGAGATTATGGTGGAGATGGTGGTGGTAGGTAATGCAGATGTGTTAGCTAGAAGTGAAGTGGGTCCTCCTTATGTCAAACCTATCAACTCAGTCAAGGAGTTGACTCACTTAGACTTTCTATTCTTTTTTCTCAAGGTATTTAACCTATTCAAAGTGATAAAAACAATCCCAAATCAACTTTGGTGGGATATTACCCAATCCTAACTTTAGCAGTTTTGGCTTTTAGGGACACTAGCCCTATTTCAAGTACAAACCTATAAGTCTTCACCAGTGGCCTCATAGATCCAAACTTAGTATTTGGACATCCCTCATATGTTCCAAGATTCAAGATTCACCCCTTGGTTCAGTCTCCCAAATATCATACGATACCTTTCTAGGACCATCCTAAAATTTCTAGTAGCCCTTCCCAAATAGCTTTCATGACTTAACATTTCCTCTTGATTGTCTTTATGAAAACTAAGGATATATATAGATACCCTTTTGGAATTTATTTTAGACCCCAAAGTCTTGAATCACAATCCCACTCCAATAATACCTAATGCTTACCTGGTTCACAGACCTAATTGGCGTAATTAGGTTTGGATTTCAAAGAAAGTTCTAGGAATAGGATACATGGTCTTGGAATAGTGTTTCAAGTGTCTTTAAATAACCTCCTACAACTAAAATCCACTCCTAATTCATTCAATCACTCTCTTCATATAACTTTGTACTCTTTCTCCTATTTTCTATGATGAATACATATAGATATTTAGCCTAGGGCTTGATGCATGAGGGCCTTACCCTTCCAATAATTTATGAATATTTTGGAATAATTAAACACACTAACATAAATTTCATTTTCCAGGATCTTAGAGAAATCCACCCATTAGAATGCAAGTTAGGCCTCCATTTGCAGACGGTGCTCTGAATAGCCCTCTTCCTGGACTAGTTCCAGAAATCTCCAAAGAACTCTTTGGAAAATAAAACAAAATGACTCCTAAAATTTTTTTAAAAGGTAATAACATGTAATACACTCTAGGTATCAACTTGATCTCACAAATATTTACTATACACAGTCGTACAACTCAAAAAAGCTCTAAAAAATGCTCCATATTCCCTATTTCATGCTTTAGTGTTATAATATATGACTTTTAACCAAGATGGTTTGAAGTAAAGACTTAAAAGGTCTTTAAATGTGAAGGTGAATCAATTTAATAATTCCCTATGATAGTTGGGCTTCATCTTGCAACTCTCGAGCAACTTTTGAAAGTTGCATGAGCAACCTTTTTACAATTTTGCAACATTTTGCAAAACTTGTCATTTCTTGCACTCAGTGACTCTTGAGGTGGTTCCAATTCATCTAAACCTATAGGAATGTTAAAAGAAACAAGGGTCCTAGGAATTTAACCTTAGAAATCCAAAAATAAAATAAAAATCAACTTATAGAAAGTAGATCCTAACTAGGTGATCCAAATGGCCTAAGGTATCCTTGGCTTATAGGATTGCCTAAGAGATCCTTGCCCAAACATATGGATTCAAAACCAAAATAGGATGATCTTCTAAGATCAATCCCTTTATTTTAAACTCACACCTTTACTAATGAAAAATGGTGGGTACACTATACCATACTCCCTAAGACAAAGTTAACTCAAGTCCCTTGAGTTGGGAGATCTTTGAGATTGAAGCCAGTCTTCTTGATATCTCCAGGTGTTAACCAAGTTGCATCCTCCATTGAATGTTTTTTCCATTCTACTAGGTATTCATAGAATGTGGATCTCATAGTCTATTTGGCTATCCTTTTATTGAGTATGCATTCAATTTCTAGTTTTGGTGTTATTGGTAGATCTTGTAGTTCTTGAACTTATGCTGGATCTTGAGTACCTGTACTGGTGATGTTAGTGAAAAGACTTTTGTATGGATATAGGTCAGCTACATTGAAAATTAGGGATAATCTAGTGGTGGGGGACAGTTCAAGTCTATATGCATTATTGCCACATTTCTTCAAAATTATGAAAGGGTGTATCTTTTTCATTATAATCATTGTGTACTTTTCCTTTGGTAGTCTTTCCTTCTTTAAGTGAGCCATCAACATATCTTCAACTTTGAACTTGACATCTCTCCTTTTGGTATCTATTACATGTTTATATTTTTAAGAACTTTGCTATAGTCTATCCTTTACTTGTTAATGGATGTTCTTCATTACCTCTACAAAATCTTTAGCTTGTGCACTTCTCTGGCCAAAATTTAGAATGTTTCTTAGTTCCAAGATACCCCTAGGATGGGATCTATAAACAATTTGGAAAGGATAGAGTCTTGAACTCCTATTGACTGAATCATTGTAAGAAAACTCTACCTATGGAAGAATTGAATCCCATGCCACTCCATACTACTTTTTTATGAATCTTAGTAGGTTCCCTAGAGACCTATTTATAAATTCAATTTTTCCATCTGATTGAGCATGGTAGGAAGATGACATAGGTAGATTTGTTTTGAGTTTCCTCCATAGGGTGCACCAAAAATGTCCCACAAACTTGGGGTCTCTGTCTAAACAAATTGTAAGAGGTAAACTGTGGAGTCTCACAATCTCCTTGAAGAATAGCCCTACAATGCTTGAGGCATCATGTATAGTTTTACAAGGCAGGAAGTGGGCCATTTTTGAGAACCTATCTAAAACTACATAAACACTATCATATCCTACCTTTGTTCTTGGGAGACCTAATAGAAAATCCATGTTGATGGAGTCCTAAGGCTTGTTAGGGATGGGAAATGGTGTGTATAACCATGCATTTGAACTGGTGCCTTTGGCCTTTTGATAAACTAGGTAGGACTCCACAAATCTTCTTATCTCAGTCTGCATCTTACACTAGAAGTAGAATCTTCTTACTAATTCAAATGTCTTTTCAAGACCACAATAGCCTGATAGACATCCATAATGCTTCTCTTTTATAATGTTCTCTCTCATGGAGCAATCAAGAATGCATAATTGACTCCCCTTAAACAACAATCCTTCTTGAATCATATACTCTACAAATTCAGTATGATATCTATCTCCTAGTTCTAAACAAACTTGGTAAATTTCTTTAAAGTTTGCATCATTGGGGTACATATCCTTCAGGATAGAGATTCCTACACTTTCCAAAGTCACTTCTTGTATGACCAAGTTCCTCCTACCCAAAGAATTAGCTACCTTATTGGCTAACCCTTTCTTGTGTTTTATGGTGAAGGTGAATTCTTGTAATTACTCCATCCACTTGAGGTGCCTATGATTCAATTTATCCTTCCTGTTAAGAAAAATGAAAGCATGATTGTTAATATATACAATAAACTCCTTTGGTAATAGATAATGCCTCCATTTCCTTAGTGATTGGACCATGGCATACATCTCCAAATAATATGTAGAGTACTATTGGTTAGCTTCATTAATTTTTTCACTTTAGAATGCCATAGGCCTCCCTTCTTGATTGAGAACACCTCCAATATCTCTCTTTCTAGCATCACATTCAATAGTGAAGACCTTGTGAAAATTAGGGAGTGTTAAGGTAGGTTGTTGAAAGATCCTTGTCTTCAGATATTCAAAGGATTTGTCTATAGCATTAGTCCATACAAACTTACATTTCCTTCCCCTTTGATGGTATCTATCATTGGTACACTCACCCCACTAAAATTATTCACAAATTTCCTATAGAAACTAGCCAACCCATGGAAACTCTTGACCTCACTAAAAGATTTTGGAGTGGGCTAATTTAGTATGGCATCAACTTTGGAAGGATCCATTTTAAAATTACCCTTGGAGATCACCAAGCCAAGGAATATCAGTTCTTCTTGCATAAACACACATTTCTATAAGTTTATCCTTATCTATTCTTCATGTTGTTTCTTCATCACCATGTCTAGATGTACTAGACGCTTTTCCTTGTCCTTGCTAAAGATCAATATGTCATCTGAATAGACAACAAAAAAATAGTTTATGAAAGGCTTGAGTACTTCATTCATCGATCTCATGAAGGTACTAGGGTCATTGGAGAGACCAAAGGGCATCACTACCCATTCAAATAACCCCTCATTGGTTTTGAAATCTATTTTCCACTCATCCCCTTCTCTGATCCTAATCTGATGGTACCCACTCTTGAGATCAATTTTTGAAAATAATTTTGCTTCTCCTAGGTAGTCCATGAGGTCTTCTATTCTTGGCATAGGAAACCTATATCTAATGGTTATCCTATTGATGGCTCTATATTTAGTACATAGCCTCAATATACCCTCCTTCTTAGGTGCTAGGATTGTAGGGACAACACAAGGGCTTATGCTCTTCCTAATGAAGATTTTTCCCATCAATTCTTGAATTTGTCTAGCAACTTCTGCATTTTAGGTAGGGGTCAACTTGTAAGAAGCCTTATTTGGAAAAGTGGAATGAGGTATGAGGTCTATACAATGGCTAATACTCCTTTGTGGTGGCACAATATCAGTACTCTTTTCTATAACTAGCCCTTTGTATTTATTCAACAACTCTGCTACACCTTGGGGCCAACACTTCTATGATGTTCTTGACTTTGTGGTGTCTTCTTAGGCTCTATTTTGGGCTTTACTATGATGGAGAAAAAAGGTGTGTCCCTTTCCTTAAGGACTTTTAGAAACTCCTTATCTCCTACTAAGATAACACTGCTTGTAGGGGTTTGAACTTTCCCAGAATCAGGGAGGGGTGTCATGGTGTAACTAATCCCATTCTTAGTTAAGGTGTAGATATTCTTCTTACCACCATGTTTTTCATCATAATCATATTTTCAAGGTCTCCCAAGGAGAAGATGGCATACATCCATGTTCGTAACTTCACATAAGACTCTATCTTTGTATTCCCCTACTTGTAATTCTATCCAACACTGCTCATCCACTAAAGTTTGTTGGTCTTTGTTAAGCCAAGATACTTTATAAGGGCTTGGGTGGGGTATCTTCTTAAAACTAAGATTATCTACGATTGAATTAGAAAACAAATTCTCTCTAGAACTAGAGTCAATAATAACTTTTAAAATCTTACCAAGTTCCTTGCAATGAGTTTTGAATAGACTCTTCCTTTGTGGAGGCTCCTTGGGGGCTAGCATCTACAAGAGAGTTCTATTGAACATTAGACTCACTCCTTGTTCAAAATATGTAGGTCTAGATGTGGTGGTTTGGTAGGTGGTCATTCTTTGATAGTCTTCATCTTGGGTAAGTTGGACTCTTCTATCTCCTCCTAATGTACCGACCTTATTTGGGCATCGAAAAGATTGGTGTCCAACTTGATTGTAGGAAAAAAACTTCCTAGTGAATGTGGAGTTACTTATACCTCCTATCCTTCCCCTATTACTACCTCTATTCCCCTTGAAGTTACCTTTGTTATTCTACTCTCTATTATACTATTCATGATTGGAGTCTCCTTGTGGTCTGGGAGATGATCTTTTCCCTTGAAACCTTCCTCTACCTCTCAAACCATTTCCCCTTCCCCTGTTATTCTTCTCTCCTCTCCTTTTCTATTTCTCTTCAATCTTTCTAGCCATCTGATAGAATTGATGTACACTTTGGGGAAACAATAGACTCAATTCATCTTGAATAATGTATTTAAGAATATTCATATATCTAGAAAGTATTTGTGTCTCACTTTTAGGGATCCTTTCCTTAGTGGAGATCTTGAGGAATTCATTAGTGTAAGTTCCCACATCAAGATCCTTTTTCTTCAAATTTTTTAACCTCATTTGTAGGGTTACTTCATAGTCCTCTAGGACAAACTACTTCTTAATCTCCCTCAACATCTTCTTCCATGTGGTTATAGGATCTTTCTCCTTCTCTATCCTCTCTCTTTGTAGGAAGTTCCACCAACATAGTGCAGATCCTTTCATTTTGGACTTAGAAATCTTTATTCTTTGTGAGCTAGGAATATCCTCACATTCAAAATAGTTTTCCATGGCCTCTACCCAATCCATGCATTCCTCAGGGTTCATTATGCCCATAAACATTGGCAAGTCAGGTTTTCTATCCCTCCTACCCACTCTCTCCAAAGCTTCCAAGATCTTATGTTCTTCTGATGCCTTTCCTTTCTCTTCATCACTCTCCTCTTCTTCTCCCTCTTGTTTTGATTTTGAACCATTCCCATTACTCTTACTAGTCTGAGCACTCTTCAATTTCTCAATTTCTTCTTCCATCTTTGTATTATTAGCTACCTTCTCTCTCACAATCTTGGCTAGCTCCATATTGGTGACCCTTAAAGGGATCTCCACATTAGTATTATTAGTCTTTCCTTCCATTCTTACTCCCAAGAGATTTTCTAAGCTTTGATACCACCTAATGCAGAGGTGTCAACAAGAAGTGAAGTGGGTCCTGCTTGTTTCCAACCTATCAAATAAGTCAAGGAGTTGACTCACTTAAACTTTCTATCCTTTCTTCTCAAGGTATTTAACCTATTCAAAGTGATAAAAACAATCCAAAATCATCCTTGGTGGGATATCACCCAATCCTAACTTTAGCACTTTTGGCTTTTAGGGACACTAGCCCTATTTCAAGCACAAACCTAGAAGTCTTCACCAGTGGCCTCATAGATCCAAACTTAGTATTTGGACATCCCTCATATATTCCAAGAGTCAAGATTCACCACTTGGTTTAGTCTCCCAAATACTGTACAGTACCTTTCTAGGACTATCCTAGAATCTCTAGTAGCCCTTCCCAAATAGCTTTTATGCCTTAACTTTTCCTCCTAATTGTCTTTTAGAAAGCTAAGGATATATCTAGATACAATTTTGGAAGTTATTTTAGACCCCAAATTCTTGAGTCACAATCCCACTCCAGTAATACCTAATGCTCACCTGGTTCGCAGACCTAATTGGCCTAATTAGGCTTGGATTTCAAAGAAAGTACTAGGAATATGGTACAAGGGCTTTGGAAAATGTTTTAGGTGTCTTTCACTAACCTCTTACAACTAAAATCCAATCCTTATTAATTCAATCGCTCTCTTCATACAAATTTGTACTGTTTCTCCTATTTTCTAGGCTGAATACATTGAGATATTCAGTCTAGGTCTTGATGCATGAGGGCCTTACCCTTTGAATAATTTTTGAAGCTTTTGAAATCATTAAACACACTAACCTAACATCCATTTTACAATATCTTAGAGAAATCCATCCATTAGAATGGAGGTTAGGCCTCCATTTGTAGACGGTGCTCCAAATAGCCCTCTTCCTGTACTGGTTCCAGAAATCTCCAAAGAACTATTTGCAAAATAAAAAAAACCCACTCCTAAATAATTTCAAAAAGGTAATAAAATGTAATATATTCTAGGTATCAACTTGATCTCACAAATATTTACTATACATGGCCATACATCTCATAAAAGCTCTAAAAAATGCTTCATATTCCTTGTTTCATGCATCAGTGTTACAATATATGACTTCTAACCAAGATGGTTCAAAGTAAAGACTTAAAAAGTATTCAAATGTGAAGTTGAATTGGTTTAATAATGCCTTGTGACTATTGGGCTTCATCTTACAACTCTTGAGCAACTTTTGAAAGTTGCATGAGCAACTTTTTTACAATTTTGCAACATTTTGCAAAACTTGTCATTTCTTCCACTCAATGACTCTTGAGGTGGTTCCAATTCATCTAAACCTCTACAAATGTTAAAAGAAACAAGGATCCTAGGAATTTAACCTTATAAATCCTAAAACATAATAAAAATCAACTTGTAGCAACTAGATCCTAACTAAGTGATCCAAATGGCCTAAGGTATCCTTGGCTTATAAGATTGCCTAAGAGATCCTTGACCAAACATATGGATTCAAAACCAAAATAGGATGATCTTATAAGATCAATCCCTTTATTCTAAATACACACCTTTACTAGTTGATAGTGGGGGGTGCACTACACCAATAGAATTAGGGCATGACATGGATGACATGGTCGTCGAGGAGCTAGAGCAGGTAGAGTTCATATTCCAGTGATTTTTGCCACTTTGATTCCTCCTAGGGGTGATGATCAATTGAGGGGTCATTGTGTGGACATAGTTCTTCATCAGGTTGCTAGAAATCTAGTAGATAAACCTAGAGTTAGGTGTTAGTGGGAGATTGATGAAGATATTGCACAGGTTTTACTCCATCAAGCACAAGGTGCTCCTGCTCAACAGGTTATTCCTCCGATTGTTTCATAGGTTTAGATACCTGGTTCTAGTTCTAATTTGATGCCATCTTCTTCATCACATCCTTCTTCTTCTTCTAGCTCTGTTCCATCATTGGGTGATCCATCTTTGTCACTACCTTCTTCTTCTATTCCTCTACCATAGACTTTTGTAGCACATGCTCCTACCCTAGCCTTAGCATCAGATGTTGTATCTCTTTAGACTCAAATATCAGTGGTGCAACAATAGGTTTCTTAGTTGAGTTTGATGATGCAGAGTTTCATGGCTTCTATGAGTCAGCAAGGTTTATAGGCTAGTTTGAGTTGGCCTCCAGATAGTGCTCCTAGTCTAGATGGTACTGATGGTGCTAGTGACTCTATCAGTTGATATATTCCATGAGATATTTCAATTTCTCTATTTTCACTTTGATGATATATGATCTCCCTTTGTTATTATGATCGAGACATTGGACTCTTTATTGTATAATTTTTTATTTGTTGATGTTGTGTTGGTGTTTGAAAACACTTACACCACTTAGGGCTACCAATATGCCTTGAGACTGATGTTAGGACTGGTTAAATCCAAGTGTGAAAGCTTTGCAAGGCAACTAGACCAACTATAGGGACAAGACTACCCTCTTCACTTCTGGCTCTGCAAAACCATGGTGGCTGTACCTAATCTAGTAACTTATAACATTTTAGGACTTGGGACTGGATTAAACAAAGTAGATATAGAAAGATACTACTAAATGCTAACCAGACATTCATTGAATCTCTATTGCTATGAAGGGTAAAAAATGGCCTTGTGACCTCAAGACTATGAGGGATTGCAGGATTGGAGATATTAAATATAATTGGGTTTCTTGCAGGATGTAGAAAACCATGCAACACTTTGCATCAGCACAGGGATACTAGCTTAAGATCAGTTCCTTATCCATTGGGCATCATACCTGAAGTGAACATGGAACACAAGGACAACTACTAGATTCATCTGAAAATCCAAGTGATAAACATAGTTAAACATCTCTTACACTACTTACAAGTATCCTTACTGATTGAACCAAATGAATCTATGCCTCACTCAAAGAATTTTAACCTAATTCTAAATCAAGGCTAAGAGATGAAATATATACATAAGCAACCAAATGCAGTGAGCCAGAAAACTTAGAATTCATCAAGAACAACTAAAGGAGAGATCCAAGAATGAGAAACTGTATTAAGTATGTGGATTCAAATCCCTATATTACAAGTTGATTCAGAAAACACCATAGACAATATGCAAAAGATACATGAGGTTTTTCCTGTAATGTTGACACAACCAGCATGAAAATGTTTACAGGAAGAAACCACTCATGGAACCAAAAATTGGAGCCACTAGAACTGACAAAATTCAAAACCCTTGACAAGTCAAAAACTTGCAATATATACCACCAGTCATCTTGGAAACCCAAAACAGGTTGCAACAAGCTACAGATGACTGGGGTCAAAGTTTCACCCACCTAACCAACTGGTACATAGCCAAAAATTAATGCAAGGGCAAGAAACCAAGCAATCTAGAGAGAGAAAATCTCAAATAGATCTGCAATTATGAAAATCTGTGAGCTAGGATAGAAAACTAGGAATTGCCATGAAAATAAGTCTAATCAACCACCTTCAAACACACCTTGAGCATAAAACCACACTCCACCAAGTACAAAACAACTTCTACAACTAATGATAGGAGCCCTGGATCACATCGCAACAACCAACGCCACCAAACTAGATCAAAAACTACCAGGAAAGCATTCAATTTTAGTCCTTTTGGTCACAGGAAACCCTCAGCAAGTTTGAAATTAAAAAAAAATCTAACAGCTACATTCATGGTGCTGAAAGTGAATCGACGGTCATCATTCCAAATCAGATGAACTTTAAGACTTGACCGCAGATCATTTTATCTTTCCTGGGCTTCACAACTTTACATTTATCTTTAGTGGCACAGTCATACGGTCATTTACCTATCCATCACAGGAATCGTAGTTTCATCTTATGCTTGGTCGCATGATCGCAAGGCACCAAACTAACCCTTATGATCATGCGACTACAGTTTCCTAGCCACATGGTTACAATCACACCCTACCCAAAAGTCCTCAGCCATGTTACCTCCACAACCCTGCAACTGTGACAATAGTTGTTGCATGATCGCATAGCATGGAGATGGGCTATGCGAACATGCAACAACCTGCAAACCTTGACCGCTAGCATAACCTTCACCGCTACCTACCATTAAGTAATGGTCCCACCAAGCACATCCACCTTAGCACTCATCAGCCAATCAAAGTTCAACACATCATCACACCTAGCAAATGGATTCACCACCCATCAACCCTTTTAAACTCTGCAAGATCAGACTATTTTCACATGATTGCAAGGGGAGAGAATATTACTTGTGGTCATGTGGAAACCATAGGATTGAAAGGGCTCTGACAACCAAGCCCACATCTCTACCCTGCATCCAATAGAACCTTGCCACCTCAACATCCTCTGATAGTGAGCCCACATCTCTACCCTACATCCAATAGAACCTTGCCATCTCAACATCCTCTGATAGTAGGCCCACTGCAAACAAAGCCATCGGCATCCAATCGGACAGTGGGCACATGATCGTATGGGGTGAGAATATTCCATGCGATCACATGTCGACCATGGATTGAAATCACTAGCACAAGCCCCGCTAACATTTTTGACTCATCATCACATGGACCAATTGGAAATGAGCACCTTAGCACTATCTAACATGCAAACCCACCTGGACCCATGACACGCCCACACAGGAAAATTTGATGGCTGTCACAAAATCATGAAGGATAAACACCATGCATCTTCACCATGAAAACATGTGACAGCCACTGATTCTATCTGAACTTTAACCACACCAAACAACTGAGAAGAACTGGGTCCCATCAACCGATTGCACTTGCATAGTTAAGACTGAGGTCGAAAACACACAAAGTTTTCAACATAGTAAAAGACTAAAAACACATATAGTTTTTGATGCTAGAAGAAAAGTGCACAAAAGTGGGAAGGCATAAGGTCAAAAATAATGAAGGTTTTCATAGAGACCAAAAACATCATGGATTTTCAAAAACATTATGGGTTTTCAACACTTAGGCAAATTTTGAAATTATTTTCCTGCAGATCTTAAAACATTAAATAACTCCCTAGGTTTTGTGATTTAGGAGATGCAATCTAGAATAAAGCAAGGTGACACATGGAAGAACATAGGGCTAAGAGAACACAACATGAAACATTATGGATTTTCTTTGCAAATCAAAACTGTGCAGCAGGGTGGGATAACTTAACAAAAAACTACAAGGAAGATAGGCCATTTTCATAAGATTTTTGCATGAATAGGAAAATGGACTAATAGTGGCTCTAGTTTGGGATGCATGGCTCTTGTAGGCATGGAAAGAATTCAGATCTTTGGGAAAAGTAGACCATACTCAGAAAAAACAATTAGGCCCTCACCCCACTTTTAATCCAAAATTTTACAGATTGGCTCCCTACCCAAAAACTCTAGCACCACTATACAGTATATACAGAATAAACACAAGAAACATTTGGATGCCAAAGGAGTGCCATCCTTTTCCTCTATCAAAAACTTGGTTTCTATTCACAAAATCAAACAAGAGTCTAAAACCTCTATTACATATGTGATGATAGAAAACACTATCAAGTATAAGCCGCATACCAACTCCGAATTTATCATCACCTATGCCTTCCTCCACATGTTCCCCCAAAAACTCATTATTTGGAAAACATGCATCATCAAAATCATTATGGATTGAAACATATGAAAGGGGACAAGAAACCGATACCTTTTCTTCCTAGCTGCAATCATCCAGCTCATCTTTAATGCATTCTTGCATATCAAAAGAAAAGCAACTATACTCACTTTCACTTACCTCAGCCAAGCCCACTGAAACATACTCATATATCAGGTTACTCAGGTTTATCGAGTCTTATTTCTCTTGATAAATCACACCTTTATCCTCATAAGGATGATTCACATGATCAACATCATGAACTAGATTATCACCATTATTCTCACTACTTGGTGGAAAAAGAAAAACATTATTATGAACTAGATTATCGCCATTATTCTCATCTTTAATGCATTCTTGCATATCAAAAGAAAAGCAACTATACTCACTTTCACTTACCTCAGCCAAGCCCACTGAAACATACTCATATATCAGGTTACTCAGGTTTATCAAGTCTTATTTCTCTTGATAAATCACACCTTTATCCTCATAAGGATGATTCACATGATCAACATCATGAACTAGATTATCACCATTATTCTCACTACTTGGTGGAAAAAGAAAAACATTGTCCCAATGTAATGCATCTTCATCAACAAAGCAACATTCATCCTGCATTACTTTTCTCTCAACTGGCCTCATTTGTGATGGAGACTCCAGATCAACCGTATGTGAAACTTTAAGTACAGAAGGCAAGTAATCCTCAAAAAATTCCATCCTCTGAGCACACTCCTCAAATAGTGGGTTAGAAACAACATGGAATTGTTTCTCATAACAATTCAGACAAAGCTCCATCTAGTCTTCACTAATGTCCTCATCAAATAACACATTAGTAACCTCACTATATATGTCATTATATCCATCATCATACACATCTCCAATAGATGAAGAAACATCAGAATCTAAATCGGAACATGACTCACCATTACTACTGTCAACATATGAACAATCAGTGTTGTAGTTAGTCTCATCATCATCAAAAGTATCACTCAATGGATTTCCCCACAAATATTCAACTTCCAAGAATTTACAATTAGCATCATTACCACCCACTAGCATAGAAGACTGCAAAGAAAAATCCTCTACAATATGAGAGAAACCCTATGACATATCATCAGAAAGTAATTCATTCCTCTCAAGATCTGTACCAACATTAATTGGTGGCAAAGTGTCTTCAAAATTATCATCACTATATTTGGGAAAATCATGCGAAGGGAAATGTGTATCCTCTATAATCTGAAAATGTTCATCACCACCACTAAATGACAAGGATACCAGCTTCTCATTAATCAGACCCTTGGCAGAAAAATTCATTTCACCTTCACATACAACACTGTGATTAATACAACAATTAGAGGGATGAGAGAACTAATGTTGCTCACCCTCCTCCTAATCATTCCCCCTACTCTGCATATGCAAACTAGTAGAGGCATGTCTTCTTATAACTCCATACTTTAGATTGCACTCAATATCTAATGCAACCTCAAAAGCCTGATGTAGACTTTGTGGTTGTTTATCCCTCAGCAAGAAACCCATTTTTTGGTTAAATGCACTCAAGTATATAACTAAACAAATCTGATCATGTGCTCTACAGTTTTCAAGGATATCCAATAATGTCCTAGTGAATCTTCTATTAAATCTTTGAATCAACTCACCTTCCTCAATCTAAATTCCCATCAAATTGTCCAACGTTGATTTTACATCTACCCAGCTATCAAAATAATCAATGAAGCAAGAACTCAATTCATCTCATGAAGAAAGAGATGCTACAGGAAAAAATGAAAACCACTCCCTTTCATCTCCCTCAAGAGTCTACACAAACAACCTCATCCACAAATCCTCATGGAAGACATCAAAATCACACATTAAATTAGAAAAAGCCATCACATGTTTTCTTGCTGATGGACACTGATTCCTATTGAACTTTGGTAGATACTCTCTGATTTCATCAGGGACTTTTTTGGGGAAACCAGGTATGCCATCATAACAAAATGGTGCATACCCCCTACCAATAGGACCCCTAAGCACATCCATCACTAATATACAACCTTGTGCCTATACACTTGATTCTTTGTAAATCAAAAATAGGGAATCAAAACACTTGTAAATGACTCCCACCTCTCACTTAGCTATTCTGAGATACTTCACACTTGTCCTATCACTTTAATGACATAATCATTTGATTAGGACCATGCATATACATAAAATTTTGATGGAGAATACCTAGATCACCTTGCTAAATGATGTTTCCTTCTTCTCAGCTAAATGAAGTACCAAAAAAACTTCACAACTCAGGTTCTTTCTAGCATAGAGTCACCACCTCTCTTCAGAGGACACAAACTTTCACTGATCCATCTTGAAACACCAATAGACTTCGGGCTCTTCCATAGCAAAGTCACATATAACCCAATCAAAAAATCTAGGTAGCACACTTGTAAATCCCCAACAGAGTCACCATCTTGTTGGTGTTTGAAAACACTTACGCCACTTAGGGCTGCCAATATGCCTTGAGAATGATGTTAGGACTGGTTAAATCCAAGTGTGAAAGCTTTCCAAGGAAACTGAACCAACTATAGGGACAAGACTACCCTCTTCACTTCTGGCTCTGTAAAACCATGGTGGGTGTACCTAATCCAGTAACTTATAACATTTTAGGACTTTGGACTGGATTAAACAAAGTAGATGATAGAAAGAGACTACTAAATGCTAACTAGAAATTCATTGAATCTCTATTGCTATGAAGGGTAAAAAATGGCCTTGTGACCTCAAGACTATGAGGGATTGCAAGATTGGAGATATTAAATATTATTGGGTTTCTTGCAGGATGCAGACAACCATGCAACACTTTGCATCAGCACAGGGATACTAGCTTAAGATCAGTGCCTTATCCATTGGGCATCATAACTGAAGTGAACATGGAACACAAGGACAACTACTAGATTCATCTGAGAATCCAAGCCATAAACATAGTTAAACATCTCTTACACTACTTACAAGTATCCTTATCGATTGAACCAAATGAATCTATGCTTCACTTAGAGACTTTTAACCTGATTCTAAATCAAGGCTAAGAGATGAAACATATACATAAGCAACCAAATGTAGTGAGCTAGAAAACTCAAAATTCATCAAGAACAACTAAAGGAGAGATCCAAGAATGAGAAAATATATTAAGTATGTGGATTCAAATCCTTGTATTACAAGTTGATTTAGAAAACACCATAGACAATATGCAAAAGATACATGAGGTTTTTCCCGTAATGTTGATACAACCAGCATGAAAATGTTTACATGAAGAAACCACTCATGGAACCAAAAATTGCAACCACTGGAACTGACAAAATTCAAAACCCTTTACAAGTCAAAAACTTGCAATATATACCACCAGTCATCTTGGAAACCCAAAACAGGTTGCAACAAGCTACGGATGACTGGGGTCAAAGTTTCACCCACCTAACCAATTGGTACATAGCAAAAATTTAATGCAGGGGTAGGAAACTAAGCAATCTAGAGAGAGAAAATCTCAAATAGATCTACAATTATGAAAATCTGCAAGCTAGGATAGAAAACTAGGAATTGCAATGAAAATTATTCTAGTCAACCACCTGCAAACACACCCCAAGCACAAAACCACACTCCACCAGGTACAAAACAACTTCTACAACTGACCACAGGAGCCCTGGATCACATCACAACAACCAACGCCACCAAACTAGATCAAAAACCACCAGGAAAGCATTCAATTTTAGTTCTTTTGGTCACCGGAAACCCTCGGCAAGTTTGAAATTAAAAAAAAATCCAACGGCTACATTCATGGTGCCAGAAGTGAATCGGTGGTCATCATTCCAAATCAGATCAACTTTAAGTCTTGACCACAGATCATTTTATCTTTCCCAGGCTTCACAACTTTACATTTATCTTTAGTGGCGCAGTCACGTGGTCATTTACCTATCCGCCACAGGAATCCTAGTTTCATCTTATGCTTGGTCACATGATCGCAAGGCACCAAACTAACCCTTGCGATCATGTGACCATGGTCTCCTAGCCATGTGGTTACAATCACACCCTACTAAAAATTCCTCGGCCATGTTACCTCCACAACCCCGCAACCATGACAATAGTTGTCACATGATCGCATAGCACGAAGACGGGCTATGCAAACATGCAACAGCCCACGAACCTTAACTGCCAGCATAACCTCCACCACTACCTACCATTAAGTAATGGTCCCATCAAGCACATCCACCTCAGCACTCATCGATCAATCAAAGTTCAACACATCATCACACCTGGCAAATGGATCCACCGCCCGTCAACCCTTTTAAACTCTGCAAGATCAGACATTTGTCGCATGATTGCAAAGGGAAAGAATATTCCTTGCGGTCATGCGGCAATCATAGGATTGAAAGGTCTCTAACAACCAGGCCCATATCTCTACCCTACATCTAATAGAACCTTGCCACCTCAACATCCTCTGACAATGGGCCCACATCTCTACCCTGCATCCAATAGGACCTTGCCACCTCAACATCCTCTGACAGCGGGCCCACTCCAAACAAACCCGTCGGCATCCAATCAGATGGTGGGTGCATGATCTCATGGGGTGAGAATATTCCATGTGATCACATGTCGACCGTAGATTGAAATCACTAACACAAGCCCCATTGACATTTTTGACTCATCATCACATGGACCAATTGGAAATGAGCACCTCAGCACTGTCTGACATGCAGACCCACCTGGACCCACGGCACGCTCACACAGGAAAATCTGATGGCTATCGCAAAAGTGTGAAGGATAAACATAGTGCATCTTCACCATGCAAACATGTGACAACCACCGATTTTTTCTGAAGTTTAACCACACCAAACAATTGAGAAGAACTGGATCCCATCAACCGATCACACTTGCGTAGTTAAGACTGAGGTTGAAAACACACAAAGTTTTTGACATAGCGAAAGACTGAAAACACATAGAGTTTTCGATGCCAGAAGACAAGTGCATAAAAGTGGGAAGACATAAGGTCAAAAATAATGAAGGTTTTCACATAGACCAAAAACATCATGGATTTTCAAAAACATTGTGGGTTTTCGACACTTAGGCAGATTCTAAAAATATTTTCCTGCAGATCTTAAAAGATTAAATAACTCCTTGGGTTTTGTGATTTAGGAGATGCGATCTGGACTAAAGCAAGGTGACACATGGAAGAACATAGGGCTAAGAGTGCACAACATGAAACATTATGAATTTTCTTTGCAAATCAAAACTGTGCTGCAGGGTGGGATAACTTAACAAAAAACTTCAAGGAAGATAGGCCATTTTCATAAGATTTTTGCATGAACGGGAAAATGGACTAACATGTTGCTTATGTGGATACTTTGGTGCTTTGATGTACATTTCTTTTTGGATGTTTCCTTTTCTAATCATTTGTTTATACTTTTATATCTTGCTTATGTCATGATGATGATACCATAGACTTTGATTCTTTCTTTGATAGATTTCACTATATATGATATCATTATGTGTTGGATCTCTTTTTAGGTTTTTGGCATGATATGAAGATCTAGATGATTCTATCTTCTATATGCTTTGTTTTATGCTTTTCAAATGTATGCTTATTCTTTATTGAATCTTAAATGATTGTCTTAAGTATGACATAGAATAAATGGATGAATGCAATGATGTAAATTTATATTGATTAATGTTTAATGCTATGGATGCAATGATATATGGATGTAATGATGTAATGTATATAGATGGTTCTAATGGATAATGTATGTAATGGATTTTTAAAATAAATTAATTAATATGCATCTAGTGGTGAAGATGTTCTATTTGAAATGCAATGATTTAATGATATATGATATAATGATTTTGATCTAATGAAAATATAATGCTAATGCACTTGATGGATGCAATATGAATGATCTAATGCAATTTAATGATTCTAATATGGATGAATGAATGCAACATAATGCAATTTAATTTACTTAATATGTTGAATGAAACCTAATGCAATTAATGATATGAACACGGATTCAAATGTTACATGCAACCTAATCCAATTAATGATTCTAATGATAAAGATTAGTGCACCTTATGCAATTAATGTAATGATGAATAATGATTTTCAATGTAATGAACTTAATGACTTAAAATGATGCAAATTCTTAAGTGAATGCATCTAATGCAATGATTTTAATGATCTAATGTAATCCAATGCAATTAACCTAACAAATGCGAGTGACCTAATGAATTGCACTTATATTTTTTTATTTTTGGATTTCCAACACAGGTGATCACATATAGTTTTTGATGATCCTTTGATTTTTGATTTGACTACACCCCCCTTCTTTTTGTCAATTTTCCCTCTTGCTGATTTTAAATTTTGAAGCAAAGGAAGGAAACATAGACTAAATGCATATTTTCTAATATGTATGCAGCTAATAGTCATTATTTAAAATTGGAGCTTATAAACATCATTGAGCATGTTTGAAACTCCGCTTTAGTACAACCATCACTAGTTCAACCAAGATGATATGAATACTTTTTGCACCTCTTTTTTTTCTTTCCCATCTCTTATCTGGCATGACTATCACTAATTGAAGTCAATCATGAGAGTGCGAATATTGATTTTGTCAAATTCTATGTTGCAAGTGGACTTTGGTACTATGATATTGAAGATCAAAATAGCCAAGGTATCTATTTGTGTAAACAAACATGAATCTCAGTTTTCTCCTATGTACAAGTCCTCGATGATTCTTTGATGATCACATCCTCAGACAAATAATACACTCTTTAAAACTTTGATTTAAGATAGTCATTTAGAAATCAATAAGATATCATGCTTTCATCATAGCTTGCCTAGTTTAAAAACTTTGATCAATTCACTAGAAAGACATGATTTCATTAATCAAGTCAACTCTTAGAAAAAAAATTGCAATATTTTTCAAATCCATATTTCAAGTGTAGTTGCATCCATTTGATAATTTTAATCTTGATAAGGATCGGTCATGTAAGATCTTAGATCAATTTTTTGTTTTGGCTTAAATTGGATTGGCATTGAAGATTTGATTAAGTGTTTTCACTTGTACTTCTGATGACTTGATTCTTTGACTGATTGATATTCTCTTTGATGAATCTATTGTCCTTTCAAATAGATTGCCCCTAGTTTGATGTGATTTAAATAGTTGGACTTAGGAAAATTTTCATATTAGGTGACCAAAATCTCTAGGTACTTGCAAATGCAACAGTGGGGTTTTATGATGCAATATATACAAATGATGGCGAATGCAATATTTACAAGGTGACCTTCTAGGTATGTGACTAACTTAGACTTTCAATGGTGTCTATTTATTAGGTTTTCACTGATTGAATGGATCTTGCTTTCTTTTTTTTTTTTTAAAGATTTTCTCTCTTTTTTTGCTACCAAGGTGCCTATTTGCTAGGTTTTTACCAAGGCACTTTTTCTCTCTTTCAATTTTTTTGGATTTTTCTTTTTTTCAATTTTCTTTTCATTTCATCAAGGCACCTATTTGCTAGGTCTTCACCAAGAAAACATCTTTTGAGGATCATATATGAATGTTTTTTCTTTCTTCATGCTTAATTTTCTATTTTTTTAATCTTTTCTACTTTTAAAATATTTTGATATTTTCTTCTTTTCAAATGTTTTTGGTATTTTCAAGATCTCTTTTGATTATGTACAATAAATATGATGCTCTACATCTGATTTTATGATACTCTTTATATGCTTTCATCTATCTCATGTGTAGAACCTCTTTAGATGGATTCTATTGTTAGGTTGTTTTGGCTATTGTCCATCACAATCTGCTAGGTTGTAGGTGTCGGTGCCAAAAGATTAAGTAATAACAAAAGGTCCTAACTAGTTTACTTCCCATTTACCTTTCTTTTCTCTTTCTACTTGATATTTGGAATTTTCTTGCAAAACTAAGTCACCTATTTGGAATGTCATTACTTTAATAGGTCTATTATAGCTTCTTGACATTATATTTTGATATACCTTTAAGTGCTCAAATGCTTGTTGTTGTTTCTCATCTAAAAATTCTAGCTCATGCAGCCTAACAATCCAATAGTCTTCTTTGGTTATTAATCCTTGTAGTGATACTCTTAATGATGGAATCTCTACCTCCAAAGGTAAGTAAACTTATGCTCCAAAGACCAATGAAAATGGTGTAGCCCTTGTTGGCATCCTAATGCTAGTTCTATAAGCCCAGAGATTTAGGTTTATTTGGATATACCAATCTCTACCTTAATTATCAACCATTCTCTACAAAATTTTAAGGATATTCTTGTTTGTTTCTTCTACTTTTCCATTAGCTTGAGGGTAATAGATTGAAGAGGAGTGATGGATCATGTGAAATTTTGTGCATAACTCTCTAAGTCCTTTTTTTTGAAGTGCTTTGGATTATGTGTTATGATGGGATGAGGTACACCATATCTACATATTATATGATTTAGGATAAACAAAGATATATGTTTTCTAGTTGCAGTTGATAAGGGTACAATTTCCACCCATTTGGTAAAGTACTTAGTTGTCATGATGATGAATTTATGACCATTTGAGCATGGTAGATAAATCATTCCTATAAAATCTAGACCCCATTGATAAAATGGCCAAGGTGTAGTCATTGGATGAAGCTCTTACGTGGGCACATGTATCAGGTTCCCATGGAATTGAAATTTTCTACAAGTCTTTTCAAATTGACAAGCATCTCTCTCCATCGTAGGCCAAAAATATCCTATCCTAAGAAGTTTCTTAGCTAGGGTTAGTACATTTGAATGTGATCCATAGATTCCCTCGTAGATATCTCAGAAGGCTACATCTGACTCCTCTTTCTCTTAACACCTATGAAGCATTTCATTTATACTTTTTCAATACAATGTTTTAGAGATTAGGGTATATCGGGTGGCTTGCTGAATCAAGCTTTTCTTTTGATTTTTGGTTTGGTACATTTGTAAGATTTGGTCTTTGAGGTAAGTGTAAATGGCTCTATACCAAGGTGATTCATTTCTAGTTAGTAAGAAAATGGTGTGAAGATGGGTAGGATTAAATGTGAGTTGTGTCACTTCTTCTACTAGGAATTCATAGCGAGCACTTTGATCTAGTAGTTGTAAGAGTGATACCAAGGTTGCCATTACATCTACTACTATGTTCTTCTCTCATGGCACTTGCTCAAATGTTATCAGAGTGAAGTATTTTATCAAAATTTCCACCATGATTTTTTAGGGTACCAAATTGTCATCTTTAGTTTGGTATTCATCATTAATTTGATTAATGACTAGTTGGGAGTCTCGATAGACTTTTAGTTCTGTCACCTTCCATTCCAAAGCCAACTTTATGAAGATGACTAGGGCTTCATATTCTGCTATATTATTGGTGCACGAGAATAGAAATTTGTAAAACTTTGGGATTGTAGATCCTTGAGGTGTTATCAATAGTATCCCTACTCCTTAGCCATTTTGGGTGTATGAGCCATCAAAATATAACTACCATGTTTTTTCTTCTATGTTCATAATCTCTGAATTTGGGAATTCTACTTGGATTAGTTAATCATCTTGTAATGGCAATTATGCTAGTTGGTCTACAATGAATTGCCACTTAATTGATTTTGGATCCACATACTCAATATTTAATTCACTCAATATCATAACCCATTTGGCTAGCCTTCCATTTAATGTTGTTTTTCTAAGTTAATATTTTAGAGGGTCTATCTTGGTAATGAGCCTTATCTTGTGAGACAACATATAATGGCATAGTTTTTATGAAGAAAAAACCATGACCAAACATGGCCTTTCTATGAATGTATACTTCATCTCATATTTGACAAGAGTTCTACTTATGTAGTAGATAGCCTTCTCTTTTCCTATTTCTTCCTCTTGTGCCAAACACGCACCCAATGAATGCTCAGTTGTTGAAATGTATAAGATTTAGGGTTTGCCTCTTATTTATGGTGTCAAGATTGGAGGATTCATGAGGTACTTCTTTAGAATGTTGAAAGCTTCCTCATACTTCTCATCCCATTTGAAAATTGTATCTTTGTGGATTAGTTGGGTGAAGTTATGACAATTTTCCACTAGTTGGGATATCAATCTCCTAATAGACTGAATTCTCCCTTGTAATGATCTCATATGGCTTATGTTTTTAGGTGCTTCCATCTCCATGATGTCTTTTAATTTTACAAGATCAACTTCTATGCCTTTTTCTGATACAATTTAGCCTAGTAATTTTCCTGATTAGACTCCAAATGCATATTTTGTTGGATTGAGTCTCACTTGGAATTGTTCTAATCTCACAAAGATCTTTTCTAGAATTGGTAGATATTTCTCTCTAGAATTATATTTGGTTAATATATCATCTACATAATCCTCCATGAACTTATGCATCATGTCATGAAAGATAGTAGTCATTTCTCGTTGATAGGTCGCTCCAACATTTTTCAACCCAAAAGGCATTACATTCCAAAAAAATGTACCCGATGCACATGTAAAGACTATTTTATCTTGGTCTTGTATTTCTATCTTGATTTGGCTATATCCACTAAAACCATCCATGAGTGAGAGCATAGAATTTCATGTTGTTAAGTTCACAATTGCATTTATGCTTGGAAGAGGGAAGTCATCTTTAGGTCATGCCAAGTTTAAATCTCTAAAATCCCTACAAATCTTGATGGATTTATCAGCTTTTGAAACTATTACTATGTTGGAAATCCATTTTTCATAATCATTGGCTCTAATAAATCCCACCTTGAGCAATTTCTCCAATTGAACTTTGAATAACAAGGCTATATGTGGGTGCATTTTTCTTAACTTTTTCTTGATAGGTTTGGCTCCTTCAATATTCAAATGGTGCATGATTAAGTTTGGATCTAGGCCCGGCATATCATCATAAGACCATGTGAAGTTTACTTTATTTTCTTTGAAAATTTTTATGAATTCCTTTCTCTCTTCACTTGATAATCATGTGGCTAGATGTATGATCTTTGGCTCAAAATTTGTCCCAATATTTATTTTTTATGTTGGCTTGATCAGAATTGGTGATCTTTCTTCATAATGTTCTAGTAGAGTATCCAAAATTTCTTCTTTAGGTGCCTCAGTTGGTTTTTCATCATTGGAAATATCCTTTATATCTTTTTCTTTTTCTTTTCTATCTAATGCTACCACATTGTGGTTTTCAACACTAGATTCTTTTCCTTTTTTACCTTTTTTGTTTTTTTCATTTTTTGATGGATTGAAAGTTTGAATACTCCCCTTTATCATCTCCTTATGATATTTCCTATTAGAAGAAGGTTCAACAACATTGAGGTATTGAGACACCACGTTGTCATTCAAAAAGGTTGGGAGGATGGTTGTTTTGATAGAATCCCACTTGATTAGGTCTAGGTATATGAGGGTTAAGGGATCAATGCTCTGGCTAGGTTCAATGGAATTTAAGGAAATGAAATCATCTAATGGTTTATACATTGTATTGTTCAAGTCTATGACATGTTCTTCTTCTAAGTTTTCTAGAGAAGTAGGGTCAAATTCATCCTAACTAGAGTCCTTGATGGGTTTCCACTAGATAAAAGTCATGTGGATTAACCCTAACATTTATTTCTTCCATAGAAAGTCTCCATGAAGGTACGTAGGGTTCACCTACCCATTGATTTATCACAACTTCTTGAATTCTTATGTTCTCAAAGATCACTTGATTTGAGCTAGAGGCTTGATCTTGATTAGGTTCTGCTATTTGTCCTTATCCTTGCTAGAAGTATAAATATAAATGACATTTATCTCCTTATCATGGCATGACTCACTATAAAATGAGTCCCATTCCCATTTATTATAATCCTCATCACTATAGGATTCTAATTAAAATATTTGATAATAGATTTTGTGATAGTGGTTTTGAGTGTACCCTTATTCGAGGTACCCTAAATCTATCTTTTTCTTACTATCTTTCCATGTCATTTATATGGGTTCAATTAGCCCTTCATTCTTTGTGCCCAAAGGCCCTTGACCTTTTTATCCCATTTTTTGCATGATTTGGAAGCCTTTCCCATATTGATGTGTGAAAATGCTTATGTTTTGGATACATTTTTCTTGAGCACTTGATTCTTCATCTTTGTACAACTAGTTTGGGATCTTGTTGTCTTCTTCATCCATGGAAGATGGTGTACTTTCCCTTAAAAAGTTCTCATTTTATTTGTGTGGTAGATTAAGTGTTCTTCCATGGGAATAAGCTGATAAAGGTAAATCCATCACGGATAAGGAGTATTCACCTACTCCTTAGAAAGTAAAGTCCACCAAGATAACTAAGAGGGGGGGTGAATCAGTTATTAGATAATTATAACCTTTATCAACTTCAACATCATTAAACTATGTAAGAAACATAATTACCAACCATAGAAAGATATTTATCCACAATAACACAATAACACAAGATATGTTGACTAGGGAACCTCTTGATCAAAGAGTAAACCCCAGTGGGAATGATGCCCAAAAAAGATGCACTAATATGAATATTCCTTGTGAAAGGATGGAATTTGTTAGGATTCTTATGAAATACATTCAGTACATATGAATCCCTATTAGGAAATTTTGAATTCTTGTTAAAAGATTCTAACCCTGTTAAGAGTTATGGAAGATAGAAGGACCCACTGCCCAAATAGCTCCAGGGTAAGATCACTGAACACACTGTCCAAATGACCTTAAGATTATTCATTAGAATAATATAAAATATGTTACCTCCTCACTATGCCAAACTACACTCACTGCTACACCAGATCTCAATTCCATATCTTTTTACTTCGCATGTCTTCCTTCAAAATTTCACTTTCACAACTTCATTAGCTCTTTTCTTCACCTCATGCTTACATTCACATGCTCACACACTTCTTTCACTTTCCTTACACACTTCAATAAGGAAAAAAATTCCTTCCTTTATAAGACACTCAAATAATTACAAATGAGTCAGCACACAAATACAAAATAAAAGTTTCCACACGCTACAACAAAATTACACAAAATTGTCAACTTCAAAATGCAATAACTCTTCACTCATGTGACCTCAAATTTTGTGCTATTAACCACATCACTATCATTGTGTCTCTAACTTCCCTTTGACTACACAGAACTAGATTCCATCCTTATTAGGAGATATCATCTGATTTCCACAAACCACTACTCAAGAACACTGCCTGAATACTGCTTCCACCAAAATGCTCATAACTTTCATGAATAAATGAATTATTGTTTGCACTCTTAACCATAGAAATATAAAATATCAAATATTATAACCTCAATGTCACATATCACCAACTGTAATATCCCATGTGCGCTAATCAAAACACTATCTGCTTCTCTGCTAGTCTCCAGAAGATCACTATGTTGACATCAATGACAATCATAGTCATGAATGCAACAAAAAATGCTATAGAATGACTACCAAACATTTAGAATTCATTCCTAAAAATCTCTCCCATTGGCATTGATGGAAACATAGATGAAAAACAACCAATGTTCCAAAAATCTAATACTGCAACACTACTGCACTGAAAAGGCTTCAAGTCTTCTTCATCAATCAAATCTTGCTTCATTTTCCTATTCAGTTCTCTCCAATAGATGGTACAATTGGTAAAAATGGTTTTTCATGTACACTCCTCCCCCATTGACATCAATGATAGAAATTTCTTCACTATGTCAACAACAACTCAATGTCAAAAGACACTATTCAAAAAATACAATCACAAGAGTCCTCATGACTCAGCTCAGATACACATACTCCCCCATAGAGGAAGTACCAACATCTAGTCTAAAAGAAGAATAAGGCTCATGTACCACTAGAAGGAGGTGACCAACTGCATCATTACTCAAGAGTAGGCTGGGGCATAACCCCAAGCATACCTCTCAGATACTCAAATGTATCTTAGGCAAAGGCTTAGTAAACATGTTTTCTATCTACTCCATTGTGCTTATGTACTCCAATCTTACTTCTTTCTTAGCAACTTTCTCTCTTACAACATGATACTTGATCTCTATATGCTTTGTCTTAGAATGTAATACAGGGTTTTTAGACATACTAACTATGCTGGTGTTGTCACAATGTATGACAACAGGCTCAATAAAATTAATTCCAATATCCTTTAGCATCTACTTCATCCAAATTATATGGTTACAATTGTTTTCTGCTACTACATACTCTACTTTTGATGTGCTCTATGAAATATAATTGTGTTTCTTGCTTAGCCAAGAAACTAATCTTCCTCCAAGAAAAAATGCTCCACCACTGGTGCTTTTCTTGTCATCAACACTACCTCCCCAATCAGTCTCTATATATGCACATAGGGTAAAATCATTAGATTTTTCATACCACAATCCATAATCCATTGTGCCTCTTAAAAATCTCAGTATCCTTTTTACTGCTACATAATGTGACTCTCTAGGTTCAGCTTGAAATCTTGCTACCATTCCAACTGAATGTGCTATATTAGGTCTTGTATGTGTTAAATATTGAAATCCTCCAATCATGGATCTGTATTTCTTCTGCTCAATTGCTGGTGTTTCATCTTTGCTAGATAGTTTATGTCCTGTAACCATAGGTGTTCCAACTAGTTTATAGTTCTCCATTCCAAATCTTTTCAGAAAATCATTCAAGTACTTTGTTTGACTTACAAAGATACCATCATTGTTCTATGTTATCTATAATCCCAAAAAGTATTTCATCTCACCAATCATACTCATTTCAAATTCAGTCTTTGTTTCATCAGCAAATTTGTCACTAGCTTCATCTTCTCCTCCAAAGATAATGTCATAAAAAAAAATAACTATAATTAACAAACCATTTTCAATTTCTTTTGTGTATAGGTTTCTATTAGTTGTTCCTTTTGTAAATCCCAATTTTAAAAAATACTTATCTAGTCTAGCATACCAAGTTCTAGGTGCTTGCTTTAGTCCATATACTACTTTCTTTAGTTTACATACCATGTTTCCTTCTTGAGTCAAAGGAAAACCTTTAGGCTGCTCAATGTAGACTTCTTCTTCCAATTCACCATTCAAAAATGCTGACTTCACATCCATCTAATACACTTTGAATTTCTTAAAAGCTGCTTAAGCCAAAAACATTCTTACTACTTCAATTCTTGCCACAGGTGCAAAAATTTCTTCATAGTCAATTCCTTCTTGTTATGTGTATCCCTTACATACTAATCTTTCTTTGTTTCTTACTACTTCTCCTTGTTCATTCATCTTGTTTTTGAATACCCATTTAGTTCCAATCACATTTTTTTCTTTAGGTCTAGGGACCAATTCCAATGTTTTGTTCTTTTCAATCTGATCTAGTTCTTCTTTAATAGCATTAATCCAATGTTCATCTTCACAAGCTTCACTAGTAGATTTAGGCTCAATTTCAGAAATCAAACATAAATGTACCTTATTTGTAGTCATAAATCTTTTGTCCAAACTTCCAATAACTTTTTCAATAGGATGATGTCTTGATATATACCTACTCGGTGTCATGGTCACAAATCTTGTTTTAACTGTAGATTCTTCTCTAGATTCTTCTCTGGTTTCTTCTCCAAGACTCTCATTCAGTAATTTACTGTTAGTCTCATAGAATAATTCAATAGCTTCACTATTAGGTTGAGGATGAGCTTCTTCATTAGATTCATAATCAAGCATTCTTTCCTAAATTTTGAACTTTTCATCAACTTTAACATTTGCGCTCTCAATAATAGTCTTAGTTCTCTTATTGTAACATCTATATTCTTTTCTCTTCAAAGAATATCCAAGAAAAATTCCTTCATCACTTCTAGGATCAAATTTTCCAATATCATCATCTCTCTTTATATAACATTTGCTTCCAAAAATTCTAAAATACTTAACTAAGGGTGCATGTCCAAACCATAATTCATAAGGTGTCTTATTTGTGTCTACTTTGATTTGTACTATGTTCATTGTATATACTATTGTATTCACTGCTTCTCTCCAAAATGTCTTTTCCAAATCATTCTCAAATAACATAGCTCTTGTTGCTTCAATCACTAATCTATTTCTTCTTTCTGCAATACCATTTTGTTCAGGTGTTCTAGGGGCTGAAAACTATCTCTTAATACCATTCACTTCACAAAAAGTGTTAAACTCTCTATAAGTAAATTCTCCACCTCTATCAGATCTCAAACATTTAATCTTCATTCCAGATTCATTCTCAACTTTATTCTTAATGATCTTAAATTTATCAAATGCTTCAGATTTTTCTTTCAGAAATGCAATCCACATCATTTTTGTAAAATCATCAACAAGAATCATAAAATACCTTTCTCCATAGAATCCTCTAGTCTTGGTAGGACCGCTCAAGTCATTATGAACAATCTCGAACTTCTCTACCGATGTGAAATTCTTACTAAGAAATGAGCTTCTCTTCTATTTAGCCATCACACATTATTTGCAAATCATGTTAGTAGGCTTCATAATTTTAGGTAAATCCCTTACTGAAAGTGTAGTACTTACTTTCACAATGTTATCAAAGTTTATATGATAGAACCTTCTATGCCATAACCAACTATCATCAATTTTAGTAATCAAACATGTCATCTCAGTAGGATTCAACTAAAATACATTACCTCTAGTTCTAGATCCAGTTCCAATCATATTTCCATCTTTATCCTTTGTCACACAAGTTTTCTCAGTAAACCAAACTTGATATTGCTTATCCACTAACTGTCCAACACTCAAAATATTATGTTTCAATCCATCAACAAAGTAAACATCATCAGTATTAGTCTTTCCATCAAGAGTAATAGATCCTATACCTTCAATCAAACAAGGTGCATTGTTACCAACTCTAACAACTCCTCCATCATAATTGTTAAACTTTATGAACTTCTTCATGTCACCAGTCATATGATGTGAACAACCACTATCTATAATCCAATCAACTTTTTTTTCAACTTGGGAAACTAAGGCTTTTTCTTCCTTAACTTCAGATTCAGGATTCTCTTCTTTAATTGCTACAAATCCTATTTCATCATTATTGTCAGTATCACTTTCACTCAAAGTTATTTCTATACTAGCTTCAAGATCTTCATCATTAGCATAATAACATTCCTCAGATCTTCTAGGCTTGAAATTGTTTCGATACTTCTTAACTTTCTTAGGACATTTAGATGCAAAATGACCATATTCTTGAAAAGTCCAACATTTAAAAATTTTCTTACCATCTGGTTCTCTTTTCACAAGTGAGGCAGTACCTTCTTCAATCTTCTTGTCTTCTTCATTTCTAGATGTGTTGTTGCTAGCATAAGCTCCACTCACACTAGTACTTCTTGACAAAGTAGGATGATTACTAAGAGCACTGAATGTTGTCTCCATTCTAGGTAAGTCTCTTGATAATCTCAGGTTCATCTCTACTCCTTCCAATCTTCCAAGAAGATTTTCTCTTGTAAATTTTGTTGTACAAGGTATAACTTGTTCAATAATATGTTTTGTCTACTTAAATACATGAGTCAATGTCCTCATAATTTTCCATATCACTTCATTCTCTATCTTTTCTCCTACACAATATTTTATCCCTACAACAATTTCTGACATTCTACCAATATAGCTTCTAATAGATTCATCTTCCATAATTCTTACATCTTCAAATGCACATAGCCAATTATGTAACCTAGCTTTCTTTGCATGTTCATCACCTTCAAAAGTAGAATGTAAAGCTTTCCAAATTTCATGAGATTTTTTCAAACATTTTACCTGACTGTACTCATTCTTTAGAAGTGCTATCAAAAGTGCTTCTCATGCAAGTATGTTACACATGAATAGATTTACCTCATCTTTAGAATTTTTTTTGAGATTATCTTCTTCAAGGATAGTCTTATTATTCTTTGTAATCAACCAATAACCTGGTCCTAAACATAGTAGATGTGTCTTCATCTTTTCTTTCCAGTTGTCAAAATTTACTCCATCAAACTTAGGGCTTTCTTTCCTAAAATTCACCATGGATCTCCTTAAGTTGTTAAACTTTCCTTTCAAGGACTTGCTACTCTAATACCAATTGTTAGAAAGTAAAGTCCACCAAGATAACTGAGAGTGGGGGGGTGAATTAGTTATCAGATAATTATAACCTTTATCAACTTCAACATCATTTAACCATGTTAGCAATATAATTACCAACCATAGAAAGAAATTCATCCACAATGAAATAATAACACAAGATATGTTGACTAGGGAACCTCTTGATCAAAGAGAAAACCCCGGTGGGAATGATTCCCACAAATGATGCACTAATATGAATATTTCTTGTGAAAGGATGGACTTTGTTAGGAGTCTTATGAAATACATTCAGTACATATGAATCCCTATTAGGAGATTTTGAATCCCTGCTAAAAGATTCTAACCTTGTTAAGAGTTATGGAAGACAGAAGGACCCACTACCCAAATAGCTTCAGGGTAAGATCATTGAACACACTATCAAAATGACCTTAAAATTATTCATTATAAAAATATGAAATATGTTACCTCCTCACTGTGCCAAACTACACTCACTGCTACACCAGATCTCAATTCCAGATCTTTGTACTTTGCATGTCTTCCTTCATAATTTTGCTTTCACAACTTCATTAGCTCTTTTATTCACCTCATGCTTACATTCACATGCTCACACACTTCTTTCACTTTCCTAACACACTTCAACAAGGAAAAAAATTCCTTCCTTTATACCATACTCAAATAATTACAAATGAGTCAGCACACAAATACAAAATAAAAGTTTCCACACACTACATAAAAATTACACAAAACTATTAGCTTCCAAATGCATTAACTCTTCACTCATTTGACCTAGAAGTTTTCACTATGAACCACATCACTATCAATGTGTCTCTAACTTACCTTTAACTATGCAAAACTAGATTCCATCCTGATTAGGAGATATCATTCGATTTCCACAAACCGCTACTCAAGAACACTGCCTGAATACTACTTCCACCAAAATGATCATAACTTTCATGAATAAATGAATTACTGTCTACACTCTTAACCATAGACATATAAAATATCAAAGAGTATAACCTCAATGTCACATATCACCAACTACAATATCCCATGTGTGCTAATCAAAAGACTATCTACTTCTCTGCTAGTCTCTAGAAGATCACTGTGTTGACATCAATGACAATCATAGTCATGAATGCAACAGCAACTACTATAGAATGACTACCAAACATTTAACATTCATTCCTAACACTCCTTTCTACATTATCTTACTTTTTTTGTCAAAAATTTTCATCATTTGGTCCATCTTTTGATAGTGGGCATCTTTAGTATACACTTGGATAGATGTAGTTTTGTCTTCTTTTAATTTCCCAATAACATTATCCTCACTAACCTTCTCTTTTCCTTTAGTTGATGTCACTAGGTTAGTGGGTCTTGAGGTGTCTTCAACAATAGTTTCTTTTTCTATCTTTTCCTTTTCCTTCAATAGTGGAATGTCCTTAGAACTTTTTCCTTGCTCCATTTAATGTCGTATAGACCCTTTTGCATTGTGTGGGACTACAGAGTCATTTATAGGATTTATATTGTTACAATATTGGAAGGGATTAAAGTCTCCACTTACCATTATTTCATCCCCTAGGTAAGGAAATATTAAGCATTGGTGATAAGTGAAGGATACGGCCTACATTTCATGGATCCATGGCCTCCCTAACAAGATATTGTAGGTCAATTTGAGATCTAGCACTTGACAAGTAGTGTCCTTTTGCATAGGACCAACTCTAATTGGAAGGATGATGACCCCTTTGGATGCTCTTTCTTCATCATCATATGCTTTCATTGTTATATTTTTCTTTGAATCAATATCCTCTTCAGAAAATCCTAAGGCTCTCACCAAATTTAAGGTACAAATTTTCAATCTAGCTCCTCCATCAATAAGTACTCTTTTCTCCCTATGCTTGTGAATAAGGACTTCTATATGAAAAGGAAAATTTTTAGAATAGTTTAGTGACATATCATCTTTCTCATAAAATGAGAGGCAATGGGGAGCAATGAGGTGTCCAATCATATTTTGAAATTTATCCACATCTAGGTTTAGTGGCACATTGGTTTCCACTAAAGCCTTTTCTAGGATCTCCTTATGTGTAGGTGATAACTTGAGTAATTCCAAGATTGAGATTTGTGCGGGAGTTCTTTGTAATTGGTCCACCAAGTTATATTTCTTTGATGATGTGGATACTTTTTGATTAGGTAGAATAATCCTTTGAGCACCTCGTAGAGTGATTTTAGTAGATTGCCCCATAGTGAAAACATTAGATGATGCTTCATTTAGATTCACCTTTACCACTATGACATTTGCATTTTTATCCTCTTCACTCAAATTATTGATTATGGTATCATAGGTGTGATCAAAGTTCACTTTCTCATTACCCTTTTTCTAATTTTGATTAGCATTAGATGATTCACCTTTCTCATGATTTTGGAATGGGTTTTGAAGGCCATATGATCCTCATTGTTTTGAGGGCCCTCAACTTGAATTGTTCCATTATCTATTAAATCTTGCACCTATTGGATATTGCTAATGCATGGGTGGTGATTGAGACATTTAATATGTTTAATCACTATGTTACTGAATGGGCACTCATATTTTGTCATTTTTTTTTTGTCACTGATGTCAACATATACTTCTATGCAGGAACCAAACTAGTAATCACAGTGTATGATTAGTGTACGAATGTTTCAGGTGTTGCAAAGTTAGATGAGATTTCAAGAGGATGTTGTCATCTTATATCTGAGATAGAATCATTAGATGTTTCATATTAAGAAAGTTACAACTATTTTTGTAAAGACGGGTCACTAGACTGACAATGAGAATTCATAGAGTTAGCCTCTAGGTTTTTGGTATATCTTTCAAAGGATTCAAATTCAAGGTATGTGAGCTTGAAGGATGATAAAAAGGACACTAAAGAATTATCATTGGTTAGTGCAAGGTATGAAATGATTAGTGGTGTCATCTATGGCATGTGTTCTGGTGATGGTTTATTTTGAAGCTGACTCAGCGAATGAAGTGTGTGTTTTGTTTGGAAAGCATAAATTAAGGATGTCAATCCTTAATTATTGTAATTAAATCATTTTATACTTGTTCTAGATATCATGTGTATCCTAGCAAGGGTTTATGTAATTATTTATAATTATAAAAGCCTCATGGGCTGACCTATCATTGGTAAATTGTAATAAGGTATAAATGAAAGGTCTTTTCTTTGGAAAAGATATGGATGGAATATATGTGATATAAGGAGGTTGTGAAAGATGGGAGCTTGTGTCTACTATATGTAGAGTAGAGGATTACTAGTGGAATTCATTGGAATTGATCAAGCAAAGATAGTTGTTGGCAAATAGTTCAAAAGATTGTGTATTTCTTTATATACACATATTGTGAAATAGTGAGTTCTGAAGGTGGATTTAACCTTCTTTGGGAAGTGAGCCTTGGGAAGTGAGCCCTCTTTTTTTCCTTGACCCCTAACAAGGTTTTTCCTCTTACAAGGACTATGTACTATAACGTTTCAATAAGCTCCTAACAGGGCTATATCTTCTAACAAGGATTACTATACTCCCAGTACATCATTTGTGGGTGCTAATTCCTACCTGGGTTTTTACCTTTAAGAGGGTTTCCCCAAAACCAAAATATTGTGTTATTATGTTGGTATTCATTGTTTCTAATATTGATGAGCTTAAAGGTTAAAGTTTAATATTTTTTTTTACAACTAATTCACCCCTCTCTCAGTTGTATTGTGGACTATTATTCCTAACAATTGGTATCAGAGCTTGTGGTCCTTAGAGAGAAAGCTTAATAGTTTATGGTGATCTTGGATATGGAATTCTATAGGAATGATAGTCCTTAGTTTGATCTTGAAAACTTCAATAGTTGGAAAAACAAGATGCGAACACATTTTCTATGTTTGGGCATAGACTACTAGATGATTGTAAAGAAGAAGGAATCTCTAAAGGTTGAGAATGACTTGGAGTTAGATACTAATGATGAAAAGAATTTAATTTTATGCAACATGGTTGCAAGAGAAGCATTGATCAGTGCACTATCTAAGGGTGAGTTTACTAAAATTAAAGATCTAGATTCGACACATGAAATTTGGAATAGACTAGAGGCACTTTATGAAGGAGACAAGTATACCAAATAAGAAAAGTTGCAAAACTAGAAGAAAAAGATGGAGAAGTTGCAAATGAGTGAAGATGAAATCATTAGGGGCTTTGTTCAAAGGGTTACATAAGGTGTAGTTGGAATTAGAAATTGTGGAGGAACTTATGATGAAGATGAAGTTATTGCAAAGATTCTCAGATTCTAACCCCTAATTACAAGTTCAAGGCTATGTCTATTAAAAAAACTATAGCTTTGACACCAAAACTTAGTAGAGAGATGTTGATTGCAAAGCTAACTACTTTTGAAGTTGTAGAACTATGAGAAGCTATGCCCAAAGTTGAATATGCATTTAAGGCATCCGCCCATAAGAAGTTTGTTGCACTTTTGAGAACAAGAAAAGAAGATCTAAAAGAAGAGCTTGGTGAATATGCTGAGGAATGGGAAAAGATAATGGAAAAATAAAAAAAGATGGAAGAACTTGTTGTACTAATTTCTAGAAGAGAAAAAAGAGGTAAGGGAAAATTTGAAGGCAAGTTACCTTTGAAATGTTTTTCATGCAATAAGATATGTCATTTTTCATCTAGATGTCCTACAAGAGTTCCTAATATAAACCTAATTATGCAAAGATTAGAAGAGACAAAGAATTTTATTACACTAGTGAAGGAATCTCTAATGATGATGATGATTTAGATTATGAAGAGATTGGATTTTTTGTTATTAAAGATCAAACAATACATGAAGAAAAATCCTTAGTATCTCATGTTGACAAGAAAATTGAATGGATAATTGATAGTGGATGTTCTCATCACATGACTGGTGATAAGAAATTTTTTGTTAATTTAGTGAATTATGATGGAGGTGTTGTAAGGTTTGGGGACAATCTCCCTAAATCCATCATAGGAGTAGGATCCATCACTCTAGATGGAAAGACTAATACAAACAATGTTCTACTTGTTGAAGGACTGAAACATAATTTGTTAAGTGTTGGACACTTGTTGGATAAAAACTTTTAGTTAAGTTTTGTTAATGCAAAATGTTTTATCAGAAGCAATGAAGGAAAACTGATTACTATCGGTTCAAACTCTAAAGGTAATGTATTTGAACTAAACACATCTAGAGCCTCTTGTTTTGTTACAAAGGTAGATGACAATTGGTTATGGCATATAATATTTTGTCATGTTAATTTTGATAACATTGTGAAGGCAAGTATGGCTAATGTAGTAAAATATCTACCAAAGATTATGAAACCCTCTAACACTGTATGCAAAGAATGTGTTATGGGAAAGCAAACTAGATGCAATCCTAAAAGAAAATCATTTACATCAAAAAGGAAGTTGGATCTCGTACATATAGATCTGTGCGTGCCTACAAGAACAAAGTCATACTATGGTGAAAGGTATTTTATACCCTTTGTTGATGTCTTTTCTAGAATGATGTGGGTTTCTTATTTCAGATAAAAATCAGAACCATTTGATGAATTCAAGTTGTTTAAAGAAAAAGTAGAGAATGAATCAGGATTGAAAATAAAGTTTTTTAGATCAGATAGAGGTAGAGATTTTATATCAAATTTATTCAGTTTATATTGTGAAGAGCATGGGATAAAAAGAAAAACATCTGCTCCTAGGAATCCACAACAAAATGGGATAGTAGAGCAAAGAAATGAGACTATACTTGATGCTACTAGGAAAATTTTGATTGAAGGAAATGTATCTCATGTACATTGGAGAGAGGTTATTGGTGTTTGGAATGGGAACACTTAGAGGGGGGGGGTGAATCAATATTCACTGTATTTTATATTTTCACTTTAATCTTTATACTGAGCTGAATTAAACATTCACATAAACATGAAACATGAAATCAACACATAACACCAATATGGTTACGGGGAAATGCAAATATGTTAAAACCCCGATGGTAATTGACACCCACTAATATTCTACACTAGTGATTTGTGATCCTTATTAGAAGATCCTTAACGCTATTAGGAGTTTCTTTACAATGCTTTAAGTAAAGTAGACCTTTTTAAGGGTCAGACCATGTTAGGAGTCTTTTACAATATTTCCTATTAGGGGAGTGGACATACTATCCTAGAGCTCACTACTCAAGTGATGAAGGATACAACCTTCGGATATTAGATACACACTATATCTGCTGGATGAACTGTCACTGTGACACTACTTGTCAGATCAGTTCCTTTGATGCTTTGACCTCTTGAAAATCTCTAATACATCTTCTTAACTCTTTTCAATCTTCTTCTCATCTTATTGACTTACATACCAAATACAATGGGTGGATCTTATATTTATACGTGCATTCAAAATAAACAACTAGGTCAGGCCTATAACCTATTACAAATAATGCTTCCAAATGAATTAGCTTAAGAATGCTTACAATTAAACATATAAACATGTAGGGAACCTAAATAAAATTGACTTATATCCTTTAAAAAATTACATTATTACCGCAAACAAAAATACTAACTATCAGCTTCATGCTTTGTTCTTCTCTAGCACTCACTAGTTGTGTGTCTTCAATTGTCTATATCTTTTTCATCCTTGCATAACTGATTATGTGCTCATAGACTAAGCATGAGTATAGTCTAACCAACTTAAATTCTAGGGTACATACCATAATTTTTCTATATGCATGTGCGTTGATGCTCTGAGCTGGAGGAACTCTGTAGACTATCCAATCTTCAATACTTAACTGATTTTTGATCTTCTCATCGGGTGCGCTGACTCCAAACTGCTATATGACCTTTTTTCCATAATGAAAATACTATATCAAGTCATAAACATCAGTATAGCCAACTTTCCAACAATCTCCCCCCTTTTCATTGATGGAAACAAAGGAATATGGCCAAGTTGCTAACTGTCCCTTAACACATAAAACTTTTGTCTTCTGTACATTTCTTATATATAATCTTATATCTTCCTATACATATTATAATCCATATTCTATACACAACTCCCCCTTTGAAATTAATGGAAAAGGTGTTCCAAAAAACTTTATCTACACATAATCACTAAGGGAAAACATCTGGATATGCTATCTTTAGAGTCCGGATCTCCTTCTTTCAAAAAGTGATAAAAGAATTTACAATTTGGAGATGGGTGCATAAAGCATACTGTACCTTTTCCATCTTCTCCAAGTCACTATTGGGACCATGATCATAAGTTACCATTGTGGAATCTATTTTTTTGATGTTCTTTTCAAGTATGTCTAATGAGGGCGCAAGAGAATTCCTTAGCTGAGTCTACCTTGCCCTGATCTTTGACATTTCTTTTTTCACCTTCTCAATCTTATCAATATGACCCTAGTAAACATTATTGCACATATTTATATCAACTGATGGATCTTCTAGTGAACTCTTAACCTGCTCAATCATATCATCTTCCTCTTTTATTTTCTTAAGATGGTCATCAGTAAGCTTATCCTGATCCATGCAGACTGCAATGATTTTCCTTCCTTGATCATAAAATTATTTTGAAGATGCTTGCCCTATCCTGAGTGAATTCAAATCTAGTGCAAAGTTTCTCATCAGTTCAATCAGCCTCTTCTTTAGGTACTTCTCTTCTGCAACTAGGGATGCACATTCTTCTAAGCTTGAGAAACTATTCTTAAAATGTGAAATGACTTTGCTCACATCATCCACTAAGTGTATCTTAGACACTTTCATGTCCACTGATAGCAAGTTGTTCATAATGTTTACTAATTCTACCAGGAGGGGATTCCTCATCACTTGTTTTTCTTTGGCTTATTCCATGGCTAGGATGTTGAATTTAATGAAATCCTCTTCTCCCCATGAGTCCAAAATGGTTGTGTCAGGTGTTAAAATTTACAACAATGCAGAAGGTGATGGATTTTTAGGAGTGTTGATTATCACTTCTTGTTTTACCTTTCCTAGTTCAACTGATGGTTCATTACTCTCTTCTTCTTTTTATTTTTCTTGTTCTTTCTTTTCTTCCATATTTTCTTCTTCTTTTTCTTTTGCTTTCTTTTCTTCTTCTTTTTCTATTTTTTTCTTTTTCTTGTTCTTTATTTTCTTCCATCTTTTCTTCTTCTTTTTCTATAATGTCCTCAATCAAAATTTCTTCTTGTTGATTGGGAGGAGTGGAACTACATAAGATTTCATCTTCTTGTGTGCTCATAAAAGTTTCCTCAAGCTTGTCCAAATCATTATCTATGGTCACCATGGCTATCTCCACATTATCAATGATAATGGTGCTATCCTTTAGTGACTCTTTCATGAGCACAGACTTATCTGCCTTTGTTTGTGTTTATACTACACGTGCTGAAACTTGAGGACCTGTCACTGATGCATTAGTGGGCTCGGCCACCTTGACTTAATTTAATGGTAATTTTTTTTTGGGCATCATAGATGGATACATATGCATGTTCATAAAGACTTTCTCAAATGCCTTCTTTTTTTCTTTTGCAACAAGATCATAGTTCTTGTCCATTATGTTCAAAGTTCTTGTTTTAGTCTTGAGGCAAGGTTGCACCAGATCTAATAACATTGATTTGTCCTCTAAGGAGCATATTGGAAGGACTTCATCCAAGGTCTTTTCTCTTATCCGAAGATATTCTTCAATGGTCTGTCTCTTTAGGAATTATAAGATGTTCCATATTTTATCAGGGATCATGGTCTTAAGTTCCAAGACTATCATCTTGAAATTCAACATGTGTTTGATTATCATGCCATGGATCTTAGATTTATCTATTTCATTATATTTTTCATAGAATTTTCCTACTTGATCAATTCTTCCCTCATCAATTATTCTTACACTTAGCACACTAAGACTAGGTTTGAAGCTTACATCAGGATGTGCTTGAGAGTTTCTTCTATTTCTTATGACTCTTGATGATGGATGACTATTATTGATCTCTTTCTTACTTTTAGGTATTTCCTTATACTCAGGAGGAGCAGTAAGGTCAATGGTTTCCTTGGATACAGAAGGAGGAGTATCAGTTTTATCCTTCTATTCATTAGACTTTTCAATCTTTACTTTCTTCAGTTTAGGATCATTTGTCTCTTCCTTAGCTATATCTACCCTTTCTAATTCCAAACCAATCTTTTGTTCTCTTGCTTTGTCTAGATCTTCTTGAGACACTCCATTTATCCTCAAGATTTTTTATGTGACTTTAAAAACCTTTCTTTTTGTTGTAGCATTGTTGAGTTTGGCATCTATCTCTTTTTCTTTTCCTCATAGGTTCCCCATCAAGGTTCATTAGGATCTTTGGGAGATGATAGTAGTACTTGCACATATGCTTCAAGGACCTATTCCTCTACCTCATAACCAAGTGGATGAATCCACCTAGTTATTGGTTCAACAGCTTCCATACAATTTGTGTCTATCTCTACCATAAAACAAATTGTATCCTTGTACTTTTCAATAATGTTTTTTGGAATCTTGTACCTCATTTTCATCTTAGCCCTGAAGGTCTTCAATTCCAATGTTATATAATCTCTCAATGTACTCTCGGTGGATGCCTTGTTAGATATCTATTGTATGGTCAAAATGGACTTGTCCAACTAAAAATCTAATACTCTCCCAACTATATGAAGGTACATGTAAATGATCAATGACCCAAACTGGAATATCTTGGTTTTGTCATGCTTGATTACCTTGATGTTATCAATTAACTTTTCATACAACATCTCACACAAGTTGGACTCAATATCTTCCTTCACAAGTCTAATGGCTGCAAGGATTATGTTTGCATACACACTATTCACCCTGCTAGTGTGATGAAACTTGTATCCAAGTATCATGGAGATCAGTTTGATGTATGCTTGCTCAATAGGCTCAATTGTCATCTTGCACCTATCACTCCTTGACTTACATGTTTTCTCAACAATATTTTTGGCATCCTTTCCCATAGGAAGGATGGTGCCTATCCTAGAAAGGTCTGTCATATCATAAATTAGGTCAGTGTTGATTCTTACTAGCACATCACCTATCCAGAATAAATCATGATGAATTATGCTCAATAATATCTTAATCCATTTAGTCTCATAAAATTCATATGTCATAGCATACTCAACTATAGGGTGATCATTCCATTTAACATATTCATCCATGAATGTTTTATCTGGTTTCAACATGGTATCCATGTGGGCCCTTAGCCTATCTAACCCTACTGGTTCTTTCTTACAGTAGATGTATGCCCCAATGCCCTTGACATGCATGACACCCATAGGTTTGTAGGAGAATGCTCCCTCTAAATCATCTAGGTTTGAATTAAATGGATGCTTCTTAAATACATATCTCTTCTTCTCTACAAAAACAAAAACTATGGGAGTGACCATGACTTAATTGATTAATCATTTTCAATAGATCTTTGAGATAATCTAAAGACTTTTGAATCGATGCGATGAACTAGGGTTTCTGCAACTGACCAAATACACTGCTAATCACTGATAGATCAATCTCCAAGTCTTCAAAATTACTTCCAAGGCTCTTTCTTCTCTTCAATCACTCTGAATTTGAATGCAATGAGTAATTAAACAACTTTTTGTGTACTTAAAGTGAAAATTCTACCTTTAATGCTTACCACGTTAACCAAGCTGTCACTTCAAAATTTTCAACTTGAGTTCTATTAACAATCAATATGTGTGCTATTGCATGAAGGTTCCTTTATACTTCAAAAGCTTAAGTCCAAAGGCACATACTCTGAGAATGAGTATACCAGCCATGTAGGGGTCTAGAGCTAAATTAGCTCCCCCTATGACCCTAAGGGCCATTCATTAAGATGTAAAGGGTGCATCCATTGTGGATTCATCCAATACATTCTCATCAACTTTGTCCTTCTTTTCATCTGACCAAATCAAGATCACATCCTCTGAGGCTTTCATAAACTTGACCTCTCCTTCGGGATCCAATACTAGTTCTTTGGCCTTTTTAGGGCTTTCCTGACCTTGTGTCCTTGATATATAGAACTTTGAGATATGTCTAGCCTTGTTACAAGATTGACAAATGACTGGAGGTCTTATATTCCTCAGCACATTGACATGAGTCACCATTTACATTACCTCACTGAGTGACCATTATAATTATATATCTAACATGTAACATTATGATTTTGATTTCTCTAAGTATGTTGAATCTTGTTCTTATTACTAGGCTTGCAATTCATAGCTTTATGACCAAATTTATTGCATGACTAATAGTAACCATTAAAAGGTCTTACCTCTATATAGTTCCTTGCTATGTGACCATGCTTTTTACATGTAAAACAAGTGCAGTCAACTGGCTTGTGCTCATTCTTAGGTGGTTCACCATTATTCTTGGTTTGATCTTCAGTCTTCCTAGTATTAGTAGAGTCCTTTTGTGTATCCTTTCTTGTTCGCATGTTGTCAATCTAATTTTTTGCTTCATTGTATCCAATGTGACTAGTATCTCATTTAGCTCTCCTTGCATATAGTTGGGATTCTATCAAATCAAAACTGGTGTGTAATTTGTCAACATGGTTCTTTTCTTCTTTCAATTTTGTTTCAAAGATTTCTTTGGTGTTTCTTAGTTCCAATATATCCATGTTTTCTAGCCTTAATTCTTCATTGAGTTGAAGATTCTCTTTGACTTGTTCATTGTATGCTTCCTAATTGTTAATCAGTTTTTCATCAAATTCTTCAAGCTATTCTTTTAAGGATGCATTTTCTTCATTCAACTTTTTGACCATTATCCCTAAATCACTAGTGGAACATTCTTTCCGATCCCTTCTTACCTCTTGATAACTAATTGTGCATCACTAAATTTTTCTTTTAGTTATTCAATTTATCTTTTTGATTTGTCCAGGTCTTCAAGAGTGGATGAGGAACAAAGCTGTGATACCAATTGTTAGGAATGGGAACACTGAGAGGGGGGGGGGGTGAATCAGTGTTCACTTTATTTTATCTTTTCACTTTAATCTTTATAATAAGCTTAAATGCTTAAGTACCAAATTAAACATTCACATAAGCATGAAACATGAAATCAACACATTACACCAAAATGGTTACAGGGAAACCCAAATAGTTAAAAACCCTAGTTGGAATTGACACCCACTAATATTTTTCACTAGTGATTTGTGATCCTTGTTAGAAGATCCTTAACCCTGTTAGGAGTTTCTTTACAATTCTTTAAGTATAGTAGACCTTGTTAAGGGTTAGACCCTATTAGGATTCTTTTACAATAGTCCCTATTAGGGGAGTAGACACACAATCCTAGAGCTCACTGCTAAAGTGATGAAGGCTACAACCTTCTGATATCAGATACACACTATATCTATTGGATGAACTGTCACTATGACACTACTTGTCAGATCAGTTCCTTTGATGCACTGATGCTTTGGCCTCTTGTAAAGCTCTAGTACATCTTATTGAATCTTCACATGCTTCTTCTCAGCTTATCACAACTCTCTATTGACTTCCATACTGAATACAATGGGTGCATCTTATATTTATACATGCATAAAAAATAAATAACTAGGTCGGCCCTATAACCTATTACAAAAAATGCTTTTGAATAAATTGGCTCAAGTGTGCTTACAATTAAACATATAAACATGTTAGCAACCTAAATACAATGATAATGTAGCCTTTACAACATTACATTATTACCGCAATCCAAAATACTAACTGTCAGCTTCATGCTTTGTTCTTCTCTAGCACTCAATGGCTATTTGTCTTCAACTGTCTTTATCTTTCTCATCCTTTCATATCTGATTATGTGGTCATAGACTAAGCATGAGTATAGTCTAACCAACTTAACTTCTAGGGTGCATACCATAATTCATCCAAATGCATGTGCGCTGATGCTCTGAGCTGCAAGAACTCTGTACATTATCCAATCTTCAATACTTAACTGATTTCTGATCTTCTCATTAGGTACACTAACTCCAAACTACTATATGACTTTGTTTCCATAATGACAACACTATATCAAGTCATATACATTAGGATAGCAAACTTTCCAATAGTTGGAACAATAGTGTACACATTAAACTGAATTTAAATCAAAGAACGTACAAGTAAGACTCCCTATGAACTATTGTTTGATCATACTCCTACTGTAAAATAATTTATAATTTTTGGTAGTAAATGTTATATCAAGAGGGATGATGAGATAAGGAAATTTGATGCTAGAAGTGATGAAGGAATCTTCCTTGGTTACTCTGTCAAAAGAAAGGCATACAAATGTTTCAATCTGAGATTGAGGAAGATGGTTGAAAGTAACAATGTAAATAGATGAGAAATTTTAGATACAAGAAATAATGTATCACAATAGTCAGATTTTAGAAATAAAAGAAACCAATACTATTGTAGAAGAAGAAGAACTTGTTGAGGAAGAAAGTTAAAAAGAGGCTTGTTATACTGATACAAGCAAGACTATTGAGACTCCTAAAACTCCAAGGTATGTAAAAAATAAGCATCCTAAAAATCAAATTATTGCAAATACTAGTCAGGGAGTGCTAACTAGATCAAAACTTAGAGAAGAAATTTGTTTGATTTCTCAAGTTGAGCCAAAAACTACAGATGAATCCTTTAAAGATGAATCTTGGATAAATGCCATGAAAGAAGAATTGGGTCAGATAAAGAAGAATAATACTTGGGAATTGGTTCCTAGAGCTAAAAATAAAAATATTATAGGAACAAAATGGGTCTTTAGAAACAAAATGGATGAAGAAGGAACAATTTTAAGGAACAAAGCAAGACTAGTTCATAAAGGATAATCATAGCAAGAAGGCATTGACTTTGAAGAAACATTTGCTCCTATTTCTAGAATAGAGGTAGTAAGATTATTCCTATCTTATGTTGCACACAAAAACTTCAAAGTGTATCAAATGAATGTTAAATCTGCATTTCTGAATGGAGATCTTGAAGAATAAGTGTAGATAGAGAAACCATATGAGTTTCCTCTATGCAAAGACAAAGACATAGTGTGAAAATTGAAGAAAGCCCTGTATGGGTTAAAGCAAGATCCTAGGGCTTGGTATGCAAGGTTAGACAAGTATCTACTTGGGCTTGGATTCAGAAAAGGTAATGTGGACAATAATTTCTATTTAAGAACTATGAAAGATGGAATCCTGATAGTAGAAGTATTTATGGATGATAATATCTTAGGAGGTGATGATGATCTATGTAAGAAGTTTTCTAAATAAATGGAAAGTGACTTTGAGACGTCCATGATAGGTGAAATGAAAATCTTTCTTGGACTGCAAATAACTCAGAATGAGAATGGTGTTTTCAATTCTTAGACCAAGTATCTCAAAGAATTTCTTAATAAATTTAGAATGGAAGATTTTAAACCAGTAGGAACACCTTGTTAGGAATGGGAACACTAAGAGGGGGGGGGGTGGATCAGTGTTCACTAAACTTTAACTTTTCTTTCCAATCTTTATGCTTAACTTAAATGCTTAAGTACTGAATTAAACATTCACATAAAACATGAAACATAAGAATAACACATGACACCAATATGGTTATGGGGAAACCCAAATAGGTAAAAACCCTAGTGGGAATTGACACCCACTAATATTCTGCACTAGTGTTTTGTGATCCTTGCTAGAAGATCCTTTACCCTATTAGGAGTAGCTTTACAATGCTTTTAGTATAGTAGACCTAGTTAAGGTTTGGACCCTATTAGGAGTCTTTTAGAATGATCCTTATTAGGGGAGTGGACTCACTATCCTAGAGCTCACTTCTCAAATGATGAAGGCTACAACCTTCTATTATTAGATACACACTATATCTATTGGGTGAACTATCACTATGACACTGCTTCTTAGATCAGTTCCTTTGGTACACTCATGCTTTGACCTCTAGAAAAGCTCTAATACACCATATGATGACTTTGCATACCTCTGCTTGTCTTATCACAACTCTCTTACAATTTCCATTTTCATTATAATGAGTGCATATTATATTTATATGCTCATATAAACAAAACAATTAGGTCGGCCCTATAACTAATTATAAATAATACTTCCAAGTGAATTGGATTAAGCGTGCTTACAATTATACATGTACATATGTTGGAAACCTACATACAATGGGCACATAATCTCCACAACATTACATTATAATTGCAAACCAAAATAGTCACTGTCAGCTCCATGCTCTGTTCACTGCTAGCACATACTAGCTGTGCAACTTCATTTGACTGTAACTTTCACATCTTTGTAGATCTACTTATGCACTCTTAGAATAAGCATAAGTATAGTCTAACAAGCTTAACTTCTAGGGTGCATACCATAAGTCTTATGTACACACATGCGCTAATGCTCTGAGTCTTTGGTGCTCTGTATACTATCCAGTCTTCAATACTTAACTAATTTTTGATCTTTCCACTTAGTGCGCTGACTCCAAACTTCTATATGACTTTGTTGCCATAATGAAAACACTATATCTTAGTCATATACTTCAGTATAGATAGATTTCCAATAATCGCCCCCTTTTTCATTGATGGCAACAAAGGAATATGGACAAGTCTCCAACTGTCCTTAACAGAAAACTTTTTGTCTTCAATACATTTTTATACATAAACTTATATCTCCTAATACATCTTATATACTCCATATTATATCTCCCATATTATATACAATCCTCCTTTGAAATTAATGAAAAAGGTATATCAAAAAATTTATCTACATACACTTACTGAGGGAAAACATTCGGATATGCAATCTTGAGTTTCTGGATCTCCTTCTTCCAAAAGGTTATCAGTGAGTTGACTATCTATAGATGGGTGCATAATGAACATTGAAGCTTCTCCATCTTCTCCAATTCTATGCTCAGACCTTGATCATAGGTAATCATGGTCGCATTAATCTCCTTAATGTTTTGACTGATAATGTCTAGTGAGGGCACAAGAGCATTCCTCAATTGAGTCTACCTAGACCTTATCTTCTCTATTTCTTTCTCTGCCTTCTCAATTATGTCTAGATGACCTTGATAGACATTTCTACACATGTTCACATCAATAGATGTTTCTTGCAATGAATTCTTCACATTTTCAATCATTTCCTTTCCATCTTTAATCTTTTTAAGATGGGCATCAATTAGCTTATCCTAATTCATGGATTCTACAATGATTTTTCTTCCTTGATCTACAAATTCCTTCAAGGATGCCTAGCTAAAGCTAAGATAATTCAAGTCTAGTGCAAAGTTACTCATCAGTTCATTGAGCTTCTTCTTTAAGTACTTCTCCTTTGCCACTATGGCCGAAAATTCTTCTAGGCTTGATAAATTGACTTTGACCTGTGAGATGATTGAGCTCACATCATCAACTGAATGTACCTTTACCACTTTCTTATCCTTTGGTATCAAACTATTCAAAATATTTATTGATTCCATCAGGAGGGGATTCCTCATTACTTGCTTCTCCTTAGCCTTCTCCATAGCTAGGATTCTAAACATAATCAAGTCTTCTTCCTTCTAGGAGTCTAAACTACCTATGTTAGGTGTCAAACTTGACAATAATGCTTAGGAGGGAGTGATGGGAGTTCTATCCATCACTTCTTGTTTTACCTTGACTAATCCAATAGAAGTATCTTCATCTTTCTTTTCTACGTTTTCTTCCCCTTTCTTATCAGATATATCTTCTATGATTACTTCTTCTTGTTTAGTGAGAGGTGTACTACTACACAAGATCTATGCTTCTTGTGTACTCACAAAAGCTTCCTCAAACTTGTCCAATTCTATGTGAGTGATCACCTTGTCTATCTCCACATTATCAATAATGAATGTGCTATCCTTGAGTGATCCTGACATGGGCACAGACTTATCTTCCTCTAATTGTGCTTCTACTATGGATGCTGAGTCCTAAGGACCTATCACTAGTACACTTAAGGTCTCTGCTACTTTATCTTTCTTATTAGATGTATGAGTGATGGGAATAGTAGGTAGTTTAATCTATTGATCTAATAATACCTTCTCAAAAGCCTTCTTAGTTTCCTTCATTATTAGCTCATAGTCTTTGTTCATGATATGAAGAGTTCTCATTTTTGTCCTTAGGTGTGGCTTCACAAAATTTAATATTAGTGCCTCTTCTTCTTTGGAACATATTGACAGAGTATCTCATAATAATTTTTCTCTTATCCTTAGATCCTCTTCATTTTCTTGTTTCTTCAAGGTCTCCATTATCTCCCATACCTTGTCTGGAATTATTGTTTTCATTTCAAGAACTATTTTCTTGAACTTGATCATATGTTTGACAATCATTTCATGTATTTCTAATTTTTTAGTTATGTTGTATGTGTCATAATACTTCCCTACTTGATCAATCCTGCCCTCATCAACAATTCTTGTACTCAAAACATTAAGGCTAGGCCTGAATCCTTCCTTAGGAGGTGCTTGAATGTTTCTACAGCTCCTTGTAACATGTGAGGATGGATGACTAGTGCTATTTTATTTCTTCCTTTTAGCTAAAGTCTTATACTCTAGTGGACTAATAGGATCACTAATTTCTATGGGTGTAGAAGGACTATTGTCTTCTTTACCCTTCTGAGTGTTATATTTTTCAACTTTTATTTTCTTCATTTTAGGATCTTCTTGTCCTTCTAGTGCACTCTTCAATTCTAAGGAAATCTTTTCATCCCTTGCTTTATCAAGGTCTTCTTGGGATACACCATGTATTCTTAAAATTTTAGATGTCATCTTAGCAACTTTTCTCTTAGTTGCATCACTGTTCAATTTGGCATCAACTTCTCTAGTTTTCTCTTCATAGGTTCCCCACCTAGGTTCATTAGGATCTTTAGGGGTGGATAGCAAAACCTGTGCATACACTTCAAGAACTTGTTCATCTACCTCATACCCAAGTGGATTTATCAACTTAGTTCTAGGCTCCATAGCTTCCATACATGTAGTATCAGTCTCCACCATAAAGAATATTGTATCTTTATACTTTTCTACAATGTTTTATGGAATCCTATACCTCATCTACATCTTTTCTCTAAAGTTCTTCAATTCCAATGTGACATAGTCTCTCAAAGTTATTTCAGTGGATGCTTTGAGAGATATCTGAGGCATTATTGGAATGGACTTGTCTAGATACATGTCTAATACTTTACTAACTATATAAAAGTACATATAGATGATAAGGGACCCAAACCTAAATGTCTTTGTCTTATCATGATCGATAGCCCTGATGTTGTCTATGAACTATGTGTGCAAGATCTCACACAAGTTGAACTCTCCATCTTGTTGCACAAGTCTAATAGCTACCAGAATAGTGCCCGTAGACCCACTATTCACCTTGCTGGTGTGATGAAATTTATAAGCCAGTATCATTGACATCAATTTGATGTTTGGTTTCTCTATAGGCTCAATAGTCATGTCATGCCTATCACTTCTAGATTTTCATGTTTTCTCCACCATTTTCCTGACATCCCTACCAACTAGAAGGACAATGCCTATCCTAGAGAGGCCTATCATCCCATTAATCAGATCTCCTTTGATTCTTACTGGTACATCTCCAATCCAAAATAAATCTAGATAGATTCTTCTCGACAATATTTTTATCCACTCTGTCTCATAGAATTCATATGCAGTGGTGATAGGGAGAGGGGATGAACTAATCACTAGTTCATGCTTCTTGTCTATCACTGAGACTTAAAGTGACTTCTAAGTCCACCATATGGATCTATAGGATCTCCTTTAACCTAAGATCCCCTAATGCCAAACCCCCACTCTTCTATCTTTGAACAAATCTATCTCTTGCCAACTACCAGGCTCTCATGCTAGATGACAAACTTTCAAGGTTCCTAAGTTCTTCTAGGCTCTTTCTTCAGAAATCTCTACACTCATCTTGCAGGGTCATGGATATGCTTCAAGACCTCCCAATTTACTTGTTTTAATGCCTAAGACAACCTAAAATTTTGATTTTCCTTACCGATTCTTCACTTTTCTACCAAAATAGGGCTATTAGAAAAGAGCCCCAATTAGCCTTCCTACTCTGAGAAATCAGGTAATTACTCTAATTTCTTCCATTAACTATCAAAAAATTCCTTTAGAGACTCTCAATAATTTGACTAAATCTCAAATATTTTCTAGGTTTTTGGTCTCAAGAAGGCTTTACTGTACCTCTGCACAATGTGAGGGTTTGGAGGGTTTCTAGGCCTTTTCTAGGCCTGTCTATTTCTTGGCTTGGTTTCATGCTTTGTGAGATTGCCAAAAACCTCTCCTTCTTGTCAAGGGACCTTATCATACTCTTCTAATTACTCCATGCTTTCCTTCTTCATTATCTTCACAACCCTACTTTCTCTAACCTCTACAAAGTCACTCTTCCCTAATCGGGCATGCTCTGGATCACCTAGGGAAAGAGTTTAAAAATACATCCATAGATTTTGAAGGGCCCTCCCCCTAAAATAAAAAATTAAATTGAACCCACTCACTACCCCCAAAAGGCCATACTGTGTCTACGGTGGGATAGTGAGTTACATGGCTCACAAGACCAACTACCTGGTTCAAGACAGTGGACTGGCACAAACAAACTAATTACAAACATGTAAAAGAAAACTATATACACCTTAAATAATGAATCAAAACTACTTCAAAAAATACAATTTAAAATTCCAAGTTGCTACAGTATCAAAATTAGCACACAAAAGATTTCATTTCATTCATTGTGATACTTTCCACATACAGAATAGTTACAACAGTCTCCTGTCCATACTTTGACACACACATACTAGCAATTTTAGGGTTTGTTTGGTTTTAAAATGGTCTCTTAGGTATTTCCCCATCATGATTAGGCTTCCTAGTGAGGTAGAAGCCAAATCCACTATAATAGGATGAGCTTACTAAATGTTGTCAAGCAACATTTTCAAAGTTGCAAAGTTGCACTTTGCAACTTTTGCAACTTTTGCAATTTCTTGGAAAATAGGATAAGTCTTGGCTTCCTAAGGCTTATAGCTCCTCTTAATTATAGTCTAAGTGTTGGATGCTTGATTCCAACTTACAATGACTTGAAAAATCCTAACATGTACCTCTGACAACTGAAAATGATCTCACCCCAAGGGGTGCCTAATTAGATTCCAAGGCTAAACAGGGAACTCCTAAGACCTTTCGACTCCTAACTAACATTGCCATTACAAAATATGGTCCTCATACCTTTATTCTATTTACAAGGCTCACTTAGAGAAAAGCACAACAAAATGAAGAAATGGTGAGGGCCCTATTTCTCTAGGTGCCCCTGCACCATACTCCCCTCCAAAGAAGTTAAGTCCCCTCTAGAGAAAAAAGGTGGAGATCTATGCCCTAAAGTTTAAACTGATTAAGTCTTGGCTTCCTAACGCTTATAGCTCCTCTTAATTGTAGTCTAAGTGTTGGATGCTTGATTCCAACTTACAATGACTTGAAAAATACTAACATGTACCTCTGACAACTGAAAATGATCTCACCCCAAGGGGTGCCTAATTAGATTCCAAGGCTAAACAAGGAACTCCTAAGACCTTTCGACTCCTAACTAACATTTCCATTACAAAAGATGGTCCTCATAGCTTTATTCTATTTACAAGGCTCAATTAGAGAAAAGCACAACAAAATGAAGAAATGGTAAGGGCCCTATTTCTCTAGGTGCCCCTGCACCATACTCCCCTCTAAAGAAGTTAAGTCCCCTCTGGAGAAAAAAGGTGGAGATCTATGCCCTGAAGTTTAAACTGATTCCTAGGGATCCAAGTTGCCTCTAAGTTTGGTTTATCCTACCACTTGATAAGGTGTTCCTTATAGATACCATGCCTAATCTTTGTGTGTACCTGGGAATCTAATATCTTCTATGCTATTAGCATTATTTTGGGAGGCAGGGCTACTGCTTGAACTTCCTTCTTAACTTCGTCCACATTCTGATCTACCTCAGTAAGAGGTCCTTTGTACTTAACTAGGTGTTGGTGTGTTCCCTTTGATCTTGACTTGTAGATTTATACTTTGATGGATAACTTAAATAACACTTTAACTCTATCACCACTCTAAAGTCTACAAGAAAGAGGGCCAATTAACAAGGATCAAAAGAGATCCTTCTAAACTTTGAGCCTCAATGCTCAGGTGGGTGTACCCTTGACTCACTTCTTTAAAGGAGTCTAAAAATGTTATGCCAATATACTCATTACTAACTGATGTAAGATTTTATCATTTGAATGTGTGTGTGTGTGGTTGATGACAATGAAATGCCTCCAGAGGATGGACCAGTGCCTTAACCTAGGGAAAAGAGTCACCCAATTACATACAGTAATTGAATACCTTAATTCAAACACAACTAAATCTAGGATAAGTGCTTTGCCTATTACCCTTCTCCCTCAGACACAAGGACATCAAATTCTTACTTGGTTGCAAACTCACTGAACCCACCTAAAAGACTTTAATCCTAACTTTGTTAGGGACTTAGAGATGACTTCAAAATACTCTTTGTTTACCATATGCTAATACACTTTGTGACATTAACACATATGAGCTTAGAATTGAAACAAGAAGACATACACAAATGCAAGATTGTGACTCAATAACACTCCCATTAATATATTCAGAATCAACATACAATCAGAATAACACAAAGATAGGAAAAGACACAAAATCCAGCTCCTCTATCAGTAAAACACCATTAACAACCAGCTGGGACCAAAGAAAGTTTGGAACGGCTACAAAATCAAAAATTTTTCAATATATACTCCCTAGTCAGCTTGGAATTCTCAAAGAGAATACAACAAGCTATAGATGACTTAAGGTTAGGGTTTCAACCACCCAACCAACCTGAAATAGCTACAAAAATTAATTATAGGGAAGAAACCCAAGAAAATAGGAGAAAGAAAAATCCCAGAGCAATCCTCAATTGTGATAAATCTCACTGAGAAGGTACTGAGAATCACAGAAACATCCCAAAATGTCAATTCTTTTAGCCACCTGCAACATGCCTCAAGCACAAAATTGCATGGTACAAAACCCCTATAGATGATCATGGCACACCCTGGACCACACTACAATAGCAAATGCCACCAAACCAATCAAAATCAACTATTAAAACCATAAATTCTAGTACTTCCTATCACTAGAAACCCTCTACAAATTCAAATTTAAAAATAAATGGCTATTTTATGGTGCTTGCAGTGAATCAGTGGTTGAAATTTGAATCTCCATCAACTTTAAGCCATGATCATCTAATTCCTCCCTTTCATGGTCTTTTAAAACTTAACTTTAAAAGGAATCTTAGTTTACATTTAGTGATTATGCAACAGTGCTTTTCTTTATTCACAAAATGAAATCTAAACCCATCACTAACTCCAGCAAATCAGTGAATAAAGGAAAGCAACTAACTCTGGTCCCACACTTGGTGAACTGGCGACAAGAGGCTTTTGCCAGTTCATGAAACATTTTATCTATCTACTAGAAAGTTTAGCAATTCCATGAATACACATTCACTAAACTGATAAAACATTTGGAGAACCACCATCATTTCATGCAAACAAGAGAAACCCTCATAAAATTTTTAGCTGCTAAAACATTTGGAGAACCGCCATCATTTCATGTGAACAAGAGAAACCCTCATAAATTTGTCAGCTGCTAAAACATTTGGAGAACTACCATAAGACCCCACCTAGGCCTACCTGCAAGCTGCAACATGTCACCACATCATTTTCTATAATCACTCAGTCATCACTAACAAAGGACCCACCGCAAAGCTTTCCCCTTTAGTGAAGATCGACAGCTGTCGCCATATCATTGACCTATCCATCGTGCAACTTCTATCAATGGTAATATGACAACCATCAGATCTTATAGCCTATTAACTCCTCTAAGACCAGTGAACCCACTAAGAAATCCACCTTAGCACACCTAAACCAATCACTGTTCACCAACTAAGTACACGTAGCAGTGGACCCACTGAAAGAAAAGGCTACGTCACTCAACAGAATCAATGGTCATCTCAAGATCTCATACATCTGACACATCCCTTGCGAAGAAACATCCACCATCGATCCTTTGACAAGATTAGGACCCTCTGAGACATCCAGAAAATCAATTCCCACTAACAACAAGCTAGTGTGAAAATACATGGATGAAAAAAATAGCACCAACTATGCCTATGTGTAATCTCAGACCCACAAATCCTTTACAAGAATCAATGGTTGTCACTATACCACTGCATTAAAAGTTGAGCATATTTCATTAATGGTATAATGATAGCCACAAGATCAAATCAAACTTTAACCCACCTAAATGCCAAGAAGATTGGTCCCACTGATAGGATTCCACCTCATACTATGTGGACCAATAGAAAACCTCCAAATCAGAATGCCTGGCAAGTGAACCTGCATGAGAAAAAGGCTACATCATACAGAGAATCGACGATCATCTCAAGATCTTAAGCATCTGACACATTTCTTGAGAAGATATTCCCACCATTAGATGAAGATGGTGTCAGAGTTGGGCTCAGGGAAAATAAAGGTTGCCAAAACATAGGAAAAATTAAAGCTCGTGACTTAGGAAAAATAAAAACTTGCAGGCCGTTGGGACCCTAGGAAAGATTAAAGGGTAGTGACTTAGGAAAATTTAAAAGGGACCCCGTCGACACATGAAAACCTAACCATGAACATGGTAAAGTTGGTCATTTTAAATGACACATGCAAAATATAAGGTTTTAAGTGGGCCAAAAAGGTAATGCGAAAACAGAATAGGGCCAGGGCAATTTTAAATTTTAAGGACCCAACGGCTAGATTTTTTAAATGTTTGAACCAAAGGTTTGAGCCAAAGACATGAAAAGTGATGCAGAGACGAGGGGAAAGACAATGAAGCCATGAAACTTTTTACATGTGCTAACACTAGGTCTGCAATGTTGAAGATGGGAGAGATAGCTAGATCATCTGGTAGACCAAATTTGTAAACATTATGTCCATACTTGGCCAGTATGGGACATGGACCAACTCTCCTCATTTGAAGTTTTGTGGGAACCCCTTGTGCCATTCTTTCATTATTTAGGTGGACCATGACTAAGTCCCCTACACCAAACTAAACCTCTCTTCTCTTGAGATCAACCTTTTCCTTGATCTTCTTGGTGTTTTCAATGAGGGACTGTTTCACTTGATCATGCACTTCTTTCATAGATTGACTAAAATATTTAGCATAGCCACTATTAGGGACTTGGTTTTCTAGATTTCTTAGTTCACATACACCCCTAGGATGTATCCCATAGACAATATCAAAGGGACTCATTCCAGTAGTCCTATTAATGCTATCATTATAGGAAAACTCTACTTAGTGAAGGACTAAGTCCCATGTCAAACCATATTCTTTGGTTAAGCATCTAAACAAATTTCCAAGTCTCCTATTGACCACCTTAGTTTGACCATCTATTTGAGGATGGTAAGCTGAACTAAATGCTAGATTGGTACCTAGCCTTTTCCATAAGGACCTCCAAAAGTGTCCCATGAATTTTCTATCCCTGTCAAATACAATACTAATTGGCAAGCCATGAATTTTTACAACTTTGAAAAAAAAAAAAGCAATATGACTTGCATCATGAGTGACTTTACATGGGATAAAATGACTCATTTTAATGAATCTATCTACTACAACATAGATACTATGAAATCCAGTCCTTGTCCTAGGTAAACCAACCACAAGATCCATACTTAGACATTCCCATGGTCTGCTTGGTATTGAGAGAGGCTGATAAAGTCCTACATTTATAGAAGTACCCTTGGCTCTTTGACATATAATGCATTGCTCAACATAGGTTCTGACATCTCTTTGCATTTTAGGCCAATGATAGTATGTTTGGACCAATTCCAAGGTCTTGTTGAGGCCAAAATGGCCACTCAAACTCCCATTGTGTTTTTATAGTATGAGGTTCTCCCTCATGTATCCTCTTGGAACACATAATTTCCCTCCTTTGAATAGGAGTCCATTCTACAATGTATACTTTGCAAACTCACCATGGAAGTGATTCAACTATTCTTGACACACCTTGTATGTTGCTGCAAAATCTTCATTAGTTTGGTACAACTCCTTGAAGTTATCCAATCCTATGCTTTTCATTTGGACTTCTTCAATAGTGAGAAACCTCCTACTCAAGGCATTTTCTACTCTATTGAGCTACCCTTTCTTGTGCTTTATAGTGAAGGTATAAGACTGCAAATACTCCACCCACTTGACATGCCTATGACTCAAGTTGCCTTGGGAGTTTAGAAATCTCAAGGCTTGATCATCAGTGAACACTACAAACTCTTTGGGCAACAGATAATGCCTCCACTTTCTAAGGGATTGAACAAGTGCATAAAGTTCTAGATCATAGGAAGAGTACTTTTGTTTTGTAGCATTGAGCTTCTCACTGAAGAAGCCACTAGTTTATTGCTTTGACTCAAAACTCCTCCTACTATTATATTACTAGCATCACATTCTATGACAAAGGGTTCATCAAAAGTTGGTAACCTTAGAATAGGCTTAGTAGCTACCTCTTTCTTTAATGTCTCAAATCCCTTATCTATTGCAGGTGTCCACACCAATTTAGTTTCCAATCCACCCTTGATGGTATCCATCATAGAATCATATATCCCACTAAAGTTCCTAATGAACTTTCTATAGCACTGAGCTAGGACATGGAAACTCCTCACTTCACTGGCATTCTTGGGATTTGGCCAACTTAATATTGTTGCATCTTTAGTTTCATCCTTCTTTAAGTCTCCTTGAGATAGAACAAAGCCTAAATAGACTAGCTCCTACTTCATAAAGTCACACTTATCTATATTGATGGTTAGGTGTTCCTCTTTCAATTTAGACAACACAACCTTGAGATGCTTTAAATGTTCATCTTTACTCATGCTGAAAATTAATATGTCATCTAAATAAACTACCAAAAAATTACCTGTGAAGTCTTTCAACACCTCATTCATGAGCCTCATGAATGTGCTTTGAGCATTGGAGAGGCGAAATGGCATGATTAGCCATTCATAGAGTCCTTCAGTGGTTTTGAAAGATTTTTTCCACTCATCTCCCTCTTTTATTCTTATTTAATGATGGCCAATTTTAAGGTCTATCTTGTTGGAAACAATTGTCTGAAGGAAATTGCTACTCAATTATGTATTGTCTTTGATGTCACACTATGTCATAGTCTGTAGCAATCAGTTCCTACTGAGCTCAGTCAGTCTGCCAGACAGGAATATTAGTGTTTACCGAGTCCACTCGGTCATCGAAGAAAAGATAGTCTTTACCGAGTTCAGTCGGTCATCGAAGAAAAGATAGTGTTTACCGAGTTCACTCGGTCATCGAAGAAAAGATAGTGTTTACCGAGTTCACTCAGTCATCAAAGAAAAGATAGTGTTTACCGAGTTCACTCGGTCATCGAAGAAAAGTTAGTGTTTACCGAGTTCACTCGGTCATCGAAGAAAAGTTAGTGTTTACCGAGTTCAGTCGGTTATCAAAGGTAAAGGATTGTCGGTGTTTACCGAGTTCCCTCGGTCACCGAAAGATTATAGAAAGTTATGGTCACCGAGCATTGTCGGCCCTTGAAGGACTTTTGCAAATAGAGTTTGCTTAATTCAGCCGACTGTTATACTAAATAATGTCGATTTGACAAATCCAAAATCATATAAATAAAAGGTCAAATGTGAAAAATAAATATATACAGCAAAAAATTTAAAGAAGAAAAGAAGGAAAGGTATATGTGAATATCCTTAAGGAGCAACAGAGATTTATTCGATCAGAAAGGATCAGACTTATGCAGAACAGAGATCTGTAATCAGCAAGACAGTTGCATTATTATACAGGTCACTTTTTCATTGTTACCTTCTTATCATTGTAACAGTGAATTCTAAATCTCTTAATCGAGTTGGTTTAACAACCATAATGTAAATCCTCTAACAAGGTGAAAATTCCATTGAATTGTTTTCAAGACCTCTTACCAGGCCACTCCTTGCAGGGTGTTTTAAATCCTCTAACAAGGTCACACCTAACAGTGTGTTTTGTAACCTTTTACCGGGTTGGCTTCTAACCGGGCATCACTTCAGAAAAGTGAAATATCAGTATCTAGATACATTGGTGGTTTTTCCCATATTGGGTTTCCACGTTAAATCTTGTGTCTCTTGTGTTCTTAATTGCTTTCTCAATCATATACATGTGCTGATGAATATCTAAAGATAATATTGCTAATACTTTCTGCATCTTCAAAGTTACTGCAATCTATTTACTGAGTGCTATAACAGATAACATTGTTAAGATATCCTAAGGGATCTGCAAAGAATTAATTGTGAAGTGTTTTTATGGTTGACTGATTCACCCCCCCCTCTCAGTCACTTCATCCATATTCCATCAATTGGTATCAGAGCTTTTGGTGCTTGTAGGAAGGGTTTCAAGGACCTAAGCTAAAGATCAGGATGTCTTACAAGAGGGAAATTCCAAAGCTCAACAGAGATAACTTTTCAGCATGGCAAGGTCTCATGCGACTTCATCTCGCTTCCATTGGTGATTCAGGATGCAAATACATTGATGAAGAATACACAATTCCTAATGGCACATTAACTGTTGAAGACATTGCAGATAAAAAGACTCACAACACCATGATGATAGACATTGCATCTGCTCTCAGCTATGAAGAATTTGATGATATTAAAGACTACACTACTGCATATGAAATGTGGGTGGCACTAAAGAAAATATATGGTGGTGATGCAAATGTGAAAAGAGCCAAAGAAGAAAGCCTAAGAGGACAGTTTGACAAGATGAATATGAAGGAAGATGAAAACATTGCAAAATATGTTGAAAGAATCAAAGCAAGTGTAAGTGCAATTAGAGCTTCTGGAGGAACAATCTCAGATGAGACTATTATAAGTAAGGTACTCAGAACACTACTCCCTATCTATGCAATAAGAGTATCAACTATTCAAGAAAGAAGATGTGAAACAAACCACAATATAACTTTGGATGCTTTAGTTGGAAGATTGACAGCTTTTGAATTAGACAACTATGACAACTATGTTCCTAGTTCCAAAAATATTGAATCAGCTTTTGAGGCCAAGGTTTCACTAAAGAAGAACAAGAAAATTAAAGAAGTTCAGTCAGACAGTGAAGAAGAATCAGAAGAAAGTTCTGATAGTGATCTTGAAATTGTAGAAGCATTACTTGCAAAGAAGTACTCTAGAGGGAAAGGTAAATATAAAGGTAAAACTCCTTTAATCTATTTTTCATGTGAAGAAATTGGACATATTGTAGCTAGGTGCCCAAACAAGAAAGTCAAAGAAGAAAAGAGAAGTCACAAGTACTATGGCAAAAAGAATTTCAAATCATACAAGGATAAAGGTAAGAAATCATGTTTTATGGCTAAAGATTCTGATGATAGTGAAGAAGAAATTGTCTTTATTGCTATAAAAGATGAATCTGATGATGATGAAGATAAGATGGCACTTATTTCTCATATAAGAAAAGATGATATATGGATAATAGATAGCTGATGTTCACACCACATGACTGGTGACAAGACAAAATTTGAATATCTAGAAGACTGTGATAGTGGTAATGTAAGATTTGGAAACAATGAACCTTGTTGTATAAAAGGAAAAGGAAGAATCTCTTTAACCAAAGAACTCATATGTGATAATGCTTATTGGGTTGAAGGACTAAAACATAATCTTTTAAGTGTAGCACAGCTAATCAACACTGGTTTCAAGTTTGAATTCATGAATGGTCAAGCAAGACTACTGGATGGAAAAAGAAAACTCATTGGATCAGGCAAACAAACAAAAGGTAACTTATTTTATCTTGATCTCAATGAATATTCATGCTTTATTGCTCAAATAGAAGAAAGTTGGCTATGGCACAAAAGGTTATGTCATGTGAATTTTGATAACATGATAAAAATAAGCAAATTCAAGAAGGTTAGAGGCATTCCTACTTTGAAGAAACCTGACACTGGTCTATGTAAGAATTGTCAGATTGGCAAAATGAGTAAAACTAGTTTCAAAAGTAAGAACTATCAGTCTAAAGAAATTTTGGAAATTGTGCATACTGATTTATGTGGACCTATTGGAATACAAAGCTATACTGGAGATAAATTCTTTATTCTTTTCATTGATGATTATTCTAGAATGATGACTATTATGTATTTAAGAGAAAAATCAGAAGCATTTGAAAAGTTCAAATGGTACTTAGCAAGAGTAGAAAAAGAAACAGGGAAAAGATTGAAATGCTTAAGATCAAACAGAGGTGGTGAATTCATCTCCCATGATTTCAACAACTTTTGCATTGAAAGAGGAATCAAAAGACAGGTATCAGCTCCTAGAACTCCTGAGCAGAATGGAATAGCAGAAAGAAGAAACAGATCTATTATGGATTGTGCAAGGACTCTAATGATAGAAAAGAACATTGCTATAAAGTACTGGAAGGAAGCTATCAGCACTGTAGTTCATACCTTGAACCGAGTACAACTGAAGAAAGACACATTCAAAACTCCTTATGAATTATGGTATGGCTATAAACCTAATGTAAGTTACATGAAAATATTTGGTAGCAAGTGTTATATCTTAAAGGAATCCAGAAGAAATAAATTTGATGTGAAAAGTGATGAAGGAATATTCTTAGGATATTCTAGCAAAAGCAAGGCATACAAATGTCTGAACTTATCTACTCACAAAGTCATAGAAATTATACATGTAAAATTTGATGAGTTTGCAGAAAAGACTGAGGAAGAAAGCAAAAGGGAACCTGAGAACTACAGAAGATTCGTTTACATTGAACTTGAAACATTGGCAGACACAACTATCAATAAGGAAGCTACATCTACCGAGCCGAGCATAGTTACCGAGTCACAAACTGAGTCACAGGAAGAAGTTCAAACCGAGTCACAGAAAGAAATTCAGATCGAATCTCAGCCTGAAGTTATCGAGCAAATATCTACCGAGCCCGAGCAACCTGAAGAAGAGATCCTAGAAGACAACAGCATGAATCATTCAAAAGGCAAGGAACCTATACTAGCCAAATATGTCAGAAGACATCATACACCAGACCAAATCATTAGAAACAAATCAGATGGTACTATGACAAGAAGCAAGCTAAAAGGTACATGTCTGCTTACTGATTTTGAACCTAGAAATATCAAAGATGCATTGGAGAATGAAAGTTGGATTGAAGCAATGAATGAAGAATTAGAACAAATACAAAAGAAAAAAACTTGGACTCTTGTACCTAGACCTAAAGATAAGAATGTAATTGGAACAAAATGGGTATTCAGAAATAAGCTGAATGAAGATGGTCAAGTATCTAGAAACAAAGCTAGATTGGTATGTAAAGGTTACTCTCAAGAAGAAGGTATAGATTATGGAGAAAATTTTGCTCCCATTGCAAGATTAGAAGGTGTAAGAACTCTACTTGCTTATGCAGCACACAAAGGATTTAAGGTATATCAGATGGATATAAAATCTGCATTTCTCAATGGAATTCTTGATGAAGAAGTCTAAATTGAACAACCTGAAGGTTTTGTTGATCCAGATAAAAGGGACATGGTCTGCAGGTTACACAAAGCATTGTATGGTTTAAAACAAGCTCCTAGAGCATGGTATGAAAGACTCCATAACTATTTGATTCAGATTAATTTCAAAAGAGATAATGACAACAGCAATCTGTATATTAAAGAAGGACCGGATGACAAAATTGTATTGGCAGAAATATTTGTGGATGATACTATATTTACAGGGAATGAGGATCAGTGCAAAGAATTTTCAGAGCAAATGAACAGAGAATTTGAAATGTCTATGTTTGGTTTAATAAAATTCTTTGTTGGTCTTCAAATTCAGCAAAGCAAGAATGGTATATACATTACTCAATCCAAATACATTAAGGAGATACTTAAGAAGTTTGGTATGGAAGATTCAAAACCAGTTCGTACACCCATGTGTACTGGACTGAAACTTACCAAAAATGATGACTCAAAAGAAGTTGATCAGACCCTATACCGATCTATGATTGGAAAATTGCAGTATGTAGTACATACTAGACCTGATATTGCCTTAGCAGTCGGTATAGTAGCTAGATTCTCAGCAAAACCTAAGGAAAATCACATGATGGCAATCAAAAGAATCTTAAGATACTTAAGAGGAACTGAAGAATATGGTTTGTGGTATAAATTTGGAGGCAATCTAGACTTGAAAGTGTTTACTGATGCTGATTGGGCAGGAAACATTGATGACAGAAAAAGCACAAGTGGTGGAGCATTTTTTCTTGGAAAAAGACTGGTATCCTGGACTAGTAAAAAGTAGAATTGCACATCTCAATCCACAATTGAAGCAGAATATGTTGCTGCTGCAGTAAACTGTTCAAATATTGTTTGGTTTAAATAGCTATTAGAAGGTATGCAGGTTGAAATCAAAGAACCAGTTGTTATATTTTGTGACAATACCAGTGCAATAAACATTTCTAAAAATCCAGTGATGCATTCCAAAACCAAGCATATTGCTATTAAATATCACTTTGTCAGAGAATTGGTGCAGGACAAGGAAATCAGATTAGAATATATTCATACAAAAGAATAGATTGTAGACATTTTTACCAAACCATTACCTAAGGATGCATTTGTGTATCTAAGAGGTAAGTTAGGGGTCATTCCCCTATCCGAGGCTCACTAAATACAATTTTAGTGATGCATCAACCAGAACATGATTGAAAATCAACTTGTTGATGCAGCATATTCAAGGAATCATTGCATATGAATCAGTACTTGAGGTACAGTAATTTTCACCAGTAATATGTGAATTGTCTTTGGCATGTGTTGTCAAAGAGGGAGTGTTTGCTATGTCTTTGCTATTATTTTCAAGAAATTTTTCAATAGTCAGAAGGAAGAATTTTCAGAGTTTGCTGACAGAGGGAGATTTGAATCTGAACTGAGCTAACTCTTTCAAATTTCTTATGCTATGACATATTGTGTTGCCATCAATGCCAAAGAGGGAGATTGTTGGAAACAATTGTCTGAAGGAAATTGCTACTCAATTATGTATTGTCTTTGATGTCACACTATGTCATAGTCCGCAACAATCAGTTCCTACTGAGCTCAGTCGATCTGCCAGACAGGAATATTAGTGTTTACCGAGTCCACTCGGTCATCGAAGAAAAGATAGTGTTTACCGAGTTTAGTCGGTCATCGAAGAAAAGATAGTGTTTACCAAGTTCACTCTGTCATTGAAGAAAAGATAGTGTTTACCGAGTTCACTCGGTCATCAAAGAAAAGATAGTGTTTACCGAGTTCACTCGGTCATCGAAGAAAAGTTAGTGTTTACCGAGTTCACTCGGTCATCGAAGAAAAGTTAGTGTTTACGGAGTTCAGTCGGTTATCAAAGGTAAAGGATTGTCAGTGTTTACCGAGTTCCCTCGGTCACTGAAAGATTATAGAAAGTTATGGTCACCGAGCACTGTCGGCCCTTGAAGGACTTTTGCAAATAGAGTTTGCTTAATTCAGCTGACTGTTATACTAAATAATGTCGATTTGACAAATCCAAAATCATATAAATAAAAGGTCAAATGTGAAAAATAAATATATACAGCAGAAAATTTAAAGAAGAAAAGAAGGAAAGGTATACGCGAATATCCTTGAGGAGCAGCAGAGATTTATTCGATCAGAAAGGATCAGACTTATGCAGAACAGAGATCTGTAATCAGCAAGACAGTTGCATTATTATACAGGTCACTTTTTCATTGTTACCTTCTTATCATTGTAACAGTGAATTCTAAATCTCTTAACTAAGTTGGTTTAACAACCATAATGTAAATCCTCTAACAAGGTGACAATTCCATTGAATTGTTTTCAAGACCTCTTACCAGGCCACTCCTTGCAGGGTGTTTTAAATCCTCTAACAAGGTCACACCTAACAGTGTGTTTTGTAACCTTTTACCGGGTTGGCTTCTAACCGGGCATCACTTCAGAAAAGTGAAATATCAGTATCTAGATACATTGGTAGTTTTTCCCATATTGGGTTTCCACGTTAAATCTTGTGTCTCTTGTGTTCTTAATTGCTTTCTCAATCATATACATGTGCTGATGAATATCTAAAGATAATATTGCTAATACTTTCTGCATCTTCAAAGTTACTGCAATCTATTTACCGAGTGCTATAACAGATAACATTGTTAAGATATCCTAAGGGATCTGCAAAGAATTAATTGTGAAGTGTTTTTATGGTTGAATGATTCACCCCCCCCTCTCAGTCGCTTCATCCATATTCCATCATATCTTTGTGTAATACCTAGCCCCTCCTAGGCAATCCATTAGATCTTCAATCCTAGGTATGGGAAACCTACCAGATTGTAATCTTGTTAATGGCTCTGGAGTCTGTACACAATCTCTATGTTACTCCTTTCTTGGGTGCCAAAATATTAGGAACAACACATGGGCTAATGCTCTTTCTTATTATCCCTTGATCCATTAATTCTTGTATTTGTTTTGGAAATTCCCTATTATGTTTAGGAGTTAGCTTGTAGGGTGCTTTGTTTGGCAGTGATGCCCCTAGAATCAAATCTATTTGATGGCTGATTTCTCTCTTGGGTGGAAAGGTTGCAGGTGCTCCATCTGATATGATGCCTTTGAAATCCTTCAAAATCTATTACACTTCATGAGGTATGTCCTCTTTCTTGGTCTCTATGTCCTACTTGGGTTTTACTACAATAGAATAACCCAATCCTTCTTTCTCAAGAGTCTTCATAAACTCTTTCCCCTTTAACATCAACACATTAGGTCCACTTCCTTGGCTATCTTGTTCAAGTAATGACTAAATTTTGTAACTCACCCCATCCTTCATAAAAGTGTATGAGTTGAGCTCACAATTGTGCATGGCCTTTCTATCAAACTACGATGGCCTACATAGTAATATGTGATAGGCATCCATTGGAAAAACATCACATAAGAGCTTGTCTTTATACCCTCCTATGGTGAACTCAATCCATGCCTACTCCTTAACCAAGACATGCTGCCCTATATTTAACCATGTGACCTTATAAGGAGTGCTATGAGGTATTTTGGGAATCTTGAGCTTGGTGATAGCCTCCTCTTTATCATCAAATTCTCACAGTCTCTAAATCTAATTCAATATTAGGGGACTTCACACTTGCAGTATCTTCATATACATATGCCACTTTCTTTTCACCTTGTGAATTTGATCCCTTTTCAGGACACCTATAGGGAAGATGCCCCAATTGTTGATAGTGGTAACACTTCATTGTGGTAAATTAAGATGGTCCTCTTCCTCCTGGTGATCTACCTCTTCCTCCAAATCCTCTACCTCTACTTGAATCACCCCTTTGGCTGGTCTCTCCACTTTTTTTAGTTAGCTTGGAATCACCTTAAGGTCTATTATCATTACCTCTACCTCCATAGTTTCCCCTATGTCCTATGTCATCTCTACCTCTTCCTCTATTCTTTGAGGTTTGGTCCTTCTTCCTCTTTCCTTTATCTTCCACCTTTAAATCAATTTGGTAGCATTGATGGACTATTTTAGGAGTGACAAGGCTCATATCTTCTTGGATGGACCACTTAAGAACATTCAAGTATCTTGCCAACCTAATGCTTTCATCTTCCACCACCTTGGACCTTAGGCATAGTTTTTGAAACTCTTCAGTGTAGGAGTGTACATCCATCTCCTTTTTTCTAAGGTTCTACCTTCTTTTATGGAACTGTATCTCATAATCATCAAGGATATAAGCCTACTTGATTTTAGTCACCATTCCCTTCCAAGTGACTATGGGGCTCTTCCATTCCTTCTCTCTTTCTATTTGGAAAAATTTCCACCATGTTAAGGAAGAGCCTCTTAACCTTGACTTTTCTACCTTGACTTTCTGAGTATTAGAGACACCATCACATTCAAAATGGCTCTCCATTCCACCAATCCAATCCATGATAAGATCTGGATCCATCTTGCCACTGAACAAAGGAATGCCTTCCAAAGCTTTTCTATTTATTTCCTTTAATGCCCTCAAGAAGATATCCTCTGGTATAATAGGGTCTGGTGTTGGGGCTTCTTCCTCCAACTTAATCTCCTTCTCTTTGTCTTCCTTCTCTTCCTTTTATTCAATCTTTTCCTTAACTCTGTCTGCCTTGTCTTGGACATCACCTAAAACCCGTTCAAATTGTGCTAGCCTTTCCCTTAACAATCTGTTATCCTTCTCTTGCTCTTAGAATTTCTTGGCCAATTCTACATTGGTCACCATTGTACTTGAGCCACTTGATTCATTAGGTGAAAACATCCACCTTGCTCTTCAATTTGTTTTCCCACACCTTTATAAGGCTCTGATACCACTTGATAGGGAGAGGGGATGAACTAATCACTACTTCATGATTCTTGTCTATCACTGAGACTTAAGGTTACTTCCAAGTCCACCAAATGGATCTATAGGATATCATTTAACCTTAGATACCCTAATCCCAAACCCCCACTCTTCTATCTTTGAACAAATCTATCTCTTGCCAACTGCCAGGCTCTCATGCTAGATGAAGAACTTTCAAGGTTCCTAAGTTCTTCTAGGGTCTTTCTCCACAAATTTCTACACTCATCTTCCAAGGTCATGGAGATTCTTCAAGACCTCCAAATTTACTTGTTTCAATTCCTAAGACAACCTTAAACATTGATTTTCCTTACCAATTCTACACTTTTCTACCAAAAGAGGGCTACTAGAAAAGAGCCCCGATTAGCCCTCCTGCTCTGAGAAATCAGGTAATTACTCCAATTTCTTCCATTAACCATCAAAAACTTCCTTCAAAGACTCTCAATAATTTGACTAACTCTCAAATATTTTCTAGGTTTTGGGTCTCAAGAAGGTCGTATTGTACCTCTGCACAATGTGAGGGTTTAGAGGGTTTCTAGGCCTATTTGTTTCTTAGCTTGGTTTGATGCTTTCTGAGACTACCAAAAACCTCTCCTTCTTGTCAAGGGACCATAGCTTACTCCCCTAACTACTCCATGCTTTCATTCTTCATTATCTTCACAACCCTACTTTCTCTAACCTCTGTAAAGTCACTCTTCCCTAATCAAGCATACTTTGGCTCACCTAGGGAAAGAGTTTAAAAATAAATCCATAGCTTTTGAAGGGCCCTCCTCCAACAATCACAAAGAATATGGAACCCACTCACTATCCCAAAAAGGTCATACTATGTCTACAGTGGGATATTGAGTTACATGGCTCAGAAGACAACTACCTGGTTTAGGATAGTGGACTGGCACAAATAAACTAATTACAAACTTGTAAAAGAAAACTATATAAACCTTAACTAATGAATCAAAAATAATTCAAAAAATAAAAATTACAATGCCTAGTTGTTACATTATCAAACTTGGCACACAAAAGCTTTCATTTCATTCACTATGATAGTTTCCACATACATAATAGTTACAACAGTCTCTTGTTCATACTTTGACACACACGTACTGGCAATTTGAGGGTTTCTTTGGTTTAAAAATGCTCTCTTAGTTATTTCCCCATCATTATCAGGGTTCCTAGTGAGGTAGAAGCCAAAGCCACTATAATAGGATGAGGTTACTAAATGTTGTCAAGCAACACTTTCAAAGTTGCAAAGTTGCACTTTGCAACTTTTGCAATTTCTTGCCAAATAGGCTAAGTCTTGGCTTCCTAAGGCTTATAGCTCCTCTTAATTATAGTCTAAGTGTTGGATTCTTGATTCCAACTTACAATGACTTCAAAAACCCTAACATGTACCTCTAACAACTAAAAATGATCTCACGCCAAGAGGTGCCTAATTAGCTTCTAAGGCTAAACAAGGAACTCCTAAGACCTTTAGACTCCTAACTAACATTGCCATTACAAAAGGTGGTCCTCATACCTTTATTCTATTTACAAGGCTCACTTAGATAAAAGCACAATAAAATGAAGAAATGGTGAGGGCCCTATTTCTCTAGGTGCCCCTACACCAAGTGGCATACTCTAGAATAGGTTGATCATTACATTTGGAGTATACATACATGAATGTTTTTTCTAGTTTCAGCATTGTTTCCATGTGTACCCTTAACCTATATAACCCAATAGGTTCCTTCTTATAGTATATGTAAGCCCTTATGTCTTCTACATGCATGACACCCATCAGTGTGCAGGAGAATGCTCCCTCTAAATCATCTAGGGTTGATTTGAATGAATGCCTCTTAAAAACATATCTCTTCTTTTTAGTGACATCATAAACAATAGGATTGGACATGACTTAGTTGTTAAACACTTTCCAATTATTCTCTGAGATGTTCTAAGGGTTTCTGAATCGACGCAATGAGCTAGGGTTTCTACAACTGATCAAATACACTGTAATCACTGATGATTCAATCTTCAAATCTTCACAAATACTTCCTAGGCTCTTATGCTCTCTAATCAATCTGAATATGAATGCAATGAGTGAACAAACAACTTGTTGTGTACTTAAAGTGATAAATTCACCATTAATGCAACTCACGTAAACCAGACTATCACTTCAAAATTTCAAAATGGAGCTCTGCTCATAATCATCATGTGCCCTCTTGCATAAAGGCTCCTATATACTTCAAAATCTTAAGTCCAAATGTGCATACTCTAAGCATGAGTATACCAGCCATGAAGGGGTCTAGAGCTAAATTAGCTCCCCCTATGACCCTGAGGGCTATTCATGTAGATGAAGAGGGTGCGTCCACTAGGGATGCATCCAACACATTCACATCAACCTTATCCTTCTTTCCTTTTGACCAAATCAAGCTCGCATCATCTAAGGCTTTCACAAAATTGACTTCTCCTTTGGGATCCAATATTGGTTCTTCAACCTTTTTAGGGCTTTCCTGACCTTGCGCCCTTGATCTATAAAACTTTGAGATATGTCTAGCCTTGTTATAAGAGTGACAAATGACTAGGGGTCTCAAATTCTTTGGTGCATTGAAATTAGTCACCATCTTATATTGTTTCACTGAGTGGCCATTATAGTTACATATCTGACATGTAACATTCTGAGACCTTCTTTTATTGGTTTGATTCTAACTTCTTTGATTATGCTGAATTTTGTTCTTCTTATTGGTTTTACAATTCATAGGTTTATGTCTAAATCTATTGTATGTATAATAGTAACCATTAAAAGGTCTTACCTCTATACAGTTCCATGCAATATGTCGAGGTTTGTTACATGCAAAACAAGTGCATTCTCTAGGCTTGCACTCATTCTTATGAATTTCTCCATTATGTATGGTTTGAACTTTAATCTTCTCATTATTGGCAATGTCCTTTTGTGTGTCCTTACTTTCTTGCATATTGTCAATCTAGTCATGTGCTTCATTGTATCCAATATAGCTAGTGTCTCCTTTGGCTCTTCTTGCATATAGCTAAGATTCTATCAGATAAGAGATGGTGTAAAATTTTTCAATATGATTATTTTCTTCTTTAAATTCAGATTCCAAGCTTTCCTTGATGTTCCTTATCTCCAAGATTTCCAAGTTGGCTTCCTTTTATTCTTCATTGAGTTGGAGGTTCTCCTTGATTTGTTTATTGTAGACATCTTGATTGTTCATCAATTTGTCATCAAACTCTTCAAGCTGACTTAATAGGGATGCATTTTCTTCATTCAACTTTTTTCTCTTCAAGATTAATGTTAGAGTGTCCTTTCCAATCATTTCTTAATCTTTTGATAACTAATTGAGCATCACTGAATTTTTATTTTAGCTCTTCAATTTCTCTTTTTCAATTATCTAGGTCTTCAAGAGTTTCTTCAAGATTCTTCTTCAAATGTTTCATTTATGCTTTGTCCATGATCTCCTCAAGTGTTTAAACTTCTATCCCGAGGACTAGAGCTCTAATACCAATTGTTAGGAATGGGAACACTAAGAGGGGGGGGTGAATCAAGGTTCACTAAACTTTAACTTTTCTTTTCAATCTTTATGCTTAACTTAAATGCTTAAGTACTAAATTAAACATTCACATAAAACATGAAGCATAAGAATAACACATGACACAAATATGGTTATGGGGAAACCCAAATAGGTTAAAACCCTAGTGGGAATTGACACCCACTAATATTCTGCACTAGTGTTTTGTGATCCTTGCTAGAAGATCCTTTACCCTGTTAGGAGTAGCTTTACACATCTTTTAGTACAGTAGACCTAGTTAAGGGTCGAACCCTGTTAGGAGTCTTTTAGAATGATCCCTATTAGGGGAGTGGACTCACTATCCTAGAGCTCACTACTCAAATGATGAGGGATTCAACCTTCTATTATTAGATAGACACTATATCTATTGGGTGAACTCTCACTATGACACTGCTTGTCAGATTAGTTCCTTTGGTGTGCTCATGCTTTGACCTCTAGAAAATATCTAATAAATCATATGATGACTTTGCATACCTCTACTCTACTTATCACAACTCTCTTACAATTTCCATTTTCATTATAATGAGTGCATCTTATATTTATATGCTCATACAAACAAAATAATTAGGTTGGTCCTATAACTAATTACAAACAATGCTTCCAACTAAATTGGCTTAAGCATGCTTACAATTATACATGTACATATGTCAAAAACCTAAATACAATGGGTGAATAGCCTCTACAACATTACATTATAATCACAAACCAAAATAGTCATTGTCAGATCCATGCTTTGTTCACTATTGGGACATACTAGTTGTGCAACTTCATCTGACTATAACTTTCATATCTTTGCAGATCTACTTATGTGCTCTTAGACTAAGCATAAGTATAGTCTAAAAAGCCTAACTTCTAGGGTGCATACCATAAGTCATCCGTACACACATCCAATGATGCTCTGAGTCTTTGGTGCTCTGTATACTTTCCAGTCTTCAATACTTAACTAATTTCTGATCTTTCCACTTAGTGCACTAACTCCAAACTACTATATGACTTTGTTTCCATAATGAAAACACTATATCTTAGTCATATACTTCATTATACAAAACTTACCAAGACACCTATGGTGACTAGAAACAAGCTAATAATTGATGATGAATTAAAATGTGTTTTTCAAACTTTGTATAGATCACTAGTTGGAGGGTTACAATATCTGACGCACACCAGACCAGAGATTGTTAATGTTGTTGGAATTGTGGCTAGCTATTAGGAAGAACCCAAAGAGACACATCTAGCCATTGTGAAAAGGATACTGAGGTATCTCAGAGGAACCATACACTAAGGTTTATGGTATGACATGAATGATAGCCTTGAAATTCATGCTTATACTGGTGTTGATTGGGTAGGAAATATTGATGACAAAAAAAGTACCAGTGGCAGTACATTTTTCCTCAAGAAAAAGTTGGTTTCTTGGCTAAGTAAGAAACAATATTGTATAGCACAATAAACTGCTAAATCAGAGTATGTTGCTACTACTATAAACTACACTTAGATTGTTTGGATGAAACAAATGATGATAGACATTGGAATAAATTTTAATGAGTCTGTGCTTATCCATTGTGATAACACTAGCATAGTAAATATATCAAAGAATCTAGTGATGCACTCTAAAACTAAGCATATTTCTATCAAGTGTCACTTCTTGAGAGACAAGGTGGTAGAAAAGGAAATCAAGCTAGAATATATTAGTACAAAAGTGCTGATTATAGACCTTTTTACAAAGCCACTACTAAAAGATATCTTTGAATATCTCAGAGGTATGCTAGGGGTTCAAGCCCCTCCTAGTCAGAACTAAATGATGCAGAGATGCATCAGTCTAGAAGTGTTTAGAGCCTTATCATTTAATGGACTGGATGTAGGGATCTACTCCTCAGAGGGAGTGATCATAGAAGAAAGTTTACATGTGAAGGCATTTGAAGGCTCATGACACCCTTTTCCATTTTTATCAAAGGGGGAGTGTTGCTATGATAAAATCTCTATTGTTTGGGGAGATTGTTCAGTTGAAGAACTTTGGATTGATATAACTTTGGGATAATATTTTCCCATATGTTGACATCATTGCCAAAGGGGGAGATTATTAGATATTTCTAATGAATGGGTGGTGATTGAGACATTTAAAATGTTTAATCACTATGTTACTAAATGGGAACTCAAATTGTTGTCATTTCTACTTTGTCACTAATGTCAACATATGCTTCTATGAAGGAAGCAAACTAGTAATCATAGTGTATGGTTAGTGTAAGGATGTTTCAGATAATGTGAAGTTATATGGTTCAGGAGGATGTTGTGATCTTATATCTAAGATTGTATCATTAGATGTTTCATATTAAGAAAGATATTGCTATTTTTGTAAAGACTGGTCACTAGACTGTGACAGTGAGAATTCATAGAGTTAGCCTCTGGGTTTTTGGTATATCTTTTAGAGGATTTAGATTCAAGGTATGTGAGCCTGAAGGATGATAGAAAGAACACTAAACAATCCTCATTGGTCAGTACAAGGTATAGAATTATTGGTGATGTCATCTTTGACATTTGTTCTGGTGAAGGTTTATTCTGAAGCTGACTCAGGGAATGAAGCATGTGTTTGTTTTGGCAAGAATAAATTAAGGATGTCGGTCCTTAATCATTGTAATGAAATAATTTTAGACTTGTTCTAGATACTCTCTATATCTTAGAAATGGTTTATGTAATTATTTGTAATTACGAAAGCTTCATCCGCTGACCTAACCTCACCTTGGTAAATTGTAATAAGGTATAAATGAAAGGTCTTTTCTTTGGAAAAGATATGGATGTAATATATGTGATATAAGGAGGTTGTGAAAGTTGTGAGCTTGTGTCTACTATATGTAGAGTAGAGGATTACTAGTGGAATTCATTGGAACTGATCAAGCAAATAAAGTTGTTGGAAAATAGTTCAAAAGATTGTGTATTTCTTCATATACATCTGTTGTGAACTAATGAGTTCTAAAGGTGGATTTAACCTTCTTTGGGAAGTGAGCCCTCTTTTGTTCCTTGCCTCCTAATAGGGTTTGTCCTCTTACAAGGACTATGTACTGTAATGTTTCAATAAGTTCCTAATAGGGCTATATCTTCTAACAAGGATTACTATACTCTTAGTACATCATTTGTGGGTGCTAATTCTCACTAGGGTTTCTACCTTTAACAGGGTTTCCCCTAAACCAAAATATTATGTTATTATGTTGGTATTCTTTGTTTCTAAAATTGATGATCTTAAATATTAAATTTTCATATTTTATTATACAACTAATTCACCCTCCCCCTCTTAGTTGTATTGTGGACTGTTATTCCTAATAGCACCAAGTGTTTCAACCTAATGCATTAGTTGGTTTTATGACCTCTATTTTGATGATGCTCAAAGTAGTGAGGATCATTCCACCAATGGGGTTTAACTTGAGGTTCATAATCACTTAAATCAGTTAATGTGATGATCTTGTTAGCAATCAAGGTCCTTAATGAATTATCCAAAGGTTCACCCAAAGGGGTGAATATTTTCTTGTTATAAAAGGAGAAAAAGGATTTGGGCTTATTCCCATTTGCATTATTGGAAGGATTATAGTTTGAATTATTGTTAGGATTGTTGGAATTATTGTTATAATTATTTGAATTAAAGGGAGCTTTATTCATTTGATTTACATGATATGAATAATTAGCTCCACTTTATAAATTAAAGGAGGTTGCCTTCAAGTTGTGGGCTTCCACAACTCCATCATTGACAAGGTTTTTATTGTTGTTTTTCCACCATAGTTTAGGTTTATCATTTTGATTGTTAGCCCCTCGATTATTACCATAATTAGATACATATTTATTATTGTTGTTTTTGGTGTTAGATTTTTTGTCCTTAAATAATTTGATCTCTCCTCTCTTTACTAAAACATCATCAATTTTGATCCCATTTTCAATAAGTTTTTCAAATGTAGGACATTGAAGTTGTAGGAGATAGTTCATTTCCATGTTCAAGTTGTTTGTGAAGATCTCCATCTTCTCCTTTTTAGGCCTGCTTCAAGGGTACCTTGCAAAAGTAGTCCTCCACCTTTGTAGGAATCCCAAGAAGGATTGACCATCTTTTTGTTTGGTGTCACACAATTTAAGCATCGTGATCTCATGCTTAATGTTATCAGAGTAGTGGGTTACAAACTTAGCAGCTAACTCCTCAAAGGTCTTTATTCATGGTGGTAATTTTAAGAACCATTCTATGGAAGTGTCATGCCCCGCAAGGGAATCGGGGAAGAGAACAAATATTCTCTTTGTAAAAGAAAAACCTAAGTAATGATTTATGAAAAAAATTGAACTTTTAAAACAATTATATGAACAAAACTTAAACTTAGTTTCCTCCCAAGGTTCCCCTCTATTTAAATGCATGATTCATTTAAGTCCATTAAGTAAAATAACAACAAGATATACTTCTCAAAGAAAATTACATCATATCACTATAAGATTCTTTATGAAGAACTACAAAGTACTTTCATTTCAATTTTCCATTTAAAATCATCTATATTCCTAAGTATCTTTTATGAACAATATAACTTTTAAATCAAATAGAACCATCTAAATCATTTGATACATTGCCTGTAATACATTTGTTTTTCAATAGCCTTTTTCACTTAATCAATAATAAGAAGCATACTAACATACTTGAAATGTTACCAAATCCTTTTTCTTTTCCAATATACATCTTATACATAAAGTTCACCCTTTCCCTTTTTCCTATGTCTACCCATTCCAAATAGATCATTTTGAATTACATCAATGATTACATTACATTCATCTCTACTTGGGAGGTAACAATAACTTAACATCATGAAAGATAATTACAAAGCCTTCATTCTTCAAAAACTAGTACATAAGAAAACATGAATCTTCAAACTATGCATCCGCACAAGATACCTCGATAAAAATATTTACCACCCAACCACATGGATACACAAAGGACCACTCCCCCATGCTAGGAGATAAACACCAAGGTCCATAAAGAAGGAATAGCTAGGCCAAACCTAGGGTCAGGTTACCTTTCCCAAATAGCAAATGAAAAGAAAGTCCAAGTATAGATCTTTCCCCAAATAGGTTTTAAGGTTTGGTAGAAACTCTAAGCAACAACCTAAGTGAGTGTCATTGCATAGCCCTCACTCCTTGGGTTGTCCTAGTACTAGCCACTCTGGGCCTCGGCCCCCAAGTAGGCACATGTGGGATCGAATGCCTTTCGTACTGATGAGTACCATTCGATCGTACCTACGAATAGGTACCTTCTCCCACTCCCATCCATAGCCTTTACTAGTGCTAATGGCATGGGCAAGGCACATTTAATCTTTTTTAATGTTTGAACCCATTCCCGTAAGTTTAATTAAGTTTTTACTTGTTACTCTTCAGTCAGTTATCTTGGTTCTAGCCACTTAGGGCCCTGGCCCCGCACTGAGAGCCACTCACTAGGTGTCGTTAGGTTTTTGTACCCTTAACCCACATATCACAATTACATCATACATGTAGTAAAAACACATTATAAACACATTGAGAACTACTACAAGGAATAAAAAATAAAAAGATAGCTTATGAACATTTAGGGAAATTAGGAATGTTTAAGGATGTTTACAGTGTCCTAATCCTTTTAGACAACTCTAAACGCTACAATGTTTTCTACACATATCCTAACCCTATTAAGGCATGTAAATGCACTAAATATGACCATCACCAACAAGAAATTAACAAAATTAAGGTTCACACAAAATTCCATCTACCAAAAGATAATGCTCCCTAAATTTCATTCTAAACCTAAAATTTGACTAAGCCTAAAATTTGACTAAGTCTAATTTTATTAAAAAAATCTAAAAATTAGAAGTTACAACTTAACTCCTAGGAAGCTGAAACCTATCCCAATCAATCCAAAAGGTACCTAATCCCTTTATACAAGTATAACTTAAAGTATAAGAAGTAAACTTATACTTAAATGTTATACTTGTATAAAGAGAAAACCTATTTATTATACTACTTGGCTTAAATATTAAACTTCTTCAACTTCAACCCTAATACAAATGTAACATCTAATCACATGAAATGACACAGGTAATAACTATTAACTTGGCCAAATGACAACGAACCAAAACACAACCAAATGATAGAATATTTGCTATTGCACAAATGACTAACATAATATTATAATGCCGCAATATTTCTATTGCATAAACGGCTAACATAATAAATGAATGACAAAATAAAAGTAATGCCAGAACATTATAAATAGCTGGAATAATATAAATAAAACAAAAATGGCTGTCATAATAACATTTCTATTGTATAAACAACACATAATCAATTCTTATTAAAATGATAGAATACTACAATAATATAACATTTGTAATACAATAATATATCATTGCTATAATGTATGGATGGCTGGCATAATAATACAATAATATATACATGACCAGCAATAATACATTAATGTATCAATATTCTGTAATAATACATTATTACAGAATACATCAATACATTATTACATAATACATTTATGTATCAACATTTCGTAATAATAACACACAATACAATACAATGATAATACAATAGTACACATATATTTTACAATAATACAACATACAAAAATTTTCAGCAAATCTAAATACAACATTCATACTATAAAATAAATCTACTTCTCAGGATGGATTCCAACTTGGAGTCTTGTGAAGATCGGTTGATGAAGGAAGATCCAATCCCCAACTTTTCCAGCACTCCTTTGAATCCCTCTGCTTGCAATCTTCTAGCCTCTACCCATAACAATCCAAATGCCAAACTCAAAGAACAAGGAAATTCTCTCCTCAAAAATAGAAATTTTCCTACAATAATAATACTAATCTTCTTCTCGAAATCAACTCTTCTCCCTGAACTCCCATACATAGGAAAGTCTTTCCTGTAAATAGAATGGAGGAGGTGGTTGCATAGGTAATCCAACTGATGCAACCATCTCAACTATCCATTCGTTAATAGTTAATGGGATGTTTTGCAAATCCATTCTCGTAAAGGGAGAAATAAATTTTAAATAAAACTATAATATTTGTTTCCCTAAATTTAAGGGTGTAAAAATAAATAATATAATCTTAAAATAATTTACTAATTTATTTAACTATGGTAATAGAATCTATTTACCATTTATAAGAATAACATAGATTTATAAGAATAGTTTGTTTCACACAATTAATTTATTATATAATATTAATATATATATATGTATTCATAGGCATATGTGTGCACCCATATGCTTATGGTACATATATCATAAATAAGACACATTATTATTCATATCAAATATTAAGAATAACATTATTATAAAATATATTATTTATTTATACACTAATCCACATTTAAAAATATATATTAGGTAGCTACTAACATAAGTTAGATTCTACCACTATTATTTAAAACATTTATTATTAATATTGCCATAGACACTTTGTTATTATGAGTATTATAAAATAATACCATAAAATTATTCATTATTATCGATATTTAAAATCACATGATTTAATCACACACCATCTTGTTCCTAATGAGATATGCTAGTATAATAGTAGCTACTACTAAGGATAAATTACTAAATCATACCTTAAAATAAACAATGGCTCACATCAATAATCTACTAACAAAGTTGAGCATACCATGAAGTAAAAACTACCATACTCAAAACCTCATTCTCAATGAATACAAAAGACAAGGAACTATCTACAAGGTCCACAAAACTAGTAAACTGAGATTTCACATAATACATCCACACAAGGGACTGAATCAACACTTCCCACCTAAGGATAAAAGGATCAAAGGTGAAGTTTCTTCCTATGAAATCTGGTGATATCTCTGTAACAACAACAACGATCGAGAATTTTGAGGGATTGCTTAGATCTGTGAAGCTAGGTGGAGACGATACCCAGTACTTGCAATCCTACATCACCAAGAAGAGATACATATACATACATATGGATATACAAATCAGATATATATATATATATATATATATATATATATATATATATATATATATATATATATATATATATATATATATATATATATATATAAAAGCAAATGACTAGGATCAATACATCGTGTGGACCACAACTAAGTGAGTAACTACGACTGCATCCTGAGTCATGAAAACACATCAGACACATATCTATGAAACATAAAATATCATGATAATGGTTAGATTCAAATCCTAAGTTAGATCCATAAAACATATAAAAATAGATGGTTTTCTAATCTCATAAACATATAAATGATAACCATAAATGAGCATATCAATCATATCATCATCCACAAAACATAAATGTAAATGTATAGTTCTAACCATCATAATAGAATGTCCAAGTTAGAAAGTCCAAGTATCACCATAGGAGAGGTATTACAGGAAGGTCCTCCCAAATTCATAGGGAAATGTCTCATCAAATACATGGTGTTATGCATGAACTCGATGCTTAGAGCACAAAAATCCCTCAAATGGTCTTGTGGGTCTGTTTTACCCATGTACTTATCATATTTAGGAAATATAGTGTTAAATGAAAAATGTGACATGACCAAACTTTTGTCAAATAGGAATGGACATAAGGCTTCAATAGAAAATGGCTTAGGTTTGTATGCACCCTAAAATGGTTTCCTAGACTTTGGGCCCCATTCTTCAATTTATCAATTTTTTGAATCAATGCTTTGCAATATTTTCAAATCAATTTCCTTGATCAAATCGTAATTAATTTAATTATTTCAATTTTTCCTAAGCTTTGATCATTTTATCCTAAGCCTCATTTAATTAAAATAAAAATTCCCTTTTTAATTAAATAAATCTTTTAATTAAATAAAATCATCTCATTTAATTAAAATCCTTCTTCTAATAAATACATAAATAAAATCCCCACTTAAATATCTCTTTGCTGAAAAAGGAAATAAAAATAAATAAAAATCTCTTTTTCTCTCCACTTTAAATGCACATACTTTTAAGTGGTGGGCCTTTTTCATCTTTTTGCCTCTTAAAGAATCTTTGAGCACATGGATCAACTAAGATTTAATCTCCACCATTGCTCATTTCTTTTTGTCTCTTAATCTTAACCATGTAATTTCTTTTATAAAGAACCCTCTCCTTCTCATTTTCATATCTAGGTTTTCATATTGTTACGCTACAGGTTTGGAGAGCGATTTTGGAGAAGATTATTGAGCACTTGAGCTTGGATATTGCAACTTCTCTCTTCTTTTCTTCTTCTCTCATGCCCCATTTCAATCCATTTAGATTAATTTTTCACTTGTATATTAGATTAGATTCATATTTTCTTTCATAGATTAATCTTGCATAAGCATTTTCTTTCATAGATTAGTTTTCTTTCATGCATTGTTATCATATAGAATAGCTTTCATTTTCATTGCATGTATACTTGATGATCATGGAGACTACCATTCTTTCTTTTCCTCTTTTAATCTCTCATTTTGTGGTGTACTTGCATGGGCACAAACTAGGTCAAATATGAGGGCCTCCATCAAACCCTTGCACTCCATGAATAGAGAGCTCAGAGCCAATATTTGAGATCTCATTCTTGAGTAATCTTGGACACAATGTCTCATTGAAGTGTGACAACATTTTAGCACATATTTTTGGCACCCACCATGGGGAAACCCACTTTTACATGCTAGTTTTGATTATTTTTGGAGCTAACCCCCTTGTGCAGATTTACTTGGAGACTAAAACCCTAGATTTTTAAAGATTTGATTATATCTCCCAAACTACTTTGTGTTTTAATCTGAAAATGTTTTTTGCAGGTTGGCGACATATCAGAGAAGCTCCAATAAAAAAATTCAAAATTTTTGGAGGTATTTTCAATTTTTTATAGTTTTTTCTTGATTTTTCATAAAAAAAATAATTTTCAGCGCAAATTAGCATATTTTTTAGAAATTTTAAATTTTCAGAAAGCTCTTCAAATTCTGCAGGGGGTCCATTCTTTATGTTTTAAATTTGGATGCAATATCATAACTCAAATAATTGATTTACAAAAACTAGTTTCTTTTGGTAAAATGGATCTCTAGGGCACAAATGAAGAGATTTTTCTAAAAATTTTACATTTTTGGAAAGCTCTCTATTTTCTAGAAGGGGTATCTATTTTGCATTTCTATTTTTCTAGCTGAAATCATATAAAAAAAATCAGATCTTGTTGACTAGGTCAAATGCAAAAAAAATAAAATTTTGTGATGAGTATGCACTTATTTTTCATGGTTCAATGCATGATATGAGTTGTCATTTGAATTATTTGTTTGCTATTATTTCTCGTAACAATTTATTTTCAGATCTAACCCTAGGGTTTACATAAGTTGGATATACATTGCATATCTTGTTTTCTTGTTTTCTTGTTGGAGAGTTCGTGGCTTGCTTGCACAAAAAAAACTCAACAAAAATCTAGTAAGCGCGTTATATTGGACTTGAGGTATTTTGTTCAATCTCTATAACATTTGGATTTTGGGAATAAAATGAATCTCTCATATATTTGGCTTGAGTGTTTATTGGTTTCATAGATCACACTTCAAATTTGGGCTCTAAAAAATAACATAGATTCACTTTCTTGCATATGTGTTTCACATAGTAATTAGGCCCTATGAACACTATTTGTGGTGTTCTTGAGAGAGTGGGTTTCCTGAAAAGATCTTCTTGATGATAGAACCCCTTGTAGGTAGAGAGGATATTATTACTATCTCATGGTCTTATATTGTTACTATCTCATGGTCTTACTTGGTTTGGTCCTCAACATTGATCGGTATGTTCTCTCTTGGACCCACTTAGAGAGCTCGGTAGACATTGTTGTTGACCTTACAAACCTTTGTGAGGTGGTTTCAATCTTAGCATGTCAATGACTCTATTTGCTCTATTTTGGTGAAGTGAATAGGCTAGAGGATTATGCTCTACTCCATTTTTGGGTAGTACCAGAAACTCAGATCCTTGAATCTAAGCTAAGTCCCCATGTGGTCCTTTTTGTGAGTCACCTTGTTAGAGAGGGTTAATCATAGTGGACACTCCCTTAATTGGGTAAACCACATGGATGGAACCTCAAGCAGTAATAGCCATTTTTGCCATGGTAGTGACAACCACTATATAAATTTCTTTGTGAAAGAAATCTCCACGGGTGTAATTTCTTGTTGGGCTGTCAAATCTCCTTAGCATCTCTGATTGATTAAATTCTCAGAATGTGTCAAAACCCTGGTGCACCTAGATTGGAGTTCACCCTCATGAGATTACAAAAGTTGCAGAGTCAAACCATTACTAAGAACCATAGTGCAACTAAATTTTTATTTGCTAGGACTATGTGTGTGATTGGAAAAACATTTTGAGAACATACACAAGTAGTTCTTAAGGAGTAGAAATACTAGGTCACTATTCTTGTTCGTGTGTAAGGTTGCTTTTTCTCTTGCTCATTGTTTGAAGACATTGTTTTCTTGAACTCCTTAATTGTTTTCTAGCGTGCTTATTTCATGATAAAAAATTATTGATGCATCTAGTTGGTTATACAAATGAAAAAAAAATGAGTTCCAGAATTCCCAACTTTGACCAAATTTCCTTCAAAATTGGATTTTACCCACTCATTGGTCAAGAGTCATATGATACTAAAAAATCATCACACACTATTCTAAGTTTTATCATGCAATAACTCATTGCTACTTTTGTATCACACTATTTTCCTAGATTTTATCACATCTACTACCTAGATTCTATCGCACTGCTTCCTGAGAAATCTCATTTGGAAAGGTTATATCGCCCTACTATCCTGTGAACTATCGCACAAAGCCATCTTGTTGTCTTCTTGATTCATGACATTTTTTAGTCTTCCTTGGTCAATCCAAATTTTAGTAGGTAACTTACCCTACTATTAGAAGTCTATTTTCACCTTGGGTTCATGTGATTTGACCTCTTGAATTAGTAATCTTTGATTTCACAATTGACCTTTCTTGGAATCAGTAGGTTAGAAATCATCGTTGTTGAGAAGATAAATCTTTGGATTCTTTAATAACACACTTGGAGAGTCTTAGTAATCTTTTGTCCAATCCACTTCCATACAATTTCAAATTCAATCAATTATATTTTGGGTAAATCATCCTCCTGATCCATATGTATTCAGATAGTTATCTATTTATTAGGCACCTCTGTGGCAGTGTTGGTTTATTCCTTTTGCAAAAATTCTATCTTATCACCTCTCTTTTGGACAATTGAGTGTTGTTACTATCCTAGTTTGGTACCAACATTTCTTAGGGTAGTCTTATCACCTAGGATTATTTATCTCATGTCGGTTACAATAAGATATCAAATAAATCAAGGAAAATGACCTCAAGTAGTCTATGGCCAATTACCCTTAGTTGAAACTCACAAAAAATGTAATGGAAAGGAGCCTGTCTTTGATCAATCCCCTAGGAATACCTCAGAAGCTTGGTTTAATCCTAAAAGAAATCTTAGTGAGTTGAGCACACCCTCAACACCCTTTCATTCAGATATGGATATGAGTTACACAAGGACTCAAAAAGAAAGGGAAGAAATGGATAGCAATCTTGATGACATACTCCAAAGACAAAGAGATAACATTCTTTATGGTAACTCATCTCTCATGTCTACTAGATATCTAGATGCACATCAAAGGACTGAAAGAGAAATGAGGAGATCCTCTCATGGAGGGAAATCATAATATGGTAGCCAAGATGGTGAGACTTATGAAACTCATGTGAATGCAGCATACAAAAATGATTCTTTGAGACATTCAAGACCAAGTTCACCACTCCAATCAGTTTAAAGATATACAAGTGAAAGACTTAAAATAATTGAGCATGAAAAGAAAGCCTTCCTAGATGAACAAGCTAAGAAGGAAGAGAAACTTAGACTCCTAGAGGAGGAAAGATGAGCCTTATTGGATATGGAAAGGAGAGCCACACAAGAAGAGAGAGACAAACTCTTGGCTCAATAACTCAATGATCAATACAACAACATGTATGTTGATGGTGGAAACAACTCTCCTCCACTCGCTCCTCCTAAGACTCCATGAAGTGGAAGATATTCAAGATCACCATCAAGATCTCCTAGCCCTTAGAGGAAGAAGGGCTCCACAATATGATCATTATAGGAGACCAACACCTCCTAGGAACTCAAGGAAACCTTCTCAACATGCTCATCATGGTTCAAAATATGGAGGAAGTAGCTCAAGTCATGGTCTTGACTCCTTAGATTTCATGAAAATGCAACAAGAACCATCCTTCCAACAATATGTGGAGAAATGTGTGGAACAAAACAAAGATAAATTCTTGGAGAGTTTGATCATTGAAGGAGCTAAGGTCCCTAAAAACTTTGATAGAGATAGAAAGATCAAGAAGCAAGGTCCATCCATGGAAGAAATGATCAAACAAATGCAAAATAAGATTGAGAAAATGTCAACACCAAAGAGCTCATTCAATCTTGACTCAATTTGTCCTAATCCTTTCAACAAAAGTATGAGCATGAAGGATTTTCCTTGAAAAGTTGAGATAGCACAATATGACAAGTATTATGGTAATGGAGATCTGCATGATCATGTATGCCAATTCTATACTATGAGTTTTGAGTTCCATCAAGATGATTCCTACCTTATGAGATTGTTTCCAAGAAGTCTCAAAGGTCAAGCGATGGAATGGTTCACAAACATAACTCCCCCTATCAAGACTTTTAAAGAGCTAGTCCATAGATTTGTTCAACACTTTGCTTACAAACTTTCAAGATCTGTCACCATGTTGGACTTATGCAACTTAAAGCAACATCAAGGGGAACCCTTTGTCACTTTCTTAAAAAGGTGGAGACGACAGTGCTCTTGATATTCTAGAACCATTCATGAAGATGAAAAAATTGACATCCTTGTTAGCAATTTGGTTCCTAAGATGTGGTATGAAGTTAAGAAAATGGTCTTTGATTCCTTTGACACCATGGTCAAAACCGCATGTAGGATTGAAGATGTTTTGAAAGAACGAGGAATTTTGGCCAACAACAAAAACAACAACAATGGTCAAAATAACAACTCTAATAAGAATAATGGAAAGAAATCACACTGGAACAGGAACAAACAAGTGGTTAATGATGGAGTTGTGGACTCCTCTCAATCCAAAGATCAAGTTGTTCTTCACTTGTCTAGTGTTGTTCAAGCTATGAAGCTCAACTCATCTAATCAACAAGAGTACAAACCAAAGTACCAAGATTTGCATCAATTTGCAAATCTTGGTGAATCATATGAAGCTGTCTTCAAAAAACTCATTGCCAGCAATCTTGTGCATCATCAATCCAACAAATTTTAGCATACCTACAGTTAAGCCATATTGGTCGAATGAGGAAGCCTATTGCATATTTCATAATGGCATTGGACATGATATTGAACATTGTTGGAAACTTAGGCATATCATCCAAGATCTCATTGAGAGTGACAAGATTAAAATAGAGGATTTGAACACCAATGCTGATCATAAGGCATTCAAAGAGCCTTTTCCCAAGTATGAAAAAGGGGAAAACTCTAAACCTGAGAATGGAAAGGCTGAGATTAATTACACTTACACAGCTGTGCAAAATGTTGTCAATATGCATGAAGTGGTAGAAGAAAGTGTCAACATGTTGAGAAATAGAGATCCCTATGGTTATGATCTAGACATAGATTCTCCTCCTATCTTTGATGAAGGACCCATTGTGGTGCTAAGGGGTCCTAACTCTAGAATACCATCTCAAGCTTCCAATGCTATCACCCGAAGTCAAGGTCTAGTTATCCTTAGAGGACCCAATTCAAGTCAATCCAGTAAACCAAAGAAAGTGGCATCCAAGAATGTCACCTCAAAGCCAGTAGTTAATTCCAAATTGAGCTATAGTCTTGTTGATCAGTTGCAGAGAACCCCATCTTAGATTTCAATTTTCAAGCTTAGAGTTGTCCACAAGACACAAGCAAGTACTTGAGGATGCTTTGCATGTAGAAAATGTCCCTAATAACTTAGATGTTGATCAATTCCAAACCATGGTTAATCATATTTCTAGCCCTCATTACCTAACTTTCTCAGAAGAAGATGATAAAGCTTTGAGCCATCCACATAATCTTGTCCTTCATATTGAAGTCATGATTCACAAAACCTATGTCAGACATGTGCTGATTGATGGGGGTGTTGGGCTTAATATTTGTACTTTAAGTCTTTTAAAAATATTGGGTTATTTTGAAGAAGTCATTGATGCCAGAAGAAAGATCACTATAAAAGCCTATGATGAGGCAGAAAGAAGTTCCAAAGGATTAGCCATCCTTCCTGTTAGGATTGTCCCTATTGAAAAAGATATTTTGTTTCAAATTGTTGATGCTGGTCCTCTAGCATACAATATCTTACTTGGTAGACCATGGATCCATGATATGAAAGTAGTGTTGTCTACCTACCATCAGTGTGTTAAGTTCCCCTACAATGGAGTAGAAATTTGAATCCAGGGGATAGAACTTTGTCTCCCATTGCAATTTCAGCAAGTACTCATGTTCCCCTCAATAGAGAAGTAAAATATTTCAATGCAACTTTAGCAGAATGTAAGGATAAGTTCAAATAAATAGACCTTGGTATGTGGGGGTATCAACTTGACTCCTTTGCAAAGCTTCTAGTTTCACCTAGGTCCTATGGCAAGCCTTCACAAGAAATGAGACCTTCCTCTTTAGCCATGACTTTATTTGGCACATTTGTAGAATCCTCAATGCCTATTCAAGATGAAAAAGAAGAGGTGGCTAATAGAAACTAGATTTATAGAGAAGAAAAATACAAGTAGAATGAGAACTTCTCTCCCTCTCCTAAGGCCTATGGAAGAGTGTATACTCTTGTTAAGTAGATGGGCTATTCTAGACATGGCCCTCTTAGTCACATACTAGATGCTAGAGTTGAACCTCTCAATCATTCTCTTTTTGGACATAGATCTAAGAAGACAATTGGCCTAGGATTTGAGAATCATAACAGGAACATTGCTCCTATCCTTGATGAGTTAAATAGTGAAGATGAACCAAAATATAGGCCAAATTTGAAAAACCAACAAGATATGTCTGAAGATTGGGTCCCTTCCACCAATCTCCTTTCGGGAGATTCAAATAATCTAGTTGCTCATGCGATAGTTGTAAACATAGAACAAGATGAGTTAGATATTTAGAGAGATGTTACCCTTGATGACATTAGAGCTTCTACATCAAGGCGTCCCAAGCCTTCATGGTGTAAACATCCCAGTCGAGATTTAGAAATGGATTCACATGAATATGAATGTGACTCTCTCTCTGATGCTTCTATAGTTGACATGGATGTTGATGTCATCCATACTTATAGTTCTCAACCCAAGGTAGCTAAAGAGTCAAGTGTAGGATTAGAGGATTTGATCCCATGGGTTGCTTTAGTGGACAATTCTTCACTTGTTAGGAAGAATCCTAATTTGGGTAGCTGAGGAGGATACTTGATAAATTCTGACTCTTCAGTCACCAGAGATGATACCATTCATATCCACAACCTTGAACCAGACATTGACTTACCCCTTGCTCATCCTCACCTCATTGATTGGTCCCAACGCTATCAAAAGCCTAAACTCTTAAATTTCCAAAATGACTATGAGATAGCTTGTTATTTAAAAACCATTGAACTCATAGTCTCTTCCACCAATGAACCAACTATGAGCATGACAGAACTAGACATCAAGTACCTTAGTCAAAAAATAAAAAGAAAAGAAAAAAATAATAAGAGTTATGATGGCAAAAACCACTATGTGCCGGTGTCAGAACCTAAAAAGGTAAAAATAAATGACATATCCAAGGGTGAAAACCTCTCTGAGGCACCTAAGGATGAGGTACTTGATCATCTCCCAAGTTACTTCTAAGATAGATCTCCAGTGCTAGTTGAGCCAACACAACCAGTCAACTTTAATACAGATGAGGCTCCACAGATAGTACATTTCACTCAATCCTTATCAACATAGGAAAGAGAAGCATACACCAAGTTCTTATAGAGAAAGAAGATCAATTTTGCATGGACTTATTCAGATATGCCAAGATTGGACACTAATCTTACTATGCATCACTTATCCATAGCTACACGTATAAAACTAGTCAAACAAAAATTGAGAAAAATACATCCTCACATAGCTCTTCTAGTCAAAGAAGAACTAGAAAAACTCCTTAGTGCAAGATTTATAAGAGCTATTGACTATGCCGACTGGATATCAAATATTATCCCAATTTCTAAACATGACAAGTCCATTCAAATCTGCATAGATTTTAGAGATGTTAATAGAGCATGCCCAAAGGATGATTTTCCACTCCCCAATGTTGGGACTCAAAAATATAGCATGGGTTTTCAGTACCATGTTTGGTTCTTACAGTTCGAAGCCCTTTAAATGCTTTTTCATGCATATGTACCCGGCTATCATTGTGAAGCTTATAAGGTGTTCCAGGTGTTTAAAACACTCCATTCAGTATATGCATGCATTCTATGTGTAGACACCTAAAAATCCTTTAGAAAATAAAGTATTTTTATTTTCTCAAAAATCCCTGATGACATCATCATTTATTAATTAATTATTTATTTAATTAATTAATTTATTTTTTATGTCATTAAATCCCTTTATCTTAATTAAAAATATTTAATTAAGAAATCCCTCCCAAAGATGTTTAAATCTTATTTAAACATTATCTCCTTATTGATTAATTATTTAATTAATAAATTGACCAAAAATACCAAAATAAATAATTTATTTATTTTTTTCCCAAAACTTGGCCAATTCCCTTAAGACCACTAACCTCTTCTAGAATCTTCTAATCCTTCTTTAATTTCGATTAAAGGCTAATCCCCTCATTTCCTAACCCTAATCCCAACTCAAAATATTTAATTAAGATTAAATATTTCATCCTCATATTTGTTAAATTCATTTTAATAAATATTCTAAAAACCTAAACCATGGAAATAAATAAATCTTTATTTATTTCATAAATCCATGTTTATCCTAAGGAAATTCTAGACTCTTCTAGAAAGTCCTAACCCTAATCCTAATCCTAATCCCTCCCCTAATCCTGTCACATTCCTTAACCAAGGTTAGCCAACTCCTAAGCTTAACCCAAAGTCAACAAACTTCTAGAGACTTCTCTTACATGCATTAAGTGCCTTTAAGGCCTCCTTATCCCTCTTACATGCATTTATCATGCATTTAAGAAGCCCCTCACCACTTTCTTACACCCTTTGACCTTAGGCACATTTCCCAAATTGTGCACATTCCTCCCATCTTTCAACCCAATGCCCTTGTGACACTTGTCACAAGGAGGTGGCCCTGAACTAGCACAATCCATGTGCTCCCCTTTGAATGAATCTTGGCCTCTCTTAAGGATTTTGATCCTGGCCACTCATTCCTCCTTCCCAAATCCTATAAATGCTCCTCCTTTCAAGAGAAAACTCATTAGCTTAACTTTTATTCTCATGCATTGTTATCATGCCCATTTAGCTCTAGACTTAGCATAATCATCTTAATCTAGCTTATTTCCAAGCATTTTAGCTCATTTTAATTTAGTAATAATGGATTAACTTAGTTTATTTCATTGTTTTGCATAAGCATAGCATCATCACATCTCTATTTGGTCTAAAATCAATCTTAGATTACTCATCATGTAGCTAAATCTTCATTTCAGCATCATTTTGGATCCTTGAGGCCTTAGGGGAAAATCAAGTGTTCTACACCTATTTTGTGCCATTTATGAGGTTTTCACGGATCTCAATCCATCCTAAAATGCATTAGAGTATGATCCAAGTGCTTAGAGAGCACACCCACATCCCCTTAAGCAAGAGAAAATCAAACAGTGCTTGGGTGCACTTGTTTTAGCTCAATCTGAGGTGGCTTAGTTTAGAGTTTTATTTGTTTTGCATTGATTTCATACTTAGACTAAAATCTAATCTTTGTTTGGTTTGAAGATTTCAAAACAGGTATCCTCAAAATCTTAGTCCACACTATGATGTTATTTTATCATCTTGAATCATTCGGTGAAGTCCCATTTTGAGCAAGTGTCAAATTGCACAATTCTGCCTAAGTGTCAAATAGAGTACAATAGCTTAGTTTGCCTTTGAATATCTTGTGTCCAAAAATGTTTCATGACCCACCACTTTGAGCATGTTTAGTATGTGTATCAAAGAACCTATGTTCCAATTTTCAAGTCATTTCAAATCCGTTTGATTAGGTTTCAAACCTCTCAAAGTTGGTGATTTGTTGTTGTCTTGCACTTGTGTAATTGTTCAAAATTCTACAAGGGCCTGTTTGACCAGTCATATCTTTGAACCAATTGACCCTATTGATAAAATTCCTTTTGAATCATATTCTAGGGGTCAAGTAATTCTTATGTTACAATTTTCAGGTCATGAAGAGTTCATTTGGTCAGTTTGCTAAGCCCATTCTATTTGCAATTTCTATCAATGTGCTAAACTGTCAAATGCAGATTTCTAGATGCCCTACTTTGAGGTCTTGCTATTCATATCCGGTTGAATGCCCTGCATAATTGAGTTTTCCCCTATATTGTAATCATGAAAATGTACTTATCTAAGGAGTTTCAGACTCACACCAATCCAGTTATTCACTTTGCTAGGGCATTTCCATTTCCAATTTATTAAAAGTTTCACTAAAAGTGCAGAATCCAGATTTAAGTAGCCTACTTTGAGCATTCACCTTTTGTACCTGATTCAAGTTTTTGAAGAACTAAAAGTTGTCCTGAATTGACAACCTAGAAATGTGCTACCATGAGGATTTTTAGGCCATGATGAATCCATTTGGTCAGTTTGTTGAGCCCATTCTATTTGCAGTTTCTAACAATTTGATGCAGATCAGTTGCACAGTTTAGTCGGAGGCCCAATTCAGATGTTTGTATCTTTTTCCCTATGATTGATCATGATGTGCCAGTTGTTGCACCATATTGTAGGCATGAGAGACAATGTCTATGCCAATTTTTAGCTCCCCATGTGTCAATTTACTCACTTTGCCAAAGGCATTTCATGTGCAGATTATTAAGTTTTGCTAGGAGTGCTTTATCCAGTTTTCTAAGTGACATAATTTGAGGTATCCCAGTTTACATCTTGCTCGAGGTCCAACATAATTGAAAGTTGTTTCATACTATAGACTTGGAAGACTACTTGCTTGATGATTTGGAGGTCTCTGCCAATCCATCTGATTACTTTTCCAGGTCAATTCCAAATCAGATTTCTATGATTTTCACTATTTTATTCTTGAATAGGTCTAATGGGCTGACTTTGGCATCTAATTGTTATCCACCACTTGATCTTTCAGGTGATTTGATTATGGATCTGTGTACATTGTATGGGGGTGAATCATTGCCCAAGTTGTCAGTTCTTGAAGATCTCAGTGGTGGCGTGTTCTTGTGAGACCATTTGGTAAGTTTTTGAAGTTGCTTTTTGGTTGGCGACTTTGAAGTTTATTTCTAGAAGATTGGTTTATCTTTTTGAAAATATAATTATTGCCTTGTTTTATATGTGTGATAAATATTCTTCACCCAAGGTTTCAGGCCATGAGGTTTCCGTCTGACAGGTTTACAAGATCAGAAAAAAAGTGCTTTATGCTGATAAAAGGTGCAGATAGGGCAACTTTGCAAAGTAGCTAGTTTTCAAAATTTGTAACTTTTGGTCAGAAGGTTATCTTTAGTTGAGGGTCGATGTGTTGCATTCCTTGTATACGAGTCTTTTTTCAGATCCAGTGGTTCACCTTCAGCTCGTCATTTGATATTTTTAGTTTATCTCCTTCTGAGGTAGTCGCCAATGATTTCAGTTTGTGTTTGTTGGCAATTCAGAACAAGTGATTTCAAATTTTAAAATCTCTTTCCTATTCATTTTTGGACAAAGCCATTTTATAGGGTGAAAATATGTACTACAAAGTTTGTACTCCCCAACTTTCAGCTTCCAACGATTAGTTTTGAGCAGTAGCAAGTAAAGTATTTGTGTTACACACTGGAATTGATCCAGACAGTAGGTCAAAGCGGAGCTCACCAATATCCTTATATAGTGTGTATCTATTAAATAAAAGGTTGTAGTCTTCACCCCTTTGAGCAGTGTGCTCTCAAACAATGCATCCTCTCCCCTAACAAGGACTATTGTAAAAGACTCCAAATAGGGTCTGACCCTTGATCAGGTCTACTATACTAAATATACTATAAAGAAAATCCTAATAGGGTTATGGATCTTCTATCAAGGATCATAATACACTAGTATAGAATATTAGTGGGTACCAATTTCCACCAAGGTTTTTACCTATTTGGGTTTCTCTGTAACAAAAATATTGGTATTTTTTTCAAGTGTTCTTACTCTTTCTATGTTGTCTATCTTTCAGTCAGTAATATGTGAAAGTTGAACTGGAACCTTGAACCTTCCTAAGTTCAAGTTCAAGTTCAAGTTCAAGTCGAAGGTCTGACTGACAAAATATTCTGGTCAAATAACTAACTCTCTGTAGGTAAATTCTTTTAAAGATTATCAGACTTGAGTTTTTGAAGAGGTTTTATATGAATTCCAAAACCTTCTCATATGATGGGGTAGCACATACATTCAATGTCATGATGAAAGATAGATGGCAGCTGATAGTGCCTAGATGGTAGCTCGGAGTGCCTAGCTGGCAGCTCAAAAGGAAATGGATTCCCAATTTTATGGTTATATCGATATAAAAATATTCTCCACATATTATTTTTAGTGCAACATTGGAGCCAAAACATTTTATTTCCTTTCCTAGTTGTATCAACCAACTTGCATAAATTAAAATCTGATATGTTCAAAAAATTAGCAGGCTGAAAAATAGGTCTCAGTGGGAGAGCCATAACATTTGACTCCACCATTGGATTTGGCCCAATTTTGGATATGTTGTGGGGAAACAAATAGTGCAGGATCGGACTAGACCGATTAGCATTATTTGATTACATTCAAAAGTTACACATGACTGTGTAGAGGTATCTCAAAAAGGCCAGCGGCTACAAAAATTGACACCAAAGTTAATTTAGACAAAGTTTTAAAATTAAACTATACACTATGTGTCTAAAGATACATACATTATGTGTCTAAAGTTTTATTACTACCCTTGCAAACATAATGTTTAAGAACATTATGCCTGATAAAGTAAAATAAAGGGGATGAAGAGATTTTATCGGAAGGAAAGATTCAGTTATTAAAATTGAAAAATATCATCAGAAGGAAAGATTCAGTTATTAAAACTAAAAAATATCATTGAGAGGAAAGGAAGTTAAATATGCAACAGAATGAGAAAGAAAGCGTTCTTCTTTTGGGAGTGAGTAGGTTCTCTGAGATTATGAAACTATTTTTAGAAGTCTATGATTTAAGTTTTTCTGAAAACTGATACAATTGAATATATATAATATCCTATGGTTTTATATATATGTTTAAGCTTTTGAAGTGGTAGACACTGTTATTTATCAATGTATGATTTGTTTTCCTATGGAAATAAGTTATATTGGAAGAAAGCTTAATTGTTATATGGGTTGATTTTATGCTTGGAGCAACAGAGAGAATTAGTGAGGAAGTTTTAGTTTTGAGCAGTGAATATTTTGATAATATTAGAAGTGAATGTTCTTTTAAATCTGCACATTCTTTTCCATGTTGATGGACTGAGTGTTTACCTTATGTGTTTTCTGGTTAAAAACACACATGGTTTTTCTTTTATCTGTTAAATAATATGGTATTGAAAATCTTTTTCAAAAGGTAGCTGCACCTTAAAAGTTGCAGAGACTTTTCTTTCAAAGGAACTCATTTGTTAGTATTGGGGTTTCCATTTCTATTTATACTTTATTGGGATCTAAAATCTATTTGAAGAAAGGGAAAAACTGTATGCTAATAGTTTTTGGCAACTCTGCTAGGGACTCGGAAGCAAAGATTAGTGGCTAATATTTGGTTCCTCAGTTTTTATTTTGTCTCTATGTGCAAGAGACTGGTGACTCTATGCAATGACCATGCCAAATAGAAAAGTCTCAAGAAGGATGAGACCCAACCTTACCATCTTGGAGATCATCTAGATTAATGATAAAGTGTTGCAAGATTTCTGGGAGCACTACAAGGAGAGTATTTCACATGCTATGAAAACAAATCTCAGCCTTGAAGATGATCATACTTCTACCCTACTATGGAGGAGCTTGTGTCATAGGTTCCACAAACTGAAAGACCTAGAAGAGTATAAGAAAAGAGTGTAGCATCTTCAGAAAAAACTAGAGGTGGATGATGATGAAGTTCCAGTTATTCTATTTTCATCCCTCTTATACAATTACCTTGTTATGTGTGAGAAAGAAATTTAGCAAGAAACCTCTCAGCATCATGAAAATCAAGCTTGGATGGCCAAGAATGGCCAAGAAACTAGAATTTTAGTGAGTTTAAATGAAAAAGATTTATCTGATTGTATTTCTTTCCCAGAATTTTAGAGTTTTGGATTTGAAGGTTTAGAAAATAATCTTGCTACAAAAAGCATAGAAGATAAAGAATTTCATATCTCTATGCTTCTAGAATATGAAAATTTTAATTTCATACCTACAGTTGATAGCATTTTTTGTCTAGAAGAATGTAGTAATCATATTCTGAAATCTTTTCATTTGCAAGATGAGGTTATTTCATGCCCTTCTAATGAAGTTTGTGATGAAGGTAAAGTGGAGTCATGCCTTGGGAAAGAGTCTTATAATTATGAAAGTTTGCTTGAAAAAGTAGATTCCAGAACATACAAAGAGAAAGATGATGATTCAGCTGAGATAGATGCAAAATTTAATGATGATGATATTGTCAAAGTACTGCAGCCCAAATCATCATTGGTCTACTTGGGTGGTGATTCTTTAAATGAGGCAGAGATTATTGAAAGGTTCTTATCAAAAATCAAGCAAGAAGATCCCAAAGATAAAGATTCAGGTATTAATTTTTCTGATGCATTTATCTTGGATAGAGTATTTTTAGATTTAGTGGCAGCAAGGCATGATGAAGTTATCCCAGTCCATGTTGACCCTATGCTAGATGAAGTCCATTCTTATTTTGAAAGTGTTTTAATTGATGAAAATTCTTTCAAAGATTGGAATCTTGTGAATATTGATCATGATAAAGGCATGAGCCTCTTAAGAAGGTTTGAGCCTAATTTTTTTCAGCCGCCAATGGGAGAGGGTCTTGAAAATTCCTTGCTGGAAATACAGGTCAAAGTAGTGATCTATGATGAGCTATAGTTGTTTGGATCTAGATATAAGCTCATTAAGTTATTACACATAATCAATTGGTTTTATAGCGATAAAAAGTGTGCTATGTGGAGGTTGTACCAGGCTAACTCATTTGGATACAACCCTTTGTTCCAAAAAGGCTCATTCTTCTCACAGTCCATGAATGGTTTTCTATATATAAGTCTTTCATGGATTCGGTTTCTATGGTGAGTTCTTCTCACCTATATATATTTGTAAATAACTCATCTCTCCTTGAGTTTTGTTGTGCTTATTTTAGTTGGCCTTAGTTTTAGTTTTAGTTGTTGGTCTGGTTTGGTTAGTTCTTTGTTGATGTTTAGTTTTATTTTGCTTTTTGTTTTGGTGTTTTGGTGTGTTGTCCTCTCCAGAAGAAGTTCCCCATCCTCTATCATATGATGACTCTATGGCCCAATGGATAAGACACTAGCCTCATACCAGAGATTGCTAGATTCTTTGTGTCCCTCATAGTCCACATCCCCAGTTAGAGCCAATTGTTACACTTGTATTATTATTTTCTCTTGCAGCCAATTATTTTGTCCAAGTAAAAGTCTTAGTTGAAGTTGAACTTGAACCTTCTCAAGTTCAAGTTCAAGTTCAAGTTCAACTTCTATCAGAGGTCACAAGAAAAATGTATTCCTTAAAGTCATCAGTCTTTTAGTCAGTCAACTATGAAAGTCAAACTTGAAATTGAACCTCCTCAAGTTCAAGTTCAAGTTCAAGATTCTGTTGGGTGTTTCAAGAAGGTCATAGTATTTATGTTGTCTATCTTTCATTCGGTAATATGTGAAAGTTGAACTTGAACCTTGAACCTTCCTAAGTTCAAGTTCAAGTTCAAGTTGAAGGTTTGACTGATAGAATATTCTGGTCAAATAACTAACTCTCTACAGGTAAATTATTTTAAAGATTATCAGACCTGAGTTTTTGAAGAGGTTTTATATGAATTCCAAAAATGTCACATATGATGGGGTAGCACATACATTCCATGTCATGATGAAAGACAGATGGCAGCTCATAGTACCTAGATGGTAGCTCAGAGTGCCTAGCTAGCAGCTCAAAAGGAAATGGATTCCCAACTTAATAGTTATATCCATATACAAACATTCTCCACATATTATTTTTAGTGCAACATTGGAGCCAAAACATTTTATTTCCTTTCCTAGCTATATCAACCAGCTTGCATAAATTAAAATCTGATATGTTTAGAAAATTAGCAGGCTGAAAAATAGGTCTCGATGCAAGAACCATAACTTTTGACTCCACCATTTAATTTGGCCCAATTTTGGATATGTTGTGGGGAAACAAATGGTGCAAGATTTGACAAGAGTGATTAGCATTATTTGATCACATTCAAAAGTTACACATGACTATGTAGAGGTATCTCAGAAGGGCCAGCGGCTATAGAAATTAACACCAAAGTTAATTTAGACAAAGTTTTAAAATTAAACTATACACTATGTGTCTAAAGATACATACGTTATGTTTCTAAATTTTTATTACTACCCTTGCAAACATAATGTTTAAGAACATTATGCCCAATAAAGTAAAAGAAAGGGGATGAAGAGATTTTATCGGAAAGAAAGATTCAATTAGTAAAATTGAAAAATATCATCAGAAGGAAAGATTCAATTATTAAAACTAAAAAAAATCATCAGGAGGAAAGGAAGGTAAATATGCAATAGAATGAGAAAGAAAGGGTTCTTCTTTTGGGAGTGAGTAGGTTCTCTGAGATTCTGAAACTATTTTCAGAAGTCTATGCTTTAATTTTTTCTGAAAACTGATATGATTGAATATATATAATATCCTATGGTTTTATATATTTATGTTTAAGCTTTTGAAGTGGTAGATATTGTTATTTATCAATGTATGATTTGTTTTCCTATGGAAATAAGTTATATTGGAAGAAATCTTAACTATTATATGGGTTGATTTTATGCTTGGAGCAATAGAGAGAATTAGTGAGGAAGTTTTAGTTTTAAGCAGTGAATATTTTGATAATATCAGAAGTGAATGTTCTTTTAAATCTACACATTCTTTTCCATGTTGATGGACTGAGTGTTGACCTTATGTGTTTTCTGGTTAAAAACACACATGATTTTGCTTTTATCTGTTAAATAAGATTGTACTAAAAATCTTTTTCAAAAGGTAGCTGCACCTTAAAACTTGTAGAGAGTTTGCTTTCAAAGGAACTCGTTTGTTAGTATTGGGGTTTTCTTTTCTGTTTATACTTTATTGGGATCTAAAATCTATTTGAAGAAACAAAAAAATTGTATGCTAACACCATGTTGTATCCACTACTTGTGAGTCATCTTCTTTTGTAAGGTTGCATCCAGTAATCATAGGTGTTCCTACTGGCTTGCAATCATCCATCTTGAATTTCTTCAATATCTCTTTCACATACTTGGACTGATTAATAAAAATTCCTTTTTGTGTCTTTTGTATATTTAGTCCCAACAAGTATTTGATAGAACCAATCACACTCATCTCCTATTCACTCTGCATTTCTTTAGCAAATTCTACACTCAATTTGTCATTACCCCCAAAGATAATGTCATTGACAAATATAGCCACAAGTAGTAGTCATTCAGATGTCTCTCTTATAAATAGATTGGAATCTGCTACTCCTTTCTTGAATCTGATCTTTGTTAGATATCCATCAAGTCTCTCATACCAATCTCTAGGGGCTTGCTTAAATCCATAGAGATCTTTCTTCAATCTACATACCGTATCAGGTCTATCTGATAAGGTGAATCCTTCTAGCTACTCAATATATACTTCTTCTTTTAGTTCACCATTCAATAATGATGACTTGACAGCCATCTGATATAATTTGAAGTTTTTTAATGTTGCATAAGCCAAAAACAAGTTAATGGCTTCTAATCTTCTCATTGGTGCAAATGTGTCTAAATAATCAATGCCTTCTCTTTGCGCATATCCCTTACATACTAATCTTGTTTTGTTTCTTACTATTGTACCATCTTCATTCATCTTGTTTCTGAATATACACTTTGTTCCAATCACATTCTTATGACTAGGTCTTGGAACCAGTTCCCAAGTGTCATTCTTAATAATTTGATCTATTTCTTCTTTCATAACATCATGCCAATATGAATATCTACATGCATCTTCAACACTTAAGGGTTCAATCTGAGATAGTAAACATACTACTTCATTTCTTGCTTGATTCTTTTCTTTTGATCTTGTTGTGACATTGCTGCTCTAATCTCAAATGATGTCATCCTTAGAATGATATCTAGAAGGAAACTTTGGAATTTTAGGTGATGCTATCTCATCAACCTTTGGAGTATCTACTTCACTTGTCTCAGGGTCATTGAATAACACATCAATGCTATCAAACGTCTCTTCAACAATTATCCAACAAGTGGAGGGTCTAGGTTCTTCTTCAATCATAGGAGAGTAATCATGATATCTTTCTTGAACCATAAACTTCTCATCAATCTTAACATGATAAATTTCAATAATCTTCTTTAACCTTAAATTGGAACATCTATAAAATTTTATTTTAGTAGAGTAACCAAGGAAAATACCTTCATCGCTTCTTACATCAAACTTGCCTACCACTTCATCCCTCTTGATGTAGCACTTGGTTCCAAAGATTCTAAATTATTTTACTATGGGAACATTACCAAACCATATCTCATATGGTGTTTTGTTAGTGCTAGGTCTTAATTGAACTCTATTAATAGTACAGACTGATGTATTCAGTGCATCTCTCCAATAGGTGTGTGCAACTTTTCCTTCAATCATGATGGTGCATGCTATGTCAAGGATTATCCTATTCCTTCTCTCTGCAATTCCATTCTGTTGAGGGGTTCTAGGTGCACTCAATTGTCTCTTTATGCCATGCTCTTTGTAGTACTCATAGAATCTATAAGATGTGAATTCTCCTCCTCTATCTAATCTTAGACATTTTATCTTTAGTCCAAATTCATTCTCAACCTTAGCCTTGAATATGTTGAACTTTTCAAATTCTTCTGACATATCTTTCAAGAAAGCAACCCACATCATTCTAGTATAATCATCAACAAAAAAAATGAAATACCTTTCACCATAGTTTGATCTTGTTTGAGTTTGTCCACATAGGTCTATATGAATCAGATCCACCTTGTTCTGTGTTGAATTATGCTTTCTCCTGAATGAGTTTCTTTCATGCTTTCCACTCTCATATTACATGCATATGTTATCAACTGATTTTTATATGCTAGGTATATCTCTTACCACCTTTACTATGTTATCAAAATTGATATGACATAGTCTTTTATGCCACAACCAACTGTCATCAATTTTAGCAACAAAACAACCTTCTTCTGAATTGAGTTGGAAAACATTACCTTTAGCCTTTGAGCCTGATGCAATCATACACTATCCTTGTTGTTAATGATGCATTTTTCATCTTTGAACTCCAACTGATAACCTTTACCAAGTAACTACCCAACACTAAGAATGTTATGTTTCAAATCATCTACACAGAGAACATCATCAGTATTGTTGTTTATGTCCAATGTGATAGATCCTCTACTAATGATAGGTTTAGGAGTGTTATCTCCAAATCTAACCATGCCACCATTGTATTTTTCTAGATGAACAAATCTATCTTTATCACCTGTCATGTGATGTGAACAACCACTATCTATAATCCAATCTGTCCTTATATCAACTTGTGAAATCAATGCTAGTTCTTGTTCCTCTTTCTCATCTTCATGATCTATATTATTATTCATTTTCTCTATAATAGGAATGAATCCAATTTCTTCTTCAATTGAATCATCATCTAAAAATCCATCTCTAGCATAGTAGCATTCCTTTGAATATTTAGGCTTGTAATCATTTTTGAACTTTCTAGCTCTTAGAGGACACTTAGATGCAAAATAACCAATCTTATTACATGAGAAGCATTTGAATGGAAATTGACCTTAATATTTTCCTTTCCCTTTCTTTTCTCTTTTAGAAATCATAGAAATGAAATCACCTAGAGTTTTCTCTTCATCATCATCATCAAAATTGCCAGAAGTGTTTGTAGATTTCTTACCATGGACTATTTCTTTGAAGGATGTCTCACTTTTAGGTTTTGTCTTCAATCTTGAAATCTCAAAAGCTGAGATTTTGCTAATCAAGGTCTCTCTCTTGAAATTTTATGTAAGTTGCATGGTCTCATCAAGGATTTTGATCTTGTTTTCATATTCTACAGTTAGAGTAGTCATCAATTTGTCCATAATGTCTTCCTTTGAGATCTCTCCACCATTATTCAATATAACAACAGCTTCTTCATTGATCCTTTAATTGTAAGCTCTAATGTTTTCTTCAGGAAACATGTCTAATGCATTGCACCTTTTCTTCCATGTCTTTATGTGTGCATCCTTTTCTTGTTTGTTTCCTTCAAATATATCTTCTAAGTACTTCCATATTTTGTGGGTTGTATCTACCTTCTTTATTTCTGAGAATTCACTATCAGATAAGACATTGATAAAGGCTTCTTTGGCTATTTCATTCTAATGAAATGATTCCATTTTCTTTTCAGTAGCATCATCCTTTGCAATGTCTTATAAGGTTGGGATCTTGGCTACTTTGATATTTACATCAAAAACTTCAAAAGAAATGCATTGCAAATGAGTCACCATCTTGTTCTTCCCATCAAGATAATTATCTCCATCAAACTTAGAACTTTCTTTTTTCAAGAATGCCATCGAATCAACCTCAAGCTGTTAAAATTTCTCTCTGGGGCACTTAGCTCTAATACCAATTATTAGGAATAGTCCCAAGAGATAACTAAGAGATGGGGTGAATTAGTTATCTAAAAGTTTCAATTCTTTGTCCAATTAAGTATACTTCAACATAAAGCATAAACATAATGAAAGAACACTTGAAAAAAACACCAATATTTTTGTTACAGAGAAACCAAATAGGTAAAAACCTTGGTGGGAATTGACACCCACTAATATTCTATACTAGTGTATTATGATCCTTGATAGAAGATCCATAACCCTATTAGGATTTTCTTTATAGTATATTTAGTATAGTAGACCTGATCAGGGTCAGACCCTATTAGGAGTCTTTTACAATAGTCCCTGTTAGGGGAGAGGACACATTGTCTAAGAGCACACTACTCAAAGGGGTGAAGACTAAAACCTTTTTTTTAACAGATACACACTATATAAGGATATTGGTGAACTTCTCTTTGACCTACTATTTGGATCAATTCCAATGTATAGCACAAATAATTTACTTGGTCTAGTTAAAGGATTTCAATCACCCTGTTAAAAGTGAGCCTGGTCAAAGGACTTACATACATTCCATTAGAATGCAACCTCTGTTGAAAGGATTTAACATATGACTGTTAGGTCAACCTCTGTTAGAAGGATTTTGATTGTTACAATGGTTAGAAAGTAGTAGCAGTATTGATCTGAAAAACATACAACTCACTTTGCAAATATTAGATCCAATTTCGTACACAAATGCTAGTTTACTGACTTTGAAACTTTGCCATCTCCATCTTTGATTTTCTTGAAACTTTTCTTCAAGCAATCACCACACTTCTCCTTCAGCCTTTTTTCTTATATAGTCAATAAAACCTACTATTCTTCCAGCATCTACTTCACCCATGCATTCTCAAATCTAATTTTTTGGTTCCCTTAATACTTTCCTCTGTTAGGTTAACTTATCTTTTTCTGCTTAAGCTTCTTCGTAGATCTTAGGGTTAGGTTAGATTCATTGAATATACCTACTTCATGTTCTTCATCTCCTCTTCTAGAGTCATCTCAAATCTTCAAAAATATTTACAATAAAAGGTTTTACAAATAATTAAATGCTTCCATACAATCAATAGATAAAGTCAACATGTTTTACATAATCCAAGAATTCAACAATGTCAGCTCCAAATCTGAATTCTCTTCAAATATAAAATTATTGATGCTTGGTCAATACTATGATCACCCACTCAGTCTCCATGTAAAACACTCGGTCACTACTAAAACTATTTCCTCAGCATATACTATCTTCCTCGACAAATTACTGATACTCGATCGACATTAGATTTTTTCTTGGCATCCACTAAGTCGGTCGACACTAACATAACTCGGCTTAAACATGATTTCTTCATTTTTGCTTAGCTAAGCCTACCAGTTTAGTCTTCAATCTTACTAAGATAAACAATACATTATCTCATCATTATGCAACATATTCAAGTACACTTTGTAGTATCAAGATAACTCAACCTTTCCTTAGGTGCTATTGTTACCAACCTTGCCCAACTCTTTCACAACAATTCAATAGATATAGTACTTTCCTAAGTAGCAATAGTCTTACCAGTTAAGGTTTTGACATCAATGAGAATAAAAAAATTATTTCAATTGCAGTTTCCAATAGTATAGCCTTGTTACAAGAGTGAAAAATAACTAGAGGCCTTATATACCTCGGCACATTGACATGGGTTACCATTTTACATTGTCTAGCTGAGTGACCATTGTAGTTACATATTTGACATGTAACATTCTAGGAATTTCTTGTATTTGGTTGATTCTAATTATTTTGAGTCTTGTTCTTCTAACTTTTGTTACAATTCATAGATGTATGACCAAATTTATTGCAAGAATAACAAATTAACCATTGAAAGGTCTTACCTCTTTACAATTCCTTTCTATATGTCCATGCTTGTTACATGCATAATAAGTTCAGTCTACTTGCTTCCGCTCATCCTTAGATAGTTCAATACTATTTTTAGTCTAACTTATAGTCTCCTTAGCATCTGTGGTGTCTTTAGGTGCATTCATTCTTTCTCGCATATTGTCAATCTGATTCTGTACTTCATTGAATCCAATGCCACTAGTATCTCCTTTAAGCTTCTGAGCATATAGTTGAAATTCAATCAGATCCTTTCTTGTGTGTGATTTGTTAATGTGATTCTTAGCCTCTTTCAATTTAGATTCCAAGCTTTCTTTGTTGTTTCTTAGCTCCAAGATTTCCATGTTTTCTTTCCTTAATTATTCATTCACTTGAAGGTTCTCCCTGATTTGTTCTTCATAGACATCTTGATTGTTGGTTATCTTATCATCCAATTCTTCAATCTTTTCTTTTAAGGATGAATTTTCTTCATTCAACTTCTTGATCATTATCCCTAAATTAGTGGTAGGGCATTCTTTCAAATCTTTTCTTAGCCTTTTGATGACATTGTTGGAATTAGGAGAGATAGGTACTAAGAGGGTAGGGGTGAATCAATGCCTTCAAAACTTTTACTTGTGAACCTTTCTGATCTATAACATCATTCAATAATAACCAACCAAAATAACTTGGATCTAATTGCATGAATCAATCATCTAGTTAACTTAAGAAAAGAAAATAGTATCAATTGAATATGACAATCACATAACACAAGTATTTTGGTAATGTAAAAACCCTTGTTAGAAGGTAAAAACTACGGTGGGGATGACACCCACAAATTCTTCACTACTGTAGATAGAAAAGGTTTTCCTATTAGGGTAACAAGTTTTGATCACTTTTGGTGATCTTACCCTGTTAGGAGTACAGTGTTAGATCAGCTAGATCTACCTAGTTATAGGATTTTAACAACACTAATGAAGTGTGCACTCGGTTAAGAGATTTACATAAGATGGTTAAGTCTACTCTGCTAAGAGATTTTATCCAAAAAATTTATTACAATTGTCAGAAGGTAATAGGAAATTATTTTCTAGTTGACAACTCAATTGTCTGAAATAGATCTATGAATGCTCAATAAAATATCACCTTGACTGTGATGAATTTTTGCTCTAAATCTGCTCAGCAGCCTTCTCTGATTCTGCTAATTCTGATAACCTTTGTGCTCTGTTCTATAAACTAATTGACTTGAAGTTAAGCAATGGCTTCAAGTGCTCCTTAAATCATATTTTTCTTCATTGGAAAAATGATGTGAACACACAAAATATATAGTTTTATGTTTTTCTGCTATAACAAAAATTAGGTTACAATACATAATCATAACCCTAAGATCTATGGTAGAAAATTATCCTAGATCAACTATTACAATAAGATAAACATTTCATTTAATGAGTATCTTTTACAATAATTATTGCTTGATCTTTGTAAACCATTTTAGGATCTGTTGTAACTATTTGCATAGAAGAATGTTCCATTTTAGAATACTATTCCATTTCTTGTGATCCTTGGTAGATAATGTATAAACTACTCGGTGTATACTATGATGCTTGATGTTTACTATCTATCAGTGTCAGTGTCTACTAGTTCTTGGTAAATTGTATAGTGCTCGATGTAGAGGCTTTACCAACTGCTCTATCTTACTTCTCATTACTGACCAACTCAATATAAGTAACTGACTGATCTCCTTGATATCCTTTGATACTAATGACAACCTTAAATTCTCAATAGAGATTAACTATCTCCCCCTTTGGCATTAGTATCAAAACTTCAAATGTATATAGACAAAATGTTCTATATGTTCCTTATATCTCCCCTATATACATATCCACATTAAAAAAAAAATTGAGTACAAAGTACTCCCCCTCGGTGCATGCTCCTGGTAGTATGTAGTATACATAGCAAAGTACTTATTTCACATATACATGGTTTCCCCCTTTTAGATAATAATGCCAAATACAAAAGAAATATATTGTATACTTACATCTAATAAAAAATGTGTTGGTGGGTTTTCTTTAGAGACTCCAAGAGATTTTCCCACTCCTCTTTCAAGTTGGTGAGAGCAATATTCTCAAGACCAACTTGTGCATGCATGTCAAAGATATTATCTAACACAAAAATCTCCAGTGTTGCGACTACTTTCTCAGCTTTGACAATATGTGCTTCAAAAAATTTTAGGTATGGAATGAGTTCTGTTTGTTACTCTATGACCTGATCAGTGATTTTCTCTTCTTGTTTCCTTAAGTCTTCTATCAACCACCAGAGTTCCTAAACTCGGTGAATATGCTTTAAGAAAGCATGAGGCTCAGTTATAGAAGCCATTGTACTTAACTTGATTTCATCTTCCAATCCTTTTATCTTTTCACTAACTTCTATAGTGAAGATGTCTAAAGTGCAAAGATTTAGCAAAAATTGACAGATTATCTGGGTGATGGATTTGACATCAGTAATTTCCTCAGATAATTTGACCATTCCAATGGCCACTTCTTTGCTAATTCTTTCAGCCAATTTATCCTATATTTTAGATTCTATTATTTCTTCAATTCATTTATTTGTATCACAATCTAGGGAATTGATCTTCTCAGCTAGTGTAGCAAGTTGATCTATGATGGGATTAATCTCATCAATATTTATCTCTAGTGATATCTATTGTAGAATATCCCTCACATGAGTTAACAATTCTTTTCATTTGTGTTCTTGCAGCAGCTTTTCTTGTGCCGCTTTCCTTGAACATAGCTCCCCATATTTACTTAGTTTGTTGGGGCTTAGGGTCCTCAGGTCACAATCTAGTATAATTATGACTTTGTCAAATTTAACTAGCCCTTTTCCTTTCTTCTTCTTCTTTTATGCAAGAGGTGAATTTTCCTCAATAATAACAAAAACTTTTTCTCCACTCTTCAGAGTATCCTTCCCAATTGACATAGTATCTTCCTTCTTCTACTCCTTGATTGCCAGTGTCTTGGTAGATTGAGTGGGAGCTTTGGATGTAGTGTCAGGTGGGTTTACCTTAGTTGTCTTGGTTTCTTCTGCTATCTTGGTATCTATAGACTGTGCCTCTATTTTTTTAGGCTCATTTGTATTTGTAGGTTGTGCAGGTGCTTGTATCCCTGTTGTTTCCTTAGCTTTCTCAGGATGAGAGTCATCAAGTTGTATGTGGGAAATTATTTCAACTACCTTTGCAAGTACAGGAAGTTCACCTAGTAAAGATGTGAATACAATTTTAGTGTTTAGTGCTTCATCTTTTTTTGGTGCAATAGTCACATCTTCATCATCTTTATCATCAGGATCTCCATTTGTGATGTCCTCAATGAGTACATCATCATCAATTTTCTTCTACAATTGGATCTCTACTTGATCCGATGCATCCCGTGATATTATTATCTCTTCTTTTTGTTTGGTGATATCAATTTCCTTGGTAACTGATATACAAGTGTCCTTTAACTTCTTTCCCTTGCCATCATCAATGTAAATACCTTTACCTTTAGAATTGTGTCTCTTTTTAGACAATTTCAGGAATGCTTCCTATTCAGCTTTCTCTTCTACTTCTAGAATTGATGTCCATAGGGAGTCACATGTGATATCTATATCCACCACATTTTCATCTAGTATTTTCATGGCTTGATTCTTGGGCTAAAATCTTTCTTGGTACTTGGTCAAATATTCTTCATGTTCCCTAAAGCTTAAATGTGTGGTTGTCCTAACTAAGGACCTTTCTCTTTTTGTTTTCTTTGTATTCAGTGCAATAGCCCATCTCTCAAAGATTTTTTCATCTAATGCCTTTGGTAGTGCACATGCAAATTCCATTGGTACCTTTTTGAATTTTATCATCATCTGGATGATAGCATGTTCTATCTTTGTTTGATCCTTAGTTGACATTTTGTGAAAGTTATCTATTCCTGGATCAGTGAGATTTCCATTTTCAATTATATCTTCAATTATTTCTTCTATTGTACTTGCCTTGTGTTTGATCACCTTGAACTAATTAGTGTCATTGTTAGATTCCTCAAGATCTTCTTTACTTCTTACCAATTTCCTTCTTTTCTTTGGTACTTCAGCTACAAGTTTGTTCTTTCTTTTGACATATTTTCTTGTCGGTGTAGCTGCCCTTAATTTCTTAACTTTTATTTCTTCTTTCATCGGTGAGGCTGTAGTTGATGACCTTGTTTTCATACCCTTTTGTTCTGGTAACTGCTTTCCCTGTTCAATATTGGTAGGACAAACTGGTGTGGGATCCTTTTCTTTGTCTGTCTTAGTCTCCTCACTATCATATGGCTTGTCAGCCAACTGTAACTATCATTCAGTTATGTCTTTGACTAGTGACTCTTCAGATGAGTCTGATACATTTCCATATCTTTCTAATAGATATTTCTTCATTTTCTTCACCCTTCTTGACATTTTTCCAATCTCTATGTCTATAGAGATACGTGACTTGGCTTCTTCATATGTGCTGAACCTAGTGGCAGTGATATGTATTGGTAATTCTAGCAGACCATTTATAGATTTCAAGGCTAAATCATAGCTCATTTTGTATCCCATCTGTGCTAGCCATTTTGTTCTTGGCTCTATGGCCTTTATCATAGAGTGATCTATACTAACTACAAAACATATATCATTTTCAAATTTAATCACTAGTTCCCTCGAAATTATACTCCTTTGATGCATGTTGCTCTTAAATTCTTTGAAGTATGCATCAAATTCTATGTTCATATTATGTCCTAAACTTTTCATCATTTCACCAATTTGTGCAATTATCAGTTTATCTGATTGCCCGTTTACTTTACTGATACCAGGTATATATTTTTGTAGATAGAAGAATGTATTAGAAAGTAAAGTCCACCAACATAAATAAGAGGGGGGGTTGAATTAGTTATTAGATAATTATAACCTTTAACATCTTCAACAACATTTAACCATGTAAGCAATGCAATTACTAACCATACAAAGATATTCATACACAATAACACAAGATATGTTGACTAGGGAACCTCTTGATCAAAGAGTAAACCCTGGTGGGAATGATGCCCACAAAAGATACACTAATATGAATATTCCTTGTGAAAGGATGGACTTTTTTAGGAGTCTTATGAAATACATTCAGTACATATGAATCCCTGTTAGGAGATTTTGAATCCATGTTAAAAGATTCTAACCCTGTTAGGAGTTATGGAAGACAGAAGGACCCACTTCCCAAATAGCTTCAGGGTAAGATCACTGAACACACTATCTAAATAACCTTAATATTATTCAACAAAATAATATGAAATAGGTTACCTCCTCACTATGCCAAACTACACTCACTGCTACATCAGATCTCAATTCCAGATCTCTGTACTTCGCATGTCTTCCTTCACAATTTTGCTTTCACAATCTCTTAGCTCTTTTCTTCAATTCATGCTTACATTCACATGAAACCAAAAAATGCTCACACTTATTTCACATTACAACTACATCAAAATTCATTACAACAAGGAAAAAAATTCCTTCTTTTATACCACACTCAAATAATTACAATTGAGTCGGCATCCAATTACAAAATAAAAGATTCCACATGCTACATCAAAATTACACAAAACTGTCAGCTTCCAAATGCAATAACTCTTCACTCATGTGACCTCAAAGTTTATACTATTAGAAGGTCACCATCAATGTGTCTCAAACTTCCCTTTAACTATGCAAAACTAGATTCCATCCCAATTAGGAGATATCATTTGATTTCCACAAACCGCTACTCAGGAACACTGCCTAAATACTGCTTCAACCAAAATGCTTATAACTTTTCATGTACATGTCATACTGACTTTCACTCTTAACCATAGACATATAACATATCAAAGAGTATAACCTCAACATCGTATAGCTCCAATTACAATATCCCATGTGCGCTAATCAAAACATTGTCTACTTCTCTACTAGTCTCCAAAAGATCACTGTGTTGACATCAATGACAATCATAGTCATGAATGCAACAACAACTACTATAGAATGAATACCAATATCTAACATTCATTCCTAACAATCTCCCCCATTGGCATTGATGGAAACATAGATGAAAAACATCCAATGTTCCAAAAATCCAATACTGCAACATTATTGCTCTAATGGTCTGAAAAATTCTTCAAGTCCTCTTCATCAATCAAATCTTTCTTCATTTTCCTATTTAGTTCTCTCCATTAGATGGTACAAAGGGTTTTTAATGTACACTTCTCCCCCATTGACATCAATGATAGAAATTTCATCACTATGTTAACAACAACTCAATGTCAAAAGACATTGTTCATAAAATACATTCACAAGAGCTCTCGTGACTCAACTCAGATACACATACTTCCCCATAGAGGAAGTACCAAAATCCAATCCAGAAAAAAGATAGGGCTCATATACCACTAGATGGATGCAACCAACTGCATCATTACTCAAAAGTAGGCTGGGGCATAACCCCAAGCATACCTCTTAGATACTCAAATGTATCCTTAGGTAAAGGATTTGTAAATATGTCTGCTATCTGATCCTTTGTGCTTATGTATTCGAATCTTACTTCTTTCTCAGCAACTTTCTCTCTTACAACATGATACTTGATCTCTATATGTTTAGTCTTAGAATGCAATACGGGATTCTTAGACATACTGACTGTGCTAGTGTTATCACAATGTGTGACAACAGGTTCAACAAACATAATTTCAATATCCTTTAGCATCTGCTTCATCCAAATTATCTGGTTACAATTGTTTGCTACTGCTACATATTCTACTTCTATTGTACTTTGTGAAATACAATTTTGCTTCTTGCTCAACTAGGAAACCAATCTTCCTCCAAGAAAAAAGGCTCCACCACTGGTGCTTTTCTTATCATCAACACTACCTCCCTAATCAACATCTTTATATGTACATAGGGTAAAATCATCATATTTTTCATACCACAATCCATAGTCCATTGTGCCTCTTAAATATCTCAGTATCCTCTTTATTGCTGCATAATGTGACTCTCTAGGTTCAGCTTGAAATCTTGCTACCATTCCAACTGAATGTGTTATATCTGGTCTAGTTTGTGTTAAGTACTACAATCCTCCAATCATGGATCCGTATTTCTTCTTCTCAACTACTATGTTTCATCTTTGCTTGATAGTTTATGTCGTGTAACCATAGGTGTTCCAATTGGTTTATAGTTCTCCATTCCAAATATTTTTAGCAAATCATTCAAGTACTTTATCTGCCTAACAAAGATAACATCATTGTTCTGTGTTATCTGTAATCCCAAAAAGTATTTCATCTCACCAATCATACTCATTTCAAATTCAGTCTTCATTTCATCAGCAATTTGTCACTAGCTTCACCTTCTCCTCCAAAAATAATGTCATCAACAAAAATAACTATAACTAACAAACCATTTTGTTCAGGGGTTCTAGGGGCTAAAAACTATCTCTTAATACCATTCATTTCACAAAAAGTGTTAAAATCTCTAGAAGTAAATTCACCACCTCTATCAGATCTCAAACATTTAATCTTCATTCTAGATTCATTCTCAACTTTATTCTTAATGATCTTAAACTTATCAAATGCTTCATATTTTTCTTTCAGAAATGCAATCCACATCATTCTTGTAAAATCATCACCAAGAATCATAAAATACCTTTCTCCATAGAATCCTCTAGTCCTAGTAGGACCACTCAAGTCTGTATGAACAATCTCCAACTTCTTTGCTGATGTGAACTTCTTACTAGGAAATGAACTTCTCTTCTGCTTAGCCATCACACATTCTTTGCAAATCATGTTAGTAGGCTTCATAATTTTAGGCAAATCCCTTACTACAAGTGTAGTACTCACTCTCACAATGTTATCAAAGTTTATATGACAAAACCTTTTATGCCATAACCAACTATCATCAATTTTAGTAATCAACCATGTCATCTAAGTAGGATTCAACTAAAATACATTACCTCTAGTTCTAGATCCAGTTCTAATCATATTTCCATCTTTATCCTTTATCACACAAGTTTTCTCAGTAAACCAAACTTAATATCCCTTATCCACTAACTATCCAACACTCAAAATATTATGTTTCAATCCCTCAATAAATTAAACATCATCAATATTAGTCTTTCCATCAAGAGTAATAGATCATATACCTTTAATCAAATAAGGTGCATTGTTACCAACTCTAACAACTCCTCCATCATAATTTTTAAACTTTATGAACTTCTTCATGTCACAAGTCATATGATGTGAACAACCACTATCTATAATCCAATCAGCTTTCTTTTCAACTTGGGAAACTCATGCTTTTTCTTATTTAACATCAGATTCATAATTTTCTTCTTTAATTGCTACAAATCCTATTTCATCATTATTCTTAGTATCACTTTCACTCAAGGTTCTTTCTATACTAGCTTCAAGATTCTTCATCATTAGCATAATAACATTCCTTAGATCTTCTTGGCTTGAAATTATTTCTTTACTTCTTAACTATCTTAGGACATTTAGATGCAAAATGACCATATTCTTGACAAGTCCAACATTTAAAAATTTTCTTACCATCTGGTTCTCTTTTCACAAGCAAGGCAATACCTTATTCAATCTTCTTATCCTCTTCATTTCTAGATCTACTACTATTGGCATAATCTCCACTCACACTGGTACTTTTTGACAAAGTAGGATGAATACTAAGAGCACTAAATGTTCTCTCCATTCTAGGTAAGTCTCCTCATAACCTCAAGTTCATCTCTACTGCTTCCAATCTTCCAAGAAGAGTTTCTCTTGTAAAGTTTGTAGTACAAGGTATAACTTGTTCAATCATTTGTGTTGTCTACTTAAATATAGGAGTCAATGTCCTCAAAATTTTCCATATCACTTCATTCTCTATTTTTTATCCTCCATAAGATTTTATTCCTGCAACAATTTCTGACATTCTACTAATATAGCTTCTAACAGATTCATCTTCCATCATTCTAATATCATCAAATGCACATAGCCAATTATGTAATCTACCTCTTTTTGCATGTTCATCACCTTCAAAAGTAGAGTGTAAAGCTTTCAAAATTTCATTAGATTTCTTAAAACATTTTACCTGACTATATTCATTCTCGGGAAGTGTTGTCAAAAGTGCTTCTCTTGCAAGTACGTTACACATGAATAGATCTACCTCATCTTTAGAACTGTTTCAAGAATGTCTTCTTCAATTATAGTCCTATCATTCTTTGTAATCAACCAATAACCTAGTCCTAAACATAATAGATGTGCCTTCATCTTTTCCTTCTAGCTATCAAAATTTACTCCATCAAACTTAGGACTTTCTTTCTTGAAATTCGCCATGGATCTCCTTAAGCTATTAAAATTTCCTTTCAAGGACCTGCCACTCTAATACCAATTGTTAGAAAGTAAAGTCCACCAAGATAACTGAGAGGGGGGGGGGGGGGTGAATCAGTTATTAGATAATTATAACCTTTAACATCTTCAACAACATTTGACCATGTAAGCAATGCAATTACTAACCATACAAAGATATTCATACATAATGACACAATAACACAAGATGTGTTGACTAGGGAACCTCTTGATCAAAGAGTAAACCCCATTGGGAATGATGCCCACAAAAGATGCACTAATATGAATATTATTTATGAAAGGATAGAATCTATTAGAAGTCTTATGAAATAGATTTAGTACATATGAATCCCTGTTAGGAGATTTTGAATCCATGTTAAAGGATTCTAACCCTGTTAGGAGTTATGGAAGAGAGAAGGACCCACTGCCCAAATAGCTTCAGGGTAAGATCACTGAACACACTGTCCAAATAACTTTAATATTATTCAGTAGAATAGTATGAAATATGTTACCTCCTCACTGTGCCAAACCACACTCACTGCTACATCAGATCTCAATTCTAGATCTTTGTACTTCACATGTCTTCCTTCACAATTTCACTTTCACAATCTCTTAGCTCTTTTCTTCACTTCATGCTTACATTCGCATGCAACCAAACCATTCTCACACTTCTTTCACATTACAACTACATAAAAATTCATTAAAACAAGGAAAAACATTTCTTCCTTTATACCACACTAAAATAATTACGAATGAGTCAGCATCCAATTACAAAATAAAAGATTCCACACACTACATCAAAATTACACAAAACTATCGGCTTCCAAATATAATAACTCTTCACTCGTGGGACCTCAAAGTTTGCACTATGAACCACATCACCATCAATGTGTCTCAAAATTCCCTTTAACTACACAAAACTGGATTCCATGCCGATTAGGAGATATCATCTAATTTCCACATACTGCTACTCAGGAACATTGCCTGAATACTGCTTCCACCAAAATGCTTATAACTTTTCCTGTACATGTCGTACTGACTTGCACTCTTAACCATAGATATATAACATATCAAAGAGTATAACCTCAACATCACATAGCTCCAACTACAATATCCCATGTGCGCTAATCAAAACACTGTCTGCTTCTCTGCTAGTCTCCAGAAGATCACTATGTTGACATCAATGACAATCATAGTCATGAATGCAACAACAACTGCTATAGAATGACTGCCAATATCTAGCATTCATTCCTAATAGAATGTATAGCCAAGTAGTGATCTGTACTTATATGTGTTAGACTTCTTTGATCTTATTGTCATCATATTCTCTTGCAGTTGAGGTAATAGAATTTCAGCAAGATCTATCTGGTGATCTTTCTTTACAATCTTGAATGCCATGTCTACAGTGCTACAGGGTACACTATTGAGTCTACTTGATTGAAATATTTTATACCCGATTACATGAGCTATAGATTTGACTGGTGGGTCTTTGATTGTTGATATCCTTAATGCACTTCCATCCCATTTAGCTCCAGTGTTCTTTTCTACTTTGGGATGAGATGAACTTTGGAAGGCTTTTTCTTTCTTAGTTGTAGGGAACCCTATAACCCTATTTATCATTTTCTTTGTGACCTTGACAAGTTTATCTAGCCAAAATTTTCCATCATGAAACTTGTTTAGAATGATTCTTATCCAGTCCTATTTGAAAGATTGCGGATAGTGTGTTGTGCAGGATAACCCTGATTCTATAATCTTGCTATGTTCAGTTTTTATCTTTCCATTTGGTCCATAGATTTTTTGAAATGTAGAGGTCATTTCAAATTATCATATTTCTCTAATTTTGTAGTGAATATAGGCCGTTACATCTTATGTTAACAAAACCCTATCTGGAATGCTCGAGAATGCGCCCATCTCATCCGTTTGTGCTACAATCTTTGGACGAGGTTTAAATTTTGCTTTGGTGAAATTAGCTCTAACAATTAATTCTACTTCCTCTTCAATGTTTTGTGGTTTGTTCGCAGATGATGTCGATGCCATAAATCAATTCTAGGGTTTCGGCAAGTAGTAGATAATATGTGTTCGGTAGCAAATGAACTTAATCAGTGTTGTTGAAGAAATGTTGTTAGTTTGATCTTCAAAGGCTTTGAATCTTTTTGAGAAATTGTAGCTTGAACTCTACTCTGTAAAATCTTTGTTCTTAAAAAATTGCAATGTAACAATGAACTCTATTTTGTGCATATTTATAGACTTTTCAATATTCCCGTTCAAACTTTCATGCATTAAATACGCAATCTAACTTTTGGTACAAAACAACTATCAAACTCGGTGATGTCTACAATTTTCTACTCTTAGTTAACATATGATTTCTTCATCAGTTCACACTGTTGTCAGTTAACCTTGTATAGTGATTACCAACAGGTAACCAACTCTCGGTCTCTCTTTTACCGACTATATGACATTGTTAGCTTATAACACATAAACCATAGTGCCTCTTTATTTATTTAGATTTGGTATTTGTACATCATATATAGGGAACTGTATGTAAAATGTGATCATTTAAAATGTTAGTCCCATACATACCTTTGTCATATTTAAGTAGAGGTGCCGATGTCACCCAATCCAGTGGATGAGGTTTCACCAATAGTGTTATTTGACTCAGCATTCTGATTAGATGCCTTCTTCCACATAGTATTCCTTAGCTTCATGATGTTTGCAATAGTATATCCAATCTTGAATGTATGGTTTTCATCTGGTGCTTGGTCTTTGTAGTTTTTGCTTAAATGACCAACTTTGTGATAGTGCATACAAGCCATCCCAGTGCTTGTCTAGCTTCTTGATTGTCCAATCTAACTCTTTCTATAACAATTTGTTTCAATATGCCCATATCGACCACATGCAACATAGTTAGTCCATGTATGATAATCCAAAACATAAGAGTTACCTTGTCTCTTCAGTTGATATGGCCTACGTTTTGATTTCTCCTTAGGTGACTAGACTTGTTTCATTTTCATCTTGCACTCCCTTGCAGTGTGTCCATACTTATTACAAGTATAGCATATCTTCTCCATAGTAGTATTGTTAGCAATATCATTTTGTTTAGCTCTGCACTCATAAGAGGGATGTCCAAACTTACCATAGCAGTAACAATATCCATTGAACTTAGGAGTGACAGGAGGCTTACCTTGTGCTTTGCTTCTACATACATTAGATGTATGTCCTAGTTTTCCACAGTGATAGCATGTCAATACTTTGGGTTTTTGGTTTTGATTGTTGTTGACCTTTTCAGCTTGATGTGATGATTCTCCTTCACTGGTGTAGCCTATATCAGCTTTACTTCCAAATCTTCTTTGATTAGTCAGGAAGTCATCAATATTTTTGGAGCTATCCTCAACAATCTTCATGATTTTGTTATGTTGCTTTTGTATCTTTATCTCATTTCTCAAATTTTCATTGTCTTCTTTGAGTATTGCAACATCTTCAAGTCTTCTTGATAATTCTCTATTCACTCGGTTCACTTCTTGATTAACATTCATCATCTGATTCGATACTTGAAAGTGACGATCGGTGAGTCTTTGAATTTCATTTTTTTTTATTGAATTTGTTTAATCATCAATCTTCAGTCTTCAATAGCCAGATTCTAATCTTGTTCAACTTGCCTAGCATTGTTCATGATTTCCACCATTCTTACCATCTGAGATTCTTGACCGATCTGAAGTGCTTTCACCTGCTTAGATAGATGTTGATTCTTTTCAAATAGGTTAGTGATTATGCTTTTGGATCCATCAGAGATGCTCCAGAACTTTATCTAACATGATCAAATATATCATCAATAGGTTGTTCATGATAACTAATTTCACTTTGTAGAATTGCAAGATTCTTCCTTTCAACCAGTAATCTCTTCAGTTCTTTCTTTGCATGTTTATACTGTTTCACAAACATCTGCATTTGCATCTTCTGATTCTCAATAGTCTTTTCAAGCGTATATCTATCCATGACTTAGATCTTTACCCTTCAATGGTTAAGCTGTTCAACTAGAGAACTTAGCTCTGATACCAATTGTTAGAATTAGGAGAGATAGGTACTGAGAGGGGAGGAGTGAATCAATGCCTTCAAAACTTTTACTTGTGAACCTTTCTGATCTATAACATCATTTAGTAATAATCGACCAAAATAACTTGGATCTAATTGCATGAATCAATCATCTAGTTAACTTAAGAAAAGTAAACAGTATGAGATCAATATGACAATCACATAACACAAGTATTTTGGTAACGCAGAAACCCCTATTAGAAGGTAAAAACTATGGTGGCGATGACACCCACAAATTCTTCACTACTGTAGATAGAAAAGGTTTGCCTATTAGGGCTACAAGTTTTGATCACTTCTGGTGATCTTACCCTGTTAGGAGTAAAGTGTTAGATCAGCTAGATCTACCTAGTTATAGCATTTTAACAACACTAATGAAGTGTGCACTTAGTTAAGAGATTTACATAAGACTGTTAAGTCTACTCTGCTAAGAGATTTTATCCAAAAACTCTATTACAATTGTCAGAAAGTAATAGGCAATTATCTACTAGTTGACAACTCAATTGTTTGAAACAAATCTATGAATGCTCAATAAAATATCACCTTGACTGTGATGAATTTCTTCTCTAAATCTGCTCGGTAGCCTTCTTTGATTCTACTAATTCTGATAACCTTTATGCTTTGTTCTATAAAATGATTGACTTGAAGCTAGGCAATGGCTTCAAGTGCTCCTTAAATCATATTTTTTTTCATGTGCAAAATGATGTGAACACACTAAATATATAGTGTTCTTTGTTTCCACTATAACAAAAATTAGGTTACAATACATAATCATAACCCTAAGATCTATGGTAGAAAATTATCCTAGATCAAATATTACAATAAGATAAACATTGCATTTAATGAGTATGTTTTACAATAAATGTTCCTTGATCTTGGTAAACTATTTTACAATCTACTATAACTATTTTCATAGAAGAATGTGCCATTTTAGAATACTATGCCATTTCCTATGATCCTCGGTAGACAATGTATAAACTGCTTGGTGTATACTGTGATGCTCAGTGTTTACTATCTGTAGGTGTCAGTGTCGGTGTCTACTGGTGCTCGGTAAACTGTATAGTGCTTGATGTAGAGGCTTTACTGACTACTCTATCTTACTTCTAGTTACTGACCAACTCAATATAAGTAACTGATTGATCTCCTTGATATCCTTTGATACTAATGACAACCTTAAATGGTCAATAGAGATTAACAGACATCTTGAGCATCATTGAATTTTCATTTTAGTTCTTCAATTTCTTTTTCAAATCTATCTAGATCTTCAAGAGCAGCTTCAAGATTTCTTTTCAAATGTTTCATTTCTATCTTTTACATGATCTCCTCAAGTGGTTAAACTTATTTTTGAGGACCAGAGAATTGATACCAATTATTAGGAATGGGAACACTTAGAGAGGGGCCGGGCGGGGGGGTGGGGTAGTGACTCAGTGTTCACTATATTTAATCTTTAAACTATCTTTAATTATTAAGTACTAAAATGACTATTAACATAAATATAAAACATGAACTCAATACATAACACCAATATGATTACGGGGAAATCCAAATAGGTCAAAACCATGGTGGGAATCGACACCCACTAATATTATGTGCTTGTGTTTTATGATCCTTTTTAGAAGATCCTTAACCATGTTAGGAGTTGTCTTTACATTACATTTAGTAAAATGACCTAGTCAAGGGTCAAACCCTATTAGGAGTAATTTACAATAACCTTGTTAGGGGTATGGACATGCTATCCTAGAGCTCACTACTCAAGTGGTGAAGGCTACAACCTTCTAATCTTAGATACACACTATATCTACTAGATGAATTGGTGTTGTGATATTGCTTGTCAGATTAGTTCCTTTGATGCGTTGATTCTTTGACCTGTTGCAAATCTCTAATACATCTTATAAACTCTTTGCACACTTCTTCTCTACTTCTCTCAACTATATACCAACTTTCATGCTTAATTCATGTATCATATTAAAATGGAAGCACTTCTATCTTGGTAGGTTTAGCACCCTCTCTTAGTACATTTATCATGATAGACTTGCATTTAGGATGCATTCTACACTTCATTCCTTCATTCTAGGTGGAATTAGGGTTAGGATCTAAAGGATTCTCCTTAATTTCCCTCTTACATGCCTCTATTTTCTAGGTAGGACTAAAATAGGTCCTTCTAGCTCACATTATGATCATCATGGGATTTTGTACCTCTCCCTAGCACTTTGCCCTTTTCTAGCATCATTTCTAGGTCTTTGGGCACTCTCGCAACTTCTTGTTTCTGATTCTGGTAGGATCTGGACCTCTAGGTCAAAGATGACCTAGACCCTAACCTAGGTCATATTCAAGTTCATCCCTAACCTAGGTTAGGTTTTAGGTCATCTCTAACATATGTCAGAGACAAGGTCATCTTTGACCTCCTTTAAGTATTTGATTTCCTCTTTTTCAAATTTGGTCTTGATGAGCCTTGAAATCAATGTCGGGCCCTCGGATCTGAATGTGGAAAGGTTTTAATTTAAAATTAATTTATTTATTTTCCCTCAAGTTATTTATTTTCATTGGACCATAATTCAAGGTGAAATTTTAATTATGTGTCATCACATAGCTTTAGGAGCCTCACCTTGAAACCTTTATATAAAGACTCTCATTTGCCTTCATTTTCACAACCACAACAACAAGATCAAGAAATTGCAAGAGAAAGCAAGTGATGGTGAAGTGAAGATGTAAGATTACAAGAGGATGATATAGAAGATCAATCCATTGTTGATATCAAGTATTTTTGTGAGTGCACCATTGTTGTAATCTCCCCGCCAGGGAACCCATAAGGAATTAGGTCTTAAGACCGAAATTTGCAACTAACAATTTTTTTTTTTCTAACATTAAATCATTACTACATCACATTAACATTCATTAAGGTTCCCTTAATGAATTCCTTTGCTAACATATTCACATTACTTATCCAAATTGAATTTCATTTCCTTTATTTACTTTCACATTTAGAACTTAAGAGATAGAGTAAGAAAATAACATTTCATTTACAATTATATTCCTTACTTAATATACTAATTTCATTTCACCTTCCTACACATTGAATGACTATTCATTAAAAATTGCATTTCAACCTTATCATAATAAATATTTTCCTTTCATTGCAACAAAGAAGAGATAGAAAAGATCATTCAACATTACATTGTACATTTCCAACTTTTCTCTTTCAAATAATAACCCTTGAAATCAAACCTAGTATTATCCCTCCCAGTTACATTGCTTTTCTTTTCAATTACATCATTTGATAATAAATCTCATTACATAACAAATACATGAAAATTCCAAAGGCATTACAACATATCTTTACATCTTTATTTTTAGTGACAATGATACAATATAAAGATCTTCATAGAATTTGAACATATCCAAGTCACGAGCCAGGAACAGGATCTCAAAAGATTTTTTCACCCAACCATATGGAACTGGTGAGGTTCCACCCCCCATGCTAGGAGATAGAACCAAGATACTTACAAGGCCCTAAGAAATCTAAGGCTCAAAAGATAAAGAAATCCAAGACCCAAAAGAACATAAAATATCATCATACTATAACATAGAGGTCAATGTTCTAGGATACCACCTAAGTGAGTGTCATCACACAACCTGTGTATTAGGATCCACCCTGGCAACCATGTAACCCCGGTCCCTATTTTATGAATAGGGATCCACCTTGGTAGTTATCCCTGGTCCTAGTACTCTAATCAGGTCTGTGTGCCCATTATTATATTCTCTTTCATTATCTTTTGTATTCCCCCCTTCCCAGGTTAATTTTTTTAAGGTTATCACTTTTTACAAACCCACTCATAGGATCATCTAGCAACCACTTAAGGGTTCCAACACCTATGGTGAGCCACTCACTTATGGTTCCTATCCCTTACCCCACACACACAAACCAAGAAAACCTCAAGTAATCTCAAAATGATCCATCTCGTAGGTCTAGGGAACCCTCCCGTGCACTTGGGCCACCCGAACAAGTTCTGACCTTATATTATGGATTCTACCAAAAACCAAGTATGAACAAAAGCTTAAATTCAAAACCATGTATAGGAATTCCTTAAACACAACATAAAACTTCCCACATGCATTAACACAACATTCCATAGCTTATTTCAAAAATCAAGGAAAAGTCTCATGTGACTGAAATTTGGCTAAGTCAAAATTTTTAAAGAAATATCAAAATTATAATCTGCATCTTAACTACTACGAATCTGAAACCTATCCCAATCATCTCAGAAGGTACCTAAACCCTTTATACAAGTATAACTTAAAGTATAAGAAATTAAAGTACATAAACCCTAAAAAAAAACTCCAAACGACATTCCACATAGACTCATATGATGGTGTGCATTTCCCATATGAAATTTGAGAAACTATCATATGCATATGAACCCAATGTCGTACGACATTCCACATAGACTCATACGACAGTGTGCATCCCCATACGACATTCGACCAACTGTCATATGGGTATGAACCCAATGTCATACGAGTATAAATGAAATGTTGTACGAGTATGGACACAATGTCATATGAGTATGAACACAATGTTGTATGACTTTGCAAAACATTTTTATGAAAACAAATTTTTAACTTCTCGAAAACACTAAAAATTGGTATCTATAGGCATGGAGAGTGCCTGGGAAAGGTTCCCTGAGGTCAACCTAATGCAAGTGTGAGGTCCACTTTCGGCCCACATAGTGATCCTGTGTTATTCATATTAGCTATCTTTTTTATTATGTTTCTTTCAGAGACACTTGGACTTTGTCGACTACTGTTATATTATGTTTGACTCGATGGACTGTTCTTTTGATGATTTTGCATATGGGATCCATGATGTGTAGATTTGGTTTATGTTTTTATATGATGTTTTGTGAACCTGATGGTCTAGATGATATTTAAATTACGTTATGTAATTTCATTTGAAATGTGCAATCAAATCATGAATATTATATGCAATTGACGTATGAGTTGAATTATGCAATTTAATGTTTAAATTTTGCTATATCATATATGTTATTGTAATGGTTTTCTTCCTTGAATTACTGATGCTGCATTTAGGTATTGCAGGTGGAAGGACCATGGAAACACATTCGGGGAAAACACATTGAACATAGGGTAACCAGTTATACCAAGGCCCCGTCTATTTAGAGACCTGAGGCCTCGTTGTTAAGTAATTTATTTCGTAACAGTAATTTGAATGTTTGTGTGTTATGTGTTGTTATTCTGGATGTACCTTTCGTGAAATGTTATTTTGTTAAGTGTCGCTTGACACCTATGTTAAATGTTATTAAGGTACATCATGTGTTGTGTGAGAGCACTTGCTAGGAGTTATAGGGATATCTTAGCACACCTTTCTGCCATAGGAATCTTTATGCAGTCTCATTCCCCATTTCCGATGTTATTTCTCGACATGGGTTTAGAGGGTTAATAATGGCCTTAGGAGATAGTTTTATGCTTAATTTGTTAACCCATTCCATGTATCCATGGGTTAGGGGTATTTTCACCTCTTTAGAAGCCTAAAAGTGACTTTAGGACCCTTTTAAAAATTCATTTTCCTTCTTGAGCGAAAATTGCAACTTGCATGTTGGAACCTCATTTATGAGGTTAGGTGTAGAAGCCCTATTTAGAGGAAATTTTGGCTTAGGGTGATTCATTCACCCATTCTCTATTTTTAGAGAGCTTTCAGAAAGTTAGAGGAGAAAAGGCTTGAAGCTTGGATTAGGGCTCAACAACATTCTACCATAGCTTGGATTTGAGGTAGGAATTCATGTGCTCTCTCTGTTTGTTTGAGATGTTTGTTATTATGATCATGTTCTTGGCTCCCCATGGTTGGCCATGGTGGAGGTTTGTTTTGTTTAGTGTTGTGTTTTAGCTCCCCATGGTTGGTCATGGTGAGAGCAATCTTGCATATGTGTTTATCTTGTAATTGAATTTTTTGGGTTGTTTACTCTTAGATTCTCTCACCCTTGGGAGGGAAGAGAAATCAAGAGGGGGTGTGGAAATGGAGGCAAATCCATGTGTAGAGTCTCCTCCATGTGTGGGGAAGGATGAACCTTGGGTGAGTGATTTTCCCCAAGAGACCTTGCATGTAGCCTTTGTGGCAATGGGGGTATAAGGAGGGAAAATTGGCCTTGTGTGCCTTGTATGTATTTGAGAAATATGGGTCCATGTGTGGCCTTGTATATTATGCAATGGTAATCTCCATGGTTTTGTCTACCACACCCTACAAAGGAAATTCATGGGAATTCCTTAGTTTACTTCTTGAGGGAATTTGGGAATTTTGTCCATGTTTGTTAAATCATGTTGTGATTGTGTGTATATGTTTGTAACCTGTTCAATGTGTTCTCCCCAAGCTCGGGGGTGGTCTCATGAGAGACCTTGGATGGGAGGTGAGCTCCCATGGTCTTTTCCTTGTTTTGTTTGCAATTGCAGATTTTGAAGTATGGATGCGTGATGATAAAGAAGATAAAGACTTTTGCTTTGATGTGTTTAAATGAGGAATTCACTCTATGTTTGAAAGAGGAATTCACTCCATATTTTGATTTATCCTTGTAAATTTTGAATCATGTATTCAATCTCCCTTTGGAGCTCTTGTATATTGTATTTAGAAAGAAAAAACATGTTGCTATATTGATCTTTCATTGCCAAATTTATGTTTTAGAAGATGCTTTCATTATGAAATTCATGTAAAGAAAAGCAAGTTTCATTTTGAATGTTGTTTTGAAACCTAGGATGAAGTAAGATTCAAATGGAAATATGGATAATGGAAAGTTTATGTAAATTCATATTAGGGAAAGTTGAATATTTGCTTGTCTCTTAAAAAACCTTAAATCTCTCTTTGCCATTGAATTTACTCTCTAAATTATTGCAATAAGATCACTAAGTTGATTGAATCTATATTGATATGTTATCAACACTTATTTGAATGAACTAAGAAGATTGTAGATGATTCAATTGACTAGATCAATGCTATAAACTTTGAAATTATGCTTTGAAACCACTCCTTAGATTTATGAAAATGTCTAGTAACAACTATGAAAACTATGAGCATTCTAGTCTTTTAGAAGAGACCTTATTTGATTATCATATAAACTATGACAATCTTTGTTGAAATACTATCAAATTGCCATATCTTAAACTCTTCATTTCAATCTAGGAATCATTAAATCTTCAATGCTATGCTCTAATGAGTTTCAAAAAAAAATGAACTAGAAGAGTTAAAATGAAGAAATAACTCTACCCAGAAATTTTAAAGAGAGCAAATAGCTCTCTGGATTTTGTATGGGAAAGAATTCCCATACAAAATTTCAACCACAGTCATATTTTAATATTAAAACTTGCCACCTTTTTGCCAAGCAATAAAATATAAATAAAACATTCAAAATATCTTAAGCTCACCTTTTTGAAAGCCTTTCCCCTAGGCGCAGGTGGATGAAGGCTAAGACTTAGTCTTTAATCCCAAACCTTTTCATGGATGGGATGTTGTACTAGGTGACACCTCAGCAAGCTTATTGGTTAGCTTTTTAAAGCTTTGTCTTCAAGGACTCACGCAGCTTTTGGAGGAGTAAAACTTGTTTAAAAGTTTCTTTGTTATGTATCTTGCAAAGGGTAGGTGGGCTGTCAAGTCTTGGCATTGTTTAAACCTTCTTCCAAAATACACATCATCACTTCCTTGTTTTGCGCCCCCCTTGCTTTATGAAATTCAAACTTCTCATGGCACGTGGGTGAGGGAGTATAGAAGGAAGAGATGGTAGTTATTAAGGAGGTTGGGGTAGTTGTTAGTTTTAGGATATTTTAGGAGATTGTTTTTGATAGGTTGTTTAGTAGGATAGATAGTTTAGCTAGTAGATATAGAAGATGGATAAATTTAGTTAGTTTGATAGAATGTTTTAGTTTTTTGTTAAGGTATTTTAGAAAGTAGTTAGTTTAGTAGTTTAATAAGTTTGTTAGTTAAGGTGTTATTTTTTTGTTATTCTTGCATATAAGGGTTATTATTATTAATTTAAAAAGAAGTTAAGTTGCTTTGTAATTTTCATTTATTAATTTGTTAATATTTTATAATTATTAATTAATATTATATTTAAATAATAAATAAATATAATTAATGATAAAGACTTATAGATGTTTCTTTCAAATTTAATAATAAGTTGGATGGATCAAATCTTATATATTCTATATTTCATATCAAACCGATTAAACTCCATGAGCAGTTGGTCTTAACTTATACATTAGTATTTTGAGTGACCTTCTTATAGAATAACGTAAACAATAGACATCCTTGTTCTCTTAGTCAACTTTATCACTTTTAAAAAAATTTGTTGGTTGTGTTTTGTCCCAACTTTTGGGCATCATAGCAAGGACCTCAGCACCACATCCATAGCACATCCTCAACATTGCCTAATCCATTGAATAAATAAAATAAAAGAAACCATTCACAAAGAAGCCTGCAAGCAGAAAAGAGTCGGGAAAAAGGATTGTATCTCAATGCTACACCTTCATGACCCTTCCTGTTTCTTCCTAGACTTCTCTATTTCATCCAAAATTAAATAAACACATCCTTCCACATGACCACAAGTATTCCTAACTCCCCAAGAAGATTTTTGAAAAACAAAGTAAATAAAAGCTATATGATCATACATAATTTACTTCCTGGAAAACACAGTAGAACACATAGAGCATAAAACATTTACATATCATTTTGGATACATAATAAGACAATCATATTATAATTTAATATCCTATCATATGCAGACACATTCATACAAAAATAGAGGAAGAATGGGGATTCTTCCCAGTTTAGACCCTACCTTGGGTCCTACGGAGAATCCTCTTCCCTTGGCTGGATAATCTATGCAAAGCTTCAATCCTTGAGTAGATATCCTTCTGGAAAATCTTCCTCCAAACAACCTCACACACTTGATTTCAAAAACAAACTAGAGACTCTCAACTCACATAAAATTTCTGGAGAAATCAATTACAGACAACTCAAAACAAATATCAGTCCTCCAAAACTATACTCCAAAATTATCATCCAAAATCATCATCCCCCTTCACACCAAAATCTACAATTATTTATCCTCCAACTATGTGGTTGGAGGAGTTTCTTTACGGGAAGAAACTTCTCCAACTTCCATAGTTGGTTGGAGGAACAACTAGATAATTCCTGTAAGGACTTAATCAAAGTTTTAATGAAATTTAATTAAAATACCATTTAAAAGAAAGCATAACAAGAATAATAAACAAATACCCTCCAAGAAAGACACATAGCACAAATGGAAAACAAGTAACCTAACTTCTAGGAGGTCTTGAGTTCGACTACCACCTAGATAACTAATTTTACTACAAAGGGCATTTTCCTTATTTTATTATTATTATTTTTTATTAAATACATTCATCAAATATACTTTATTTCACTTATTTTTTATACTTATTACAAATAACATACCATTTACACAAATAATGAAAACATACAATTATTATTATTTATATAAGCATGGATATATGTGTGTGCACCCACATATATACATACCTATATAGAATACAAAAAATTATAACATATTTATAACTATTATACTTATAAAATAGATTAATTCTAACTCATAACATAAATTCAGACCAACATCAAATCAAGTCCGTACATAAACTGCATTCTACTTCCCCAACTAGGATAACTCTCTAAACAAAATTCTAAGTCCATGGGTAACCTCGAGAGTATCCTGGTTAAATCTCCACACATCAACAGTTCAAGGATTTTGAAGGCACACTCATACCTGTGTAGCCAGGTGGAACGATGCCTGGTACTTGCATCCTACATCACAACTGATATGCATATACAAATATATATATATATATATATATATATATATATATATATATATATATATATATATATATATATATATATATATATATATATATATATATATATATATATATATATATATATATATATATATATATATATATATATATAAACAAATAGTGGCAAACAAGGAGGGATAGTGCAACATCGTGTGGACCTCCCATAGGAGTAACTACGACTGCCCCTCCTCATCCTACACTCACATCAACTAGTGAACATAAAACCATAATAGGGTTAGTAGGGTTAGATCATAATATAAACATCATAACACAAATCAATGTAAAACATTTTACTGATGGTTCATTTCTAGCCATTCATCATTAAATTAAAACTCATTTAATATGTCCAAATAACTGTAGTAACCAAATATATATGCTCAAATGTCTCATAAAATGCTAACTAAATAATAATCATAGTCCATCATAAAATCCCAAAGTATCAAAGCAATAGTCTTGTCAGTCTAACATAAGAAGATGCTAGGGTGGGCATTACAATTGTGAACACCTACTTGGAGCAAGACAAATTCTTTCTTCCTTGATCCACCATTGTCAAGATTCAAGCATTCAAAGACACAATCATCAGGTAACAATTACATATTATGATTTTGGTAGGATTACTTTAGCCTTGGGGGCTTGGTATGCTTTCTTATCTTATTCAAATCTATGCCTAGTTTTCTCATACATATTCATGCTAGGGTTTTGATCCAGAGTATTAGATCTTGGCATTACACTTTCAATACACACATACATTCTATTTTCAACTGGTTATTCATAGAGGTGGAGATCACCAAAATGGGGGTTTGACTAAGGAAAAACCCCATATAGCCACCCCAAAACACCATTTTTAGATATCTACAGTCATTGTTTCAAGAATTGGAGGGAAAATCTGAGTACCCTTTTTGGAGAACTTTTGAGATCCATGAACAAAGTCAAAGATGAGCTCCAAAATCTCGAGGTAGCCTTTGACCTTTTATTGGGGTCAAATACTACCTATTGCCAGAAAGACAAAATTTTTTTGGGTTTTTTCTATTACAGTTTTCTAGTCCCGAATTTGGTCGCATAATCTTCTGAAATTACGCACAAACTTCAAAAAATAGATATTTCCAAATTTGTTTCATTATGAGGTATGTATCTTATTTTATTTAATTTCAAGCATTTCCAGATTCGCTTATGCAATTTCAATTCCAATTCAAAAACATAAACAAATGAGTAGGTGAATGATAGATACATTGTGGAAGATCCATTTTCCACCTATTCATTTTGGTGAACCCATTTATGACAACTCTTTCTTTTTTGGTGTTAGATTTAAATCTTGCATGCTTATAAAATTATATTTCTTGCATTTATACTTTAGTTGCATTCATATTTCAAAAATACAAAAAAAATTGCAAAATCTCTTTAAAATACAAAAACATTTACATTTTCATGCTTTTAGATTTTCTTTGTATTCAACATGTATGATTCTTGTTTTGAGTACTTTGGTGAGGCTTTTATTGTACAAGAGGATGGACTCCCTAATGAGGTACACGATAGTGAGGATGAAAATGGTTTGGATAAGATCTCTATGGATCCTATTCCTATTTCACTCTCCTCCACAACCTCTCCAGATGACCTTTACCATAGGGTGTGCACATGGTTACCTTCATGTTCCACTATTTGCAACACTGATAAACCTAAACCAATATATCATATACCTTTGATGATGGTAAAAGGATGTCCTCACATAACAATTAAGGGTAAACCTAGAGATCCTTTGGATTTCTTTGATAACATTGATTCTATTTTACATGCTTATCATACACAAAATAACCCTTAGCCTACTATTTTGGTTTCTTTACCTCCTTCTCAACCTATGCTTTCTCAAGAACGTAGGTTTCCATCAACCTTTAAGGAGTATAACTTAGTTGACCAATTACGTGCTACTCCTACTAAGATATCTTAATGGGAATTACTTCAAACTTCCTAGACATAACATGATGCATATAAAAAATCTTTATCCACTCTTCCTGCTTCGCCTCCTAATACAGACAACATTCATTCTATTTTTTTATTATATGCATACTATACCTTATGTACCTCCTATTGTATTTTTTTATAATGATTTCACTTCTCTTGAGGTGCAGAATCAATATGATGCTCTTATGGTTGATGTCTCTATTAACCAGAGTATCATTTACTGAACCTTAATTGATAATGGATTTGGAATTAATGTCTTTAGCATGGATATGATTAAGAAAATTCATGTTGATCTCACCACTATTCAACCTGATAATGTCCCTATACATTGATTTGATAATATTGCAAAGAAAACTTTGGGCATTTTTACCTTACCTATTAAAGTTGGTCTAGTTATTTTAAATACTCCTATTCATGTTATGCCTGGACCTCTCAATTATAACCTTCTTTTAGGAAGACCATGGTTACATACTATGCATGTAGTTCCTTCTACACTTCATCACAAGGTTAGGCTCATCTATAACAACTTAATGTATACATTACATGTGGATGATGTGACAAATCCTTGCTTAAATGTAGAATATACCAAGAACCCTGAGTCTTTTCAACCTAGTAAAGAGACTGAAAAACAACCAGAGATACAATAATCTAAGATAAAAAAAACCTAAGATTCAACAACAAGAAGCTCAATATTCTTCTTTGATTGTGGATGATTGGGGGATATTAGATTTTAATCCTACTTTTAATGGGGAATATAAGGTCTTTGATTTGGAATTCATGGAGCAACAAAACAAATTTGAGTAAAAATTCATTACTCCTTCCCCACGTTCCGAGGAACTAAAAAGTAAGTATGTTGTTTCTTTGATTAATGAAATGATTGAAACTATAAAGTGTGATTGTTATGATATTGTAACATATGCCACTCCTTGGACTCCTTTTGATATGACTGATCGATACGGTCCTGGTTATCATTTTCTTAAGAAATCAGGATTTAGTGGGAAGGATGTGGTAAATATGAAGAAGGTATACAAGTGCCTTTGGATAATGAAGTTTATGATCATACATATGGATTAGGATTCATTCCTTATAGACAACCATCATCTTTTCCTCTTAATGTTAATCCTATTTGTGACGGAAAGTTGAAGCTAGTTAACCCACTTCTCATTGACCGTAATCAAGCACCTACTTTGGATATTTTTCCTGAAGATGAAGCCTTAATGGAATTTTTAGGGTTTTATGAAGACTTACCTAAGTTTCATTACAAACGATAGAAACCTTATTGTTTAAGTACCATTGCTTATTTTGGGGAACATGATAAACATGATACTCTCCCTTTTTTGAAGGATCCTCTAATAAGAAGTGATTTGTTAATGACTAAAACTATTGATATTCAAATGGATGAGAACAACTCTGAAAGGATGATAAAGATTGAGAAATGTTTGAATCAGGTTGAACATGATCAATTGGTTTCCCTTTTGCTTGAATTTAAGGAAATCATTTCTTGGACATACTTAGATATGTTGGGTATTGATTCTAAGATTGTTACTCATAACATTGTTTTAAACCCGAATATGAAACCTGTGAAGCATAAAATTCAAAAGATGAATCCTCAAATTTCTTTATTAGTCAAAGGTGAAATTGAAAAATTACTGGATTCTAGATTTATCTTTTCTATTGATTGCTTAGATTGGATTTCCAACATTGTGCCTATTTCAAAAGGAGAAAATAAGATCAGGATGTGTACCGATTTCAGAGATTTAAATAAGGCATCCTTAAAAGAGGATTTCCCAGTACCTATCATTGATATGATTGTAGATTCAATAGTGGGTCATTCCTTGTTATCTTTTATGGATGGTTTTCTGGGATATAATCAAATTTTTATCCCTCATGAAGATCAATTTAAGACTACATTTATAACACCTCGTAGAACCTTTTGTTGGGTCATGATGCCTTTTGGATTAAAAAATGCAAGAGAAACTTATCAATTAGCTATGACTTTGATTTTTCATGATTACATTCATAAGATTCTTGAAGATTATGTGGATGATATTTTAGCAAAATCTATACAAAGAGAAGATCATGTTACCATTTTACAATAGATATTTGAAAGGATTAGAAGTTACAACATGTGATTGAATCCTAAGAAATGTGTCTTTGGAGTGGATTCCTGTAAATTATTATGATTTATAATCTCTAAGCGAGGGATAGAGGTAGATGCTAAAAAGATTGAAGCTATTGTTAATATGCCTCCTTCTAAGAATATTTCTCAATTATGAAGTTTATAAGGAAAAATACAAGCTATTCATTGCTTTATTTCTAATTTAGTAGACTGTACTATCCCTTTTACTTCCTTTCTTAGAAAGGATACTAGTTTCTCTTGGAATGATGAGTGTAAACAAGATTTTGAGAAATTTAAGGAGTATCTTGCAAACCCTCCTATCTTCTAGCCAACTAAATTTGATAAATCATTCCATTGGTATACTTTAGTGACTCTAAAATTTGTGAGTACGTTGTTATCTCAAAATGATGATTATGGTAAGGAAAGACCTTTGTATTACATTAGTCAAACTTTACTAGATTATGAAAAAAGATACATAGATTTGGAAAGACAATGTCTAGTGGTAGTTTATGCATGTCAAAAACTTAGGCATTATCTTATAAATGTTGAAGTTAATGTGATTGTAAAATTTAATCCTTTGAAACATCTTTTCTTGCAAATTGATATCCTTGGCCAGTTGGAAAAATGAGTGATGTTACTTATAGAATTTGATCTTAATTTCATTTCTCAAAAGTCTATTAAGGGACAGGATTTGACCAATTATTTATCTAAAGCTCCTTGTCCTCATCTAGATATAGGTTCTACTTCAATAGAATTCCCTGATGATAATATTCTATCTATTCAACAGGATGACATATGGGAATTATATTTTGATGGGTCTAAATGTAAGACAGGTTCTAGTGTGGGTGTTATCTTGATTTCCCCTATGAAAAAACCCATCACTTTATCATACAAATTAAATTTTCCTTGTACTAACAACATTGTAGAGTATGAAGCTCTTATAGCTGGCCTACGATAGCTTCATCCCTTAAAATAAAATATTTACAAATATATGGAGATACATAATTAATTATTGAACATATTAAAGGAGGATATCAGACTAAGAATGATATAATGACACAATACAAAGATTTAGCTCTTAATGTGCTCTCACAATTCTCCTCTTATACAATCTAGACTTTACCGAGGAAGGATAATTGACATGCAGATGCCATGGAAAACACAACTTCTTTGGTTTGTCTTGAGAATAATGTGACAAAATTTTAATTTACAACACAAACTTTGAAAATCCCTGCAATTTCTGAAAAGATTACCTCTGATTGTTTCAATTTGCATTTGGATGAATGGTATTCACATATTTTTCATTTTTTGAAAGATGGTACTTTTCCCAAATTAGCAACAAGGAACATGTGTAATTGTATTAGGAATCTTGTAGCACATTACATTATTTTAGGAGATACGCTTTACAAACATTCTTATGAAAGATTATTATTAAGATGTCTCAATAGAAGTGAAATTCTCATAGCTTTAGCAGAAGCTCATTATAGTTCTTATGGGGGACATTTTGGTGGAAAATGTTGGCAATTTGGCTGAGTTGAGTTCATATCTATTTTCATTATGGTAACATATGATCCACATGAAGAATGCAAAGGTCAGAGAGCAAGTATAGCAGAGTGCATTGCAAATTTGTCTAAGTGTAAGATAATGTTTTCACCAGTGCACCCGAACATAGTTATTGTTAGAAAAGCTGACTAGAGTGAGTTCAATGCTTGTGAACTTGAACATAGACTCTATGGTGACTAATGATGACCCATCTTAGAGTGCAAGTCAGTATGGCATGTAAAGAAAGAGTTATGGTGGTTTTACCGAAGACAGTGTTAAGCCGACATGACAAAATATGAAGACAAAATTGGTAAAGAGTTAAGGGATTCTTTTGTTTATCAAAATAATGACTTAAAAATATAAAGGGATGACATCCTTGATGTTTACCATTGGATAAATATATATGGAAGCTGAACATGTAAAGTTATTAGACTTAATAACTTGTATAAATGTAATTGTGAAGAAGTAGAGAATTGTATATTTGTAAGCAATTGTAACTGGAATTATAATGATATGATGCAAAGTATGATAGCAGCGAAGTGATATTAATGCAATTAGCATAAGGTCATGTACCTTGACCTCATTTTGTAATCATTATATACATTGTACATTACTTTTTTGGGCAGTGGGCTCAGTTGGTAATCAAATTTTGTACTACCAACGCCTAATAGGGTTGAGGCTTCTAACAAGGCCTATAGTCCCTTAATCAGGACTGATGCACTATATGCTTGTAATAGACTCCTAACAAGGTCAAAATCCTTAACATGATATTTTTTTATTAGTGGATCTTTGTGGGTACCATCCCCACCAGGGTTTTCCCTTGGCCAGGGTTTCCTCGAGAACATATCATGTGTCATGAGTTCTTTATTTTATTGCTATGCATGTTGTTTAGCTTCTTATGTTATGCATGTGTAATGATAATTTGTTATATCCATAATTGGGAAAAAGTTAAAGTTTGTGGAATATTGATTCACCCCCCCTCTCAGTATTCCCTATTTCTAACAATTGGTATCAGAGCTTAGTTACTCGGAGAAGAATCATTCAAGGAAATCCTAACAGCTTGAGTAAGATCTCTATGGATATGGATCATCTACAAAGGAATCTTGAAGAAGCTCTTGAACAAATTGATATGCTTACTAATGAAAGAAATACTCTAAAAGGAAAATATGATGATGCAAAGAACCTCATTGAGAAACTAAAAAAGAAGTTGGAAGATCTGAAATCTAAAAAGGAATCCAAAATTCTTATTGAGGATTGTGATGACAATTTAGAAAAATAAAATGTGATCCTTAAGCATGAACTGAAGATAGAAAATTTGAAGCTTAGTTTGAAAGATGGAAATAGCAAGAATGATGAAAATCTAAGATTTGAGAATGAAAGATTGAAGATTGAAATGAAGGACTGAAATCTAAACTTGGAAATGTAACATCTGAATTTGAGAAAGTCAATCTACAATATGTTGAACTTGAGAAGTACAACAAGATTGTGAAAGGTGAACTGACTCAATCCAAGCAACAACTTGAAAGGCTATATTCAAATAGTGAGAAGATTGATGAACAAGTATCTTTTGGGAAACTATCCTATGATAAGATTGGACTTGGATTTAACATATTCAGAACAAATGATGAGAACAAGGAACCAGATCTAAAAGTATCTGAAAGTCTAGTTGAGAAGAAGTCTGATGAGATCAACAAATATGAAGATGTACCTAAAGGAGAAGAACCACCTAAGAAAGAAGAATCACCTAAAGGTATGCAAAGAGAATTCAAAGGTAGATGTTTTACTTGTAACACTATTGGTCATATGAAGAGAGATTGCATAGGTAAGCAATTTAAACCTCTTAATGGTTATTGTTATAATTGTCATGGATTTGGACATAGAGGTATTGAATGTAGAAAACCTAAATTTATTGAGAATAATAATAATAGTACAATGTTTAGGAGTACTAAAAATGTAGATAAGAAGCCTACTGATGATATGCATAGAAGAAATGGAGTAATATGTTATATATGAAACAAGGTTGGACACATTGCTAGAAACTACAAATCACAAATCAATCAGCAAGGACCAAGATATGGGAACAATGGAATTGTTTTTTAGATATGCAACAAGATTGGACATATAGCAAGATTTTGCAGAATGAACAATGGAGTTTTTCATCCTAACCCTAACCCTAGAAATCATGAAAGAAGAAGTGAAGATGCAGGAAATAGATAGAAAGGTTGTTATAGTAATGCAGATGAAGTGAAGTTTGTTAAAAGCAAAGGTCAAGGAGACATATTCAACATGGAAGGTAATTAGAAAGGTGAAGTATCTAGTGGTAAGAATGAATCCTTACCTAACCTATCTGGAAGCACTTAATTTATAAAAATTACAGTAGATTAGCAGCTTAGAATTAGTGTAGAAGTAGATTTATGATGAATTAAGTCTTGTGTAGTTAATGCAAGCTATTTTATGATGTACTAATGCTATGGTTAAGAGTGCAAAAAAAATATTATGTTTTGCGAGATCACAAGAAGTTTTAAGTTTTGCAGGTTAGTAGAAACAACTTTTTGGAAAGAAGCGGCAAAAGAATTGAATGTGATGTCAGATCTAAGTGAGATTGAAGTAATAAAAGGTTATAATCAATGTTTTTTTATCATAAAAGTGAATTGAAGTGTTTAGGAGAGAAAAGAGTAGTGATTGGAATTATTTTGCAATGATTTGGTGAAAGATTTGAGCGCCAAATCTACGCAAGCCCTAAAATCATGAATTTGAGGTATTTATCTTGATAGATCTTTGAATCAGTATAAGGGATTAGAAGAAATCATGGATGTATCATTAATTCACAATGTTAGAGAGAAAAATAGACCTAGAATGAAAATGGAACTAGTAGAACCCTTGGAAGAAGATGACCCTAGGTTAGCATTATCATCTGTACCAGACAAAGTTTTGCATTTGGAAAATGTGAGAAGTTATCTAGGATGCAAGTTAGAAACCATCAGTGATAGTGATTTCACCAATGAGTATCAGATGATTTACAACTAGGATATGTCACTAAAACAAGGTTATGATCATTTGAAAGATAATGAGATTTTGAAGTATGCATTGCAATATGAGTTTGACAATGATGAATGCACTAAGATCATCTTGATCAGAATTCATAATGGAAAGTTTTGGCTAGAAGATAGAGTAATAGACATTACAAGTGAGTTCATTCATGAAGTCACTAGAATATCTAAAGTTGGTGCTATTCCTTTAAATGAGAAGAACATGAGGAAGACAATCATGGATAACATAGGTTCAACTTATAATGGTAGAGGAATTGTAATTAGTAAGATCAAACAAGATGATGTGAGATATTTATGCAAATTTCTAACCACTAAGTTTTGTGCTAATTCAAGAGAGGATGACATGGTATTAGGAATGGTACACATAGCTTATTTGATGTGTGTTGAAAAGGTACCAGTTGATATGCATGAAATTCTAAGAATACAGTTGTTTGAAAACCTTGAAAAGATCAAGAAAAAGGTATGTGCAAGATCATGAGGGGCCAAACTATGCCCTTTAGTGGTAATGAAAAATCAGCAAATCAGGGTTAGTCAACTTGACATGAAAATTTCAACTAGCTATGAACCTAATATCAAAAATTTGTAAGAATAGAATCTATAGAAAATTGAATGTAGTTTCTAAAATACTAGGCCTTTTTTGAGAAAAAGTTAGTATGATTGGTGAAAAGTATAGATTTCAATGCAGCAATACAAAAATTTCAGGAAAAAAATAAGTAGGTGTATGTTTGACCACCTTAATCATAATCAAATGATAATATTTTATTATAAGATTTTATATATAAGTAGTAGACTCATGCCCCGATGTGACAAATATTTTTTTGTAATTTTATTCCAAAAAAATAATTAATTATGATTTTTTTGCTACAACATTTTTAGAATTAAAAAAATCCCGTGTCTGACCACCTTAACTCATTCAAAACTTTACAAAATTCAATTTTATTTTTTTTCCTTATAGTAGGCGAAGCATAGAATGTGACGCATTTTTTGGATTTCAAAAATGTTATACCATCTGAAAGTTATCATCCTTTTTTAATCAGTATATAAATCAACACTTTAGAGGTAGCTCAATTAGAAAATAACTACTAATTACTTACCGAATTCAAAATTTGATAGCAATTATATCGATAAAAAGCTGATCATCTCCTTAAGATACCCTTTTCATTTTATCAAATTTAGGTGAAAAAAAAGTCGTCAGCTACATTGTCAAAGTTTCGAACTAACATTGCCACTTTTCGGCCCCTCATGATCTTGCAGATACCCAAAACTGAGTATGCACAGTTTAGGTTTTCATCCTTAATCACATACATGTTTTTTCACTTATTGAGAAGATTTCCTTACACTATTACAAATGATTGGAATGACGAACAAAACACAATGGAAAGGATAAATAAAGTATATATGAAACATGTTATTGACAAAGTAAATGAGAGTGCTATGTTGGTATTGAAGACATTTTAGAACTTGGTTACTAGCAGATCAAGGATTCCATAGTCACTTGTAAATAAGTATAAAGATGACATTTGTTTCATGGTTGACACTAACTTTACCTATATTGAAGCAGTGGAGCCTGGAATTGAGTTCATAGACACTCTTGGCTATGAGATATCTGAGGTAGAAACAAAAGAATATGTTGGCAGGTTACTTAAGTGTAAGTTGGACACTTAGTGTAAAAGGTTTGGAACTTTTGAAGAGAATTTCAACTCTACAAAAGCTATAATGAAAATATTGAAAGATTAAGGATTGACAGAGCATGATTTTTTGGTAGCAAAGAACACAGTAACAACAATTAGAATGAGTGAATAGAAAGAAGTTTTTCCTACCCCACCAATTGTAGTACAATAGAAAGAACCACTTGTCAAGGTGAAAGTAGAGGAACTAGAAAAAGAACAAGTAGCGAGCAGACCTACTGGATCCACTTCCTCCACACCTAGCAAGAGAATGAAATAAATTGCTACTGGACCTGGTAAGAGACAGAAAACTTTTGTGCCACCAGTTCTTAGAAAAGTTGTAGTAATTAAAGATGATGATACTCTTAAGAAGAAAGCTTGGAAACCTAAAGTTGAAAAGCTTAATGAGCAGATCATTGAGAATGGAGACTTTAATAGAATGAACAAGTATTACAATCTTTATGATTATTCAGATAGACTTAACTTGGAGAATGCAATTGTGAAGCACATGATTTTAGTGGATAAGAAGTTTAATACTATTCAAGGTTAGATACCTAATGACTTGTACAACAAACTTGTAAAAAGGAAATAGAGAGAAATTGAAGAAGACACTTCTATTAGAGAGAATCTTGTAAGAAAGCTTTGTGATGTGAGAGATAATTTACACCTAAAGAAGATATTGAAAGCCTTAAGCACCCACCTGAGAACCAAAAGGAGAACCATTTTGATTATGGGAGGTAGATATGAAGAAGTTAACTCTAAGACAGAGCAGACAATAATCAAGGTTATGACAAAAATTGTTGGAGAACCATCAATTGTAGCAGAGCAAGCTGGTGAAGCAGAAAAAGATGATATTCCCTCTCCTCTAGCTATTAACATTGAAGATGAAACCATGGATACTGAAGGAAAAAATGTCACCTTGGATACTGATGATAATGTATTCAATAATTTAGAGAACATTGTTGACAATTTGGCTCTTGATGAACTAGATACAGAAGCACAACAGACCCAAACTATTAGTGAAGAACCTAAAGAGATAGAGACTGAGATTCAAGCACCCCTTCCTACCAAAGAAGACATCAATCTTACTCTTGAGAATGGAAAGAAAAAGGAAATTGGATCTTTATTTGAGGATTTAGGAAAACAAGTTGATGATGATGATCAGTTGGAATTGATCACCTCATTGAATAAAATTATTGGCAAAAACAAGAAAGTAAAGAATCTTGAAGGTAGCCAAAAGGAATTGACTGAGAAGTTACAAAGCATTGTAACTACATAGATTGTTGAAGTAGACCCTCTGGAGAAAGCTAAGAAAGTGATGTGCACTTTTGATGATGAGCGCACTAACTTATCTGAGATTGCAAAGGTTAAAGCACAAGCAACTTATGAAGTAGAAATGCTTTTGAATATCAGTCAGAATATCAGAAATGATATTAATAGTCTTGATATCTATATCAAGGACTTTAGAAAGCATTTGGGAATAGGTAAATCTTTGTACATACAGTCTACAAAACTAGAGACTTTGACAGCTGAAGAAGATCAAAAGATCAAGTTGAATGAAGAAAAGATTCAGAATGAATCTAACCTTCTTTCTAGCTCTAATGTGAAGGTATTAGATATTGAAAAGAATATTAGGAAACTATATGATGAAATAAGAGTTTTGCAAGATGAGAGAGACAAAAAAATGAGGAGATTTGCAATTTTGAGAGAGCACACTTCTATGAAGTTAAACATTATTGAAGAGCAGTTGGAAGAATGTCTTTCAGTGAAGACATCTTTTCAAAAGTTTAACTTTGAAAACCTTCAAGCATGCCATATAGCAGCTTATGGACTGAGCACACTACTCAATGTGGCAGATTCCATTAAGAAATCATGGGAGAAGGAGATAGAAGCTATGAAGATTGATTTTGCAGATTGTGTTGCAAGCCTATTGGCTTTGCAATAATGAAATTAAGGTATAATCATTTTGAGATACATTTTTGTAGCCCTCCCTACTTTATTTTGTCATTGTTGTCAAAGGGGGAGAGATATAGCAGAAAATTGATAGTATATTCATAAGGATTAATAATCTTAGGGGGAGTATTGTATTAAAGATAAAATTTTTTGAGGAGATATAAGGATAGTATATGTATCTTATACTATGGCCACAATTTTGATACAATTTTGAGATTTTGACTTGTACACTTAGCCAATTTTCCCATATGTTGCCACCAATGACAAACGGGGAGATTTTTGGAAATTTGGCTGAGTTTAGTTCATATATGTTGTCATTATGGAAACATATGATCCACATGAAGAATGCAAAGGTCAGAGAGCAAGTATAGCAGAGTGCATTGCAAATTGTAAGACAATGTTTTCACCAGTGCACCTGGACACAGTTCTTGTTTGTGACATTGAATAGAGTGATTTCAGTGCTTGTGCACTTGAACATAGACTCTATGGTGACTAATGATGACCCATCTCAAAGTAAAAGTTAGTATGGCATGTACCGAAAGAGTTATGGTAGTTTTACCGAAGGCAGTGTTAAGCTAACAGGACAAAATATGAAGACAAAATTGGTAAAGAGTTAAGGGATTATTTTGTTTATCAAAATAATGACTTAATAATATAAAGGCATGACATCCTTTATTTTTACCATTGGATAAATATATATGGAACCCGACCATGTAAATTTATTAGCCTTAATAACTTGTATAAATGTAATTGTGAAGAAGTAGAGAATTATATATTTGTAAGCAATTGTAACTAGAATTGTAATGATATGATGCAAAGTATGATAGTAGTGAACTGATATTAATGAAAGAAGCATAAGGTCATGTACCTTGACCTCATTTTTCAATCATTATATACATTGTACATTACTTGTTTGGGCAGTGGGCTTAGCTAGTAATCAGATTTTGTACTACCAACTCATAATAGGGTTGAGGCTTCTAACAAGGCATATAGTCCCTTAATCAGGACTGATACACTATATGCTTGTAATAGACTCCTAATAGGGTCAACATATTTAACAAGATATTTTTTGATTAGTGGATCTTTGTGGGTACCATCCCCACTAGGGTTTTCCTTTGGCTAGGGTTTCCTTGAGAACATATCATGTGTTATGAGTTCTTTAGTTTTATTGCTATGCATGTTATTTAGCTTCTTATGTTATGCATGTGTAAAGATAATCTGTTATATCCATAATTGGGAAAAAGTTAAAGTTTGTGGAATACTGATTCACCCCCCCTCTCAGTATTCCCTTTTTTAACAAAAAATCCCTAGTTAATAAATGTTAGAAAGTAAAGATCCCCATGATAACTGAGAGGGGGGGGGAGGCGTGAATCAGTTATCTAATAATTTAACCATTCAACTTCTTTAAACAATATAATTAATTTACTAATCAACCATAGAAAGATAACCATACACAATTGCATAATAACACAAGATATGTTGATTAGGGAACCTCTTGAAAAGAGTAAACCCCGGTGGGAATGATGCCCACAAAATGATGCACTAATATGAAAGTTCCTTGTTAGAGGATGGACCCTATTAGGAGTCTTATGAAATACATTTAGTACATATAAATCTCTGTTAGGAGATTCTAAATCCCTGTTAAAAGATTCTAACCTGGTTAAGAGTTTATGGAAGACAGAAGGACCCACTGCCCAAATAGCTTCAAGGAAAGATCTCTGAACCCACTGCGCAAAAGATCTTAGAATTATTCAATAGAATAATATGAAATATATTACCTCCTTCACACTATGCCAAAACTGCACTCTCTACTACACAAGATCACAATTCCAGATCTCTGTACTCACAATTTTTCCTTCATCACTGAATTAGCTCTTTTCTTCACTTCATGCATATATTCACATCTCAATATTCATAGTAAATATTAAAATAAGGAAAAAATTCCTTCATATATACCAAACTCAAATAATTACAAATGAGTTGGTCCACAATTACAAAATAATAAATTCTACACGCTACACAGAATTCACATAAAACTGTCGGCTTCCAGATACTGTAACTTTCTCCAAACAAATATTCAAAGTTTGTGATGTGAACCATGTCATCATTGATGAGTCTCCAACATCCCTTTAACTAAACAAAATTAGATTCCATCCTAGCTAAGAGATATCCTCCGATTTCTAAAAATCACTTCACAGAAACACTGTCTAAACACTGCTTTCACCAAAATGCTCATAACTCTCACAAATGAATGAATTTATTTTTGCAATGTTAACCATAGGTTAATAACACACCAAAGAACATACAATCAACTATGCAAAATCCAATCTACAATACAACATGTGTGCAAAACAAAACTATACCTACTTTCCTGCTAATATCAAGACTATCACTATGTTGACATCAATGACAATCCAAGTCATGAATGCAACAACAATTGCTACAGAATGACTACCAAAATACTTTGCATTAATTCCTAACAATCTCCCCCATTGGCATTGATGGAAACATAGATGAAAAACATCCAATGTTCCAAAAATCCAATACTGCAACATCACTGCAAAATATCAAATTAAATCTTGCTTCATTTTCCTATTCAGCTCTCTCATACAATCCATAATGTTTTTCATGTATATCTCTCCCCCATTGACATCAATGACAAAAATTCCATCACTAAGTCAACAACAACTTAATGTCAAAAGACACTTTTCAGAAAAATACAATAACAAGAGTCCTCATGACTCATCTCATAAACTCCCCCATAGAGGAAGTTCCAACATCCAATCCAAAAGAAAGATAGGGCTCATATACCATTGGACGGATGCAATCATTTGCATCAATTCTCAAAAATAGGTTGGGGCATAACGCCAAGTATACCTCTTAGATACACAAATGTATCCTTAGGTAAAGGCTTTGTAAATATATCTGCTATCTGCTCCTTTGTACTTATGTACTCCAATCTTACTTCTTTTTCTACAAATTTCTCTCTTACAACATGATACTTGATCTCAATAGGTTTAGTCTTAGAATGTAAAATAGGATATTTTGACATACTCATTGTATTGGTGTACTTTATGAAGTACAATTCTGCTTCTTACTTAGACAAGAGACCAATTTTCCTCCAAGAAAAAAGGCTCCACCACTAGTGCTTTTCTTGTCATCAACACTGCCTCCCCAATCTGCATCAGTATAGGCACATAAAGTAAAATCATCAGAATTCTCATACCATAATCCATTGTTCCTTTCAGATATCTCAGTATCCTCTTTACTATTGCATAATGTGATTCTCTAGGTTCTGCTTGAAATCTTGCTACAATCCCAACTGAATGTGCTATATCAGGTCTTGTATGTGTCAAGTACTGCAATCCTCCAATCATAGATCTGTACTTTTTCTGCTCAACTGCTGGTGTCTCATCTTTGCTAGATAACTTATCTCTAGTTACCATAGGTGTTCCAATAGGTTTAGAATCTTCCATTCCAAATATTTTCAATAAGTCATTCAAATACTTAGTCTGACTTACAAATATACCTTCCTTTCTTTGTGTTATCTGTAATCCCAAAAAATATTTCATTTCTCCAATCATGCTCATCTCAAATTCAATCTTCATCTCATCTGCAAATTTGTCACTAGCTTCATCTTCTCCTCCAAAGATAATATCATCAACAAATATAACTATAACCAAAAAACCATTCTCAATTTATTTTGTGTATAAGTTAGTATCTGGTGTTCCTTTTATAAATCCCAATTTCAATAAATACTTATCCAATCTTGCATACCAGGTTCTAGGTGCTTGTTTTAATCCATATAAAGCTTTCTTTAACTTACATACCATATCTCCTTCTTGTGTCAAAGGAAAACCTTCAAGCTGCTCAATGTAGACTTCTTCTTCCAATTCACCATTCAAAAATGTTGACTTCACATCCATCCGATACACTCTAAATTTCTTGTAAGCTGCATATGCTAAAAACATTCTCACTGCTTCATTTCTGGCCACAGGTGCAAAAGTTTCTTCATACTCAATTCCTTCTTGTTGTGAATATCCTTTACATACCAATCTTTCTTTGTTTCTTATCAGTTCTCCTTGTTCATTCATCTTGTTTCTGAATACCCACTTTGCTCCAATCACATTCTTGTCTTCAGGTCTAGGGACCAATTCCCATGTCTTGTTTTTTTCAATCTACTCTAGTTCTTCTTTCATAGCAATAATCCAATGTTCATCTTCACAAGCTTCATTAGTAGACTTAGGTTCAATTTGAGAAATCAAACATAAATGTACCTTATTTCGAGTCAAAAATCCTCTATCTAAACTTCCAATAACTTGCTCAACAGGGTGATTTCTTAAAGTATACCTGTTAGGTGTCATAGTTACTGATCTTGTTCCAACTGTAGATTCTTCTCTTCTTTCTTCTCTATTTTCTTCTATGTTTTCTTCTCTATTTTCTTCAGTATGACTTTCATTCAGAAAATCACTATTAGTTTCAAAAAATAATTCTACATTTTCAATATTAGGCTGAGGTTGTGCTTCTCCATCAGATTCATAATCAAGCATTCTTTCCTAAATTTTAAACTTCTCATCAACTTTTACATTTGCACTTTCAACAATAGTCTTAGTTCTTTTGTTAAACATCTATATGCTTTTCTTTTTAAAGAATATCCAAGAAATATTCCTTCATCACTTCTAGGATCAAACTTTCCTATATCATCATCTCTCTTTATATAACATTTACTTCCAAAAATTCTAAAATACTTAACTGAGGGTGTATGTCCAAACCATAATTCATAAGGTGTCTTGTTTGTATCTGCTCTGATTTGTACTTTGTTCATAGTGTATACTACTGTGTTCACTACTTCTCTCCAAAAAGTCTTAGCCAAATCATTTTCAAACAAAATAGCTCTTGCCGCTTTAGTTATTGACCTGTTCCTTCTTTCTGCAATACCACTTTGTTTTGGTGTTCTAGGGGTTGAAAGTTGTCTCTTAATACCATTCATTTCACAAAAGGTGTTAAACTCTCTAGATGTAAATTCACCAACTCTATCAGATCTTAGACACTTAATCTTCATTCTAGATTCATTCTCAATTTTTCTTTTCATGATCTTAAATTTATCAAATGCTTCAGATTTTTCTTTCAAAAATGAAATCCACATCATTCTTGTAAAATCATCAACAAGAATCATAAAATACCTTTCTCCATAGAATCCTCTAGTCCTAGTAGGACCACTCAAGTCTATATGAACAATCTCTAGCTTCTCTGTCGATGTGAACTTCTTGTTGGAAAATGAAATCCTTTTCTACTTTGTCATCATACATTCTTTTCAAATCATGTTAGTAGGTTTCATAGTTCTAGGTAAATCTCTTACTGCAAGTGTAGTGCTCACCTTGACAATATTATCAAAGTTTATATGACAAAACCTTTTATGCCATAACCAACTATCATCAATCCTAATTATCAAACATGTCATCTTAGTAGGATTCAACTAAAATACATTACCTCTGGTTTTGGATCCTTTTCCAATCAGATTTCCATCTTTATCTTTTATCACACAAGTTTTCTTAGAAAACCAAACTTGATAACCCTTATCAGCCAATTGTCCAATGCTTAGTAGATTATGTCTTAGTCCATCAACAAAGTAAACATCATTAGTGTTAGTCTTTCCATCAAGAGTAATAGATCCTATACCCTTAATCAAACAAGGTGCAGTGTTACCAACCCTAACAATTCCTCCATCATAATTATCTAACTTAACAAACTTTCTTTTATCTCCAGTCATATGATGTGAACAACCACTGTCTATAATCCAAGCAGATTTCTTTTCAACTTGTGAAACTAATGCTTTTTCTTCCCTTTTATCAGATTTAGAACTTTCTTCTTTAATTGCTAAAAATCCTATTTCCTCAAAGTTATCATTATCATTGTCACTTAAATGTTTTTCAATTCCTGCTTCAAGATCTTCATCATTTGCATAATAACATTCTTTAGATCTCCTAGGTTTAAAGTTGCTTCTATAATTCTTAACTCTTTTAGGACATTTAGATGCAAAATGACCATATTCTTGACATGTCCAACATTTAAAGATTTTCTTACCATCTGGCTCTCTTTTTACAAGTAATGCAATACCTTCTTCAATCTTCTTATCTCCCCTAGATCTGCTACTGCTGGCATAATCTCCATTCACACTAGTACTTCTTGTAGGTCTAATGTTAAGAGCACTAAATGCTATTTCCATTCTAGGTAGCTCTCCTGATAATCTCAAGTTCATCTCTGTTGTTTCTAATCTTCCAAGAAGAGTCTCTCTTGAAAAGTTTGATGTACAAGGTATCACTTGTTCAATCATCTATGTTTTCTACTTGAATACTAGTGTCAAAGTTCTCAGAATTTTCCATATCACTTCATTCTCTATCTTATCACCTCTAAAAGGCTTTATTCCTATTACAATCTCAGACATCCTACCAATATAGCTTCTAATAGATTCATCTTCCATCATTCTGATATCTTCAAATGTACAAATCCAATTATGTAATCTAGCCTTCTTTGCATGTTCATCACCTTCAAAAGTAGAATGTAAAGCTTTCCAAATTGCATGAGATGTTTTCAAACATCTTACCTAATTATGTTCATTCTCTGGTAGTGCTGACAAAAGTGCTTCTCTTGCAAGTATGTTACACATGAATAGATCTAGTTCATCTTTAGTTCCTACCTCTAGATTGTCTTCCTCAATGATAGTCTTCTCATTCTTTGTAATCAACCAATAACTTGGTCCTAAACAAAATAGATGTGTCTTCATATTTTCTTTCCAACTGTCAAAATTTACTCCATCAAACTTAGGGATTTCTTTTTTGAAATTCACCATAGATCTCCTTAAGTTGTTAAACTTTTCTTTCAGGGACCTGCTGCTCTGATACCAATTGTTAGAAAGTAAAGATCCCCAAGATAACTAAGAGGGGGTGGTGAATCAGTTATCTGATAATTGAACCATTCAACTATTTTAAACAATATAATCAATGTACTGATCAACCATAGAAAGATAACCATACACAATTGCACAATAACACAAGATATGTTGACTAGGGAACCTCTTGAAAAGAGTAAACCCCAGTGGGAATGATGCCCAAAAAATGATGCACTAATATGAAAGTTCCTTGTTAGAGGATGGACCCTGTTAGGAGTCTTATGAAATACATTCAGTACATATAAATATTTTTTAGGAGATTTTGAATCCCTGTTAAAAGATTCTAACCCGATTAAGAGTTTATGGAAGACAGAAGGACCCACTGCCCAAACAGCTTCAAGGCAAGATCTTTGAACCCACCGTGAAAAAGATCTTAGAATTATTCAATAGAATAATATGAAATATATTACCTCCTTCACACTATGCCAAAACTGCACTCTCTGCTACACAAGATCACAATTCCAGATCTCTATACTCACAAGTCTTCCTTCATCATTGAATTAGCTCTTTTCTTCACTTCATGCATATATTCACATCTCAATCTTCATAGTACATATTACAATAAGGAAAAAATTCCTTCTTATATACCAAACTCAAATAATTACAAATGAGTCGGTCCACAATTACAAAATAATAAATTCTACACGCTACACACAGAATTCACATAAAACTGTCGGCTTCCAGATACTGTAACTTCCTCCAAACATATCTTCAAAGTTTGTGCTATGAACCACATCATCATTAATGAGTCTCCAACATCCCTTTAATTGTACAAAATTAGATTCCATCCCAACTAAGAGATATCCTCTGATTTTTGAAAATTGCTTCACAGAAACACTATCTAAACACTGCTTTCACCAAAATGCTCATAACTCTCACAAATGAATGAATTTCTTTTTGTCCTATTAACCATAGGTTAATAACACACAAAAGAACATACCATCAACTTCAAAAAATCCAATTTTAAATACAACATGTGCACAAAACAAAATTGTACCTACTTTCCTGCTAATATCTAGAATATCACTGTGTTGACATCAATGACAATCCAAGTCATGAATGCAACAACAACTGCTATAGAATGATTGCCAAAATACTTTGCATTCATTCCTAACAATAAATTTCTTAGAATGGGATATTATTGGAAAAAAATGGGGAAAGATTCTTTCATGTTAGTTAAGAAACATCCTCAATGTCAACAACATAGTAATTTGATTCATGCTTTTTCTCGTGAGCTTTGTAATCAAGTTTCTCCATTGCCTATTAGTGTTTTGTGTTTTGACCTTATTGGAAAAATCTTACCAGCTTCTTCTCAAGGACATACTTAATTTTTGACTAGTACAGATTACTTCATGAAGTGGGTCAAAGCTGTCCCTCTTCATTCAATAATGGTGGATGTTATTTGTGATTTCATCCTTAATAATATCATAAAAAGATTTGGTATTCCTTCGACAATAGTTTTAGATAATGGTACCTCTTTTAAAAATAAATAAGTCATGAAAATCTTTGATAAATATAGAATTCAACATAGATTTTCAACTCCTTATTATCCTCAATCTAATGGACAAGCTAAAGCATCAATTAAAATCATTGAACAAATTTTGAGAAAAATAGTTAGTAAGCATGTGAAAGATTGGCATACTCAACTCACCTATGCATTATGGGCCTATAGGACTAGTGTTCGTACTACCACAGGTACTCTCCTTATAACCTAGTCTATGGTACTAATGCTATTATGCCTTTGGAACTAGAAATACCTTCTCTATGTGTTTCATTTCATGGGATAATTGATAAAGATACTTTTCATGAACAATTCTTACAAGAGCTAGAAATGTTGGATGAACAATGGATACATGCATTAGAACATATAAAATCTTATCATAAATCTCTTCAAAAGCAATATAATCATAAGGTAATTGAATGAATATTTGTAGTCGGTGATTTATTTCTTTATGAAAATCAATGAAATGTAAATGCTTTACTAGGGAAAAAAGGAAAATTTAGCCCTAATTGGCTTGGACCTTTTTTTGTTATTGAATACTTTGGTTCAAGTGCTTATAAACTTGTTGATATGGATGGTGTTTCATTTAAGGAACCCATTAATATTATGCATCTCAAATGTTATTATCCTTAATTGCATTTTATTTCTTTCCTTGTGCATTTATGTATTCCTTATAAAGTTTGTTTTATAGGCTATGTAGTTCTAGAAAAATTACATATTGAATATATTTATGCACTTTATTTCTTTCTATTAAGTTTTATATTGATGAAAACATAGTAATCAAACATAGAACTAATCAGTAGAGAAAGTTTTTCATTCATCAAAAAGGATTTTTTCAAGTTCTAATATATATGTAACCAATGGCCCTATCTATCACTATGTCTATCACTACACTCTGATGGCTGATGGCTCCCAGATCTCTCTACCCTGTGATGAGAAGATGACGATTTGTGTGTCTTTGTGTGGCTCCTAGATATTCTCATACCATGTAAACATCCTTGGCCACTCTGTATCTCAGCTAGCAGCTTCTCCTCTCTTTCTCAGCACAATCTCAGCTCTCACTGGATACATGCAAATATGTCAGCATGCCTACTGGAATCTCTACGGCCAATAGAAGAATCTCACTCATCGGCTAGTAGTTGGTAGGATATAATTGTATCCTTGAGAATCTAAGAGACAAAGGTCCTGTACTCTGCTACAATATCTATAGAATGAAAATACATTTATCAGTCTAGTATCTTTTCATCTCAAATCAAATCACATATTTAATCAAATTTTATAGTCCATACCTAGGTCTCCCTGCTAGACATCATGAAAATGTCTAGATGGTAGGGGCATGGAGTGACTACTCTCTCCATGCTCACCATGTATAGGTCTCAATGGTGGTGTCTCTATGTGAGGTCATGGGGGCCATTATGATCTTAGTAGTGCTATGTGAATAATGTATATATTTGCACCAGTATCATCAGCTGGGGGAGTCTCCTCCACTCTCTCCTCTTCTCTCTCTTCCTCCATGGGATCTCCCTTAGAAATGTGGTCCTCCTCTCTAACATCCTCATCCTCCTTTGTTGTGCCACTATCCTACTGTGTCCTATTTTAAAAACCTATATCACCTCTAGGATAATCCTCAGTGAAAATGGAGTGGGTCCCCTACAAACTCCTATACCTAATGAATCTTGGCTCATGCCTGAATAGGTCACATCTTCAGGTACCTCTATGTCCTCCATCTCATATGTATTACTATCCTCTATGTCTTCTATCAATGGTTGGTGCATGGTGCCAGGTCTCTGATAGTACCTCATATGATGTACATAGCGAGGTACTTCTCTAGGGACTCCCTATAGTATGACGAACTACCTGATCACCCAATCATAATAGTATGAAAATATTATATGATTTAGATAACCCTCTAGTAGCATCTGCTATTGTGAATGTCTCATCTAGAATCATGTATCAAGCCACTCTTTCATCTGGCAGCAGGGTCTCCATATCACATCTATATTGGTGATGCAGTCTAGACCTACCCTCTAATAATGGATATCTCCAAACTTCCAGACATCTCTCAGAGGATTTGCAAAGACTCTTGGTGTACTCACATCTACCATCACTGGAAATCCATGTGGATGTGTACATGAGAAATTCTCAAACAACCAAATCTACAAGAGCACGCATATTGACAGACTCTCCCTCTGATATCTCACTAACTAAACTAGCTCATGATATAATTGGGCTAACATGATGTGACCCCATGATAAAATGGTCCTCTACCATGCCATCCTCTATATAAGATGTGTAAGAGGTGTACAAAATATGGTACCCTTTGTGTTTGGTAACATGACTAAGGATACTATGTAAAGCATCACCCTCCATACTAAAGGTGTAGGGCCTGACAGTATGGATGACAATAGGACCTAATCTAACTAGGTTTGCATCTATGGAAATCATCTTGTACAATACTCTACATCTATATGGATCTCCTCATAATCTCATTGTGCTCTAGGTCTGATGGTCTGACCTCATACTGGAAGTCGTAGGATCCTATAGACATCCTCTAATGTCACTTTGATCTCTCTAGAGGGAAGATGGAAGGAACATGTATCCTTGTTCCACCTCTCTATCAGAGCCAACAACATGGCTCAGTGTAGTCTGATCTATGGTAAGATTAATACCTAGTATAGTCCCACATTTCTCAATAACTACATCTCATCATCATAAAGCTCAGACAATTTCTCTCTGACTGTGCCTAGTAACTCCCCAAAGGGATGCTCTTGGAGACAGACCAAGTCCTACAAGCATAAAAAGACATCATATCAGTGATCTATATCATCAAATCTACAAAACTAACTTGACTACATCAAAGTCAACCTTGATTAGGTCAAGGATGACCTTACTGGGTAAAAGTCAACTTTTCTAGGTCAGAGATGACCTTGTTGGGTCAAGGTGGACCTCATCCCAAAACAGGTGAAAACTTTTCAGTCAATGTCAACTTTCTTGGGTCAAAGTTGACATAGATGGGTCACGGTCGACCTATATGGGACAAAGTTAACCTTGTCTATGAAAAACAAGAATTTGTAAAGTACAAAAGCATATAATAGAAAACTCACCTCAGGAAGCAACCGTCTAGTAACTAGATGTTCTTCTCTCCTTAGCATCATGTTTTCTCTTTTTGAATCTACAAATGGTAAGAATAAGTAAGTATCTCTTTATTTTCCTTCTTATGCATTCAGATAGACATCCACTCTTTTCATCATAAGGTGAGTTTTGTAACTCTATTTTTAGTGCCATCAGTGGCATTGGAATTTTGATTCATATACCTAACTTCTTTAATCAATTTAGGAAGGTTAGGAATCTTTCTAACTAGTTTAGGAAAGGACTTTTCAAAACACTGCATATCTAGTGTATATAATTTTCCTTATCACCCTATTTCACCCTTCTATAGTAGAAAGAAAAAAAAAGGGGGCATAAGGGGATTTATGAACTTCTCAATTGTCATATAGTAAGCTTTAGGTGATTTATGGATTTTCATTAACCTTATTTCTTGCAAGTTCTAATAGTTTTCTGCAAGATCTCTACATTGAGGACTTGGCTACATCCTTTTTATTTACTATGATGTTTTCATACTTTAGCTTTCATATTAACGTAGTGTCATATCTAAGATAAAGTGGGGGATAAATGTATCATCTTAAAATGGAATCACTTCCATATTGATAGGTTTAGCACCCTCTCTTAGTAAATTTATCATGATAGACTTGCACTTAGGATGCATTCTACACTTGATTCCTTCATTCTAGGTGGAATTAGGGTTAGGATCCTAAGGATTCTCCTTAATTTACCTCTTCCATGGCTCTATTTTCTAGCTAGGACTTAGAAATAGGTCCTTTTGGCTCTCATTATGATCATCATGGGATTTTTTTTACCTCTCCCTAGTATTCTACCCCTATCTGGCATCATTTCTAGGTCTCTGGGCACTCTTGGGACTTCCTATTTTTTATTCTAGCAAGATTTGGATCTCTGGGTCAAAGATGACCTAGATCCTGACCTAGGTTAGATTCAAGGTCATCCCTAACCTCATTTGGGGTCTAGGTCATCTTTGAACTCCTTTCAAGATTTGATTTCCTCTTTTTCAAATTTGGTCTTGACGAGCCCCGAAATCAATATCAAGCCCTCGAATCCGAATGCGAAAAGGTTTTAATTTAAAATTCATTTTTTTATTTTCCCTCCTTAAGTTATTTATTTTTATTAGACCATAATTTGAGGTTAAATTTGAATTATGGGTCCTCACATTGCTCTACTAGCCTCACCTTGAAACCTCTATATAAAGACTCTCATTTGCCTTCATTTTCACAATCACAACAACAAGACCAAGTAATTGCAAGAGAAAGAAAGAGAAAGAAAGTGATGGTGAAGTGAAGATGCAAGAATTAAAGAGGATGATATAGAAGATCAAGCCATTTATGATGCATTTTGCACTTGATTCCTTCATTCTAGGTGGAATTAGGATTAGGATCCCGAGGATTCTCCTTAATTTCCCTCTTCCATGGCTCTATTTTCTAAGTAGGACTTAGAAATAGGTCCTTCTAACTCTCATTATGATCATCATGGGATTTTTTACCTCTCCCTAGTACTCTGCCCCTTTTTGGCATCATTTCTAGGTCTCGAGGCACTCTCGGGACTTCCTATTTTTTATTATGGCACAATCTGGACCTCTAGGTCAAAGATGACCTAGACCCTAACCTAGGTCAGGTTAAAGGTCATCCCTAACCTCAATTTGGATCTAGGTTTTCCTTTACCTATGTCAAATAATAGGTTTTCTTTGACTTCCTTTTAGGATTTGATTTCCTCTTTTTCAAATTTGGTCCTAACAGGCCTTGAAATCAATATCGGGCCCTCAGATCCAAATACGGAAATGTTTTAATTTAAAATTCATTTATTTATTTTCCCTCTTTAAGTTATTTATTGTTATTGGACCATAATTTGAGGTTAAATTTGAATTATGGGTCCTCACATTACTCTAGGAGCCTCACCTTGAAACCTCTATATAAAGACTCTCATTTGCTTTCATTTTCACAATCACAACAATAAGATCAAGTAATTGCAAGAGAAAGAAAAAGAAAGAAAGTGATAGTCAAGTGAAGATACTGTTAGAAATTTGGCTAAGTTGATTACTTATATGTTTTCATTATGGAAACATATGTCTTACATTAAGATCGCACAGGTCAGAGAGCAAGTATGGCAGAGTGCATTGCAAATTTGTTTAAGTGTGAGATAGTATTTTCACCAGTGAACTAGGAATAGTTTTGTTTGTGATGTTGGTTGGAGTAATTTTAACACTTTCACACTTTAACATAGACTCTATGGTGACTAATGATGACCCATCATAGAGCACAAGTTAGTACAAAATGTACAGAAATAGTTATGATAATTTTTGTGAAGACAGTGTTAAGCCGACATGACAGTTATTGAAGACAAAATTGGTAAAGAGTTAAGGAATTATTTTGTTTATCAAAATAATTACTTAACAATATAAAGGGATGGCATCCTAAATGTTAACCCTTGGATAAATTCATTTTGTATTATGGTAGTTGACCAAGTAAAGTTATTAGCCTTAATAACTTGTATAAATGTGATTGTAAATTGTAAAGAAAGTATGAATGAATATAACAGAGCATGAATATGATGTGAAGTGTGATATAGAGAAGAGAAAATATTTTGATGCAAGTAGTATAAGGTTATGTACCTTAACCTCTTTTTTAATCAATTTATATTATATATTTATTGTTTGGGTAGTGGGCTCATCTAGTAATCCTAGTTTGTACTACCAACTCTTAACAGGGTTGAGGCTTCTAACAAGGCCTATAGTCCTTTAATAAGGACTGACACTATATGTTTGTAATAGACTCCTAATAGGGTCAACATCCTTAACATGATAGTTTTGATTAGTGGATCTTTGTGGGTACCATCCCCACCGGGGTTTTCCCTTGGCCAGGGTTTCCTTGAGAACAAATAATGTGTTATGAGCTCTTTAATTTTATTGCTATGCACATTGTTTAGTTTTCTATGCATTAAGATTATATGTTATATCCATAATTGGGTAAAAGTAAAAGTTTGTGGAATACTGATTCACCCCCCCTCTCAGTATTCCCTATTTCTAACAATTGGTATCAGAGCTTAGTTACTCAGAAAAGAATCATTCAAGGAAAGCGTAGCAACTTGAGTAAGATCTCTATGGATATGGATCAACTACAAAAGAATCTTGAAGAAGCTCTTGAATAGATTGATATGCTTACTAATGAAACAAACATTCTAAAAAGGAAATATGATGATGCAAATAACCTCATTGAGAAAATGAAAAAAAAGTTGGAAAATTTGAAATCTGAAAAGGAATCCGAAGTTCTTATTGAAAATTGTGATGACAATTTAGAAAATGAAAATGAGATCCTTAAGCATGAACTGAAGATAGAAAATTTGAAACTTAGTTTGAAAGATGGAAAAAATGAAGAAAACCTGAGATTTGAAAATGAAAGGTTGAAAATTGAAAATGAAGGACTAAAATCTAAACTTGGCAAAGCAACATCTGAAATTGAGAAAGTCAATTTACAGTATGTTGAACTTGAGAAGTATAATACAATTGTGAAAGGAGAATTGACTCAATCCAAACAAAAACTTGAAAGGCTATACTCAACTAGTGAGAAGATTGATGAACAAATATCTTATCAGAAACCATCCTATGATAAAACTGGTCTTGGATTCAACATTTTTAAAGAAAATGATGAAAGCAAGAAACCAGATCTTAAGATATATGAAAGCATAGATGAAAAGAAGCCTGATGAGATCAACAAATTTGAAGATACACCTAAAGAAGAAGAATCACCAAAGCAAGAGGAATCACCTAAAGCTATGCAAAGAGAATTCAAAGGTAGATGTTTTACTTGTAACACTATTGGTCATATGAAGAGAGATTGCACAGGTAAGCAATTTAAACCTCTTAAAGGTTATTGTTATAATTGTCATGGATTTGGACATAGAGCTATTGAATGTAGAAAACCTAAATTTATTCAGAATAACAATAGTAGTAGAATGTTTATAGGTACTAGAACCATGCAGATAAGAAACCTACTGAAGATATGAACAGAAGAAATATAGTAATATGTTATAGATGTAACAAAATTGGACACATTGCTAGAAACTGTAGATCACATCTCAATCCACATGGACCAAGATATGGGAACAATGGAATTGTTTGTCAAATATACAACAAGATTGGACATACATCAAAGTTTTTCAGAATGAACAATGGAGTCTTTCATCCTAACCTTAACTCTAGAACTCATGCAAGAAGAAATGAAGATGGAAGCAATAGATAGAAAGGATGTTGTGGTAATTCAGATGAAGTAAATTTTGTTAAAGGCATAGATCAAGGAGACATATTCAACATTGAAGGAAATCAGATAGGTGAAGTATCAAGCAGTAAGAATGAATCTTTACCTGACCTATCTCAAAGCACTTAATTTATGAAATTACAGTAGATTAGGAGCTTAGAATTAGTGTAGAAGTAGATTTATGATGAATTAAGTCTTGTGTAGTTAATTCAAGGTATTATATGATGTACTAATTGTATGGTTAAGAGTGCAAAGAAAAATATTATGTTTTACGAATCACAAGAAGTTTTAAGTTTTGTAGGTTAACAAAAATATCTTTTTGGAAAGAGGCAGCAAAAGAATTGAATACGATGCTAGATCTAAGTGAGATTGAAGTAATAAAAGGTTATAATCAGTAGTATTTGATCATCTAAGTGAACACAAGTGTTAATGAGATCAAAAGAGTAGTGATTAGAAGCATTTTGTGATGATTTGGTGAAGGATTTGAGCACTGAATCTACGCAAGCCCTAAATCTATGAAATCAAGGTATTTTACTTGATAGATCTTTGAATAAATATAAAGAATCAAAAGTAATCATGGATCTATCTTTAATTCACAATGTCAGAGACAAAAATAGACCTAGAATGAAGAGGGAACTAGTAGAATTCTTGGATAATGATCCTAGGATAGCCTTATCATTCGTACCAGATGGATTTTTGCATTTAGAGAATATAAGTAGTTATCTTGGATGCAAGTTACAAACCATTAGTGATAGTGATTTCACCAATGAGTATCAAAAGATTTACAACTAGGACATGTCATTAAAAGAAGAATATGTTCATTTGAAAGACAATGAAATTATTAAGTATGCATGGCAATATGAGTTTGATAATGAAGAATGCACTAAGATTATTTTGAGTAGAATTCACAATGGAAAGTTTTGGCTAGATGATAGAGTAATTGACATTACAACTGATCTGATTCATGAATTCACTAGATTGTCCAAAACTAGAGCTATGCCTTTAAATGAAAAGAACATGAGGAAAATAGTTATTGACAATACAGATTCATCCTATAATGGAAGAGGAATTGTGATTAGCAAGATCAAACAAGATGATGTTAGGTATTTATGCAAGATCCTAACCACTAAGTTCTATGCAAATTCAAGAGAGGATGACATGGTAGCTAGAATGGTACACATAGCTTACTTGATGTGTGTTGAAAAGGTATCAGTTGACATGTGTAAAATTTTGAGAATTCAATTGTTTGAAAATCTAGAAAAGATCAAGAAGACAAAGTATGCACAATTTAGATTTCCATCCCTAATCACCTACATGTTTTTCCACCTATTGAGAAGATTCCCTTACACCATTGGAAATGATTGGAATGATGTACTAAACACTATGGAAAGGATAAATAAAGAATATAGAAGGTAGATTATTGAAAAAGTAAATGAGAGTACAATGTTGGTGATAAAGACATTTTAGAACTTTGTAACTAGCAAATCAAGGATCCCATAGTCTCTTGTGGAGAAATACAAGAATGAAGTATGCTTTATGGTTGGCACTGAATTTACCTATATTGAAGCAGTGGAACCTAGAATAGAGTTCATAGACCCTCTTGGCTATTAGATATCTAAGGTAGAAAAAGAGGAGTATATTAACAGATTACTTAAGTGTAAGATGGACACTCAGTGCAATAGATTTGGAACTTTTGAAGAAAACTTCAACTCAGCAAAAGCTATAATTGAAAAGAAGCAGTCTAAGAAGAGAGTTGAGAGCACTATAAAGAAAATCTTAAAGGATACATGAATGATAGAGGAGGAATTCCTAGTGGTGAAGTAGACAGCAACAACAATAAGAGATATTGGATAGAAAGAGATTTTGGTTGTACCACCCTTGTCATCTAGTGCAGTATAGAAAGAAACTACACTAGTCAAGGTGAAAGTAGAGGAACCAGAGAAGGAACAAGTATCAAATAGAACTACTAGATCCACTTCTTCCACACCTAGCAAGAGAATAAAAGAAATTGCTACTAGACCAAGGAAGAGACAGAAAACTGTAGTGTGACTAGTTCCAAGAAAAGTTGCAGAGATAAAAGATGATGATACTGCTAAGAAGAAAGCTTGGAAACCCAAAGTTGAAAAGCTTAATGATTACATCAATGAAAATGGAGACTTTAAAAAAATGAACAAGTACTATAGCCTCTATGATTATATAGACATAATTAATCTAGAGAATGCTGTTATAAAGAATATGATTTTGGCTAATAAGAAATTTGATTCTATTCAGGGTTAGATACCTAATGAGTTGTACAATAAACTTGCAAATAGGAAAAAGAGAGCATCGAAAGAGGACACATCTATCAAAGAAAATTTTGTGAAGAAACTATGTGATGTAAGAGATGATGAACATCTTAAGAAAATCATGAAAGCCTTAAACACCCATTTAAGAACCAAAAGGAGAATGATTCTAATTGTGGGAGGTAGATATGAAGAAGTTAACTCTGAGACAGAGCAGGAAATAGTCAAGGTTATGGCAAAAATTGTTGGAGAACCATCAGTTGTAGGAAAGCAAGTAGGAGAAGCAAAGCAAGAAGATATTCCCTCTCATTCAGCCATTAACATTGAAGAAGATTCAATGGATATAGAAGGTACAAAGATTACTTTAGATACTGATGACAATGTGTTTAAGAATTTAGAAAACATTATTGACAATTCGACTCTTGATGAACTAGATACATCTAAAGAAACAAAACATACCCAATTCATCAATGAAGAACCTAAAGTAACTGAGATCCAAGTACTCATTCCCACCAAAGAAGACATCAGTCTTACTCCTGAAATTGTGAAGAAGCAAATTGGATCTTTGTTTGAGGACTTAGGAAAAGAAGTTGATGATGATGATTAGTTGGAATTGATCACATCTTTAAATAAAATCATTGGCAAGAACAAGAAAGTAAAAAATATTGAAGGATGATTGAAGGAACTAACTGAGAAGTTACAAAGCATTGTAACTACACAAATTGCAGAGGTAGATCCTTTAGAAAAAGCAAAGAAGGTAATGAGCACTTTTTACAATGAGTTCACTAACTTTTTTGATATTGAAAAAGTGAGAGAACAAGCAGCCTATGAGGCTAGAATGTTTCTAAACATCAGTCAAAACATTAAGAATGATATCAACAATCTTGATATTTGTATCAAGAACTTAAGGAAGAGTTTGGAAATAGGGAAATCCTTGTACATATAGTGTATAAAATCAAAGGTCTTGACAGTAGAAGATCAGAAGATGAAGTTGAAGGAAGCAGAAATTCAACATGAATCTATCCTTCTATCTAACCCAAATGTGAAGATATGTGATGTGGAGAAGAAAATTCAGAAGTTATATGATGAAATCAGAATTTTGCAAGATGTGAGAGACAGAAAAATGTGAAGGTTCACTCTTTTGAGAGAACATACTTCTATAAAGTTAAGCATTATTGAAGAACAATTGGAAGAATGTCTTTTAGCATAGACATCTTTTCAGAAGTTTAACTTTGAGAATATCCAGGCATGTCAAATAGCATCTTATGGACTGAGCACACTACTCAATGTGCCAGATTCCATCAAGAAATCATGGGAGAAGGAGATAGAAGCTATGAAGATTGATTTTGCAGATTGTGTTGCAAGCCTACCAGCTTTGCAATAATGAACTAAGGTATAATCTTTTTTTGATACAGTTTTCTAATCCTCCCTACCTTATTTTGTCATTGTTGTCAAGGGGGGAGAGATATAGAGATATAGTAGAAAATTGATAGTTTATGATAAGAAATAATACTCTTAGGGGGAGTATTGTATTAGAGATAAAAATTTTTGAGGAATTATAAGGATAGTATACATATCTTATACTATGGCCATAATTTTGAGATTTTTTATTGTTGTACACTTAGCTAATTTTCTCATATGTTGCCACCAATGACAAAGGGGAAGATTGTTGAAAATTTGGCTGAGTTGATTACTTAGTTGTTTTCATTATGGCAACATATGTCTTACATTAAGATTGCATAGGTCAGAGAGCAAGTATGACAAAGCACATTGCAAATTTGTCTAAGTATGAGACAGTATTTTCACTAATGAACCAGGGAAAAATTTTGGTTGTGATGTTGATTGGAGTAAGTTCAGTACTTGCACACTTAAACATAGACTCTATGGTGACTAATGATGACCCATCTCAGAGTGTAAGTCAGTACGGCATGTACAAAAATAGTTATGACAGTTTTTGTGAAGACAGTGTTAAGCTGACAGGACAGTTATTGAAGATAGAATTGGTAAAGAGTTAAGGAATTAGTTTGTTTATAAAAATAATTACTTAACAATATAAATGGACAACATCCTAGATTTTAACCCTTGGATAAAGTCATTTTTTATTATGGCAGCCGACCAAGTAAAGTTATTAGCCTTAATAACTTGTATAAATGTAATTGTAAATTGTAAAGAAAGTATGAATGAATATAATAGAGCATGAATATGATGCGAAGTGTGATATAGAGCAGTGAAAAGATTTTGATGGAAGAAGTATAAGGTTATGTACCTTAACCTCTTTTGTAATCAATGTATATTGTATATTACTTGTTTGGGCAGTGGGCTCATCTAGTAATACTATTTTGTACTACCAACTCCTAACAGGGTTGAGGCTTCTAACAAGGCCTATAGTCCTTTTATCAGGACTGATACACTATATGTTTGTAATAGACTCCTAATTGGGTCAACATCCTTAATAGGATACTTTTGATTAGTGGATCTTTGTGGGTACCATCCCCACCGGGGTTTTCCCTTGGCCAGGGTTTCCTTGAGAACAAATAATGTGTTATGAGTTCTTTACTTTTATTGCTATGCACATTGTTTAGTTTTCTATGCATTAAGATTAAATGTTATATCCATAATTGGGAAAAAGTAAAAGTTTGTGGAATACTAATTCAGCCCCCCCTCTCAGTATTCCCTATTTCTAATACATACAAGATTGCAAGAGGATGATATAGAAGATCAAGTCATTGTTGATATTAAGCATTTTTGTGAGCACACCATTGTGAACACCTACTCGAAGCAAGAGAGATCCTTTCTTCCTTGATCCACCATTATCAATATTCAAGCATTCAAAGACATAGTCATGGGGTATAAATTATGGATTATGAGTTTGGTAGGAGTACTTTAGCCTTGGGGGATTGGTATGATTTCTTATCTTATTCAAATCTATGCATTTCTTTCTCATACATATTCATGCTAGGGTTTTGATCTAGAGGATTAGATCTTGGAAATACACTTTGAATACACACACTTATTCTATTTTCAACTAGATATTCATGGAGGTGGAGATCATGAAAATGGGGGTTTGACTAAGGAAAAACCCTATATAGCCACCCCAAAGCACCATTTTTAGATATCTACAGTCGTTGTTTCAAGAATTGGAGGGTAGATCTGAGTACCCTTTTTGGTGAACTTCCAAGATCTATGAACAAAGTCAGAGATGACCTTAAAAATCTTGAGGTATTCTTTGACCTTTTATCGAGGTCAAATACTACCTGGTGCCAGAAAGACAAAAGTTTTCTGGGTTTTCTCTGTTACAATTTTTTGGTTTTGAATCCAGTCGTAGAATCTTCTAAAACTATGTACAGACTTCAGAAAATAGGTATTTCTAGATTTGTTTCATTATGAGGTATGTATCTTATTTTATTTTATATCAAGCATTTCTAGATTTACTTATACAATTTCAATTCCAATTCAAAAACATAAACAAATGAGTATGTGAATGATAGGTACATTTTGGAAGATCCATTTTCCACATATTTAATTACAAAGATGCATTTAATATTTATATGCACATATAAAACAATTAACTAGGTCGGCCCTTTAACTAATTACATACAATGCTTCCAAGTGAATTAGCTCAAGTGTGTTTACAAATGAGTTAATTACATGTCTATAACCTAATTAGAATAGGTGTGTATCCTTTACAAGTCAATAACATATTTTATAATCAAATTACCATCATTTGGTTCCATACTATGTTTTGTTATGGCATTCACTAGTTGTGTAACTTGAATTGTCTATAACTTTTTCATACTTGCATATCTGATCTTGCGCTCATAGAATAAGAATGAATACATTCCAACCATCTTATATTATATGGTGCATACCATAACTTGGTCATATGCATGTGCACTAATGCTCTAATCTACTGGTGCTTTGTTAACTATCCAGTCTTGTACACTTAGCCAATATCTCATCTTCTGATGATGTGCGCTAACTCCAAAACATTATATGACTTTGTTTCCATAATGAAAACACTATATTAAGTCATATACAATAGTATAGTCAAATTTTCAATAAAAGGATCAAATTTAACAATCACATTGACTTCAACATTTAGAAGATAATGTTTGAGTTTCTAGCAAGCATAAACTACAACTAAACATTGTCTTTCCAAATCTGTGTATCCTATTTCATAATCAAGTAAAGTTTCACTAATGCAATACATAGGTCTTTCCTTAACTTCATTATTATTTTGAGCTAACAACACACTCACCACTTTTAGAGTGGGTGAAGTATATAAATGAAAGGGTTTATCAAATTGAGTTGGTTGCAAGATAGGAGGATTGACAAGATACTCCTTAAATTTCTCAAAGGATTGTTTACATTCATCATTCTAGGAGAAAGTGGTATTATTTCTAAGAAAGGAAGTAAAGGGAACAATTTTATCATCTAAGTTGGAAAAAAAGTGACAAATAGCTTAAATTTTCCTTGTAAACTTCATAACTAAGAAATATTCTTAGGAGGAGGCATATTAACAATGGCTTCAATATTTTCAATATCTACCTCGATGCCTCTCTTAGAGATTATAAATCCTAATAATTTACCAGAATCAACTCCAAAGACACACATATTAGGATTCAATCTCATATTGTAACTTCTAATCCATTCAAATATCTATCATAAAATGCTAACATGATCTTCTCTTTGTATAGACATTGCTAAGATATCATCCACATAATCCTCAAGAATCTTATGAATGTAATAATGAAAAATCAAAGTCATAGGTCATTGATAAGTTTCTCCTACATTCTTTAATCCAAAAGGAATCATGACCCAACAAAATGTTCCCCAACGTGTTATAAATACAATCTTAAATTGATCTTTAGGAGCAATAAAGATTTGATTATAGCCATAAAATCCATCCATAAAAGATAACAAGGCATGACCTATTGTTGAATCCAAAATCATATCAATATTAGGTAATGGGAAATTATCATTTAATGATGCTTTGTTTAAGTCTCTAAAGTGAGTACAAATCCTTATCTTATTTCCTTCTTTTTAAATGGGCACAATATTTGAAATCTAGTCTACATAACCAATAGAGAGGATAATTCCAGAATCCAATAATCTTTCAATTTCTACCTTAACTAATAAAGCAATTAGTGGATTCATCTTTCAAATTTTCTTCTAAAGGTTTAACATTTGGTTTGAGAACAATATTGTGAGTAATAATATTAAAATCTATGTCCAACATATCTAAATATGTCCAAGAAAAAATTGTTGGAGATTTGCCAGCAGGCCAATACTGATTGTATGTTTGTCATTGATGACAACATATGGAAAGTACCATGCATGGAAGACTTATATAGTAATATTTATATATATGTTGGATGGACATGATATTAGCATGATATCATGGGTGCAGAGGTTGATTGTTAGTGTAGATAGTTATATAGTAGCTTGTATCAATAGTGTTCCTAATAGAGTTACAAGCAATGTTCTCTTTATGGTTGTTCGTACAGTTTTCCTATGGGCATGCACCCTTGGATATATGTTCTAGACATATTAGTAATGTTAAGTTCATGGATGCATGATCTGATGATGAATGCAAGTGAAGTTATGTAGTCACCATTCGCTAGTATCAACTTCCTATGTTTGTTTAGCAGATCCGACAGAGATATTATTGGTTCATGAGTTGCATCTATCTTTAGGGTATGCACCCTTGGATTTAATCTTAGAGATGAGCTATGAATGTTTGGTTAAGAGCACATGAGTTAATTCATCTTATGGAGAAAGATCTAGTTGTTTTGGTAGAGTCGATAGTGTGTAGTGTGCGTCTACATTTATTTTATTAAGAAAGGTCCCAGAATATGTTGCGTGCATAATAGAGCCAAAAAAATGTTTGTTGGAGTTTATTATGGTCTCTTTATTATGATTTCAAGGTGGTTCTAATAGGCTGACTTGATTATATCATTTAGAGGAAAGATATTTATAGGAAATCATTTGTGATTGTAGAAGTGTGGTACATGGTTGATGAAGAAGAGTAGAGCAGAGTGTGTGAGTTGTAGAACCATCAGAAGAAGGTCCACGTGACCAAGTAGAGTACTTGTGCTATACATTGGAACTAATCTAGACAAGAAGGTCAAAGCATAGTTCACAAAGATCCAGATATAGTGTTTATCTATTATTTAGAAGGTTGTAGCCTTCACCCCTTTGAGTAGTGAGTTCTTGGACAGTGCATCCTCTCCCCTAACAGGGACAATTGTAAAAGACTTCTAATAGGGTCTAACCCTTGACTAGGTCTAGTGTACTTAATATATTGTAAAGCTACTCCTAATAGGGTAAAGGATCTTCTAGCAAGGATCATAATACACTAGTACATAATATTAGTGGGTGTCAATTCCCACTAGGGTTTTTACCTATTTGGGTTTCCCTATAACCAAAAATTGGTGTTGTGTTCATGTGTTCTTTCAATGTTTTTATGCTTTATGTTTAAGCATACTTAATTGGATAAATAATTGAATCTTGTAGATAACGTATTCACCCCCCCTCTCAGTTATCTCTTGGGACTATTCCTAACAATTGGTATTAGAGCCAAGTGCCTCGGAGAGAAATTTTAACAGCTTGAGGTTGATCAGATGGCATATTTTAGGAAAGAGAGTCCTAAGTTTGATGGAGAGAATTATCTTGATTGGAAGAATAAGATGGTGACCCATTTATAGTGCATTGGTTTTGAAGTTTTTAATGTAAATATCAAAGCACCTAAGATACCTACCCTAGAAGAAATTGGAAAGGATGATACTACTTAAACAAAAAAAGTATTGTTTCATCTGAATGTCATTATCAAAGAAACCCTAATCAATGCACTGTCAGATAGTGAGTTTTAAGAGATAAATAAGGTAGACACTGCCCACAAGATATGGAAGTACCTAGAAGACATTTTTGAAGGAGACAAACAAGAAAAAGATGCATGTAGAAAGACTTGGAAGAAAAGATACAATGCATTAGAGATGCTGCGTAAAGAAAACATTAGATCTTATAATCAAAGGATAAATGAAGCAGTTGTTGGAATCAGGAGCAATGGTGGAGAGATCCCAGAGGAAGATATAATGGACAAATTGATGACTACTCTCACTCCAGAATATGAAAACAAGATCAACATCCTTGATGAGATGATGTAGCTTATAGCCAATTTTAAAAGAGAGACCTTGATCAACAAAATCTCAGCCTTTGAGATTTCAAGATTAAAGACTGAACCTAAAAGTGTGACAACCTTCAAAGCAACAATACATGGTAAGAAATCTACAAACACTTCTCGTAATTTTGATGATCATGATGAAGAGAGAACTTTAGATGATTTTATTTCTATGATTGCTAAAAGAGAAAAGAAAGGAAAAGGAAAATATGAAGGTCAATTGCTATTCAAGTTCTTTTCATGTAATAAGATAGGTCACTTTGCATCTAAGTGTCCTACTAGAGCCAAAAATTTCAAGAAGGATTAAAAGCCTAAGTACTCTAAGGAATTTTACTTTGCTGGAGATGGAATCTCAGATGAAGAATCAGGTGAAGAAGAAATTGGATTCATTTCTATTCTAGACAAAATGAATAATAAGACTGAACATAATGATGTGAAAGAGAAACAAGAGCTAGCATTGATTTCCCAAGTAGACATAAGGATGGACTGAATCATAGATAGTGGTTGTTCACATCACATGACAGGTAATAAAGGAAGATTTGTTCATCTTGACAAACACAATGGTGGTATGGTTGGATTTGGTGACAACACTCCTAAAACAATAGTTGGTAGAGGAGCCATCCCCTTGGATGGTAAGAATAGTACTGTTGATGTTCTCTATGTTGATGGTTTGAAACATAACCTTCTCAGTGTTGGTCAGTCACTTGGAAAAGGATATCAATTGGAGTTCAAAGATGACAAATGCATCATTAACAAAAAGAATGGAATTATGATTGCATCAGGCTCAAAGACAAGAGGTAATGTTTTGCAAATCAATTCAGAAGCAAGTTGCTTTGTTTCTAAAGTTGATGACAGTTGGTTGTGGCATAAAAGACTATGTCATATCAATTTTGATAACATAGTGAACATAAGTAATGTTAAGGTAGTAAGAGATCTACCTAGCATAGAAAAGCCATTTGATACTATATGTAGGGAATGTGTGATAGGAAAGCATGTGAGAAATACATTCAGGAGAAAGCACAATTCAGTAGAGAATAAGTTGGATCTAATTCATACAAATCTATGTGGACCAACTCAAACAAGATCATACTATGGTGAAGGGCATTTTATTTTGTTTGTTGATGATTATACTATGATGATGTGGGTTGCATTCTTGAAATATAAGTCATAAGAATTTGATAAGTTCAAAATATTCAAAGCTAAGGTTGAGAATGAATCTGAATTAAAGATAAAATGTTTGAGATCAGATAGAGGAGGAGAATTCACCTCTGATAGATTTTATGAGTTCTGTAAAGAACATGGCATAAAGAGACAATTAAGTGCACCTAGAACACCTCAGCAAAATGGAATTGTAGAGAGAAGGAATATGATCATTCAGGATACAACGCACACCATTATGATAGAAGGAAAAGTTGCAAACACCTATTGGAGAGATGTGGTCAATACAATAGTCTACAACATCAATAGAATTTAGTTAATGCCTGGTGCTGACAATACACCATATGAAATATTTTTTGGCAATGTTCCCATAGTGAAATACTTTAGAATCTTTGGAAGAAAGTGCTACATCAAGAGAGATGAAGCAGTAGGCAAGTTTGATGAAAGAAGTGATGAAGGTATATTCCTTGGTTACTCTACTAAAAGTAAAGATTATAGATGTTTCAACTTAAGATTGAAAAAGATCATTGAAAGTGCTTATGTGAAGATTGATGAAAAGTTTATGATTCAAGAAAGATATCATGATTACTCACCCATGATTGAAGATGAACCTAGACCCTCTTCTAATGAGACAATCATTGAAGAAATTTTTGATAGTATTGATGTGTTATTCAATGACTCTAATACAAGTGAGGAAGAAACTCCTAAGGCTAATGAGTCAGCAACAGCTAAAGCTCCAGAGTTTACATCTAGAAACCATTTCAAGAAAGACATCATTGGAGGTTAGAGTGGAAAAGTATTAACAAGATCACAAGCCAAGTACTTAGCTACTAATGATGCGGTATGTTTACTATCTCAGATTGAACCTTTAAGTGTTGAAGATGCTTGTAATGATTCAGATTGGCATGATGCTATGAAAGAAGAACTTAATCAAATTATTAAGAATGACTCTTGGGAACTGGTTCCAAGACCTAGTGATAAGAATGTGATTGGTACAAAGTGGATATTCAAAAATAAGATGAATGAAGATGGTACAGTAGTAAGAAACAAAGCAAGGTTAGTATGTAAAGGATTATTTAGACACATTTGCACCTGTGATAAGATTAGAAGCTATTAAGTTGTTTCTAGCTTATACAATAGTTAAAAAATTCAAAGTTTATTAGATGGATGTCAAGTTAGCATTCCTGAATGGAGATCTAAAAGAAGAAGTATACATTGAGCAACTAGAAGGATTCACCTTATCAGATAGACCTGATATGGTATGCAGACTTAAGAAGGCCCTCTATGGACTTAAGCAAGCCCCTAAAGCATGGTATGAGAGACTAGATGAATACTTAACAAAGATTAGATTCAAGAAAGGAGTAGTAAATTTTAATCTATTCATTAGAGAGACATCTGAAGGTTTGTTACTTGTAGCTATATTTGTTGATGACATTATCTTTGGAGGTAATGACAAACTTACTGTTGAATTTGCTAAGGAGATGCAAAATGAATTTGAGATGAGTATGATTGGTCATATCAAGTACTTTTTAGGATTGAATGTGCAGTAGACAAAAGAAAGGAATATTCATAAATCAGTCCAAGTATGTGAAAGAAATATTAAAGAAATTTAAGATGGATGATTGAAAACTAGAAGGGACACCTATGATTACTAGATACAAGCTTACAAAGGAAGATGATTCACCAGTAGTTGATATAACATTGTATAAGTCTATGATTGGAAAACTGATTTATCTTACTCAAACCAGACCTGATATTTCAAATGCAGTTGGCATAGTTGGAAGATTTGTAGTAGAGCCTAAAAAAAGTCACCTCATGGTAGTAAAAATAATATTCAAATATTTGCAAGGCACTATAGAGTATGGTCTATGGTATCCTAATTCAGATAATGTTGAGCTTCATGTATACACTAATGAAGATTGGGTAGGATGTGTAGATGATAGAAAGAGTACATCAGGAGGAGCAGTGTTTTTTGGTGATAGACTTTTCACTTGGACAAGTAAGAAATAAAATTGTATTTCTCAATCAATAGTAGAAGCAGAATATGTTGCAGCAACCTTGAATTGTTCTACAATTGTGTGGATCAAGAAGATGATAAAATATTTTGGAATTCAGATTGATTATCCTATTTTTATTCACTATGATAACACTAGAACTATCAATATGTCGAAGAACCCTATGATGCATGCAAAGACAAATCACATTGAGATTAAGTATTACTTCCTAAGAGAGAAAGTGGGAGATAAAGAAGTTAAGTTGGACTATGTAAATACTAAAGATTAGTTGGAAGACATATTCACAAAGCCCTTTCCTAAGGATACTTTTGAGTATCTCAGGGAGAAGTTGGGAGTAATTCCCTTCCTTGATTGTGCTTAGAAGAAAGAAGGAAAGGCATCAGTCCTCTGAGACTGATGGAAGGTTGACTACTCTACCTCAAGAGTAGTATCGGTGCTTAAAAATGAATGGCACCCTTTTCCATTGATTTCAAAGGGGGAGTATTATAGAGTCATGAAAAATAGAAAGGAAAAGAAGGAGCAATATACTAAGGGGGAGCAGTATTCAGCTACAACAGCAGTTCAGTTGAGGAAATGGAGAATGTTAAGAAAATATTGCAGTAGATGAAGGATTCATCTTTGGGGGAGTTTTGAAGAGGAAATGGAGAATGTTATGAAATAAATGTTCATTTGGTTTAGTGGTGGTTTTTCATTCCACATGTTGCCATCAATGCCAAAGGGGGAGATTGTTGGAGATTTTCTAGCAGACCAGTACTAACTGTATGTTTGTCATTGATGACAACATATGGAAAGTACCATGCATGGAAGACTTATATAGTAATATTTTTGTATATGTTGGATGGACATCATATTAGCATGATATCATGGGTGCAGAGGTTGATTGTGAGCATAGATAGTTATATAGTAGCTCGTGTCAGTAGTGTTCCTGACAGAGTTATCCCCAGTGTTTTGTGTATGGTTGTCCATACAGTTGTCCTATGGGCATGCACCCTTGGATATATGTTCCAGAAATATTAGTAATGTTAAGTTCATAAAATACATGATTTGATGATGAACACAAGTGAATTTATGTAGTCATCATTCACTAGTATCAGCTTCATGTGTTTGTTCAGCATAGCCAACAAAGATATTATTGGTTCATGAGTTGCAACTATCTTTAGGGTATGTACCCTTGGAGTTAAGCTCAAAGATGAGCTATGGATGTTTGGTTAAGAGAACATGAGTTAATTTAGTTTATGGAGAAAGATCCAATTGTTTTGGTAGAGCTGATAGTGTGTAGCGTGCATGTACATTTTTTTATTAAGACAGGTCCCAGAATATGTTGCATGCATAATAGAGCCGACAGAATATTTGTTGGATTTTATTATGGTTTCTCTATTATGATTTCAAGGTGTTTATAAAATGCTAACTTGATTATATCATTTATAGGAAAGATATTTATAGGAAGTCATTTGTGATTGCTGAAGTGTGGTACATGGTTGATGAAGAAGAGAAGAGAAGGGTGTGTGAGTTGTAGAACCATTAGAAGAAGGTCCTTGTGACCAAGTAGATTACTTGTGCTATACATTGGAAATAATATAGATAAGAACATCTAAGAATAATTCACAAAGATCTAGATATAGTGTGTATCTATTATTCAGAGGGTTGTGGCCTTCACCCCTTTGAGAAGTGAGCTCTTGGACAGGGACAATTGTTAAAGACTCCTAACAGGGTCCGACCCTTGACTAGGTATACTATACTTAATATATTTTGAAGCTACTCCTAACAAGGTAAAGGATCTTCTAGCAAGGATCATAATACACTAGTACAAAATATTAGTGGGTGTCAATTCCCATCGGGGTTTTTACCTATTTGGGTTTCCCCGTAACCAAAATATTGGTGTTGTGTTCATGTGTTATTTCAATGTGTTTATGATTTGTGTTTAAGTATATTTAATTGGACAAAGAATTGAATCTTGTAGATAACTGATTCACCCCCCTCACCTCTCAATTATCTCTTGGGACTATTCCTAACAAAAATGTCCTCAAATTCAAGCAAAAGGGAAACCAAGTAATCACATTCTTACTGATTCAAATATTTTCCACTTTTTATCATCTTTTTTAGAGTCATTTTAATCCATTTGAATATTAATAGTCTCACTTATTAATCAATCACTCCATATCAGAGAATCCATCGGTAAAGGAGAAATAACCTATTTCTCATGTTCTCCAAAATAAGCATCGGTACTTAAACAATAAGACTTCCATTGTTTATGATGAAACTTAGGTAAATTCTCATAAAATCCTAAAAATACACTAAGACTCATGTTGGTAAGTTGTCTATACTAATATATATGACTTATTATAGTGTTATCATTATGGCAACAAATTCATATAATAGTTTGGAGTCAGCGCACTTGATGAGAAGATCAGAAATCGATTAAGTATTAAAGATTGGATAGTGTATAGAGTAGTTGAAGCTCAGAGAATCAATGCATGTATGTACAAACAAGTTATGGTTTGTGCCCTAGAAAATAATTTTGTTAGACTATATTCATGCTTAGTCTATGAGAACATCATCAGATATGCAAGTATGCCAAAGTTACAAACAGTTGAAGTTACACAGGTAGTGTTTGCCAAAGAAGAATAGAGTAAGAAACCAACTATTAGCATCTTGATTTGCGGTTATATTCTAATGTTGTAAAGGCTATACACCTATTGTAATTAGGTTGCTAACATATAAATATGGTTTCTTGTAAACACCCTTGAGACAATTTAATTGGAAGCACTATATGAAATCGGCTAAGGGGCCAACCTAGTTATTTGTTTTGTATGTGCATATAAATATGAGATGGGCCCATTGTAATTTGTATGGAAGTTGTAATAGAGTTGATATAAGTAGGGAAGAATTATTTGAGGAGTCTATAAGATGTATTAGATCTTTTCAAGAGGTCAAAGCATCAGTGCATTAAAGGAACTGATCAAACAAGTAGTGTTATAGTGACAGTTCATCCAACAGATATAGCATGTATCTGAGATTTGAAGATTGTAAACTTCACCATTTGATCAGTGAGCTCTAGGATAGTGAGTCCACACCCCTAATAGCATTTATTGTAAAAGACTCCTAACAGGGTCCAACCCTTGACAAGGTATACTATACTTAAAGCATTATAAAGAAACTCCTAACAGGGTTAAGGATCTTCTAACAAGGATCATAAAACACTAGTACAAAATATTAGTGGGTGTCAATTCCCATCTGGGTTTTTACCTATTTGGGTTTTCCTGTAACCATATTGGTATTATGTTTTGATTTCATGTTTCATGTTTATGTAGATGTTCATTTCAGTACTTAAGCATTTAAGTTCTATGAACATTGATTGACACCCCCTCCCAGTGTTTACATTCCTAATAGTTGGTATCAAAGTTGTGGTCCTTAGAAAAGAAGTTTAACCACTTGAGGAGATCATGGACAAAGTAGAAATGAAACATCTTAAAATAAATTTTTAATCTGCTCTTGAAGACGTGGACAAATATGAAAAAGAAATTGAAGAACTAAAGGAAAAATTTAGTGGTGCTCAAATAGTCATCAAAAGGATAAGAAAGGATCTGAAAGAATGTTCTACTAGTGATTTAGGGATAATGATCAAGAAGCTGAATGAATAAAATACATCCTTGAAAGAATAGTTTGAAGAATTTGATGATAAGTTGATTAATAATTAAGAATTCTATAATGAATAGATCAAAGAGAACCTTTAACTCAATGAAGAATTGAGGCAAGCTAACATGGAAATTTTGGAGCGAAGAAACAAGGAAAGCTTGGAGTCTGAATTAAAAGAGGAAAAGACTCACATTGATAAATTACACACCAATTTTGATTTGATAGAATCTCAGTTGTATACAATAAGAGCTAAAGGAGATACTAGCTGCATTGGATATAATGAAGCACAAAATGAGATTGGAACATGCGAGTAAAAATGAAAGCATGAGAAGGCACCTCAAATGCTAAGGAGACTAGAAATTAGACTAAAGATCCTATTTAACCACCTAAGAATGAGTGAAAGCTAGTAGAACACACTTGTTATGCATGTAACAAGCATGGATTCATAGTGAGGAACTATTCAGAGGTAAGACCTTTTAACAGTTACTATTATTCATCCAATAAATTTGGTCATACAACTTGTCATGCCCAAAACTAAACAACCAAAAACATAACAATTTTTTTTTTTAAGAAGGGTGAAATGTAATAACATATGTCATTGTCACGTACTTCGATCTACTTAGCCAAAGATCAACACAGATAACTTTTTTAAAAAGATATAAGTTTTCTACGTTCATGATGCGGGTAAAAGGTGATAATGTCAAGCTCAAAAGAGTCAGGAGGTCAAACCTCTACAATGTTTTGTTTTTTTTTCCATAGGATGCTTGTTGAAATTTCAGTATAAGAAGAAGTTTGTTAATCATCTTAATGATCAATTTCATCGATCATAAATCTATTAATCTTATCGGTTATCTAAGAGTAAATGAATATTTATTTAATGACGTTATTATATAAATAGACTAATATATCAAGAGCAATTTTTTTATTATTATAATTAAATTGTCAGTTTATGAAAATATTGAATATAAGGTTTAATAATCGTTTACACCAATATCCGTGGTAAAATGAACAAATATCAGTTCAATTCAATTTAAAGAAAAACATTAATTAATGATATGAGTTCAAAGATTATAACTAAATAATATATATGAAATTAATTAATAATTATAATATATTAATTAATTAATATAATTATTAATTAGTTAATATACTATAATATACTAATTAATATTATATACATGACATAAAATTAATAACATGGTACATTAACTAATTAATGAAATAAATAGTTAAAACATAGCTAAATTAATAACCGTCTATTGTTATTAACATGACATTAATTTCAATTAACATAATAAACTAACAACCTAAACTAACTTAGACTAAAACACAATCTTTAACTATCTAATCTATACTATTAATGCAATAACCATAATATAAGTTTAATCATCCTAGACTTCCTACAACCTAGCCTAGCTATCCAATCAAATCTTCCCTACTCTCCACTTACCATCACAAAGGACAAGGGAGGGGGTGCAAATTTAGGAAGGGAAAGGAAGTTTTTTTACAAACATATTTAATCCTCCAATAGACCTGCGCCAAACCAACGCATTGGAAAGTGGAAGACATGGGAAGGAAGTGGAAAGTGGGTCCCACTCATTTCCCATGTCATAGAGAAGTACCCAAACAAAATTTGTGTTAAATGCTAAGCATGGGAAAGAGAAGCATGCATAGGTTTTGAAGACAAGAAGGTTAATGCATTTAGAAAAAGGTTTTATGATGTGTCAGCACAAGGACACAACTTGACCAATAGGAAAGTTTGGAACTTTAAACAAGTCTAAGTTACTACCCAATCCTTCTAACATCCACCTATCCGAACTAGCTTTCCCAAGGTAAACGCAAGTGGAGGGTACGTAGGCCAATGGGGAAAGGAAGATATGGCATAGGTTTTGGGAGATGTGGTAAGTACATTACAAAAAGTGCAGACTAGGTGGCCCAATCACAATCTAGCATCAATATTTCAAAGAAACTCAAGTCAATGCCACAATAAAGTTGCCTTCTACTTGCAGCTCCAAGGACCTGCATTGGGTAAGAGATAGGTTTATTTTATGTTTAAAAAAAGTTTCAAAAGGTAGTATGTAGAAGGATACAATCTAGGCGTGGGTCCCGTTGGATTGCATGGGATGAAGCAAGCTTTTATGGCTTGCTAAATAAATCTTATTTTAATTGGGGATGGATATTTTTAGTATAGGTTAATATGGGAGTTATGTCTAAGTTATTGTTAATTTCAATTAACTTCATAATAGAATTTTAAGAGGGGAATATTCTCTGTGGTATGAGAATAAAGTCATTCCCATACAAATTCCAGAGAGTATTCCTCTCTTAAAATTTTTCTGGGAATGCCATTTCTATTATATGGCTAAAACTTCATCAAATTGATCTCTTTATTTTGTTTACTAGACAAAGGAGAGATATAAGGATGCATTTAGTAGTTCATTTTAAGCATTGCATAGAGAAGGTAATGAATAAAGTTTTAGATGTAAATGGTCTTATCATAAGTGTTTTATCTTATCAAATATTTCATGGCTAATTCATTTGGAAGAGAATAAGAGATGTCAAGGTTTCCTTCATCCAAGTATAGTCCTATTGAGTATGTGTTTGATCTTCAATGAGATAGATTGCAATGATCTTACAACTATAAATTCAAATATTACGAGATCTTTGGTTAACCATTTCAATTAAATTTTACTTGCTAATAACTGATTTCATTTCCTTTCTTGCCAACTAGGAATAACATTTTACAAGAAGCATAACTTCACTACCTCAAGAGGTAGAGTCACATAGATATGAAAGAAAGGAGTCATCATTTTCATAATAGTCATCTCTTCAAATACAATATCTATCCCTTATGATGGAGAAAAAATCACAACTACAGCAACATATTACAAATTTGAGAGAGTACTCAATGAGAGCTCAAATAGAAATAGCAACTTCTCTTCATCACAAATCATTTACCACTTCACAATGGACCAAAGAATGGAAGTAACTTTACAAATTGCAATAAGAGGAGGATCTTCTTCAAGATCTACAATACAACAACATATGAAGTTTTAATACAAGCACATCCAAGAAAGGACTTCTTCAAGCTTCTTCTACACGGGGCTTGGCTTCAATACCTGCAATAAAAGGGAGAGAACCATGGGTGCTCACCACCCAACCTAGGTCTCTTATGAGACCACCCCCAAGCTTGGAGAACCAAGGATAAATGGGTAAGAAACAAAAGAACAAGATGCTCACAATTTTACACACATGCTATTACAAAAATTTACTCCCTCCAAGGCTACACAAAAGAGCTTTGCAAGCCCATTGAAAGAGGGTGAAGGTGGGCTTTTCCAAGGGGAGAATGCCATTACTTTCACAAATTCCTCAACAAGAATATCTCATTGCCTCTTCAAGGGTACAAATCCATCTTCCATACACAACAATGTTTATCAATATCTTCATGATACCGATATCTCAATGGTTTCATGGTGCCCATACATCATGAATTTTTTCCCTCTTCTCCAAGAGAAGAGACTCTCACCTCATGGAGAGCCCAACTAACCCCTTCACCTAAGGCCAGTTCTTCCCCTTCCCAATGTTAGCTTGTGGTGACTAATCAGGAAAGTACTATCCAGGAAAGTACTGTATAATATTGTATAATATGGCTTAGGGTTAGGGATTTTCATTATGTATGATTTTAGTACTTGTGGCAGAAATGGGCTGTAAGGGATTACGGATTGTAATCAGGTTGTAATCACTGGATAATAATAATATTGGACTCGCTGTTGGTGGACGTAGCCCAGGAATTGGGTGAACCACGTTAAATCTATGTGTCTTGTGTTCTATTCTGTGTGGTTTATTATTTTCTGATATTAGTTATATTTGCACATAATTGTTATTTCTGCCTTGTTAATCCTAACAAGTGGTATCAGAGCGAGGTTATTTCATTCATTCTTTCATCTATTCTCTGAAGCAGGTCTCACGAGTTAGTGGGAGAGTCTCTCAGTTAAGTGGGAGAAATGGCAGACGAGGGTAGGATGAAGGTTGATAAGTTTAATGGGCAGAACTTCCAGTTATGGAAGATGCAAATGGAGGATTATCTCTATCAGAAGGATCTATGGCGGCCATTAGAGGGAGTAGCCAAGAAAGAGAAATCAATGTCTCTCACCTCATGGAGAGCCCAACTAACCCCTTCACCCAAGGCCACTTCTTCCCCTTCCCAAAGGGGTGAGTAATGCCCTACTCCCATAAACATGAACTCCCTCATTCAAGAAAAATACAAGAAAAGACATGAATCCAACATCAAATTCCCATCCCATACAACACAATAACACAACAAGAAATAAACTTCAAGCACATGAGAGAGCAAGAATGCAAGCTAATCTATTGAGAAAATAAGAAAACCTCCATGGAAAAGAATGACCAACCTTCACAAGTGGGATGGTAAATGATAGTTGAGGAGAGCTAATCCACTTGTCCTCCTTTTTTCCAAAACCCTAAAGTCTCTAAACTTAGAGAGTGGGTGAACACCCACTAATTCTATCAAGGGCCTCTAAAAAGAGCTCCAAAATTCTACCCACCCACCAAACATAAATGCATTCTTGACTCTATGGTCTACTTGGTTTTCCTTGTCTCCCCCATGATAAATGCATGATTGGATGGAAAGGTGAAGTTGGGTAAAGGTCAAGATCCATCCAATCTCGTAGCTAAGGGTGAATGGGTCATAAAATAGGTTTCCAAGGTCACTAGGGAATTTAGGACATGCCCAAAACTTCCCTAACCCATACCCCTAACATTAGGGTACTAAAATAATGCCAAAAAAGACCCCTAGAACCTCTTATTGGCCTCTATAAGTGACTAGAATAAAATGAATTTAAAAGAGTGCACAACAAGTGTCAAATGACACTCATGATAGCACATTACATACAAATTCTATGAATGAAAACATGAAGCTAACTACTAAGGCACATGAAAATTCACATTTAAATCAAGTTCACATTACAACGAGGCTTTGTAATCCCATATTGGATTAAGCCTTGGCTTACTCAATTCACATGTGTTTAACCTTGGTTCTCTGATAAATTTCATGGTTCTCTTACCTGCACACTTCACATAGAGCATCAGTAGTTCCAGATGATAACATTACATGAAATATACATATACAATTTCCTATTTAGTATCATAACTCAATATGTGTAATTCAATTCAAATTACTATTTTCCATTCAATGATATTCGAACATCATAAATACATAAATCATCATGTGCAGTAATCAAATCTAAACATGAATAATTCACTTTACCAACCATGTATAATCAAAATCATGACGTACTCTAGATTCACATCCACACATACAAAATATCATAATCACCATCAAAATATCATATCTCGAGTCTCTATCAAAATAGCTCAACAAGTGTATCGATGTATCAAAATGCAAAAAAGAAAAGATGCTATGACAGGTCGGGGTGAGGCCTCACATCCTACCCCCCTAGGCATGAACTTCCTCCTGGAGTTCATCAAAAAGGTATGGGTACTATGATCTCATCTATGCTGCATCCTCCCATGAAGTTGTGACATCATCATAATAATCCCACTAGACCCTAACCTGGTCCAACTCTTTTCCCTTAAGTGCCAGGGTCCATTGGCCCAAAATGTGAATGGGCTCCAAGGCTATCTATCCATCTAACTCCACCTGCAAGGCATCCCAGTCTATAATGTGAGACTCATCATAAATATATTTTCATAACATAGATACATGAAACACATCATGGATGTGTGACAAGCTGGGTGGCAATGCTAAATAGTAGGCAACTAGTCCTATACTCTCTAATATCTCAAATGGTCCAACAAAGTGAGGTGCTAACTTAGAGCCCTTTCCAAAGTGGATTGGACTCTTATGCGATCGCACTCTCAAGAAGACCCTATCACCAACTAGATACTCGAGGTCTACCCTCTTTGCATCAACATACTTCTTCTGTCAATCCTGGGCCTCTCTAAGGTGTTGTCTAATCAAGACCACCTGCTACTCCATATCCTTGACCAATTGGGGTCCAATAGATACTCTGTCCTTGATCCTATCCCAACTCAGTGGTGTCCTACAAGGTCTACCATATAAGGCCTAATATGGTGGCATAGCAATAGACAAATGATGCCCATTATTATAGGAAAACTCTACCAGATGTAGGTATTCCTCCCACTTGACCTGATGATCCATCACATACATACGTAACATATCCTCTAACACCTGATTAACCCTCTCTGTCTGTCCATCTGTTTGAGGGTGATATGTCATACTAAAATTGAGCCTAGTGCCCAATGCTGCCTGTAGCTCTCTCCAAAAAGCTGATGTGAACAAGGAGTCTCTATCAGAGATGATCTTATGGGGAGTGCTGTGAAGTCTGACAATATCCCATAAAAACACCTGAGCTACATCTCATGCTGTGAAGGTAGTACACATAGGTGAAAAGTGGGGTACCTTTGTCAATGTGTCGATTGTCACCAAGATGGCATCATGGTGGTGAGAAGATATAGGAAGACCAACAATGAAGTCCATGGATATAGTATCCCACTTCCACTTGGAAATCTCATGTGGCTGTAGGAGCCCACCTGGGTGACTATGCTCTGCTTTCACCCTCTAGCACTCTAGGCACCTAGCCACTATGCTGGCAATCTGCAATCTCATGCCCATCCAATGATACAACCATCTCAGATCGGCATGAAACTTCTTAACTCCTGGGTGAGCTGCATAAGGTGCTCTATGTGCCTCAAGTACAATGAACTCTCACAAGTCTCTTAAAGAGGGTACATAGATGCGTCCCCTATGACATAAAAGTCCATCAAACTCTAAGGAATATTCTGCATATTTCCCTTCAAGGGGCCTCTAAGAATGGACAAATTGGAAAACCTCTTCATAGAACCCATCCTCTAGCAAGTGATGCAAAATGCACTCTCTCAAATCTGTACTAGAAATCATAGAGGAGAGCTCATGCCGCCTCCTACTCAAAGCATCATCAACAACATTCTCTTTCCAATTGATGTAATGAACATCAAAATCATACTCACACAAAAAATCCATCCATCTCCTCTGCCTAGCATTAAGATTGGGCTATGAGAAGATGTACTGAAGGCTCTGGTGATCTGAATGGAGCTCAAATTGGTGACCTAGAAGAAAATGTTGCCATCTCACCAAGGCATGAACTACTGCTGCAAGCTCTAGATCATGAGTAGGATAATTGGGCTCATGGGTCTTTAGCTTCCTAGACTTGAAAGCTATAGGATGCCCATCCTACATAAGAACTGCTCCTAAACCATCCAAAGATGCATCAGTGCACACAACAAAGTCTATTGAAGGATCTGGTACTACTAAAATCGGAGCACTAGTGAGGGCTCTCTTGACCTCCTGAAAAGCTCTCTCACACTTCTCCATCCATTCATACTTCTTCCCCTTTCTCTGAAGGGAAGTGATGGGATGAGCTATCCTAGAAAACCCTACCACAAAGCACCTGTAAAAGCCTGCTAAGCCCATAAAACTCCTAACCTTGGTGACACTGGTGGGTGCTGGCCAATCCATAATGGCTCTAATCTTCGATGGGTCTATAGAGATCCCATCGCCTGATATAACATGACCAAGATAATGCACCTCCGATCTAAAGAAGGCACATTTTGACAAGCTGCCATATAGCTAATTCTCTCTCAAACACTGCAGAATCTATCTTAAGTACCCCTAATGCTCCTCCTCATTGCTGGAATAAATCAGAATATCATCGAGGAACACTACCACAAACTTATCCAAGAATGTATGAAATACTCCGTTCACGAGGCTCATGAACATAGTTGGAGCATTCATGAGGCCAAAAGGCACCACTGTGAACTCATAGCGACCATACCTTGTACGAAAAGTAGTCTTGTGAATATCACTTTCTGCAATCTGCAATTGATGGTACCCTGACTTCAGATCTATCTTAGAGAATACTCGGGTGCCCTGCAACTGATCAAATAGATAATTGATCCTGGGGAGTGGGTATCAGTTCTTAATTGTCACTTTATTCAACTATCAATAATCAATGCACAATCTAAATGATCCATCCTTCTTCTTCACAAAAATCACTGGTGCACCCCAAGGTGATACACTAGGTTGAATATGCCCCTTCTCCAAGAGCTCTTCTAACTGAATCTTGAGCTCATGTGTGGTCATCCTGTAAGGTGCTCTAGATATAGGCTCAGCTCCTAGTACAAGATCTATATGAAAATCAACTACCCTAGGTGGAGGCATACCAGGTAACTCAATAGGAAATACATCTGCAAACTCCTAAAGAATAGAATAATCCTCAAGCAAAGGTTCCCCCTTTGAATCCTCCTCTCTATCACTAATGGTGATGGAAAATAACTGACACCCCTTCTGCACAGACCGCCTGAGCTGCATAGTGGAAATCATGCGAAGGGATATAGGTCTTTGTACTCCAGATATCACCATAGAAGTACCATGATCATCAATGCACTCAACCCTCTTCTGTTGACAATCCATCTTGGTACTGTGGGCATATAGCCAATCCATGCCAAGGACTACATCATAAGAACCTAAAGGGGTAATGTGAAGATCAGACACTATGATGAAGTCTCCTATTTGAATCTGACAACTGTGAACTAAGGAACTAATAGACACCCTAGTTGCTGAGGCTACTTGACCTCCCAACTGACATCTTGTCTAATTGCCACCAGCCCGCAATGCTCCACTACATATGGAGATATAAAGGAGTTTGTGGCTCCTGAATCAAACAAGATAGAAACACTGACACCCTGAATCATACTTGTGGCCTCTATGACCGTGGCCTGGTGCTCAGCTTGGTAGTTATCTACCATTGCAAAAACTCTATGGGATCTACCCATATCTTTGACTGTAGGCTCTATGGTAGCTCCTCTCTAACCACTGGCTGACTATCCCTGTGGGCACTCTCTCATAATATGACCCATACCACTGCATGTGTAACATGGTCCTCAGGTCTGCATCTGTACTCCCTGTGTCCTAGGCTACTGTGACCCTCCTATCCTACTAGATCCGCTGTATCCACCCCTAGAGGACTGCTGAGTCCTAGTTGGCTATGTTTGAGGGGCCTGTGTCCTCTAATCCTATCTAGGGCCCTGAGACTACCATTGTTTGGGCTTAGATCCCTGGTAACCCTATGAATGTCTCTATCTAGAACCCTACTAAGATCCCTGCTGCTGAGACTATTGACCCTTAAAGGATCCTGCTGAATGGTTCTATTTCCCCTTCCAAGAGGATTTATGTTGTCCTGACTACTGGGATGAAGAGTTTTGGTGCTAAGACTAATCTCAGGACTCCTGTCTGGTATGAATATCCTCAGCTACAAGTGCCATCTCAACTGCATATCTAAAGGTGGTAGGAAAAGCTAGACATACTATGCCCTAGAGAGACATATTAAGTCCCTTAATGAAATGATGGATACACAGTTTCTCATCCTTCATATACTCTACATATGGAAGGAGCTCAAGAAACCAGCTCTCATACTAGGCCACAGTAAGACCTCTCTGCTAGAGATCATGGAACTCCTCTATCTATCTCTGTTGGAAGTGCTCAGAGAGATATCTCTCCTAGAATCATGCCTCAAATGTCTCCCAAGTGAGTGTGTCAATAGACACTCCACCAATGGATTCCTCCTGTTGCCACCAAGTGGAGGCCCCATCCCACAGGAGATGAACTGCAAGTCATGCCTTAAGATTACTCCCATAAGGATGTAATCCAAAGCATCATTGTAAACTCTGTAACCAGGCCTCTACTTTTGACCCATCAGTGGATCCCAAAAATAAAGGTGGCTGGAGTCGTATTAACTCCTGAATCTCATCCTGAACATCTCTAGGGGGTCTACCTCTATCTCGTATCTCATGATGAACTGACTCACCCTCATAATCACCATGGCCCTCGGCACCCCTGGGTAGAGGACTCCTACTCCTCTCTCTGCTAGCTGCTCCACCTACCCCTGGAATCTCTGCTCCTCTTTCAGAAGCCTATTGCTCCTGTTGATGATCTACAAGTGGTAATCTCTGTTGAATTATCCCAATCAAATTTTGAATGGCATTCAATGATAGCCTGATTAGGGTCCGGTGGTGGTGGTGGAGGTGGTGGTCCACCTCCCTATTCTACACTAACATGTGCAGCTCTATGACCTTTGCCTCGTCGGTTGGCTCGTGTAATGACAGGCATCCTACATAATAGTTTAAGTTAAGTGAGTTGAAATGTAATGGGTCTAAAGGTTCCAATGTTGAAACTTGGCTCTGATACCAAATGTCATGCCCAAAACTAAACAACCAAAAATGTAACAATTTTTTTTTTTAAGAAGGGTGAAATGTAATAACATATGCCATTGTCACGTACTTCGATCTACTTAGCCAAAGATCAACACAGATAACTTTTTTAAAAAGATATAAGTTTTCTACGTTCATGATGCGGGTAAAAGGTGATAATGTCAAGCTCAAAAGAGTCAGGAGGTCAAACCTCTACAATGTTTTTTTTTTTTTTTCCACAGGATGCTTGTTGAAATTTTAGTATAAGAAGAAGTTTGTTAATCATCTTAACGATCAATTTCATCAATCGTAAATCTATTAATCTTATAAGTTATCTAAGAGTAAATGAATATTTATTTAATGACGTTATTATATAAATAGACTAATATATCAAGTCCAATTTTTTTATTATTATAATTAAATTGTCAGTTTATGAAAATATTGAATATAAGGTTTAATAATCGTTTACACCAATATCCATGGTAAAATGAACAAATATCAATTCAATTAAATTTAAAGAAAAACATTAATTAATGATATGAGTTCAAAGATTATAACTAAATAATATATATGAAATTAATTAATAATTATAATATATTAATTAATTAATATAATTATTAATTAGTTAATATACTATAATATACTAATTAATATTATATACATGACATAAAATTAATAACATGGTACATTAACTAATTAACCAAATAAATAGTTAAAACATAGCTAAATTAATAACCATCTATTGTTATTAACATGACATTAATTTCAATTAACATAATAAACTAACAACCTAAACTAACTTAGACTAAAACACAATCTTTAACTATCTAATCTATACTATTAATGCACTAACCATAATCATAAGTTTAATCATCCTAGACTGCCTACAACCTAGCCTAGCTATCCAATCAAATCTTCCCTACTCTCCACTTACCATCACAAATGACAAGGGAGGGGGCGCAAATTTAGGAAGGGAAAGGAAGTTTTTTTACAAACATATTTAATCCTCCCATAGACCTATGCCAAACCAACGCATGGGAAAGTGGAAGACATGGGAAGGAAGTGAAAAGTGGGTCCCACTCATTTCCCATGTCATAGAGAAGTACCCAAACAAAGTTTGTGTTAAATGCTAAGCATGGGCAAGAGAAGCATGCGTCGGTTTTGAAGACAAGAAGGTTAATGCATTTAGAAAAAGGTTTTATGATGTGTCAGCACAAGGACACAACTTGACCAATCGGAAAGTTTGAAACTTTAAACAAGTCTAAGCTACTACCCAATCCTTCTAACATCCACCTATCCCAACTAGCTTTCCCAAGGTAAACCCAAGTGGAGGGTATGCAAGCCAATGGGGAAAGGAAGATATGGCATAGGTTTTGTGAGATGTGGTAAGTACATTACAAAAAGTGCAAACTAGGTGGCCCAATCACAATCTAGCATCAATATTTCAAAGAAACTCAAGTCAATGCCACAATAAAGTTGCCTTCTACTTGCAGCTCCAAAGACCTGCGTTGGGTAAGAGATAGGTTTATTTTATGTTAAAAAAAGTTTCAAAAGGTAGTATGTAGAAGGATACAATCTAGGCGTGGGTCCCATTGGATTGCATGGGATGAAGCAAGCTTTTATGGCTTGCTAAATAAATCTTATTTTAATTGGGGATGGCTATTTTCAGTATAGGTTAATATGGGAGTTATGTCTAAGTTATTGTTGTAAGAATTTGCCTAAGGCAAAGAATAGAAACCAAGATCTAGAAGCTCAAGGGATAGCACAAGAGAGACAAAATATGATGTGATCAAATGATCAAATAATGAATAATAGATTCAATGAATTCAATATACAATGTAGGAGTGCCTAATTATATAGGCAATGCAATAAGACTACATGATAAGGAGATGATAAGATATCACCCACACCAGGTGGAATCACCTGTCCACCAAAGGTGGATCATCCTCCAATATGCAATAAAGTATGTGCATTGGATTAGGATGATAATGTGATAAGAGCATTAAAGGTGGATATCACACACAATGAGGTATGTGATGACACCTAAAGTGGAGATTCTCCTAACTATGTGCTAAAATGAAATGCAAACTCCTAAGTGTCACAAAGACAAACTACTATGCAATGCATTATCCTAAGTAAACTTAAGTAAAGTGTAATTAGTAAATACTTAATTACACCAACACCCCCCCTTAAGTGCAACTTAGGGGAATGCACTTAAGCTCACAATGCAAGATGGGTCCTGGCTACTAGGCCATGTTAGGTACCCATGTACAAAATGCAAGAACAATGCAATCTCTCATAAAGTGGAGAAAGATGGAAAACCTCATGGGAAAAACCCTCCCCCAAAAAGAGAGATGAAAACAATAATAGAAGATGAAAGAGAAGACCTCATGTGAGGAAAATATCCCCCCATAAGATAGAAGTAGTAGAAGAGAGACCAAGTAGCCCCCGCTCAATGTAGAATGAACACCAATGGTAGATGCTCCAGGCTCGATGTAGAAACTACTCCATGAGTGTACAACAACATTCCTCCCCTTAGGAAGAAACAAGACCAAAGGTGTATAGGTGAAGCCTCCTCCCCAATCTCTAGGAAGAAACCTCAAAAAGTATGGAATCTCTGAAACTTGCTCAAGTGTCCCCATGTCAAAGCTAAAAGGTGCCTTCTCCAAATCATGTGTACTAAGCCACTCTGCTAAAAAAGACAAATCAAGTTCAACTAAGGATGAATGTAGAACATGTACCAAAGACCCAAGTATCTCCTCTAAAGAGAAAGTGACCTCCTCCAACTGTTGTATCAAAGTATCCACAATCACGTCACCCTTGAACGAATTATCAAGTAGAGAATGAATATGAGGGTTAGCATGTTCCCTCGCAACAATTGAAGAAGAATCATCTTCACCAAAGAGAAGATGAATGTCATCAATAAAGTCTCCCAAATCTGAAGTATAGGACTCCACAAACAAACCTGCAATGTCTGTCAAGTAGTCATCCCATGGAACCAAGTCTGGAAGATAATGAATATCCTACTGCACTGAATCACCTGAATCTATGTGAATGCAAGCATCATCAGGCGCAAGAGTAGAAGTAATCTCAATAGGAGGAGAAGGAATAGAAGGCTCAAGAACTTGATCATGAGTGAGAATACCCAAGTTCAAGTAGCCAAAACTCTCCTCAAAATTTGAATCATCACTGTAATCATCATATGTTGAAGACTCACTGTCTGAAGAATCACTGTCATCAAGAGGAACAAAATCTGCAAAGGAGTACAACTGAGAAGAGTGATCCACTATCCCTATAGCAATAACTGCTCCACTCACCAAGTCCTTGATGAGAACTGAATCAGGTGTAAATTCCATAGTCTTCTTTGTAGCACCATTTGTGATTTGATAGATAGAAAGAATTTTATTGGTCAAGTGTGGAACACACAACACATCATTGAAGTGTCCATCCTTAACTTCAATACTTCCTTTCCCAAGTACATTCATGTAAGTGTGATTGCCCATCAAAATAAGTGGACCTTTACAAGGCTCAAATGATGAAAACATGGACTGTGAAGAAGCCATATGATGTGAAGCCCCTGAATCTAGAAGCCATCTACCTAAATCATGACTTGAAGAAGCATATAAAGCATGTCCTTTTTGAGTGACAAATGCGTGACCCTTTCCTTTATCTTTTTCTAAATTTCGTGAAGAAGAGGTTGAGGTAGACATCCTAGAAGGCAATTTGATGTTGTTCTTGGCAAGAAGATTCTTCAATTCATCAATGTCCTTCTTATAAAAAAAGTGTTCTTCATGTCCATCTTTTTTGCACAAAACCGCTTCTCCTTCTTTGAAGATTCACCCTTTGGAGATGATGTAGAAGTGTCATGTTGTGTGGAAGTTGATGTTGTGCCTTGTTGTTGAGAATTAGACTTCCAATTCTTCTTCTTCTTTTGACTTTGATTGCCTTGACTCTCATGATTAGCCACCAATGCTTTGGAAGTTGAAGACTTGAGAATGCCCATACTCATCAATTTTGTTTGTTCTAAGACCAACATTTCTAAAAATGACTCAAATGAAGGCTTAATGAAGGCACTTCCCATAGTCAACTTGTGAGTATTGTAACTTGAAACAAAGGCTGCTTATTCAGGAGGAAGATGATTCAACAAGTGACTAACCAACTTTGCATCCTTGATGGGATTACCACAATCATCAAGTTGTGCTCTATAGTCATTGACTTTGGTGAGATAATCTTGAATTGTGTCAAAGTTCTCGGGATCTAATTTGAGGAGATCAATCTCAATTTTGAATCCCATTTCCTCATCCACTTTACCAAACAATTCTTCAAGTTTTTCCCATGCTTCTTTAGCATCATTTATGTTTTTGATGTGATACATTACTGCTTGAGACATATTCTCTCTTAAGACTCCTAAAGCTTGATAATTTCTTTGTGACCATTTATCTATTGTAGTAGTATCATCAGCAGTGGGTTTTTTAATTGTACCATCCACATAAGGATTTAAACCTTGAACCATTAACTTGCTCCATACATTATCTTTCCTTGTACCATAGTTATGTGGAGTTAATTTTGCAATTGAACCCATGATGAAGAAATGAAAAGAGAACAAAAAGAGAGACACCAGCACACAAGACACCCCCCCAAAATGATGATTTTGGCACTTTATAACTAGTGCATGTACAATTGCCACTTGACAAAATTGATCAAAGTGGACTTCTGATTTTGATATTTACAATTGCAAATATGAAGCTACAGAAGACTCAAGAAGATAGGACAGTAGATCACTTAAGGATCTGATCAATTACAAGTGCTACAATAGGCCAAAATAGACCACTTTCTGAAAGTAATATGTCCACTTATTATTTCTCCAAACTAATACTAGATCTAGAAAGTAGACAAGAAATTATGCACTTTCAAAAAAAATTTCACCAGAAAATGTACCCGTATGAGCCCGTATGAAGCCTCTAAAGTTGTAAAAATAGGGATCAGATAGGTATAGTCACCAAAAAATGCAATATCTGCAAAATCCGTGATCCAAAACTAGAAAATAATAGTACAACTGAAAAGTTCAGGAAATTTTAGCCAAAATAAAAAAAAATTGCACTTAATTTGGAGTCCGTATGACCAAGTTATGGCCTCCCAAAGTCGAACTACCAAATCCAAATTGCAAATGGTGACGGCTGGAAATTTTTTGAAGGTTGATGATGTCACCTGTCATAAGAGCTTAAATTTGATGGTTAAATGGTCATCACATCAGTGTGAAAGTGCTCAGATTTGACAGTCAAACGGCCGTCAAATTTAACCTCATGAATTTCTGATGCGATCGTAGGATTAAATTTGACATCCTAATGGCCGTCAAAGAAAAACAAAAACTGCCTAACTTGACATCCAAACGGGCATCCAATTTAACACCTGAAAAAGTGGCAAAAGTTTGAATTTTTTTTTATAAAAAAAATACCGATTTTAAGAGCCTGTCGCGTGTCATTTTCCAGTTGGGGGTTTTATGTGGCCCACGTGGGCTTACATTGACTGGAGCGGGTGGCGTTTTGGCATTTGTGGAGGAGTCTTCCCACATGGTGGTGGTGGCTAGTAGGCCATGTGTGGAGCAGAGGAAGCCAGTGCTTCGTGACGGCGGAGCGGCCCTTCCTATAGAGAAGTTCTTCCCACACTAGTGGCAGAGGATGTCCTGCAAACCTGCGTTGCTAGTTGTAGTGAATGAACCCAGTTGCAGCTTGTGCACGGGAGGCGTTGTTGAGTGGGGAGCCTGAGGGTGGCATTCGGAGTAGCGAGGGAGGCTCGGTGGGCCGTTTGGAGTTTGTGGGGTGGATCTAGATGGGCACAAGTGGAGGTGCCGAGTGGAGGATGCCCCGAGCAGAAGGCGATAGGAGTAGTGGCAGGGGTTTGGCCCCTTTGGAGAGCTGGTAGAGTGGCGGTGGGTGTCGGTTTTATCCCACATTCATCGTGTATGGTGAATACGAGATGTTAAAACCCCAAGTGCCCAATGTTGAGTCAAAAGTGCTTGGTCTACCTTGCTCACTCCATTCGCTTAAGTTATGATCTGTTGAAGCCTGGCCTAGTTTTCCAATGTGACCTATAATGTGCCCCAAGTAGGGCAAAAAATTTTGCCATGAAATGTATTCTGAAAATAGGAAAATATTTCTAGATTGGAAAAAATAATTTATAATAAATGCAGACTGAAAAAATATTTTTCAGATCCAATACAGTAAATGCAGATGGGTAAAAGCACAATAAGTTGTCACCCTTTTACAAAGGAAGAGGCTAACAAAATCAAAGTTGTTCAACTTCAATAGTATAAAAATGACATTTATGTTTGGAATTTGAAGATGATGTAAACTAATTAAATGCGATAAAATGGATGAAGTTTATGATTAATATTTTTAATATTTTTTTTTAAAAAGAATTCATATGTTTTTTTAATTTTTAAAGATGATTTTTCAGCTACTGAAAAATGCTGAAAATTAGGGCTCTAGTTCCACCAAAACATTATATGTAAATAAACATATTTTTCCCTAATTTCAAAATATGTGATAGATGAAACATATATCTAGTGCATAAAGAAATAAAAATTGGTTTTTGACCTATATTTTCTCTTTTATAACAATTCAAATTCTAAATCACTGAAATCGACAGTTTTCATCTCGCAACATATTTTTCATAACAAATCTATCCCAATCAAAAAAATAAATACATATTCTTGAAGAGGACTCTCTCCTCTAGTGCACCATGTATTTTTCAAATTTATTTAATATGATTTATTATTTTTTTCTTTCTCTGAATCAACATCTCCTTGAATGTTAAAATACCTACTTGTAATATTTTTTAATTACAATAAACTATGTCTAATTAAAATACTATAAAATCTATATCAGGATATTCTTGACTCTAATCTCTACAAAAGGGTATTTTTTAATTTTAAAAAAAATGTCATTATAAATATTAGGAGTTATTGAAATGCCACTTTTCTAAAATAATTTTATTTTTATGGTAATTGGATCGAAAGTGGTATAAAACATGCATTTAATAGATATTTTCCATTGGAAAGGTTAAAGAACTTATCTAACTTAGCTATAATGAATCTAGCTAGACCATATGTTTGACTAAAATTAATTTTTAGTTAGAAACACTAAAATTTAGCTGTGCTAATAAGTTAGCCAAAAAGGTGACATTTGAGTGTGCTTTTACCCAGATTTGTAACAATGGACTGAAATAAAAATAAATTTCAGATCTGAACAGAAAAATGGAAGAATATTACCCAATTTTGTAGGTCGGATCTTAAAGGTCCGATTTGCAAAAAACTTTTGCTTCAAATTTGACTTTTGTCTAACATAGGCAAATTTATAGTCAAAATTTATGGAAATAGCCACCCGGATGCAATGGTGAGGTCTGATCTTGCTCAAAACACTCCCACAAAATGTTGATCCCGGATTTAGTTCGTGGCTCTCCAAAAGTTGAAGCAATGAATCACTCTCCAATGGCTATGCAATGAAGACTCCTTTGGCTCTGATACCACGTAAGAATTTGCCTAAGGCAAAGAATAGAAACTAAGATCTAGAAGCTCAAGAGATAGCACAAGAGAGACAAAATATGATGTGATCAAATGATCAAATAATGAATAATAGATTCCATGAATTCAATATACAATGTAGGAGTGCCTAATTATATAGGCAATGCAATAAGACTACATGATAAGGAGATGATAAGATATCACCCACACAAGGTGGAATCACATGTCCACCAAAGGTGGATCATCCTCCAATATGCAATAAAGTATGTGCATTAGATTAGGATGATAATGTGATAAGAGCACTAAAGGTGGATATCACACACAACAAGGTATGTGATGACACCTAAAGTGGAGATTCTCCTAACTATGTGCTAAAATAAAATGCAAAATCCTAAGTGTCACAATGACAAACTACTATGCAATGCATTATCCTAAGTAAACTTAAGTAAAGTGTAATTAGTAAATACTTAATTACACCAACAATTGTTAATTTCAATTAACTTCATAATAGAATTTTAAGAGGGGAATATTCTCTGTGGTATGGGAATAAAGTCATTCCCATACAAATTCCAGAGAGTATTCCTCTCTTAAAATTTTTCTGGGAATGCCATTTCTATTATATGGCTAAAACTTCATCAAATTGATCTCTTTATTTTGTTTACTAGACAAAGGAGAGGTATAAGGATGCATTTAGTAGTTCATTTTAAGCATTGCATAGAGAAGGTAATGAATAAAGTTTTAGATGTAAATGGTCTTATCATAAGTGTTTTATCTTATCAAATATTTCATGGCTAATTCATTTGGAAGAGAATAAGAGATGGCAAGGTTTCCTTCATCCAAGTATAGTCCTATTGAGTATGTGTTTGATCTACAATGAGATAGATTGCAATGATCTTACAACTATAAATTCAAATATTAAGAGATCTTTGGTTAACCATTTCAATTAAATTTTACTTGCTAATAACTAATTTCATTTCCTTTCTTTCCAACTAGGAATAACATTTTACAAGAAGCATAACTTCACTACCTCAAAAGGTAGAGTCACATAGATATGAAAGAAAGGAGTCATCATTTTCATAATAGTCATCTCTTCAAATACAATATCTATCCCTTATGATGGAGAAAAAATCACAATTACAGCAACATATTACAAATTTGAGAGAGTACTCAATGAGAGCTCAAATAGAAATAGCAACTTCTCTTCATCACAAATCATTTACCACTTCACAATGGACCAAAGAATGGAAGTAACTTTACAAATTGCAACAAGAGGAGGATCTTCTTCAAGATCTACAATACAACAACATATGAAGTTTTAATACAAGCACATCCAAGAAAGGACTTCTTCAAGCTTCTTCTACACGGGGCTTGGCTTCAATACCTGCAATAAAAGGGAGAGAACCATAGGTGCTCACCACCCAACCTAGGTCTCTTATGAGACCACCCCCAAGCTTGGAGAACCAAGGATAAATGGGTAAGAAACAAAATAACAAGATGCTCACAATTTTACACACATGCTATTACAAAAATTTACTCCCTCCAAGGCTACACAAAAGAGCTTTGCAAGCCCATTGAAAGAGGGTGAAGGTGGGCTTTTCCAAGGGGAGAATGCCATTACTTTCACAAATTCCTCAACAAGAATATCTCATTGCCTCTTCAAGGGTACAAATCCATCTTCCATACACAACAATGTTTATCAATATCTTCATGATACCGATATCTCAATGGTTTCATGGTGCCCATACATCATGAATTTTTTCCCTCTTCTCCAAGAGAAGAGACTCTCACCTCATGGAGAGCCCAACTAACCCCTTCACCTAAGGCCAGTTCTTCCCCTTCCCAATGTTAGCTTGTGGTGACTAATCAGGAAAGTACTGTATAATATTGTATAATATGGCTTAGGGTTAGGGATTTTCATTATGTATGATTTTAGTACTTGTGGCAGAATGGGCTGTAAGGGATTACGGTTTGTAATCAAGTTGTAATCACTGGATAATAATAATATTGAACTCGCTGTTGGTGGACGTAGCCCAGGGATTGGGTGAACCACGTTAAATCTATGTGTCTTGTGTTCTATTCTGTGTGGTTTATTATTTTCTGATATTAGTTATATTTGCACATAATTGTTATTTCTGCCTTGTTAATCCTAACAAGTGGTATCAGAGCGAGGTTATTTCATTCGTTATTTCATCTATTCTCTGAAGCAGGTCTCACGAGTTAGTGGGAGAGTCTCTCAGTTAAGTGGGAGAAATGGCAGACGAGGGTAGGATGAAGGTTGATAAGTTTAATGGGCAGAACTTCCAGTTATGGAAGATGAAAATGGAGGATTATCTCTATCAGAAGGATCTATGGCGGCCATTAGAGGGAGTAGCCAAGAAAGAGCAATCAATGTCTCAGGAAGATTGGGATATTTTGGATAGGAAGGCACTGGGGAGTATTCGTCTATGCCTGGCACAATCGGTGGCATTCAATATTGCTGAAGCAAAGACAGCTAAAGATCTGATGGAAACCCTAGCAAAGTTGTATGAAAAGCCTTCAGCTTCAAACAAGGTATTTCTTATGAAGCATTTATTTAATATGAAAATGGTAGAAGGTAAATCAGTTACTGATCATTTGAATGAGTTTAATACAGTTACAAGTCAATTAACCTTAGTTAAAATTACTTTTGATGAAGAGGTTAGGGCTCTCTTGATTTTGTGTTCTTTGCCAGAAAGCTGGAATGGCTTGGTAATGGCTGTTAGTAATTCTGTTTCTAGTTCTAATACCCTAAAGTATGATGATGTTATTGGTGTTATATTGAGTGAGAAAATTTGTAGGAAAAGCTCAGGGGCATCCACATTAGGTAGTGTATTGAACACAGAAAGCAGAGGCAGAACAAGAGATAGAGGAAACAACTCTAGAAATCATGGGAAATCAAGAGGAAAATCAAAGGGAAAGAGGTCCGAATCTAAAGGGCCAAATGATTGCTGGTACTGTGGAAAACCAGGTCATAAGAAGAAAAATTGTTGGTCTCAGAAGAAAGATCAAGGAGACAAAAATGATGGAAACAAGGAGGCAAATGTGGTAAGTAACAAATCTGAGGAGGATGCTTTGCTCTTGTCCTTAGAAAGTATTGATGATTCATGGGTTTTAGATTCTGGGGCTTCATTTCATGCTACACCCCATAGAAGTTATTTTGTTGATTATGTCCAAGGGGATTTTGGGCTAGTTTATTTGGGAGATAATGAACCCTGTCAGATTGTTGGAAAGGGAAAAATTAAGATTAAGTTGCAGAATGGGAATCATTGGCTACTACAAGAGGTAAGACATGTTCCAAGGCTGAGTAGAAATTTAATTTCAGCAGGGCAACTGGGTGATGAGGGTTGCACAGTTACTTTTAATGATTAAAATTAGAAGGTTTCAAAAGGTTCCTTAGTAGTAGCAAAAGGTGTGAAAGTAGGCACCTTATATCTTTGTACAGGTCATACTGTTCCTTCTACTTTAATTGTTTCAGAAGATAATGAATGTTCAGGAACAGTGGCTGCAGTTGAGCAGGAAGAACATCAAACTGTTGCTATAGATTCTGACACAGCACTATGGCACAACAGACTCGGGCACATGAGTGAAAAAGGTATGAAATTACTTCATTCAAAGAAAGTTTTACCTGGTCTGAGATGTGTCAATATGGATTTCTATGAAAGTTGTGTTTATGGAAAACAAAAGAGAGTTAGTTTTGTGAAGAGTGGGAAGGAAAAGAAAAATGAGAGATTAGAGCTTGTGCATATAGATGTATGGGGACTAGCTCAGGTATCTTCCCTTCGTGGCTCTCTGTATTATGTTACATTTATAGATGATGCAACAAGAAAAGTATGGATTTATTTCCTTAGATAGAAATCTAATGTATTTCAAACTTTTAAGAAATGGAAATGCTTGGTTGAGAATGAGACTGGTAAAAAGTTAAAATGTCTCAGATCTGATAATGGTGGTGAGTATTGCAGCATAGAATTTGAAGAATATTGTTCCTCTAATGGTATTCATAGGTAGAAAACTGTACCAAGGACTCCACAAGAAAATGGAGTGGCTGAATGCATGAACAGGACAATAATGGAGCGTGCAAGGAGTATGAGGTTGCATGCTAGGCTGCCCAAAATATGTGGGTAGAGGTAGTGAACACTGCTATTTATTTAATCAATAGAGGCCCCTCTACTCCTTTGGACTGTGGTATTCCAGAGGAAGCATGGAGTGGTAAGAAGGTGAGTTATTCTTTTCTCAAAACCTTTGGTTGTGAAGCTTTTGCACTTATAGATTCTGAAAATAGAACCAAGCTAGAAGCTAAGTCAAAGAAATGTGTATTTTTTGGGTATGCCATTGATGAATTTGGTTATAGGCTTTGGGATTTTGAAAATCATAAAATTGTAAGAAGCAGGGATGTCATATTCAATGAGAAAGTATTGTACAAAGATCTATTGCTGCAGCATGAGAAGAAAGAAAATGACTATGTAGTACTGGATGATACTCCACAAGTTCATGTTCTAGTAGTTCCTTATGCTCCGCAACAATAGAAACAACAAATACCACACACCCCAGTGAGTGTTAGATGGTCAACAAGGCTAAGTAGACCTCCAGAAAGATTTTCTCCATCTTTGTATTCTATTTTGTTAACAGATGCTGGTGAACCTAAATGTTATAATGAAGCTGTGCAGGTGGATACAAAGCTTCAGTGGGAGTCTGCAATGATAGATGAAATGGACTCTTTGCTAAAAAATCAGACATGGGATTTATGTAAGTTACCTGTAGGTAAAAGGGCTTTACAAAATAAATGGGTTTACAGGATAAAAGAAGAGGATGGAGGTACAAAAAGATTTAAAGCCAGATTAGTCGTAAAAGGATTTGCACAGAAACATGGTATTGATTTTGATGAGATATTTTCTCCAGTTGTTAAAATGACTTCTATTCATACTATTTTAAGTATTGTGGCTACTGAAGATTTACATTTAGAGCAGCTTGATGTTAAAATAGCCTTTCTTCATGGTGATTTGGATGAAGAAATATATATGGTTCAGCCACAAGGATTTGAGGTCAAGGGTAAGGAGAATTTGGTGTACAGATTGTAGAAAAGTTTATATGGCTTGAAGCAAGCACCTCAGCAATGGTATATTAAATTTGACACTTTTATGAATGGGCATGGATATAGTCGGTGTCATTCTGACCATTGTGTTTATTTTAAGAGGTTGGATGATGATAGCTACATTATTTTATGTTTATATGTTGATGATATGCTTGTAGCTGGGTCTAACATGGATCACATTAAGGGGTTGAAACAACAGTTAGCAAAATCTTTTTCTATGAAGGATTTGGGGGCAACAAAACAAATCCTTGGTATGAAAATTTGTCGAGATAGGAAAAATAGAAAATTGTCTCTATCTCAGGCTGATTATATTGAGAAGGTGTTGCAATGTTTCTCTATGGAAAATGCCAAAGCTGTCAGCACACCTTTGCCTGGTCATTTGAAATTGACTAAGGATATGTGTCCCAAGACACCAGAAGAAGAGACTAAAATGTCTAAGGTACCTTATGCTTCAGCTGTAGGGAGATTAATGTATGCTATGGTATGTACTAGGCCAGATATTGCACACGCAGTGGGAGTCGTTAGCTGTTATATGAGTAACCCTGGTATTGAGCATTGGAATGCAGTCAAATGGATTCTTAGATATTTGAGAGGCACATCCAGTAAGTGTTTACACTTTGGGGGTTCTACTACTACTGTACAAGGCTATGTTGACTCAGATTTGGCAGGAGATATAAATAGCAGGCGGAGTACTACAGGTTATATATTTACTATTGGTGGGACAGCAGTGAGTTGGATTTCTCGACTACAAAAGGTGGTTGCTTTATCCACTACAGAGGTAGAGTATGTTGTTGCTACAGAGGAAGCCAAGGAGATGATATGGCTTCAATTCTTCATGGAAGAATTGGAACATCCACAAAAGGATAATTTTCTACATACAGATAGCCAAAGTCCCATTCATCTTGCAAAGAATTCTACTTTGCACTCAAAGACAAAACACATACAGTTGCGGTACCATTTCATTCGATCAGTTTTGGATCATGGACAGTTAAGGCTGGAAAAGATTCATACTGATGATAATCCAGTAGATATGTTTACAAAGGTAGTAACAAGGGAGAAGTTGAACTCATGTTCAACTTCAGTTGGTCTTCTAGACTGAACAAAATAAAGGAACACCTGAGTCCAAGGTGGTTCAATCCAGTGGGAGCCTCATGTGGGTAGCGGTATTGCTATAGGATTAGTCTCCAAGTGGGAGGTTTTTTAGTATAGTGTGGATACTGATCAGTCACCAAGTGGGAGATTGTTAGCTTGTGGTGACTAATCAGGAAAGTACTGTACACTTTTTCTCCTAACCTCACCGACTACTTTTTTTGGTTATTTGGGCCGACTACTTATAACTCATTCTAACCCTAAAGCGGGAAAAAATATTGTATAATATGGCTTAGGGTTAGGGATTTTCATTATGTATGATTTTAGTACTTGTGGCAGAAATGGGTTGTAAGGGATTATGGATTGTAATCAGGTTGTAATCACTGGATAATAATAATATTAGACTCACTGTTGGTGGATGTAGCCCAGGGATTGGGTGAACCACATTAAATCTGTGTGTCTTGTGTTCTATTCTGTGTGGTTTATTATTTTCTGATATTAGTTATATTTGCACATAATTTTTATTTCTGCCTTGTTAATCCTAACACCCAAAGGGGTGATTAATGCCCTACTCCCATAAACATGAACTCCCTCATTCAAGCAAAATACAAGAAAAGACATGAATCCAACATCAAATTCCCATCCCATACAACACAATAACACAACAAAAAATAAACTTCAAGCACATGAGAGAGAAAGAATGCAAGCTAATCTATTGAGAAAATAAGAAAACCTCCATGGAAAAGAATGACCAACCTTCACAAGTGTGATGGAAAATGATAGTTGAGAAGAGCTAATCCACTTGTCCTCCTTTTTTCCAAAACCCTAAAGTCTCTAAACTTAGAGAGTGGGTGAACACCCACTAATTCTATCAAGGGCCTCTAAAAAGGGCTCCAAAATTCTACCCACCCACCAAACATAAATGCAAACTTGACTCTATGGTCTACTTGGTTTTCCTTGTCTCCCCCATGATAAATACATGATTGGATCAAAAGGTGAAGTTGGGTAAAGGTCAAGATCCATCCAATCACGTAGCTAAGGGTGAATGGGTCATACAATAGGTTGCCAAGGTCACTAGGGAATTTAGGACATGCTCAAAACCTCCCAAACCCATACCCCTAACATTAGGGTACTAAAATAATGTCAAAAAAGACCCCTAGAACCTCTTATTGGCCTTTATAAGTGACTAGAATAAAATGAATTTAAAAGAGCACACAACAAGTGTCAAATGACACTCACGATAGCACATTACATATAAATACTATGAATAACAACACAAAGCTGACTACTAACGCACATGAAAATTCACATTTACATCAAGTTCACATTACAACAAGGCTTTGTAATCCCATATTGGATTAAGCCTTGGCTTACTCAGTTCACATGTGTTTAACCTTGGTTCTCTGATAAATTCCATGGTTCTCTTACCTGCACACTTCACATCAAGCATCAGTAGTTCTAGATGATAACATTACATGAAATATACATATTCAATTTCCTATTTAGTATCATAACTCAATATGTGTAATTCAATTCAAATTACAATTTTCCATTCAATGATATTTGAATAGCATAAATACATAAATCATGATGTGCAGTAATCAAATCTAAACATGAATAATTCACTTTACCAACCATGTATAATCAAAATCATGATGTACTCTAGATTCACATCCACACTTACATAATATCATAATCACCATCAAAATATCATATCTCGAGTCTCTATCAAAATAGCTCAACAAGTGTATCGATGTATCAAAATGCAGAAAAGAAAAGATGCTATGATAGGTCGGGGTGGGGCCTCACACAACTATGAATTGCAAGACAAGTCAGAAGAACAAGACTTAGTATAATTAGAGAAATTAAAATAAGTCAAATGTAAGAAGTTCTCATAATGTTACATGTCATATATGTAACTATAATGGTCACTCAGCTAGGCAATGTAAAATGGTGACCCATGTCAATGCACTAAGGAATATAAGGCCTCTATTTTGGAAAGTTGTCTATACTGAATTATATGACTAGATATAGTGTTTTCATTATGGAAATAAAGTCATATAGTAGTTTGGAGTCAGCGTGCTAAAGGTAAAGATCATAATTAGTTAAGTGTTGAAGACTGGACAGATAACAGAGTACCAAAGACTTAGAGAATAAGTGCACACATGTATGGATGAATTAAGGTATGTGCCCTAGAAGTTAAGCTTGTTAGACTATACATATGCTTAGTCTAAGAGCCCATAAGTAGATCTGTAAAGATGTGAAAGTTATAGTTAGTTGAACTTGCACAGCCAGTGTGTGCCAGTAGTAAATAGAGCATGGAGTTGATAGTGACTATTTTGGTTTGCAATTATAATATAATGTTGTAAAGGCTATGCACCCATTGTATTTAGGTTTCCAACATATGTACATGTATAATTGGAAGCATGCATAAGCCAATTTACTTGGAAGCATTATCTGTAATTAGTTATAGGGCCGACCTAACTATTTTGTTTGTATGAGCATATAAATATAAGATGTGCCCATTGTAATCAGTATGGAAGAAGCAATAGAGATATGATAAGCAAAGCAGAGGTATATGAAGTCATCATATGATGTGTTACAACTTTGTAAGAGGTCAAATCATGAGTGCACCAAAGGAACTGATCTAACAAGTAGTGTCATAGTGATAGTTCACCCAGCAGATATAGTGTGTATCTAATAGCAAAAGGTTGTAGCCTTCATCACTTTAGTAGTGAGCTCTAGGATAGTGAGTCCACTCCCCTAACATGGATCATTGTAAAAGACTTCTAATAGGGTCCAACCCTTAACCAGGTCTACTATACTAAAAGCATTGTAAAGCTACTCCTAACAGGGTAAAGGATCTTCTAGTAAGGATCACAAAACACTAGTGCAAAATATTAGTGGGTGTCAATTCCCACTAGGTTTTTTACCTATTTGGGTTTCCCCGTAATCATATTGGTGTCATGTGTTATTCCTATGTTTCATGTTTTATGTGAATGTTTAATTCAATACTTAAGCATTTAAGTTAAGCATAAAGGTTAAAGAAAAAAGTTAAAGTTCAGTGAACATTGATTCACCCCCCCCCCCCTCGCCCCTCTCAATGTTCCCATTTCTAAAAATTGGTATCAGAGCTCTAGTCCTCAGCATATAAGTTTAACCTATTGAGGAGATCATGGACAAAGCATAAATGAATCATTTGAAGAAGAATCTTGAAGCATCTCTTGAAGACCTAGACAGTTCAGAAAGAGAAATTGAAGAACTAAAATAAAAAGTCAGTGATGCTCAATTAGTTCAAAAGACTAAGAAATGATTTGAAAGGACACTCTAATAGTGATCCTGAAGAGAAAGTCAAAAAATTGAATAAAGGAAATGCATCCCTATTAAGTTAGCTTGAAAATTTTGATGACAAACTAATGAACAATCAAGATGTCTACAATGAACAAATCAAGGAGAACCTTTAACTCAATGAAGAACTAAAGGAAGCTAACTTGGAAATATTGGAGCTAAGGAACATCAAGGAAAGCTTAGAATCTGAATTGAAAGAAGAAAAGAATCATATTGAAAAATTGCACACCAATTCTTATCTGATAGAATCTTAGCTATATGCAAGAAGAGCCAAAGGAGACACTAGTTGTATTGGATACAATGAAGCAGAAAACTAGATTGACAATATGTGAGTAGGTAAGGACACACAGAAGGAAACTACCAATAATGAGAATACTGGAGATCAAACCAAAGACAATGGTGAACCTCCTAAGAAAAAGCACAAGCCTGGAGAACGCACTTGTTTTGCATATAACAAACCTGGACATATTGCAAGGAACTATATAGAGGTAAGACATTTTAATGGTTACTATTATACATGCAATAGATTTGGACATAAAGCTATGAATTGAAAAACTAGTAAGAAGAAAAAGATTCCACATGATAAAAAAAGGTCATAATTAGACCAATACAAGAAGTTTTTAGAATGTTACATGTCAGATATGTAACTATAATGGCCACTCAGCAAAATAATGCAAAATGATGTCTCATACCAATGTGCCAAGGAACTTGAGACCCCCAATCATTTGTCACTATTGTAACAAGGTTGTACATATCTTAAATTTTTGTAGATCAAAGGTGCAAGGTTAAGAAAGCCCTAAAAAGGTCAAAGAACCGATATTGGATCCTGAAGGAGAAGTCAATTTTTTGAAAGCCTCAGATGATGTGATCTTGATTTGGTTAGAAGGAAAGAAGGATAAGGTTGATGAGAATGTATTGGATGCATCTTGAGTGGATGCACCCTCTACATCTGCATGAATGGCCCTCAGGGTCATAGGGGGAGCTAAATTATCTCTAGACCCATGCGTGGTTGGTATACTCATCTTAAGAGTATGTTCCTTTGGACTTAAGCTTTTGGAGCATGTAGGAACCTTTGTCCAAGAATGCACATATTGCTTGTAAGTGGAGCTCGAGTTTGAAATTTTGAAGTGACAGCCTGGTTTATGTGAGTTGTATTAATGGTGGAATTCTTACTTTAAGTACACAGAAAGTTGTTTATTCAATCATTGCATTCATATTCAAAGTGATTAGAGAGAAGAAGAGCCTTGGAAGCAATTGTAAATATTTGAAGATTGAATCATTGGTGATTACAATACATTTGATCAGTTGCAAGAATCCCTAGCTCATTGCACCGATTCAAAATCCTTCAAAATATCTTAGAGATCATTTGGAAAGCATTTAATAAGTAAGTCATGGCCAATCCTATTGTTTATGATGTTGCTAAAAAGAAGAGATATGTTTTTAAGAGGCATCCATTCGATTCAACCCTAGATGACTTAAAGGGAGCTTTATCCCACATGTCGATGGGTGTCATGACTATAGAAGACATAAGGCTTACATCTATTGTAAGAAGGAACCTATTGGACTAGATAGGTTAAGGGTTCACATGAACATAATGTTGAAACCATACAAAATGTTCATGCATGAATATACCAAATGGAACAATCACCCCATTATTGAATATGCCATGGCATATGAGTTTTATGAGGAAGAATGGATAAAAATCTTGTTGAGCAGAATCCATGATGATTTTTTTTGGATTGGAGATGTACTAGTAAGAATCATAGGAGACTTGATTCATGAGATTTTACATCTCTCTAAGATAGGTGCCATTCTTCTAGTTGGTAAGGATGTCAGCAAAATGGTAGAGAAAGTGTGAAAATATAGAAGTGATAAGTGTAGCATGACTATTGATCCAATTGAGAAAGTAGACTTCAAATTGATGTCAATGATACTTGGTTACAAATTTCATCACACCAGTAGAGTGAATAGTGTGTCTATGGGCACTATTCTAGCAGCTATTAGACTTGTGCAAGAAGATGGAGAGTGTAACTTGTGTGAGATCTTGCATGCATAGTTGATAGACAACATTAGGGCTATCAAGCATGATAAGACAAAGATATTCAGGTTTGGGTCCCTCATAATCTATATGTACTTTCATATAGTTCATAAAGTGTCATACTTGTATCTAGACTAGTCCATTCCAACCATGCCATAGATATCAAACAAGGCATGCACTGAAAGCACCTTAAGAGACTATATAACCTTGGAATTGAAGACCTTCAAAGAAAGGATGTAGATGAGGTACATGATTCCTAAGAGTATTATGGAGAAGTATAAAGATATGATATGCTTCATGTTGGAGATTGATACTACTTGTATGGAAGCCGTTGAGCCTAGAACTAAGTGGATTCATCCACTTGGGTATGAGGTTGAGGAACAAGTTCTTGAAGCTTATGCATAGGTATGGGATATTCTAGAATATTATAAGAGACAAGTAAATGAAGAAGATCAAAGGATCATAGAAAAAGTATTGCAAGATACTTTTCTAGTATGTTCTAAAGAAGAAGAAGCACTAATACTAAATTTGGTGAAGCCACATTTAAGGAAAAAAATGATAACTCTTCACATCTTGAACAAAGAATATGAGTTGATTACAAAGGAAATTGAGAAGGCCCTTGAAATGGTGTTATTCAAACAACACATAAGTCCACCTACTGCACCCATCACTCATGCACCCAAGAAGGAAGATAAAGTGGAAGTGCCTACTAATGAACCAATGATAGGTCCACGGGACTCAATGCCCATAGATGAAACTCAAAAAAAGGCAGACCAATCTACACCCATGATAGATTCACACAAAGACAACATTATCATTATAGATAATGTGGAGATATCCATGGCGGCCACTGACACAAAATTGGACAAGTTTAAGGAGGCTTTTGTGAGTACACAAGAAGTAGAAATATTATGTAGTAGTACTCCTCCTACTTAGCAAGAAGAAGTACTAATAGAAGATGTATCTGATGAACAAAAGAAGAAAGAAAGAGAAAAGGAAAGTAAAGATGAAACCTTTATTGAACAGGTGAAACAAGAAGTGATGAACACTCCCATCACTCCTTCCTTTGCATTGTTGTCAAGTTTGACACCAGACACAAGTAGTTTGGATTCTTGGAAAGAAGAAGACCTGATTAAGTTCAGTGTAATATCTATGGAGAAGGCTAAGGAGAAGAAATTTATGAGAAACCCTCTCCTAGTAGAATCAGTAAATATTTTGAATAGTTTTCTCCCAGAGAATAAGAAAGTTCCAAAGGTACATTTAGTTGATTATGTGAGCTTAGTCATCTCATAGTTCAAAGTCAATTTCTCAAGCCTAGAAGAATATGCGGCCATAGTGGTAGAGGAGAAATACTTAAAGAAGAGACTCAATGAGATGACAAGTAATTTTTCACTAGACTTAAACTTTCTTAAGTTTGGTCAGGCATCCTTGAAGGAATTTACAGATCAAGGAAGGAAGGTCATTGAAAAATCAATGAATTAGGATAAGGTAAATGATGCTCATCTTAAGAAGATTAAAGATGTGGAGGCAATGATTGAAAAGGTGAATAATTCAGTGCTAGACACATCTACTGATGTGAACATGTGTAGCAATGTCTATCAAGGTTAGTTAGACATAATTGAGAAGGCAAAGAAAGAAATGGAGAAGATAAGATCTAGACATACTCAATTGCTAAATGCTCTTACGCCTTCCTTAGACATTCTTAGTCATAACATAAAGGAGATTGATGTGACCATGGTAACCTATGATCAAGGTCTAAGCTCAAAATTGGAGAATATGGAGAAGCTTTAATATGCATTATGCGCCCATCTACAGATAGTTAACTCCTTAATAACTTTTTGGAAGAAGGAGATTCAGAATCTCAAGATTGCATATCTAGATGTTTTCCCTCAGTAAGTGTATGTAGATAAATTTTTTGATATACATTTTTCATTAATGTCAAAGAGGGATTTGTATATAATATGGAGTATATAAGATGTATAGGGAGATATAAGTTTATGTATAAAAATGTATGAAGATAAAAAAAATTTTGTGTAAAAGGGACAGTTAGAAACTTGGCCATATTCATTTGTTGCCATCAATGAAAAAGGGGAAGAGTGTTGGAAAGTTTTCTATACTAAAGTATATGAATCAATATAGTGTTTTCATTATGGAAACAAAGTCATATAGCAGTTTAGAGTCAGCACACTAAGTGTAAAGATCAGAATTCAGTTAAGTGTTAAAGATAGGATAGATAATAGAGTACCAAAGACTTAGAGCATTAGTGCACATGTGTATGGATGAATTAAGTTATGTACCATAGAATTTAAGCTTGTTAGACTATATTTATGCTTATTCTAAGAGTGCATAAGTAGATCTGCAAAGATGTGAAAGTTACAGTCAGTTGAAATTGCATAGCCAGTGTGTGCCACCAGTAAATAGAGCATGGAGAAGATAGTGACTATTTTGGTTTGTGATGATAATCTAATGTTATAAATGCTATACACCCATTTTATTTAGGTTTCTAACATATGTACATGTATAATTTTAATCACGCTTAATCCAATTTACTTGGAAGCATTGTCTATAATTAGTTATAGGGCCGACCTAATTGTTTTGTTGGTATGAGTGTATAAATATAAGATGTCCCCATTGTAATCAGTATGGAAGAAGAAATAGAGATGTGATAAGCAGAGAAGAGGTATGTGAAGTCAGAATATGATGTGTTAGAGCTTTGTAAGAGGTCAAAGCATGAGTGCACCAAAGTAACTAATCTGACAAGTAGTGTCACAGTGACAGTTCACCCAACAGATATAGTGTGTATCTAATAGGAAAAGGTTGTAGCCTTCATCATTTGAGTAGTGAGCTCTAGGAAAGTGAGTTCACTCCCCTAATAGGGATCATTTTAAAAGACTCCTAACAAGGTTTGAACCTTAACCAGGTCTACTATACTGAAAGCATTGTAAAGCTACTCCTAAGGATCTTCTAGCAAGGATCACAAAACACTAGTGTAGAATATTAGTAGGTGTCAATTCCTACTGGGGTTTTTACCTATTTGGGTTTCCATGTAATCATATTGGTGTCATGTATTATTCCTATGTTTCATATTTTATGCAAATTTTTAATTAAGTACTGAAGCATTTAAGTTAAGCATAAAGATTAAAGAGAAAAGTTAAAGTTCAGCGAAAACTGATTCAGGTGCCCCCCCCCCCCCCCCCCCAACTCAGTGTTCTCATTCCTAACACTCTAGTCATTTTTCACTCTTGTAATAAGGCTAGACACATCTCAAAGTTTTTTAGATCAAGGATTCATGGTCAAGAAAGCCCTAAAAATCTTGAAGAACCAGTATTGGATCCTGAAGGAGAATTTAAGTTTGTGAAAGCTTCAGAGGATGTGAGCTTGATTTGGTTAGATGAAAAGAAGGATAAGGTTGACAAGTATGTATTGGATGCATCCACAGTGGCTGCACCTCTACATCTGGATGAACGGACCTTAGGGTCATAGGGGGAGCTAATTTAAATCTAGACCCCTATGCGGCTAGTATACTCACTCTTAGAGTATGTGCCTTTGGACTTAAATGTTTGGAGAATAGAAGAACATTTGTGCAAGAGAAAACTAGCTAATTATTTGAAAAATAAAAGTTAGAAATTTTCAAGTGATAGTCTAGTTTATGTGACTAGCATTAATGGTAGAATTTCCACTTTAAAGTTCACAAAATTTTGTAAATCCCTCATTACATTCAAATTTAGAGCGATTAGAGAGTAGAAGAGCCCTAGCATTTGATTGAGAAGGATTGCAATTTGATTTATCAAGTGATTTTTTGTGCATTTGATTGGTTGTGGAAACCCTAGTTTGTCATGCCGATTCAAGAAGTCTTCAAGTTCATCTAGAAAGTGATATCCAAGTAAGTGATGACTACTCCTAAAGTATTTGATGTTGCAAAGAAAAAAATACATGTTTTTAAGAGGCATCTATTTAAATCAACACTTGATGACCTAGAAGGGGAATTCTCCTGTATGCCTATGGGTGTTATGCCTATTGAGGAAATTAGGGCATACATTTACTATAAGAAAGAATGAGTAGGATTGGAGAGATTAAGTGTGAACATGGAAACTTTGTTGAAAATAGACAAAACCTTCATGGATGAGTATGTACCTTGGAATAATCACCCTATAGTGGAGTATGCTATGCATATGATTTCTATGAATCAGAATGGAACAAGATTCTATTGAGCAAAATTTATGATCACCTATTTTGGAGAGGTGAAGTACCAGTCAGAATTATTGTGACCTAATTCATGAGATGACCAGCCTTTCTAAGATAGGCATAATTCTTCTAGTGGACAAGGATGTAAGGAATCTTGTTGAGAAAACCTACAAGTCAAGAAGTGATAGACATAGAATGACCATAGAGCCTATTGAGAAATATGACATCAAAATGATGTCCATGATACTAGGTTATAGGTTCCAACACACCAGCAGGGTAAATAGTGTGTCTACAACCATAATTATTGTAGCCATAAGAATTGTGAAAGAGAATGGAGAGTTCAATTTGTGTGAGATCCTGCATGCACAACTAATAGATAACATTAAGGCCATCAAGCATGATAAGACCAAGATATGTAGATTTGGGTCTTTGATCATTTATATGTACTTCTATATTGTTGGAAAGGTGTCATATTTATACTTTGACAACACTATTCCCACCATGCCATAGATATCCATCAAGGAATCTATTGAGAGCACTCTAAGAGATTACAATATACTAGAGTTCAATACATTCAAGGCTAAGATGCAGATGAGATTTAGAATTCCAATGAAAATAGTTGAAAAGTACAACAATGCCATTTTTTTAATGGTTGAGATAGACACAACATGCATGGGGGCAGTTGAACCAAGGACAAAGTAGATTCATCCACTTGGATATGAGGTTGATGAACATGTCCTAGAAGCATATGCACAAGTATTGCTTTCAGCCCCTAATGACCCTAATGAGCCAAGATGGGGAACCTATGAAGAGAAAATAAAAGAAATTGATGCAGTCTTGAATAGTGTAGCAACTAAAAGGAAGGTTGCCAAGGTTACCTCAAAGATCTTGAGAATTCATGGAGTGTCTCAAGAAGACCTAGACAAAGCAAGGGAGCAAAAGATTTCTTTGGAAATTAAGAGGGCGGAAACAACAAAGACTAAATTAGAAGATCCTAAGATGAAGAAGGTGAAAATAGAAAAGTCTGATGTTTAGAAGGGTAAAACTGATGTTACTCCTTCTGTGCCCAAGGAAACCATTGACCTTACCACTCCTCCTAAGTATAAGGCATTGCCTAAGAGGAAGAAATAAATCATCATTAGTCATCCATCCTTGAGAGTAACAAGGAAGATAAGGAACACTCAAGAACCTCCTAAAGTAAGTTTCAAACCTAGTCTCAGTGTGCTAAGTACAAGAATTGTTGATGAAGGTATAATTGATCAAGTAGAATTTTTTTTGAGAAATATAGTGAGATTGAAAAATCAAAGATACATTGAATGATTGTCAAACACATGTTGAATTTTAAGAAGAGAATCTTAGAACTTAAGACTTTGATCCCTGATAATGTATGGAACATCTTAGAATTCCAAAAGAGATAGGCTATTGAAGAGGATCTAAGGATAAGAGAAAAAATTCTATATGAAACCCTTCCTATATGTACTCTAGAGGAGAAATCCTTATTAGACTTGGTGAAGCCACATCTTAGAAATAAGTCAAGGATACTGCACATAATGGATACAAACTATGAATTAGTTGTAAAGGAAACAAAGAAAGCCTTTGAGAAGGTATTTATCAATAGGAACATGTATCCATCTACTGTGCCTATAGCACAAGTACCCACTATGGTTGCCAAAGAGTCAAAGACCATCAATGTACAATCTATAGGTCCACAAGATTCAGTGCATGTAGTTGATGCATCCATAGAGGCAGAGAGGACTATGCCCATGATAGAGACACCTAAGGATGATTCAATCTTCATTGACAATGTAAATGTTACTATGGCGGCCATAGATATGGATCTAGACAAGTTTGATGAGGCATGTGTAAGCACTCAAGAGGCTGAAAACTTATGTAATAACACTCCTATTAATCAACAATAAATATTGATTGAAGATATAACAGATGAAAAAGAAGAAGAAAAGAAAGAAGAAGAAAAGGTGGAAGAAGAGAAAGAAGGAAAAGAAATAGAAAAAGAAGAAGAAAAGAAAGAAGAACAAATAGAAAAAGAAGAAGAAAAACAAAAAGAACAAGTAGAAAGAAAAGAAAATGAACCATTAGTTAAAATAATAAAGGTAAAACAAGAAGTGATTGATAGAACTCTTATCACTCCCTCAACAACATTGTTGTGAAGTTTGACACGTGACACAACTAGTTTGGACTCTTGGGGAGAAGAAGACCTGATCAAGTTCAACATCTTTGATATGGAGATAGCCAAGGAGAAAGAGGTGATGAGAAATTTTCTTCTTGTAGAATCAATAACCATCATGAAAAATTTGTTACCAATAGACAAGTGTCTAAGGTACACTCTGATGATGATGTGAGTATAGTCATTTCATAGTTCAAGAGTAGCTTCTCTAGCCTAGAAGAATTTGCATCCCTAATTGTACAAAAGAAATATTTGAAGAAAAGGCTCATTGAACTAGTTAGAAACTAAGCACTTGACTTGAGCTCACTAAAGGCTGGTCATGCATCCTTGAAGGAGTTTGTAGCAAAGGGAAGAAAGATCATTATAGACTATATGAACTAGAACAAATTGACTAGTGATATATACAAGAAGATACAAGAGGATGAAGCTATGATAGATGACATAAAGAAATCAGTGGAAGATCCATGTATTGATGTACAAATGTGTAATAATGTCTACCAAGGATAGATATATAAGATTGAGAAGATGGAAAAGGACATGTCCAAGATAAGGGCTAGGCAGACTTAGTTAATGAATGCTCTTGTGCCCTCATTAGACATAATTAATCTAAATATCAAGGAGATTGATGCCACCATGGTGACATATGATCAAGGTCCTAGCATAGATTTGGAGAAGATGGAGAAGCAACTATATGCTTTATGCGCCCATCTATAGATTGTAAATTATCTAATCACCTTTTAGAAGAAGGAAATCCAAAACCTGTAGATACTGTTAGGAATGAATGCTAAATGTTTGGTAGCTATTCTGTAGTAGTTTTTGTTGCATTCATGACTATCATTGTCATTCATGTCAACACACTGACCTTCTGGAGACTTGCAGAGAAGAAGATAGAGTTTTGATTAGCGCATGTGGGATATTGCAATTTGAGCTATGAGATGTTGAGGCTATACTCTTTGATATGTTGTATTTCTATGGTTAAGAGTGTAGAGAGTAATTCATTTATTCATGGAAGATATGAGCATTTTGGTAGAAGCAGTATTCAGGCAGTGTTCCTAAATAGCGATTTGTGGAAATCGGATGATATCTCCTAATCGGGATGGAATCTAAATTTGCATAGTTAAAGGGAAGTTAGAGACAAATTGGTAGTGATGTGGATGATAGTGTAGACTTCAAGGTCATATGAGTGAATATTTATTGTATTTGGTAGCTGACAGTTTTTGTGCAATTTTTTTGTAGTGTGTGGAAACTTTTATTTTGTAATTAGATGTCGACTCATTTGTAATTACTTGAGTATGGTCTAAAGGAATGAACTTATTTCCTTGTTCATATATGGTTTTACTAGTTATGTGTGATGTTGAATGCATGAAGTGAAGAAAAGAGCTAAGTATGAAAGTGAATATGTGAAGGAAGACATGCGAAGTACAGAGATCTGAAATTGAGATCTGATGTAATAGTGAGTATGGTTTGGCATAGTTAGAGAAGAGGTAACATATTATTCTATTGAGTAATGCAAAGATTATTTGGATAGTGTGTTCAATGATCTTACCTTGAAGCTGGTTGGGCAGTGGGTCCTTCTGTCTTCCATAACTCTTAACAGGGTTACAATCATTTAATAGGGATTCAAAATCTCCTAATAGGGATTTATATGTAATGAATGTATTTTATAAGACTCCTAATAGAGTCCATCCTTTCACAAGGAATATTCATATTAGCGCATATTTTGTGGGCATCATTCCCACCAAGGTTTACACTTTGATCAAGTGGTTCCCTAGTCAACATATCTTATGTCATTGTGTTATTGTGTATGAATATCTTTCTATGGTTGGTAGTTATATTTCTTATATGGTTTAGTGTTGTTGAAGATGATAAAATTTATAATTATCTGATAATTGACTCACCCCCTCCCCATCTCAATTATCTTGGTGGACTTTACTTTCTAACAATTGGTATTAGAGTGGTAGGTCCTTGAAGAAGAACTTTAACAACTTAAGGAGTTCCATGGAAAATTTTAGGAAAGAAAACCCTAAGTTTGATGTAGTAAATTTTGATAGCTAGAAAGAAAAGATGAAGACACACCTACTATGTTTAGGACCACGTAATTGGTTGATTACAAAGAATGATAAGACTATCTTTTAAGAGGAAAATCTTGAAACATGTACTACTAATGAGAGAGATCTATTCAAGTGTAACATACTTGCAAGAGAAGCACTCTTGACTGCCCTTCCAGAGAATGAGTACAGTTAGGTAAAATGTTTAAAAAAATCTCATGAAATTTGGAAAGATTTACTCTCTAATTTTGAAGGTGATGAACATGCAAAAAGAGTTAGATTACATAATTGGATATGTACATTTGAAGATATAATAATGTTGGAAGATGAATCTATTAGAAGCTATTTGGTAGAATGTCAAAGATTATTACAGGCATAAAATCTTGTAGAGGAACAAAGATAGAGAATGAAGTGATATGGAAAATTCTGAGGACATTGACCCCTGTATTTAAATAGACAACATAGATGATTGAACAAGTTATACCTTGTACTACTAACTTTACAAGAGAGACTCTTCTTGGAAGATTGGAAGCAGCAGAAATGAACCTGAGATTATCAGAAGACTTACCTAGAATGGAGACAACATTTAGTGCACTTAGTGTTTTCCCTACCTTGTCAAGAAGCATCAGTGTGAGTGGAGATTATGCTAGCACCAATAGATCTAGAAATGAAGAAGACAAGAAGACTGAACAAGGTTTTGCTTTGCTTGTGAAAAGAGAACTAGACGGTAAGAAAATATTTAAATGTTGAACTTGTCAAGAATATGGTCATTTTGTATCTAAATGTCCTAAGAGAGTTAGAAAGTACTAAAATAATCTCAAACCTAGAAGATCTAAGGAATGCTATTATGCTAATGATGAAGATCTTGAAGCTAGCATTGAAACAACTTTAAGTGAAAGTGACATTGAGAATAATGATGACATAGGATTTGTAGCTATTAAAGAAGAAAGTCTTGAAACAGATGTTATGGAAGAAAAAGCCTTAGTTTCTCAAGTTGAAAAGAAAGTTGATTGGATTATAGAGAGTGGTTGTTCACATCATATGACAGGAGACATGAAAAATTTGATAAAGTTTAATGAATATGATGGAGGATTTTTTAGAGTTGGAAACAATGCACCTTGTTTGATTAAATGTATAGGATCTATTACTCTTGATGGAAAGACTAATACTGATGATGTTTACTTTGTCGATGGATTAAAACATAATCTTTTGAGTGTTGGATAGTCAGTTGATAAGGGATTGTCATGCCCAAAAGTTGAGCAAAACACAGTTACAAAAAATTTTCCTAAACATACTAACTAACATACTAAATGTACTTACACAACTAGAGAGCAAGTCCTATCCTAACATGAGTCTCGAAACAAGATATAAGTTTCCTAAAGCTACTAACTTGACCGGCATGCAAATTGAGACAATTGACTAAAAGTCAACTTGAGTCAACCATAAGTCAACTATATGCCAAAGTACATGCGATCAAGCTGGAATGAGGTGGAAAGTGTCAAGGACAACTTGGGTACGCAAACTGAGGTGATGTCCAAGGTTTGACTAAGTCAACCCAAAAAGTCAACTATGCCAAAATTCAACTAAAAAGAGTATCCTAAGGTTAATGATACAACTGGTAATGATAAAACATCTACCTGAGATGGTTGACCACAAAGGTCAACTAGGTTTGACCAAAAAGTCAACCCTCTCAAAACAACACGAAACTAAAATCCTAGGTTCTAGGGTACTAGGGGATCCACTAATTCAAATCTCAAGATGATCGGAGAAGGTTTGACCATTGTTGACTAAAAGTCAACTATGCTTGACGATAGTCAAAGATAATGAAAATGTCCAAGTTTGGTATAAATTACAAGTTAAGGAATAAGTAAGATTCGCTAATCGATAAAAATATCTAAGTACCAATTCTATGATGAATTATTTTAAACATTTTGAAAATAGATCTCACACCTATTCTAGCATAACAACCTAATAAGTTTCGCAATTCAATATGACTATTTAATAATCTCAATTTGACATTAATATTTTCCATAATTACATTTTAACTAAAGAAGCTATCAAGTCATATAATTGGTTCAAGAACATGATAATTTCTTTCACACTAATTATTCCTTTTCTAACACAATCAACGTACAACCAGGAAGAAATAATTGCATCATACTCCATTTTCATAACATAGTGAAGTCCAGAACCTTCAATCCCATATTTTCCTTTATAAATTAGAATTCAAAATATGATGTACAATCAAATGAGGGATTGCAAGAAAGCTAGATTCCAACCTTATATTGAAAATGTAAATAAATAACAAATTTAACCATGAGGTATCCTAGTAATTTTCTCAAACACTTTACAAAGTCAAATGTTAAATTACATGGGAATCCATAATTCCAAATTTGAACATAATAATGAAATCTAAAATTACAACAAGACTATCCAACTGACATTCCTCTGAATTCCAATTACCACAAGCCTTGCCTTTCTAGTTTCCTGTAGGTGCCAGGTTGACCACAGAGGCTCACCTCCCAACCTAGGCATTTACAAGGCCATCCCCGAGCTAGGGAATCCAAATTGAAATGGGTTACAAATAGGTATTGAAGCAATAAGGGAAAACATCCAAAAATAAGAAGACACTCCAACATATTTCCCAACAAGGTCAACTTATCCTACACACTCATTGCACACATTAGTAGGTCCAATAAAACATGATATAAACATAATACATCATAATTGCATGATTTAAAACTATGTCTGTAAATTACTCAACTAAGCATAACTTCGGTTTCCTAAACCGTCTTTACATCACAATAGTTTTAAAACATCATAAATCATCATATGTATGTAACCATAATTGAAACTAAGACATAACATGTAATATCCCAAGTGTACCCTGATTACATAATCAGGTACTGAACATATGAAATAGGATTCAATAGATCCTTAAATACAGAAGTGTCCACATAGTCTGATATGTCTGAGAAATAAGTACTAAAAGCATAGAAAACATAATAACAAAAGTATGACTATCTGATAGGTCTCACATCCACCCCCTCTAGGCATGAACGTCCTCCTGGAGTTCATCAAAGAGGTGAGGATACTATGACCTCATCTATGCTGCATCCTCCCATGAAGTTGTGACCTCATCATAACAATCCCACTGGACCCTAACCTGGTCCAGCGCCCTGCCTGGAAGTGCCAGGGTCTGTCGGGCCAAAATATGAATTGGTTCTAGTGCCAGCTGTCCATCTGACTCTACCTACAAAGCATCCCAATCTATCCCATGTGACTCATCATAAACATACTTACATAAAATGAAAACATCAAACACATCATGGATGCATGACAGGCTAGGTGGCAAAGCTAAATGGTAAGCAACTGGTCCTATCCTCTCAAGGATCTCAAAAGGTCCAACAAAATGAGGTGCTAGCTTAGAGCCCTTTCCAAAATGGATTGGACTCTTATGCGGTCGCACTCTCAAAAAGACCCTATCTCCTACTAAGTAAGCTCGATCTGTCCTCTTCGCATCGGCATACTTCTTTTGTCTATCCTGAGCCTCTTCAAGATGCTGCCTAATCAAGGTCACTTTCTACTCCATGTCCCTAACTAACTTAGGTCCAACAGAAACTCTATCCTCAATCCTATCCCAACTAAGTGGTGTCCTACAAGGTCTACCATAGAGAGCCTGGTACGGAGGCATACCTAAGGATGTATGATGCCCATTGTTATAGGCAAACTCCACTAAGTGTAGGTATTCCTCCCACCGGGTCTGATGGTCCATAACATACATGCAGAGTATGTCTTCTAACACCTAATTGACCCTTTTGATCTGTCCATCTATCTCTAGATGATAAGCCATACTGAAATTGAGTCTAGTGCCCAAAGCTACCTACAGTTCTCTCCAAAAGGATGAAGTGAAGAGAGAATCTCTATCTGAAATGATCTTACAAGGTATGCCATGTAGTCTGACAATATCTCATAAGAACACTTGTGCTACTAATGGTGCAATGAAGGTAGTACAAACTGGTGAAAAATGAGCCACCTTGGTCAACTTGTCAACTATCACCATGATGGCATCATGATGATGAGATGACATAGGTAGACCAAAAATAAAGTCCATAGATATGGTGTCCCATTTCCACAATGGTATCTCATGAGGCTGAAGTAGACCACCTAGATGTCAGTGTTCCACCTTCACCCTCTGACATTCGAGACACCTAGCTACCATCTCAACAATTTGCATCCTCATGCCTGGCCAATGGTATAACTGTCTCAAATCGGCATGCATCTTCTTCACTCCAGGATGCGCTACATAAGGGGCTTTGTGGGCCTATAGCATGACAAACTCTTGCAATCCTCCGAAAGAAGGTATGTAGATGCATCCTCTATGATGTAAAAGTCCATTCGACTATAGAGAATAATCTACATACTTCCCTTCAAGGGGTCGTTGAGACCGAATCAATCCACTCACTTCGTCATACAATTGATCATCATGCAAGTGGTGAAGAATATGATCTCTCAAATCTGTGCCAGTAGACATAGAAGAAAGCTCATGCCGTCAACTACTCAAGGCATCTGTGACAACATTCTCCTTCCCTTTGATGTAGTGAACATCAAAATCATATTCACACAAGAACTCCATCCATCTTCATTGCCTTGCATTAAGGTTTGACTGAGTGAAGATGTACTATAGACTCTGATGGTCTAAATGAAGTTCAAACCGATGTCCTAAGAGAAAATTTCACCATCTCACTAGAGCATGCACTACTGCTACAAGTTTGAGATCATGGGTATGATAGTTGAGCTTGTGATTTTTTAGTTTCGTGGACTCATATCCTATATTTCATCCATCCTACATCAGGACTGCTCCTAAACCATCTAAGGAAGCATCTGTGCAAACTACAAACCCTCCTGAAGGCTCTGGCATAGCAAGAATGGGTGCACTGGTCAATGCCCTCTTGAGCTCCTAGAAAGCTCTTTCACACTTCTTAGTCCACTCAAACTTCTTTCCCTTTCACTGAAGAGAAGTGATAGGATGTGCCACTCAAGAAAATCCTTCAACAAGCCATCTATAATAACTAGCTAGACCCATGAAACTTCTCACTTTAGTCACTGAAGTAGGTGCTGGCCAATTCATGATGGCTTTGATCTTCGATGGGTCTATAGAGATCCCATCGCTAGATATCACATGACCCAAATACTTGACCTCTGATTGGAAGAAGGCACATTTCAACAAGCTGCCATAAAGTTGGTTATCTCTAAGGCACTGCAAAACTTGTCTCAGGTGCTCTTCGTGCTCTCTCTCATTCTTTGAATAGATCAAGATATCATCGAGGAATACCACCACAAACTTGTCAAGGAAGGTATGAAACACTCCATTCATAAGACTCATGAATACAATTGGAGCATTTGTAAGACTGAATGGAACCATGGTAAATTCATAGTGGCCATATCTAGTGTGGAATACAGTCTTGTGGATATCACTATCCACTATCTTTAACTGGTGATATCCCGACTTAAGGTCAATCTTAGAGAACACTCTAGCACCCTAAAGCTGATCAAATAGGTCATCGATCCTAGGAAGTGGGTATCGATTCTTGATCATTACCTTGTTCAATTGTCGGTAATCGATACACAACCTAAGGGACCCATCCTTCTTCTTCATGAAGATCACTGGTGCACCCCAAGGAGAAACACTAGGATGAATTTGTACTTTCTCTAATAGTTCCTCAAGCTGCAACTTGAGCTCATTAAGCTAATTTTTGGTCATCCTGTAAGGTGCTCTGGAAACTGGTTCAGCTCCTGGTACTAGGTCTATCTGAAAATCTACTGCCCTGCGAGGTGGCTTACTAGGTAGTTCTGAGGGAAACACATCTGCATACTCTTGCAGTATGGGATGATCATCCAATGAGGCTTCCTACTCAGCCTCATCATCCTTATCACTGATGGTGATAGCAAACATCTAACATCCCTTTCACGTGCTCTGCTTAAGCTGCATAGCGGAGATCATACGAAGGGACACCAACCTCTGAATTCCAAAAATTACAGAAGCGTTGCCATCATCATCCAAAAATTTGATCAACTTCTTACGAAAATCTAGTTTGGCCTTATGAGTATATTTCTAATCCATGCCAAGAACTAATCTGTAAGATCCAAGAGGTGTAACTCTGAGGTCTGCTAAGGTGGTCAAACCACCAATCTAAATCAGGCACTCCCTAACCATCGAGGTAACTGATACTCTAGCACCTAAAGCTAACTCAACCTCCCATCTAACATCCTACGTAGTTGCCACTAGCCCGCAATGCTCCATGACCAATGGAGAAATAAAGGAGTTAGTAGCTCTAGTATCAAATAAAATAGAAACTACACTACCTCCGATCATACGTGATGCTTCTATGACTGAGGCCTAGTGTTCTACCTGGCGGTTGTCTACCACTGCAAACACTCTATGTGACTGGCTCATGTCCCCAGCTATAGGCTCAGACATAGCTGCTCACTGATTTCCCTTCTGAGGACATTCCCTAGATATGTACCCCATGGCACCACAAGTGTAACACGACCCTCAATTCTGTACCTGAAAACCCTGAGGCTTGAACTATTGTGATCCTCCTATCTGAGTAGACCCACTATACCCACCCTTATATGGTTTTTGTGACTATGCTGGGGGTGTGTAAGGGGCCTATGACTTTGATCCCTTCTTAGGACCCTGTGTGTTCCATTGTTTGGGTTTTGAGCCCTGCTGTGCTTGTGCCTGCTTCGGTGCCTGTCTCTGCTGAGACTGCTGTTGCTGAGGCTGTGGGGTTTTGAAGTTCCCCAAATTGTTCTTGTTATTACCCTTCCAAGGGGGTTTCTGATAACTGGAAGAATGATATGAGGAGTTGCAATTTTGAGACCCTCTAATAATCTCCTTAGCTATGATTACCCTCTCCACAGTGTAGGGCAAGTCTCCTGGCAGTGTCATGCACACCATGCCATAAAGGTTATGGTTCAATGCTTTGATAAAGCGATTGACCTGCAGCTTCTCATCCTTCATGTAGTCTACATAAGGGAGAAGCTCAAGAAATTTTGTCTCGTACTGAGCCACTGATAGCCCTCGCTGCTGTAGATCATGAAACTCATCTATGCGATGCTGATGAAACTATTCTAAAAAATATTTGGCCCTAAACCTTTCCAAGAAGGTTTCCCAAGTAAGTGTATCTATGTCAACGCATCCTTTGAATTCCTCTTGTCTCCACCAAGTGGTGGCATTTCCTCTCAGAAGGTGAATGGCCATGCGTGCCTTAAGATTACTCCCATAAGGACGTAATCCAAAGCATCGCCCAAGGCTTATGAGCCATGATTCTACCTCGGTACCCTCAAGGGATCCTAAGAAAGGTGGAGGGTTAAGCTGAAGTAGCTCTTTGATCTAATCACCTGCATTAAGAGGTGGTCTCTCTATAATATGAATCTCTTCTCTGATTGGAGGCTCTGGTTCCCTAACAAAACCAATCTCTAGTTCAACTTGAACTACTACAGATCTAACAAGAGGACTCCTACTACATTCCCTGGCTAGTGACCCATGTTCTTCTATACCCTATTGTCCCTAATGAGGTACCACTAGAGGCATATGATCTAGCATGAGTCCAGCGAGGTTTTGAAATGCCTGAAGTAGTTCAACATTAGCACTAAGAGGTGGTTCGAGAGGTGGTGCTTGATTTTCCTCTTGAACCCTGACCTCTGGCTATGTTTCTTCCTAGGATAAGGAAACATGTCTTCGTCCATGCCCATGTGCATGAGCTGACCTGGTGAGTGGAGGCATCCTATACCCATAACAAGACAAAAGTTTAGCAACTAAGAAGCGATTAAGTTAACAAGGTTAACTAAACCGTGCTTTGATACCAAAATGTCATGCCCAAAAGTTGAGCAAAACATAGTTACAAAATTTTTTCCAAAACATACTAACTAACATACTAAATGTACTTACACAACTAGAGAGCAAGTCCTATCCTGACATGAGTCTCGAAACAAGATACAAGTTTCCTAAAGCTACTAACTTGACCGGCATGCAAATCGAGACAATTGATTAAAAGTCAACTTGAGTCAACCATAAGTCGACTATACACCAAAGTACATGCGATCAAGCTAGAATGAGGTGGAAAGTGTCAAGGACAACTTGGGTATGCAAATTGTGGTGATGTCCAAGGTTTGACTAAGTCAACACAAAAAGTCAACTGTGCCAAAATTTAGCTAAAAAGAGTATCCTAAGGTTAATGATACAACTAGTAATGATAAAACATGTACCCGAGATGGTTGACCAAAAAGGTCAACTAGGTTTGACCAAAAAGTCAACCCTCTCAAAACAACACGAAACTAAAATCCTAGGTTCTAGGGTACTAGGGGATCCACTAATTCAAATCTCAAGATGATCGGAGAAGGTTTGACCATTGTTGACTAAAAGTCAACTATGCTTGACGATAGTCAAAGATAATGAAAATGTCCAAGTTTGGTATAAATTACAAGTTAAGGAATAGGTAAGATTCCCTAATTGATAAAAATATCTAAGTACCAATTCTATGATGAATTATTTTAAACATTTTGAAAATAGATCTCACACCTATTCTAGCATAACAACCTAATAAGTTTCGCAATTCAATATGACTATTTAATAATCTCAATTTGACATTAATATTTTCCATAATTACATTTTAACTAAAGAAGCTATCAAGTCATATAATTGGTTCAAGAACATGATAATTTCTTTCACACTAATTATTCCTTTTCCAACACAATCAACGTACAACAAGGAAGAAATAATTGCATCATACTCCATTTTCATAACATAGTGAAGTCCATAACCTTCAATCCCGTATTTTCCTTTATACATTAGAATTCAAAATATGATGTACAATCGAATGAGGGATTGCAAGAAAGCTAGATTCCAACCTTATATTGAAAATGTAAAGAAATAACAAATTTAACCATGAGGTATCCCAGTACAAATTTTCTCAAACACTTTACTAAGTCAAATGTTAAATTACATGGGAATCCCTAATTCCAAATTTGAACATAATAATGAAATCTAAAATTACAACAAGACTATCCAACTGATATTCCTATGAATTCCAATTACCACAAGCCTTGCCTTTATGGTTTCCTGTAGGTGCCAGGTTGACCATAGAGGCTCACCTCCCAACCTAGGCCTTTACAAGGCCACCCCTGAGCTAGGGAATCCAAATTGAAATGGGTTACAAATAGGTATTCAAGCAATAAAGGAAAACATCCAAAAACAAGAAGACACTCCAACATATTTCCCAACAAGGTATAACAATAGGAAGACCTCCTTGAGATCTAACTGAAAATGGGGTAGAGGTGGACTACTAGGAGGAGAAGCCACAACATGATAAAACATCTCAAGCCACACATGGACTTGGGTAGACCATCTCCAGGAGATACGGTCTCAATCTCCTTATGGCCCCCAAGTTCCCGTAGGCTATTTTTGGCATCATGGGTATCGTAGAACCCCATGGTTATCCCTCCACACATGGGAGACTCTGCACATCCTGGGTCTACTTCCTACTACCCCCTTCAAGGTTACTCCACCCTCTGTAGGGTGAGTAAACCTTGAAGAACCCATCCCCAAATTGTAATTACAAAAGGAAAAACAACAATTTTAAAACTTGAAATTTAAACTAAAAACTTGGATAAAAGTCATGGACTCCATTAATGGAGGTCCAAGCTCAAGAACACAAAATATGAAGAACAAAATAACATAAGGGCCAACCTTTCTACAAGTGTGTTGAGTATCTGAAAACTTGAACTCCTTCAATGTTAGCCTTCTCCTAAGCTTTCCAACAAATCTGGTCTCCAAATCTAGAGAGTGGGTGATCAACTAAAACTTAGCCCAAGGCCTTTCCTAAATAGGAAAACCTCCAAGAATGGTGGAACCAATCAGAAGAGAGAAGGAAACTTCCATCTCCTTCTTCCCACTTCCCTTCATTCACCATAAATGGAATTGAATGCAAAATTGAGAAAAAGAGAGGTTAACTAAAACCTCACAACTCTTCAAATCCGTCCAATTTCAAAATGGAGACTTTAGGGGAGTAATAAATGAGTTTAAAGGCTTATTAATGGCTAAAAATGATCCCTAACCCCTAGGGTACCAAGTTGGGTAGCTAAAACTAACCCTGGTTACCTTCTAGGAGCCCAAAAGACCTTCCTAAAGTCCACCTAAAGTTTGTGCACGGATTTGGGGTCTTGGTTGACTTCTAGAAACTTCCCAACCCAAGTTTAGTTGATCACATCCTAAGGTAATACCCTGGTTAGGCCCTAAAACACTCAATAATAAACATACTTAACCATGCCAACATATAAGTCACAATTTGCCAAATTTGGCACATTAATTAAAAAAATGACATGGTTAGATCATATACAAAATCTATTTTAATTACACACATGCAAACCACATTTAAGAAATGAAAAACATCACAACGAGGTCCACATCTCTTTATTCAAAGAGGACCTTGGCATGCACAGTAAAAACATATATTTTAATATTAGATCCCCAAATTTAGTTCCATGGTCAACTTATCTTGCACACTCATTTCACACATCAGTAGGTCCAATAAAACATGATATAAACATAATACATCATAACTGCATGGTTTAAAACTATGTCTATAAATTACTCAACTAAGCATAACTTCAGTTTCCTAAACTATCTTTACATCACAATAGTTTTAAAACATCATAAATCATCATATGTATGTAACCATAACTGAAACTGAAACATAACATGTAATATCCCAAGTGTACCCTGATTACATAATCAGGTACTGAACATATAAAATAGGATTCAACAGATCCTTAAATACATAAGTGTCCACATATTCTTATATGTCTGAGAAATAAGTACTGAAAGCATAGAAAATATAATAGCAAAAGTGTGACTGTCTGATAGGTTTCATGGGGATATCAAGTTTGGTTTACTGAGAAAACTTTTGTGATAAAGGATAAAGATGGAAATCTGATTGGAACTGGATCTAGAACAATAGGTAATGTATTTCAGTTGAATCCCACTAAGATGAAATGTTTGATTACTAAGATTGATGACAGTTGGCTATGGCATAGAAGGTTTTGTCATATAATCTTTGATAACATTGTGAAAGTGAGTACCACACTCACAGTAAAGGATTTGCCTAAAATTATGAAGCCTACTAACATGATTTGCAAAGAATGTGTAATGGCTAAAAAGAAGAGAATTTCTTTTCCCGGTAAGAAGTTTACATCTACAAAAAAGATGCAGATTTTTCATACATATTTGAGTGGTCCTACCAAGACTAGAGGATTCTATGGAGAAAGGTATTTTTTGATTCTTGTTGATGATTTTATAAGAATGATGTGGATTGCATTTCTTAAAGAAAAATATGAAGCATTTTATAAGTTTAAGATTGTTAAGAATAAAGTTGAAAATGAATCTAGAATGAAGATTAAATGTTTAAGATCTGATAGAGGTGGAGAATTTACTTCTAGAGAGTTTAACACCATTTGTGAAGAAAATGGCATTAAGAGATAGTATTTAGCCCCTAGAACACCTGAACAAAATGGCATTGTAGAAAGAAGAAATAGATTAGTAACTGAAGCAACAAGAGCTATGTTATTTGAGAATGATTTGGCAAAGATATTCTGGAGAGAAGCAGTGAACACAACATTATACACAATGAATAGAGTACAAGTCAGAGCAGACACAGATAAGACACCTTATGAATTATGGTTTGGACATGCACCCTCAGTTACGTATTTTAGAATTTTTGGAAGAAAATGTTATATAAAGAGAGATGATGATATTGGAAAGTTTGATCCTAGAAGTGATGAAGGTATTTTTCTTGGATATTCTTTGAAGAGAAAAGCCTATAGATGTTACAACAAGAGAACTAAAACTATTGTTGAGAGCAAAAATGTTAAATTTGATGAAAAGTTTGAAATTCAGGAAAGAAAGCTTGATTATGAATCTGATGGAGAAGCTCATCCTAAGCCTAATACTGAAACTACTGAGTTATTCTATGAGACTAACAGTGAATTGTTGAATGAAAGTCATGTTGAAGAAACCAGAGAGGAATCTAGAGAAGAATCTATAGTTGAAGCAAGATCTGAGACTATGACACCAAACAAGTATCTATCAAGACATCATCCTATTGAACAAGTTATTGGAAGTTTGGACAGAGGAGTTATGACTCAGAATAAGGTACATTTATATTTTATTTCTCAAATTGAACCTAAGACTACTAATGAAGCTTGTAAAGATGAAAGTTGGACTAATGCTATGAAAGAAGAACTAGATTAGATTTAAAAGAACAAGACTTGGGAATTGGCACCTAGACCTAAAGACAAGAATGTTATTGGAACTAAATGGGTATTCAAAAACAAGATGAATGAACAAAGGGAAGTAGTAAGAAACAAAGCAAGATTGGTATGTAAGGGTTACTCATAGCAAGAAGGAATTGACTATGAAGAAACCTTTGCACCTGTTGCAAGAATTGAAGTAGTAAGAATGTTTTTGGCTTATGCAGCCTATAAGAAATTCAAAGTATATCAAATGGATGTGAAGTCAGCATTTCTAAATGAAGAATTGGAAGAAGTCTACATTGAGAAACCTAAAGGTCTTCCTTTGAATCAAAAAGGAGACATGGTATGTAAACTAAAGAAAGCCTTATATGGACTTAAACAAACACCTAGAACTTGGTATGCAAGACTAGATAAGTATTTTTTAAAATTGGGATTTACTAAAGGAACAACTGATAGTAATCTATACACAAAAGAAATTGAAAATGGTTTGTTGGTTATAGTTATCTTTGTTGATGACATTATCTTTGGAGGTGAAGATGAAGATAGTGACAAATTTGCTGATGAAATGAAGACTGAATTTGAAATGATTTTGATTGGTGAGATGAAATAATTTTCGGGATTACAGATAACACAGAACAATGATCGTATCTTTGAAAGTCAGACAAAGTATTTGAATGATTTTTTGAAAAGATTTGGAATGGAGAATTGTAAACCAGTTGGAACACCTATGGTGACTGGACATAAACTATCTAGCATAGATGAAACACCGAAAGTGGAACAGAAGAAATATAGATCCATGATTGGAGGATTACAGTACTTGACACACACAAGACCAGATATAGCACATTCAGTTGGAATTGTAGCAAGATTTCAAGCTAAACCTAGAGAATCACATTATGCAACAGTAAAGTAGATACTAATATATCTAAGAGGCACAATGGATTATGGATTGTGGTATGAAAAATCTAATGATTTTACCCTATGTGCATATACAGATGCTGATTGGGGAGGTAGTATTGATGATAAGAAAAGCACCAGTGGTGGAGCATTTTTCCTTGGAGGAAGATTGGTTTCTTGGCTAAGAAAGAAGTAGAATTGTATCTCACAAAGCACAATAGAAGAAGAATATGTAGTAGCAGAAAACAATTGTAACCAAATAATTTGGATGAAGCAAATGCTGAAGGATATTGGAATTAAGTTTGTTGAACCTATTGTCATACATTGTGACAATACCAGCATAGTCAGTATGTCTAAGAATCTTGTATTACATTCTAAGACAAAGTATATAGAGATCAAGTATCATGTTGTAAGAGAGAAAGTTGCTGAGAAAGAAGTCAGACTTGAGTACATAAGTACAAAGGAGTAGATAGTAGATATATTCACAAAGCCTTTGCCTAAAGATACATTTGAGTATCAGAGAGGTATGCTTAGGGTTATGCCCCAGCCTACTTTTGAGAAGTGATGCAATTGGTTGCATCCATCCAGTGGTATATGAGCCTTATCTTTCTTCTAGACCAGATGTTGGCACTTCCTCTATGGGGGAGTATGTGTATCTAAGATAAGTCATGAGGACTCTAGTGAATGCATTTTCTAAACAATGTCTTTTGACAATGAGTTGTTGTTGACATAGTAATGAAATTTTTGTCATTGATGTCAATGGGGGAGAAGTATATGTGAAAATCCATTTGAAATACCTATTGGAGAAAATTGAATAGGAAAACAAAGCAAGATTTGATTGATGAAGAGGACTTGAAAATATTTTTTTTAGAGTAGTAGTGTTGCCATATTAGATTTTTGGAACATTGGATGTTTTTTCATCTATGTTTCCATCAATGCCAATGGGGGAGATTGTTAGGAATGAAAGCTACATGTTTGGCAGCCATTCTGCAGTAGTTGTTATTGCATTCATGACTATTATGGTCATTGATGTCAACACTATGACCTTCTGGAGACTTGCAAAGAAGCAGACAAAGTTTTGAATAGCGAATGTGGGATATTTCAATTTTTTCTATGTAATGTTGAGGCTATACTCTTTGATATGTTGTATGTCTATGGTTAAGAGTGTAGATAGTAATTCATTTATTCATGGAATATATGAGCATTTTGGTAGAAGCAGTATTCAAGCAGTGTTCTTGAATAGCGGTTTGTGGAAATCTGATGATATCTTCTAATTGGGATGGAATCTAGTTTTTCATAGTTAAAGGGAAGTTAGAGACACATTGATAGTGACATGGATGATAGCGTAGACTTTGAGGTCACACGAGTGAATATTTATTGTATTTGGTAGCTGACAGTTTTTGTGTAATTTTGGTGTAGCATGTGGAAACTTTTACTTTGTAATTGGATGCCAACTCATTTGTAATTACTTCAGTGTGGTATAAAGGAAGGAATGTATTTCATTGTTGATATATGGTTGTAGTATTTATGTGTGATGTTGTATGCATGAAGTGAAGAAAAGAGCTAAGTATGAAAGCGAATATGTGAAGGAAGACGTGAAGTACATAGATCTGAAATTGAGATTTGATGTAACAGTGAGTATGGTTTGGCATAGTTAGAGAAGAGGTAAAATATTATTTTGTTGATTAATGTGAAGATTATTTGGATGGTGTGTTTAGTGATCTTACCTTGAAGTTGTTTGGGTAGTGGGTCCTTCTGTCTTCCATAACTTTTAACAGGGTTAGAATCTTTTAACAGGGATTCAAAATCTCCTAACAGGGATTCATATATACTAAATGTATTTCATAAGACTCCTAACAGAGTCCATCCTTTCACAAGGAATATTCATATTAGTGCATCTTTTGTGGGCATCATTCCCACCGGTGTTTACTCTTTGATCAAGAGTTTCCCTAGTCAACATATCTTATGTCATTATGTTATTGTTTATGAATATCTTTCTATGGTTGGTAGTTATATTTCTTATATGATTTAATGCTATTGAAGATGATAAAAGTTATAATTATCTGATAACTGATTCACACCCCCCCCCCCTCAGTTATCTTGGTGGACTTTACTTTCTAATAGATAGCATATCCAGATGTTCTCTCACAGTAAGTTTTTGTAAATACAATTTTCAAGAACCTTTGTCATTAATGTCAAAGGGGGAGTATGTATAGAATATGGTTATAGATATGTATAAGGAAATATAAGATAGAATTTTATGTCTAAGAAAGATATAAGACAAACATTTTTTGTATTAAGGAACAGTTAGAAACTTGGCCATATTCCTTTGTTGGCATCAATTAAAAAGGGGGACATTGTTGGAAAGTTGTCTATACTAATTTATATGACTTATTATAGTGTTGTCATTATGTCAAAATAGTCATATAATAGTTTGGAGTCAACACACTTGATGAGAAGATCAGAAATCGGTTAAGTATTGAAGACTGGACAGTGTACAGAGTACCTGAAGCTCAGATCATCAATGCATGTGCGTATGATAGAGTTATTTTGTGCCCCCTAAAAAATAAGTTGGCTAGAATAAAATCATGCTTAGTCTATGAGCACATGATCAAATATGAAAGTATGCCAAAGTTATAGATAGTTGAAGTTACATCGATAGTGTGTGCCAGAGAAAAATAGAGTAAGTAGCTAATAGTTAGCATATTGATTTGTGGTTATATTCTAATGTTGTAAAGGCTATGGGCCTATTTTAATTAGGTTTACGACATATAAATATGTTTTTTTATAAACATGCTTTAGCTAATTCAATTGGAAGCACTATATGTAATTAGTTAAAGGGTCGACCTAGTTATTTGTTTTGTATGCACATATAAATATGAGATGCACCCATTGTAATTAGTATGGAAGTTGTAATAGAGTTGAGATTAGAAGAGAAGATGTGTGTGAAGATTATATAAGATGTATTAGAGATTTTCAAGAGTTCAAAGCATCAACGCATCAAAGGAACTGATCAGACAAGAAGTATTATAGTGACAATTCATCTAGCAGATATAGTGTGTATCTGAGATTTGAAGGTTGTAGCCTTCACCATTTGAGTAGTGAGTGCTAGGACAGTGAGTCCACACCCCTGATAGGGTTTATTTTAAAAGACTCCTAACAGGGTTTGACCCTTGACAAGGTATACTGTACTTAAAGCCTTGTAAAGAAACTCCTAATAGGGTTAAGGATCTTCAAACAAGGATCATAAAACACTAGTATAGAATATTAGTGGGTGTCAATTCCCACTGGGGTTTTTACCTATTTGGGTTTCCTTGTAGCCATATTGGTGCTATGTTTTTATTTCATGTTTCATGTTTATGTGGATGTTCATTTTAGTACTTAAGCATTTAAGTTCAGTGAACATTGATTCACAGCCCCCTCTTAGTGTTCCCATTCCTAACAGCTTCATCTTAAGGAAAAATATCTAAAGTAGGTCATTGATTAATGTCAAGGAATATCAGATTAATCAATTTCAACTTTCCACCACATATGTTATTAACATTAGGAGGAAAAAATGATGGTTTTCTATAAGGATTGAATCCCAATCCATATGTATGATCATAAATTTCATTATCCAAAGGTACTTGTATACCTTGGTCATATTTACCACATCCTTTCCCATTAAATATTGATTTCTTGAGAAGATCTTAACTATAGCCATATCAATCAACCATATCAGATGGAGTCCATGTTTTGTCATATGTCACAATATCATAACAATCGGGTTTTATTGTTTCAATTGTTTCTTCAATCGAGGAAACAACAAAGTTACTTTTTAGTTCCTCAAAAAGTGGGGAAGGAGTAAAAACTTGTTTCTCAAATTCACTTTGTTGTTTTGTAAATTTCAAATCAAAGACCTTATATTCTCCAATGAAAGTAGGATCAAATTCCAATCTCCCCCAATCATCCCCATTCCAAGAATAAGATGGAGCTTCAGTTTGTTTAATCTTAGGTTGCTTTTCAGTCTCTTTGCTTGGTTAAAGAGGCTCAAAATTTTTTGTATATTCTACATTTAGGAAAGGATTCAATGCATCATCTACATGAAATGTATACATTAAGTTGTCATAAATGAATGTAATCTTGTGATTAAGAGTAGAAGGAACTACATGCATAGTATTTAACCAAGATCTTCCTACAATAAGGTTATAATTCAAAGGTCTATGCATAACATGAATATGTGTATTTAGAATTACTAGACCGACTTTAATAGGTAAGGTAATAATGCCCAAAGTTCTTTTTTCAATCTTGTGAAATCCATGTATAGGGACATGGTCAGGTTTAATAGTTGTGAGATCAGCCTTAATTTCCTTAAGCATGTCCATGCTACAAACATTAAGCCCATATCTGTTATCAATACACATTCTTTGAATGATACTTTGATGAATAGAAATAACAACCATAAGAGCATCATATTGATTCTACACCTCAGGAGAAGGTAAATCATCATAAAAAAACATAATAGGATATAGAAGGCATAGTATGTATGTACTCTAAAATAGAATGAATGTTCTCTTGATTAGGAGGAAAAGCAAGAAGTGGGGATAAATCCTTTTGCAATGCCTCATGATATGTCAGGAAAGTTTGAAGTAATTCCCATAAAGATATCTTAGCAGGAGTAGCATGTAACTGGTCAACTAAGTTATACTCCTTAAAGGTAGAAGGAAACCTAGGAGCTTGAGGAAGAATAGGTTGAGAAGGTAGTAAAGAAATTGGAATAGTAGGCTAAGGGTTATTTCATGTGCGATAAGCATGTGAAATGGAATCTGTGTTATCAAAGAAATCCAAAGCATCTTTAGGTTTACCTTGAATCATTATTTGAGGACATCCTTTTACTGTCAAAAAAGGTTTAGGATATATCATTTTAGGTTTATCAATGTTGAAAATAGTGGGACATGAAGGTAACCATGCACACACCTTATGGTAAAGGTCAATTGGAGAGGTTGTGGATGAGAATAAAATAAGAATAGGGTCAATAGAGATCTCATTCAAGAAATTTTTATCCTCGCTTCCATGTACCTCATTAGGTAATCTATCCTCTTGTACAATAAAAGTGTTATCAAAGTATTCAAAACAAGAATCATACATGTTGAACAAAAATTAATACTAAGAGTATGAAAATGTAAATGTTTTTTTATTTTTAAAGAGATTTTGCATTTTTTTTTTGTATTTTTGAAATATAAATGAAAGATCATAAAATAAATCTAATTCTATAAGCATAAAGATCTAATACAAGATACAAATCTAACAACAAAAAGAAAGAGTTATCATAAACAGGTTCACCAAAATGTAGGGTAGAAACTATGTGGGGCTAGGTAGGTAGCTTTTTAACAATGTGCCTAATAGAGATCCTAAACCCACATTTTCTCCACTATACACATATATGAATTGATAATAATGTAAATCCAGAAATGCTTGAAATTAGATAAGATAAAGGACATACCTCATAATAAAATTGAACTGGAAATACCTCTTTTCTAATGCTTGTATTCAGTTTCCAGAAATTTTTCAACCAAATCTAAGACAAGAAAACTGAAATGCATAAAACCCAAAAAGATTTTTCAATTTGAAGGTAAGTCATTCTTGAACCAAGGATTGGTGTAAGATCTTACCTCGGGGTACAATCTTACCCCCCACTAAAAGTTGTCCTTGACCTGAAACTGCTCTGATAGAAATTTTGTTCATGGATCCACAATATTTGATGAAAAGGGTACTCAGATCTTCTCTGTAACTCCTGAAACAATGATTGTAGATATCTAAAAATGATGTTTTGGGGTGGCTATATAATGTTTTTCCTTATTCAAATGCTCATTTTGGTGATCTACACCTCCATGAATAGCTAAATGTAATAGAATATGTGTGTGTATTGAATGTGTAATGCCAAGATCTAATCCTCTAGATTGAAACCCTAGCATAAATTGTTATGAGAAAGAAATGCATAGATTTCAATATGATAAGAAAGCATTCAAAGTCCCAAAGGATAAATTACTCTTAGCAAACTCAAAATCCATAATTGCTATCCATGATTGTATCTTTGAATGCTTGAATGTTGAAAATGGTGGATCATGGAAGAAGGGATCTCTCTTGCTCCAAATAGATTTCCACAATGGTTTATTCATAAAAATGTTTGATATCAATAATGGCTTGATCTTTTATATCATCCTCTTGCAATATTGCATCTTCACTTCACCATCGCTTCCTTTCTTCAATCAATTTTGTCTCTACTTAATGGATGCTTGGAGTTGTAGTTATGAAAATGAAGCCAAGAGATAGTCTTTATATAGAGATTTCAGGGTGAGGCTCCTTGGGAAATTTAAGGGCCCAAAATTCAAATTTAACCTTGAGCTATGGTCCAATCACAGTAACCAACTAGGGAGGGAAAACAATTAAATAAATTTAAAATCAAAACCCTTCTGCATTCGGATCCAAAATCCCAACATTGATTTTGGGGTCCTCTTGGACCAAAATTTGAAAAGGGGGATCAAATCTTAACAAAGGTCAAGGATGACCTCAATTTTGACCTAGGTCAAATTTGACCTCAAACTTGACTTAGGGGTCCAGATCCAATCTATTTTGAAAAAGGAGATCCTAGGGATGCCCAGTGACTTGGAAATGATGACAGGATAGATCAGAGTGCTTGAAAAGGACACAAAGACCTATGATGAACATGATGAGGGCTAGGAGGACTAATGCCTAGATCCTACCTAGAAAATAGAGCCATAGAGAAGGGAAATCAAGGAGAATCCTTGGGATCCTAACCCTAATTTCACCTAGAATGAAGGAATCAAGTGCAAAATGTATCCTAAATGAAAGTCTATCATGATAAATGCACTAAAAGTGTGTGGTAAACCTATCAAGATGGAAGTGCTTCCATTTTAAGATGATAAAATAGTATAGGAATGCAGTGTGGGATATGATTGAATATTTTGATGCCTTTAATATTGTGTGGAAGAATAGAAGAAACAATAAGATGGTTGACATACTAGCCAATATAAGAATCAATCCTATTGATATCAATTTTGCAGGCCTCTCAAAAGTTGAAACTCGGGCTAGGCCCAGTGTACCAGATAACATTGAAAACTAGAAAGTCTTTGAGGATGACCAAGATATCTTGAAATTTATGAATTGCGAATATAAATATCATGGTCAAGAATTCCATTGCTCGGCCTTGGTTGAGACTATAAAAGGAAAGGAAGTTGTCCTTGGAAATGAAGTCATAAAACTTAAGAGCAACAAGGTTCCTACAAGACTTAATGTTCTGGAAACTATATTTGATAATCAGGATAGAGTCTAGATGGATACCAATAAAATGGACCAAATAGACTTGGAAGAGGTAAATCTTGGTACTAAGGAAACACCAAAAAATGTATATATTGGAAAAAAATGTCTCGGCAAGAAAGAAATTTTTTGATTGAGTTTTTAATAAAGTTTAGACATGTCTTTGTGTGGTCATATGATGATCTTAAGGTTTACAGAGAATATTTATTTCAGCATGTCAGTCCTTTGGAGAAGGATGCTATTCCTTTTAAGTAGAAGCAAAGACCAATCAATCCTACCTTGGATCCTAACATGCACGAAGAATTGATGAAGTTAAGAGATGCCAGAATCATAAATCCTATTAGGAATTCTTCTTGGGTGTCAAACTTAGTTCCTATCATGAAAAAGAGTAGAGATATTAGATTATGTGTGCATTTTAGGAACTTGAAAATCTCTTCTCTGAAGGATAACTACTTCTTTCCCAACATGGAAGCAATACTGCAAAGAGTTATCAATTCTAACTCTATGTCCATGATGGATTGTTTTTCTTGTTACAACCAGGGGATTTTGAAAGAATTGGAACAATTTAAGACAACTTTCACAACACCCAGGGAAATTATGTCTATAAAAGGATGCCTTTCAGTTTAACTAATGTTGATGCCACTTTCCAGAGAGAAATACATGTTGCCTTTGTAGATTTTATAGATGCCTTCCTAGTGGTATACCAGGGCAACTTAACTTCTTAATCAAAAAGGGAGGAGGATCATTGTTCTCATTTAGAAAAGATATTTGTGAGAGCTCTAGAATATGGAATGTCTCTGAACCCAAGGAAATGTGCATTTGGTGTTACTGAAGGCAAGTTACTTGGAAACCTAGTAGGTAAGTAGGGAGTGAGAATTGACTGAGAAAGAGTAATGGAAATTGAAAAGATTCAAAAGCAAAAAAATGTTAATGGAATTCAATATTTCTTTTGTCAGGTAAATTTCTTGAGGAGATTTCTTACTAACATTGCTAAGACCAACAGGCCAATATCCAAGATGTTAAAGAAAGGATCTGAAATAAAATGGGATGGTGAACCCAATGAGGCTTTGAATAAGATCAAGGATGCACTTGTCCTAAAGGCACCCAACTATGGTATTCCAATCCATATCTTTTCTTTTGCATCTTTTCATACTCTTGTTGCAATCCTATTATAGAAAAATGATGAGGGTTTTAAACAAACTATTGCATTAATTAGAAAATCCTTACAGGTTGCAAAATTAAAGTATGATATCAATGAAAAATAAGCATATGTGCTTGTTAATGATGTGAATGCTTTTAGGTGTTATTTGATGGGAGCAAGTGTTATTTCTTTTGTACCAAGTGTTGTAGCGAAGGATATATTTTCATAGAAAGAGGTATTTGGAAGGAGATGTAGATGGATAAATAGAATTTGAGTTCAACATTGATATTCAGATCACCAAGCTAGTTAGAGGACAAGGATTGGAAAAAATATGGCACAGTCAAATCCTGATGCAAACCACGTAAATCAAATTCAAATTGATGATACATGTGATATGGATAATTGTGTTTGGTATGAAGATATAAACTATTTTTTTAAGAATATGAAATGTCCATTAGGAATGGATGACAATAAGAAAAGAATGCTAAAGTTACAGGCGATCAAGTATATAATTATAAGATGCAAGGTACATAGAAAAAATTTGGATTATGTATTCTTGAAATGTGTTGAGAAGAATCAAGCTGACAAGTTGTTAAAGGAAATGCATGAGGGAATCTATGGTAGGCATTACGATGTAGAGTGCACAGTGATAAAGGACACATAAGCCCAATCAAATATTAAAACATGATATCGACAGGATAATAATGTCGATTCAAACCATGTAACAACACCCACACATTAATATTGGTTTCCAACCGAATGCATAACAATAACATTTCAAATTAGAAAATGGTTGATCCAAAACAATATTCCATCTCTGAAGATATCAGTTACCACTAATCCCAAACCAATTCCTTCACTATTGTATCATTCATAAACAATATAAAGCAAACCGATATTAATAACATAGTCGATTCAATGCAACATTAAAATTCTTCTACATGAATACCGATATCAAACACCTGCATGAAATTCTTGCCACAATTCCTAAATAAATAGTTAAATGAGTTCGGTTCCTCCACTCCGAAATACCGAACACCAAATATAAGGATTGCAGATAACATCTCAAACTTGCCTCTCTGTTACACCAATATAAGTTACATGTCACAATTCTTTAGTTACACATACCGTGTACAGATTTAATGATCTTTCATATTATTAAACAATTCTAAAATGACATTCCATCAAATATATGCAAATAAACTGGACTGTCAATATCGATTGTCGATAACAATTGGAAATCTGATGCAACAAACTATTAATACCTTTACTCAAACAATAATCAATTCACAAACCATTAAATTCAATAAAAATTGATGTCATTGCTTGATCAATGCTGATCCATATATACTCAAACATTTTTAGGACTATCATAAAATGATCCCTATAAGATAGTGAGCCTTTTTAATAAAACTCACTTCTAAGAATTTACATATACCCAAATGAACCGAGAACACTACAATGAACATTCATCATGGCATTTTGCATGTTAAAGCTATTATTGATCATGAAACCAATAATAGTAATTGGCTATGGTATCGAACAAGACTAAACAAAATAAGTTGTCAACCAATAAATGAAAACAATCAATAAAACTAAACGGATACAGAGGCAATCATATGTAAACTTGAGATATTAATTCATTCAATCATATTTTGTTTACATCGATCATCTCTTTTTCTTCCATCCTCTACTAATTCCCCTCTACTACTCTACCACCATACTTCCTGTACAACTTATCCCCTATCGATTCTTCATAAAGAACTTTCAAAACCAAAAAACTAAATCCCCCAACTAATTGCTAACTTCCACTAACCTAACTAACACAAAGTAGCTGATTTGTCATTGGATGAGACACTAACTAAACTAGTAAAGGATCATGTCAACTTCAAAAGCTTAAAAAATCTTTATTCATTAAAACTTAGACTCCTACATTTTATCCCCCAATTACATCAATAAGACATGAAATGGCTTATCAAGCCATATTACAATATAATTTAACCATTTATAATCCAGAATCTACAAAATATTTCTAATTGCCGGATGCCCCTGCATCATACTCCCTGACTTTGAAACTTTTCCAAGCCCTCTTAGAATGCTCTGAAAAACAAACTTTCCCAATGGGAATGCCATTTCTTCTCATGTCTTTGGCCCACTTGTACCTTGCATCTCGATGCTCCATGCTTGCTTGTCTTCTTGTATGCTTTGTAACTTTACCCTCTTCTATTCCCTACTCATTCATGTTTTCATTTTTCTATCGACACTTGTTATCCATGTTCTCATACACCTTTTGGAAGTGTATACCCTATACCTTCCTTCTACACCTTCGCCTCTTTCTCCTTTTGGGCTGAGTACCCATTAACCAAAACAAAAGAAATAGCAAACAATAGCATATGCCTTCTAGCATGTGACTCCTACCAAACTTCAATATCTTCACCATATTAGGTAGCTCCACCATAGCCTCATGTACTTGCAACAAAATCAGAACCAAAAACCAAAAATAATTCATTATACTAAAATATTTCATCTCCGTTATTGGAGTACACATTCCTTGATGCATCTTCTCTTCATTCCTCATCAATATGCTGCCTTCTTCATTCTTGAAAACCTCTGTCATTTTCTAAAACTTCTCATCATCCTCTTTCCTTTTTCCTTTGCATTCTACCTTGACCTTGGTGGTTATTTCATCAGCTTCATTCACCTTGGCCCGTGAGAAAAAATTTTGACCCATTTTCTGCCCTGTTTTTAGTGGGCACAATATATCCCCAATCAATATCATACCTTCATCTTCAAATTTTCTTCTTTTCATGTCTTTATCAACAACTCTCTCTTCTATCTTCATTCCAACAATCTGAACCTCTTCACCATGAGATTTATATCCTATCTGCTGCACTCTGCCTCCTTGTCCTTTCAGTGGACTCTTCATCTCTATCTTCACATCTTCATGTTCCTTTTGTCTTAGGAACTCTCTTCTTCCAAACAACCAGGATCTTGACATTCCCCATGTCTCCTTATCATCCTACAGTGAATTCATCACAAACTTCTTTCCATCTTTGTTAATAGCATATTCATTTTTTGATCCACAATGTATGGCCTTAACATCCACTTGACATCTTCTACCAAAAATCAAATGATAATCATCCAAAGGTACAATATCACATAATATTTTATCAACATATGGACCAATATTAAATGAAACATAGGCCTTCTCTCTAATATCAATCCATTGATCATTATCGAAACCATATACTCTGTAAGGAATACCATGTGCTATCTTTTTCAAATTCAATTTGGAAACCATCTAATCTAAAACAAGATTAGCAATAGACCCACTAGAAATAATAACCTTGCATACCTTACCCTGGCACTTACATGTTGTCCTGAATATGGATGAATTTTGAATGTACCTTGTACCATCATTATCTTCCATGATGACCTACTATCAACCTTCTTCAAACAACAACTTTAGAAACCTCCTTCAATTCAAGATCTATCCAACTTAGAATCACCACTTTGGAACACTCCTAAAGGATGATTCAACTCCAAGCATCAACAAAGGACTCCAAGTCTTCAAAATCTTAGATTGTCTTCGTCCAACCTCATTTAGTAATCAAATCTCCAAGCTCTTCCCAAAGGATTCTACTCAGCTCTGATACCACTTGATCCAGAGCACACAGCAAAAAAGGACACATGAGCCCAATCAAATATTAAAACATGATATCGATAGGATAATAATGTCAATTCAAACCATGTAACAACACCCACACATTAATATTGGTTTCCAACCGAATGCATAACAATAACATTTCAAATTCATAAACTGTCGATCCAAAAAAATATTCCATCTCTGAAGATATCAGTTACCACTGATCCCAAACCAATTCCTTCACTATTGTATCATTCATAAACAATATAAAGGAAAATGATATTAATAACATAGTTGATTCAATGCAACATTAAAATTCTGCTACATGAATACTGATATCAAACACCTACATGAAATTCCTGCCATAATTCCTAAATAAATAGTTAAATGAGTTTGGTTCCTCCACTCCCAAATACTGAACACCAAATATAAGGATTGTAGATAACATCTCAAACTTGCCTCTCTGTTACACCAATATAAGTTACATGTAATGGTTCTTCAATTAAACATACCATGTACAGATTTAATCATCTTTGATATTATTAAACAATTCTAAAATGATGTTCCATCAAATGTATGTAAATAAATGGACTGTCAATATTGATTGCCGATAACAACTGGAAATCTGATGTAACAAACTATTAATTCCTTTACCCAAACAATAATTGATTCACAAACCATTAACTTCAATAAAAATCGATGTCACTGCTTGATCAATGCTGATCCATATATACTCAAACATTTTCGGGACTGTCATAAAATGATCCCAATAAAATAATGATCCTTTTAATAAAACTCACTTCTAAGAATTACATATACCCAAATGAACCGAGAACACTACAATGAACATTCATCACAGCATTTTGCATGTTAAAGCTGTTATTGATCGTGAAACTGATAATAGTAATCGACTATGGTATTGAACATGACTTAACAAAATAAGTTGTCAACCAATAAATGAAAACAATCAATAAAATTGAACGGATACAGAGGCAATCATATGTAAATCTGAGATATTAATTCATTCAATCATATTTTTTTTACATCGATCATCTCTTTTCCTTCCATCCTCTACTAATTCCCCTCTGCTACTCTACCACCATACTTCCTGTACAACTTCTCCCCTATCGGTTCTTCATAAAGAACTTTCAAAACCGAACAACTAAATCCCCCAACTAATTGCTAACTTCCACTAACCTAACCAACACAAAGTAGCTGATTTGTCATCGGATGAGACACTAACTAAACTATTAAAGGATCGTGTCAACTTCACAAGCTTACAAACTCTTTATTCATTAAAACTTAGACTCCTACATTTTATCCCCCAATTACATCAATAAGACATGAAATGGCTTATCAAGCCATATTAAAATATAATTTATCCATTTATAATCCAAAATCTACAAAATATTTCTAATTGTCAGATGCCCCTGCATCACATTATATGGGAAAGACTATTTCTCAGAGAATTTTAAGGTCAGGGTTCTAGTGGCCAACTATTTCCAAGGATGCAAAAAGATTGGTAAGGAAATGTGATGCTTGTCAGAGATTCTATGGTAAGTTGAAATTTTTAGGTAAAATTCCACTCAGACCTGTAGAGGTACAAGCCCCTTTCCAACAATGGGGAATTGATTTTATTGGAGAGATACCAAAGAGGTCTACTAGGGGAGACTCTTGGACCTTAGTTGCTACTGATTACTTTACAAAGTGGGTTGAGGCTATTCCCACAATAAATATAACAAGTAAAGATGTGATTGATTTATTGCTAGATAATATTGTCACTAGGTTTGGTTGCCCAAAGAGAATTGTTTGTGATAATTCAATGTGTTTTAGATCTAGTGAATACAAGGAGTACTGTGAGAGCTTAGGGATTCAAGTGTCATACTCCTCACCTTATCATCCACAAGGGAATGGCTAGGCATAATCATCTAACAAGATCTTGGTGAAGATACTTAAGAGGATTCTTGAAAAGAACAAGAAAGTGTGTAATTCAAAACAGCCATTAGCTGTGTGGGTTGATAGAGTAATAGTGAAGAAGGAAATTTGGTGTGCACCATTTGACCTTGTATATGGAATTCATGCAAGAATGCCACAAAACAACTTGTTAAAAATGTAAAAGTTTTTTCAAATATATGATGATGACTTAGATGATGAGATACAATTAAGGATCCATGATTCGATTAAGTTAGATGAAACTGAAAGGGAATTTTCTTCAAGGAATACTAAGATACAGTTACAAGTTAAGAACTTGTAAGACAAAAAATTTGTAGAGAGAAAATTTGAATCAAATGACTTAGTACAACTCTGGAATGCCAGATTGGAGGAAGAAGGAAAACATGGATTAAATTTGATCCAATTTGGCTAGGGCTATATTTGGTTCATGAGAAATTGGGACTAGATTCATATCTTGTCAAAGATCTCACTAGTGTTATTCAAGAATTGCCTATTCATGAGCAATTCTTGAAGAGGTACTTCTGTTAAGAGGTATTTTTCTTTCCATGAGTAGTAGTTATTATTTTTTTATATATTGTAAGTTTTGTATAGGTGTGGTGTGTTTCTTTCCTTCTTGGTGTGGTCATTGTACATAGGTTTTATTTAGTGTTGTTTGTATGTTGTCATTGAGTCAAGTTTGTGGTCTGCTTCCCTAGAACTTCTATGATCTTGCATGGGCATAAGTTACCCATCATCCCCAAGCAGAGCCACTATTAACAATATTTCCTATACCTATAAAGCCTATGAAAAAATTTCATATTTCTTGAAGCTAGGTCTTAGTTCTTCTTAGGGTTTTGAAAATTTTTCATGTTATGTCTAAAACCCTACGCTTGATCTATTTTCATGTTACTTTATTTTGGCACTTAAGTATTTCCTTGCACATAGTCTTTTCCCTTTTTTTTTCTAGGTCTCGTAATGTTTAAATCTTAAAAGGTTTTATCTAGCGATCTAGAAACTAAGGGATGTCACATAGTGTTTTCCAAATCTCCAAGTTCCTAGCACTTAGCTATAATCATCTAGAGATCTAATGAATATGGTTGTCACTCATCCTCTTGATGCAACTATCAAGTTTCAAATGATCTAGCAACTTAGAGAGGACCATGGATGGTGAATAGGATCAACAGATGGCACTTCATCTCATGATTTATCTAGGGTTAAGTGAAATATCTAGGGACCTGGTGAATAAAGGCTATCTCTTGTTGTTCAAATCTAACCAGGGTCAAGCCAAGTATTCAATGATCCAGAGATTGCTTCAGTCACGTGATCTCCTGATCAAGGGTGAGTTAAGTTTTAAAAGGATTAGTGATTTAATAATAGTCATTGATATGAATGTGGATCTACGTATGGCATGTATTCTTTGAGTATAACCTCAAGTCAAGAAATGATTCAATGATTACGTGAATGCCCTTTTTCACATGATCACCAGATATGACCAAGGTTAGATGAAAGATTTAGTGATTTAGAGGAGTCTTTAGTTTCTTATTCTCCAGATCTAGGTTGAGTTATGAAAAGGTTTTGAGTGGAAAACAAGAACCATAGGATGAAATATTGATTGATGACTAGTGTATGTTCACTTGATAGAACCCACAATTAAGGAAGGACTTGGTGATCATGCAAATGCTTTGTTCGCATGATCTCCAAACTAGACTGTGGTTAAGATAAACTTCTAGCAACTATGTCAATCGTTGAGTTGTGTGATCTCTGAATGACTAAGGGTCAAGGAGGTTGTCGTAGTTATAGATTAATTTGCAGCTACATCTGATTGTGGTCGTGTTACTAGAAAGGAAAGGTGCTCAAAGATTAGTCATTACAGAAATATGACAACCGTTCAATCTAGATTAAGTCAAAGACAAATGAAGATAGTGGGTCTAGTTGCTAGGTGTTGCTAATATTCTTGTTTCCAATTATTTTCTAGTAAATGATGATGTGGCTGGATAATTTTAAAAACTAAATTGACTGCTTGTCAATTTTTATGAACCACCTGATGTGTTAGAAAGGGATATAATCGACAACCACATTTTAAACATGGATTAGTTGGCCATTGCTTCTAGTATTTGAAATGATTGAGGGTTTTTCTTGCTAGGGTTTTTAACAGTGGACCAAAATAAAAGGAAGCTATATACATTAAACCAAAAGTAGTAGAAGAGGAATGAATTACACATGGCAACTAATCTTTAATATAGGGAGTGTAACTATGATTCAAATAATAATGTATGTTAGCATGTAGTGGTGGTTATCAATCATGTAACCACCTGATGTAGTTACTCAAAAATATCATTAGATAGCAGTGCCACTTGTTGAAGATATCACATGATGTAGAAAATATCCTTCTAGTCTCTATAAGATTTTCATGATCATATGTAATGGTTTTTGTCTCTAATGTTTTACTTTCCAAGCCATATGAATCTGTTGGCAATTTGGCTAAAGTGAGTACATATATGTTGTCATTATGGAAACATATGATACTCATGAAGATCACATAAGTTAGAGAGAAAGTATAGCAGAGCGCATTATAAATTTGTCTGAGTGTGAGACAATGTTTTCATAATGTACTAGGACATAGTTTTTGTTTGCAACATTGACTGGAGCAAGTTCAGTGCTTGCACACTTGAACATAGAATCTATGATGGCTAATGATGACCCATCTCAGAGTACAAGTTAGTACGGCATGTATGAAATTATTTATGACAGTTTTACCAAAGATAGTGTGAAGCCGACAGGACAGAATATGAAGGTAGAATTGGTAAAGAGTTAAGGGATTATTTTGTTTATCAAAATAATGACTTAAAAATATAAAGGGATGAAATCCTAGATTTTAACCCTTTGATAAAGATATATGGAAGTCAACCATGTAAATTTATTAGCCTTAATAAGTTGTATATATGTAATTGTAATTGTAAAGAAAGATATAGGTAAAAAAAGTGATGTGATGAATGTAATTGTGAAGCGAATGTAATAGTGATGATGTGAAGATAAGAGTAGAAAAGGAATATTGATACAAGAAGAATAAGGTTATGTACCTTGACCTATTTTTTTATACATTGTATATTACTTGTTTGGGCAGTGGGCTCATTTAGTAATCAGATTTTTTATTGTCAACTCCTAATAGGGTTGAGGTTTCTAACAAGACCTATAGTCCCTTAATCAGGATTGATACACTATATGATTGTAATAGGCTCATAACAGGGTCAATATCCTTAACAAAATACTTTTGATTAGTGGATCTTTTTGGGTACCATCCCCACAAGGGTTTTCCCTTGGCCAGGGTTTCCTCAAGAACATATCATGTGTTATGAGTTCTTTGATGTTATTGCTATGCATGTTATTTAGTTTCTTATGTTATGCATGTGTGAAGATAATCTGTTATATCCATATTTGGGCAAAAGATAAAGTTTTTAGAATACTGATTCACCCCCCCCCTCAGTATTCCCTATTTCTAACAATTGGTATCAAAGCATAGTTACTCGGAGAAGAATCATTCAAGGAAAGCCTAACAGCTTGAGTGAGATCTCTATGGATATGGATTAGCTACAAAATAATCTTCAAGAAGCTCTTAAATAGATTTATATGCTTACTAATGAGAGAGATACTCTGAAAAGGAAATATGATGATGCAAAGAACCTTATTGAGAAATTGAAAAACAAGGTAGAAGATCTAAAATCTAAAAAGGAATCCAAAATTCTTATTGAAGATTGTGATGACAATTTAGAAAAAGAAAATGTGATCCTTAAGCATGAATTGAAGATAGAAAAACTAAAACTAAGTTTGAAAGATGGAAATGACAAAAATGAAGCAAATCTAAAATTTGAGAATGAAAGATTGAAGATTGAAAATGAAGAATTAAGATCTAAACTTGGAAAAGTAACATTCAAATTTGAGAAAGTAAATTTGTAGCATACAAAACTTGAGAAATATAATAAGACTGTGAAAGGTGAATTGACTCAATCCAAAAAACAACTTGAAAGGCTATATTCAAATAGTGAGAAGATCGATGAACAAGTATCTTTTGGAAAACCATCCTATGATAAGACTGGACTTGGATTTAATATATTTAGAACAAATGATGAAAGCAAGGAACCAGATCTGAAAGAATCTGAAAGCATAGATAAGAAGAAGTCAGATGAGATCAACAAATCTGAAGACACACCTAAAGAAGAGGAATCACTGAAGCAAGAAGAATCACCCAAAGGTATACAAAGAGAATTCAAAGGTATATGTTTTGGTTGTAACACTATTGGTCACATGAAGAGAGATTGTACAAGTAAACAATTTAAACCTCTTAATGGTTATTGTTATAATTCTCATGGCTTTGGACATAGAGCTATTGAATGTAGGAAACCTAAAGTTATTGAGAATAATTATGGTAGTAGAATGTTTAGGAATACTAACAATGTAGATAGGAGACCTACTGAAGATATGAATAGAAGAAATGGAGTAGTATGTTATAGATGCAACAATGTTGGACACATGAAATCATGCAAGAAGAAATGAAAGTACAGGAAACAATTAGAAAGGTTGCTGCAGTAATGAAGATGAAGTAAAGTTTGTTAAAGGCATAGATCAAGGAGATATATTCAACATTGAAGGTAATCAGAAAGGTGAAGTATCAAGTGGTAAGAGTGAATCCTTACCTGACCTATCTTTAAGCACTTAAATTTTGTAAATTACAGTAGATTAGGAACTTAGAATTAGTGTAGAAGTAGATTTATAATAATTAAGTCTTGCAAAATTAATGGAAGGTATTTTATGATGTACTAATGCTATGGTTAAGAACACAAAAGAAAATATTATGTTTTGCGAGATCGCAAGAAGTTTTAAGTTTTGCAGGTTAACAGAAACAACTTTTTGGGAAGAAGCAGCAAAAGAATTAAATGCGATGTCAGTCTTAAGTGAGATTCAAGTGATAAAAGGTTATGATCAAATTTATTTGGCTATCAAAGTGAATTGAAGTGTTTAGGAGAGTAGAAAGCAGTGATTGGAAGCATTTTGTAGTGATTTGGTGAAAGATTATAGCGTTGAATCTGCGGAAGCCCTAAAATCATGAATTTGAGGTATTTATCTTGATAGATCTTTGAATCCGTATAAGAGATTAGAAGCAATCATGGATGTGTCCTTAATTCACAATGTCAAAGTTAAGAATAGACCTAGACTAAAGAAAGAACCAATAGAACCCTTGGAAGATGATCCTAGGTTAGCACTATCATCCATACCAGATGGAGTTTTGCATTTGGAAAATGTAAGAAGTTATCTTGGATGTAAGATAGAAACCCTAAGTGACAGTAACTTTTCAAGTGAATATCAGAAGATATACAATCAGGATATGAGTTTGAAGAAAGGTTATGAACATTTGAAAGATAATGAGATTGTTAGGTATTCATTGAAATATGAGTTTGATGATGAAGAATGCACTAAGATCATTTTGAGCAGAATTCATAATGGGAAATTTTGGCTAGAGGATAGAGTAATAGACATTACTGCTGATTTGATTCATGATGTAATTGGATTATCTAAATCTGGTGCTATTCCCTTAAATGAGAAGAATATGAGGAAAATAGTTATTGATAACATAGGTTCATCCCATAATGGTAGAGGAATTGTAATCAGTAAAATCAAGCAAGATGATGTGAGATATTTGTGCAAAATCCTAACCACTAAGTTTTGTACAAATTCTAGAGAAGATGATATGGTAGCTAGTATGGTACATATAGCATATTTGATGTGTGTTGACAAGGTACCGGTAGATATGTGTGAAATCCTAAGAATTCAATTGTTTGAAAACTTGGAGAAGATGAAGAAAGCAAAGTATACACAATTTAGATTTTCTTCTTTGATCACTTATATGTTTTTCCACCTATTAAGAAGATTTCCTTACATAGTTACAAATGATTGGAATGATGGACAAAACACTATGGAAAGAATCAATAAAGTATATTTGAAACATGTTATTGATAAAGTGAATGAAAGTACTATGTTGGTATTGAAGACATTTCAGAGATTGGTAACTAGTAGATCAAGGATTCCATAGTCTATTGTGGAGAAATACAAAAACAACATATGTTTTATGATTGACACTGACTTTACCTATATTGAAGCAGTGGAACCTAGAATTGAGTTCATAGACCCTCTTGGCTATGAGATATCTGAGGCAAAGATAGAAGGATATGTTGGCAAGTTAAAGAGTAAGTTGTACACCCAGTGCAATAGATTTGGAACATTTGAAGAGAACTTCAACTTTGCAAAAGCTATAATGGAAGAAAAGTAGTCTAAGAAGAGAGTGGACAACACTATAAAGAAAATATTAAAGAATTATGGCATGATAGAGCATGAGTTTGATATTGCAAAGAAGATAGCAGCAGCAATTAGAGGTATTGGGAAGAAAGAAATCTTGTCTATACCTCCCTTGTCATCAAGTGCAGTTGAGAATGAACCTACACAAGTAAAGGTGAAAGTTGAGGAACCTGAGGAAGAACAAGAAACAAGGAAATCCACTAGATCCTCTTCTTCCACACCCAGCAAGAGAGTGAAGGAAAGTGCTACAGGACCGGGTAAGAGGCAAAATTTTTTGGTGCCACCAGTCCCTAGGAAAGTTGCAGTAATTAAAGATGATGACACTTCTATGAAGAAGAAAACATGGAAACCCAGAATTGAGAGAGTAAATGAAGAAATCATAGAAGATGGAGACTTTACTAAGATGAATAAGTACTATGACCTTTATGACTATTTTGAGAGATTGAATCTTGAAAATTCTACTATTAAGCACATGATTTTGGCTAACAAGAAGTTTGATACTATTCAGGGCAATATTCTTGATGAACTATTCAAGAAACTGGTTAACAGAAAAATGAGAGCATAAGAAGAAGATAAAACTATGAGAGAAAATATGGTGAGGAAACTATGTGTTGTGAAAGATGATGAGCATCTTAAATAGATTTTGAAGCCCCTTGGAACTCTTTTGAGGACTAAAAGGAGAACCATTCAGACCATGGTAGGACAACATGAGCAAGTGAGAACAGAAAGAGAACAAGCAATAATTAAAGTTATGGTAGAAATTGTTGGAGAGACTTCAGTTGCAGCAGAACAAGAGAAAGAAGCAGAATAGAAGGATATTCCTTCTCCACTAGCTATAAATATTGAAGAAGAATCTAGGAATGTTGAAGGTACAAAGATTACTTTAGGCACTAAAGAAAATGTATTTAAGAACTTAGAGACCATTTTTGACAATTCAGCTCTTCATGAACCAAATAGAACTGAAGAAGCAGAACAAACCCAATCTATGAATGAAGAACCTAAAGAAACTGAGGTTGAAATACCCCTTCCTACACAAGAAGACATCATTCTTACTCCTAAGACTAGAAAGAAGAAAGAAAATGGATCTTTATTTGAAGATTTAGGAAAGGAAGTTGATGATGATGATTAGCTAAAATTGATCACTTCTTTGAATAAAATTATTGGTAAAAACAAGAAGGTAAAGAATCTTGAAGGTTGTTTGAAGGACTTAACTAAAAAGTTACAAGTTGTAACCACATAGATTGTAGATGTGGACCCTCTTGTGAAAGAAAAGAAACTGATGAGAAGCTTTGATGATGAGTTCATAAATCTATCTGAGATTGCAAAGGTAAGGGAACAAGCAGACTATGAGGCTGGAATGCTTTTGAATATCAGTCAAAATATCAAAAATGATGTCAATAGTCTTGATATCTATATCAAGGATTTGAGGAGACATTTGAGAATAGGAAAGTCTTTGTACATGTAGTGTACAACACCAAATATTTTGATAGTAGAAGAAGACAAGAAGATCCAGCTGAAGGAAGCGAAGATTCAGAATGAATCAAACTTTCTTTCTAATCCTAATGTGAAGATTAGTCATGTTGAGAAGAAAGTTTAGAAGCTATATGATGAAATTAGAATATTGCAAGATCAAAGGTATAGAAAAATGAGGAGACTAACTCTTCTGAGAGAACATACTTCCATGAAGATATGTGTTATTGAAGAGTAGATGGAAGAATGTCTTACAGCTAGGATATCATTTCATAAATTTAACTTTGAGACCCTCCAAGCATGTCAAATTACAGCTTATGGACTGAGCACACTACTATATGTGGTAGATTCCATTAAGAAGTCATGGGAAAAGGAATTAGAAGCTATAAAATTTGATTTTTTAGATTGTGTTGCAAGCCTATCGGCTTTGCAATAAGACATTTGAGGTATAATCTTTTGTGTTACAATTTTGTTAGCCTCCCTACTTTATTTTGTCATTGTTGTCAAAGGGGGAGAGATATATAGAAAATTGAGAGTTATATAGAGTAGAAGATTGAAAGTATAATGTATACTCTTAGGGGGATTATTGCAGTATATAATAAGAATTTTTTAGGAGATATAAGGATAGTATATATCTTATACTATGGCCAATTTTGAGACAATTTTTGAAGTTTTGTTATTGTACACTAAGCCAATTTTCTCATATGTTGCCACCAATAAAAAAGGGGCAGATTACTAGAAATTTGGCTAAAGTGAGTACATAGATGTTGTCATTATGGAAACATATGATCCTCATGAAGATTTCATAAGTTAGAGACCAAGTATAGCAGAGCGAATTGCAAATTTGTCTAAGTGTGAGATAGTGTTTTCACAGTGTACCAGGACATAGTTTTTGTTTGCGACATTGACTAGAGTAAGTTCAATGCTTGAAAACTTTAACATAGACTCTATGATGTCTAATGATGACCCATCTTAGAGAAAAAGTGAGTACGACATGTACAAAATTAGTTATGATAGTTTTATCGAAGGCAGTGTGAAGCCGACAAGACAAAATATGAAGGCAGAATTGGTAAAGAGTTAAGGGATTATTTTGTTTATCAAAATAATGACTTAACAATATAAAGGGATGATATCCTATATGTTAACCCTTAGATAAAGATATATGGAAGATAACCATGTAAATTTATTATCCTTAATAAATTGTATATATGTAATTGTAATTGTAAAGAAAGGTAGAGATAAAAAAAGTGATGTAATGAATGTAATTGTGAAGCGAATGTAACAGTGATGATGCAAAGATAAGAGTAGCAAAGGAATATTGATACAAGAAGAATAAGGTTATGTACCTTGACCTATTTTTGTATACATTGTATATTACTTGTTTTGGCAGTGGGCTCATCTAGTAACCAGATTTTGTATTGTCAACTCCTAATAGGGTTGAGGCTTCTAACAAGGCCTATAGTCCCTTAATCAGGACTGATACAATATGTGATTGTAATAGGCTCCTAACAGGGTCAATATCCTTAACAAGATACTTTTGATTAGTGGATCTTTGTGGGTACCATCCCCACAAGGGTTTTCCCTTGGCTAGGGTTTCCTCGAGAACATATCATGTGTTATGAGTTCTTTGATGTTATTGCTATGCATGTTATTTAGTTTCTTATGTTATGCATGTGTGAAGATAATTTGTAATATCCATAGTTGGGAAAAAGATAAAGTTTGTAGGATACTTATTCACCCCCCCTCTGAGTATTCCCTATTTCTAATAGAATCTTGTTGTATCCTAATTCTTCTAGGATTCAAAGATAGCCATTGGATGCTATAAGTAGCTAGTTGCAAGTTTTTATTTGGGATGTTGAAATTTTGGAGTGAAATAGACTATAATTTTTCTCTCCAATTTTTGTTCAGGCATTTCTACCATTGTCAAGGTAGTGATAAAGAAAATATCAATGAGAATATACTAGAGTTTCTTCTCAAATTTGTGTATGTCTTCCTATTTCAAAGCCTGAGTTCTTGTATGTTGAATTTGCAAAGAAAAAATGATGTATGGCTTAGAAAGTAGGTTTTGAACTTATCTTTTAGTTCTCTTTAGAAGAAGGGGTAAATCCTTTAAGATAATCTCAGAGAGTTTGTAGATTTTACTGGAATTAGATGTCTGAATGAGAGAATGAGAGGGACAATTTGTAATGGATTTGTTCTAAAATCTAGGAATGTTTGTGTGGTTTTTCTATTGATGTATGTTGTTGATGACTCTATGCCCTAGAATAGGACACTGGTCTGTTCTATAGAAGCTTTCTCTTCAACATCAATTAATCTATAAATTGATAAAATCTTAAAATCAAATTAAGTAATATCCATGCTAAATAATATAAACTAGTTTCTGATAACTTTCAAGAAGTGAATCTATAAGTGTACCCTCTTGAGCATTCAAGGCTCAAAGTGTAGGAGGATCATTTCCTTGATCCTTGTTAATTTTTCCTTTTCCTTACAGATGTAGAGTGGATTTCAAGAGTCAGTGCCATTAAGTTGTCAAGTATATTGTAAATCTACAAGTAGAAAGAAAAGGAGCCAACAACACCTAAAGTGGTGAAGGTTAAAGAACAAGAAGAGAAAGAAAAATATGACACTCCTACACCAACTAGGAGAACATCACAGAGATAGGTTGTAAGAGATTCTACACAAGGCCAAACACCTCCTAAAGTTAAACCTAAGGCCATGGCTAATGGGACATGAAAGAAAATAAAAACACTTGACACTCTCCATCTTCCCATGGGAAGAACAAGCAAAAAAAAAGCACAGAATAATAGGAAGTTCAAATGATGAATACTGAGAAGGACCGAGGAACAAAAGAAGAAATAAAAAGAAGATTAAATAGATAGGAGACTTCAAAAGGAAAATAAAAGGGCACTTGAATAAGATAAAAGGAAAGAAGAAGAATCTAACCAAAAGAAAGGCTAGGAAGCACCAAGGAATATGTTTAGGCCATACTTAAATGCTCTACAAAAGAGAGAAATCAATGATGGTAAGCTCACCTCTATTGAAAAATATTTTGATAGATATGATGAACAAGAGAAAAATAAAATAGAAGATATAGTTGTCGATAACTGCTCACCTTCAAAAATAATCTAATTGAAATAGAAGGTCAAGTAAGCAAGGACATATTGGAAAGATTGGAATGAAGGAAGAAAAGATCTCTTGGAGGATAGAAAGATGAGACAAGATATTCTACTACAGAATATTCCTACTATGACATGGAATGAGATGGGAAATTGTCTTGAGAAGCTAAGCACAAAGTTAAGAAATAAAAGTAGAATCATCAATTTCATGGACTAGAAGTATGAAGAGGAGGAACATGAAAATCATGAAAATATTGGATAGCTACTATTAATATGATTTAGAACAATAGAAATGGGGGGTGAATTAGTTGTTCTCAGGTCTTGATGTATAAAATAAACTTAAAATCCTTTACTTTAAATTAGATCTAACAACCAAAACCAACTCGATCATCACTGATTCAATAATAGAAACATATAACAATGTAGTCCACTACCCAACTATATCTAAATTGCAAAATATAGAAATGTTCAAACCATAACATTTACACAAGCATTGACACCAGGATTTATAGTGGAAACCCAATATGGGAAAAACCACTTTGTAACACACTACTATTGTTTTCACTATTTTGAAGTGAGCTCGGTTAAAAGCCAACCCTATCAAAGGTTACAATACACACTAGTAGGTGTGACCCGGTTAAAGGATTTCAATCACCCTGTTAAAAGTGAGCCTTGTTATAGGACTTACATACATTCCATTAGAAGGAAACCTTGTTCAAAGGATTTAACAAATAAATGTTAGGTCAACTTTTGTTAAAAGGATTTTGACTATTACAATGGTTGGAAAGTAGCAGAAATATTGATCTAAAAAATATACAACTCACTTTGCAAATATCAGATCCAATTTCGTACATTAATGCTAGTTTACTGACTTTGAAACTTTGCCATTTCCATCTCTGATCTTCTTGGAAATTTGCTTCAAGCAACCACCACACTTCTTCTTTAGCCTTTTCTACTTATATAGTCAATAAAACTTACTGATCTTCCAGCATTCTCTTTTCACCCATGCCTTCACATCCAATCTTAGGTTCTTTTTAATACTCATCTTTTGCTGCTTAATCTCCTTCGTAAATCTTACAGTTAGGTCAGATTCATTGAATCTACTTGCTTTATGTTCTTCAGCTCATTTTCTAGAATCATCTCAAATCTCTTAAAGATTTACAATAGAACATTTTTTAGTGCACTCAATGCTTTCAAAAAATCAATAAATAAAGTCAACACATTTTACATAATCCAAGAATTCAACAATGTCGGCTCCAAATTTGAATTCTCTTCAAATATAAAAATGCTGATGCTCGGTCAAGACTGCAATCAACTACTCGGTGTTCATGTAGAAATATCTATCATTACTAAAAATATTTCCTTGGCTTATACTATCTTCCACGGCAATTAATTGATGTTTGGTGGACACTATAATTTTGCTTGGCATATACTAACTCAGTCGACACTAACATAACTTGGCTTAAATATGATTTCTCCATTTTTTCTCGGTCAAGCCCAACAGTTTAGTCTTCAAACTTACTAAGATAAACAATACATTGTCTCATCATTGTACAACATAGTCAAGTACACTTTGTAGTATCAAGATGACTCAACCTTTCCCTAGGTGCTATTGTTACCAACCTTGCCCCAATCCTTCACAACAATACAATAGATATAGCACTTTCCTAAGTAGCAACAGTCTTACCAGTTAAGGTTTGACATCAATGATAATATAACAGTTGTTTCAATTGTAGTTTCCAATAGCTACTCCTATAGAAGTGACCTAATCTTAGTAAATATAAAAGGACCCCAACCATAATAGTAATTTCTACAAATCCTATAAATATAGCTCAAAGGTTGAAGATCTAAAAGAAACTGAGGTAGTTGACATACGTCTACTTAATTTCTTTATTCATAATGTTGGGATTTAATTTGATACATTTCTAGATACATCTAATCCATGTCAAATGAGTGAAACCTTGACCAAAATTGATGAAATCGTAAAGAATCTTGAGTCTCCAAAGATCTCTCAAGAAGAGTCTACTAAAAAAGTGCAGAAAGGACATAAAACACCTAAAAAAGTATAGGTATCAGAAGGAAAAGAGGAAGAAAAAGGAATAGAAAAGGTAAAGGAAAAACTAAAAGAAAAAGAAATAGAAATAGAAAAGGAAGAACAAAGAAAAGAAGAGTAAAAACCAAAAGGATTACCAATCACTCCTTTTACTACACCTAGTTTGTTGGCAAGTATCTCTCAATCAATTCCAACAAACTTAGAGGAGATGGATGTAATAGATCTAATTGAGTGATCAGTACTTTATTTTTCTAAAGAAAAGGAGAAATTAGAGAAGAAGACTGACAAAACTACCAAGACAATCTAGTGAGCTACACAATTTTTGAGTAAGTTCCTTACTACACCTCGTACACATATTTTAGATCCTATAAGTAGTCTAGATAATGTTCTAAGTATAGTAGAAAAAAATTTATACATTAGAGGAAGCAATGAGAATAAAATTAGGAGATGATGTAAAAAGGGTAAGGATAAAAGATACTCTTAATGAGATCAAGGGTGATCTTAATAAATTGATTATTATTGAAAGGGAAATCAAATCTTGTCTTAAGGATTGAGAAGATCTATATAAGCTTTAGATGACTTTGCGGAAGCATGTGAAGAGTATACTAGATATTATAACTCATGATGAAGATGTTTTGATAAAAGGCTCTTCAGGTTTTGAAGACAAGAAAATACTAGATATAAATAAGGAAAACAATAAGATTTTAGATAATATCCATACCCTATAACTTGAAAAGGATATAATTTAGAAAATTTTCTCTTAACCAAGTCTCAAAATATACATAAAGATGTAGAAGAAGCAGACATAGCTGTATATGGTCTCAATGCACTAATTTAGGTTTTAGAAGAAATTAAGGCAGCTTGCGATGCATATATGTGGATTTTGAAAAAAAAATACATGGATGTGTTGCACATAATTCAGTTGTGATTTTGAACACTCACAATTTTGTTATTTTGGTACTTAAATAATTTTGGCACCCTTTTCCATTGATGTCAAAGGGGGAGATATTGAATAAAAAATGTAAGGAAAAAAGAATGTAAAATGCACAAAAAAATAAACAAAAGAAAGGTTTTTGTAGAGATCATGTGCCAAATTTATATGTTGCATTTTTGTCAATATTTCCTTTTACATTTTGTCTTGATATTGCACTTAGTCTTTTATTCACTAAGTGTTGCCAATAATGCCAAAAGGGGAGATTATTTCCAAGTGATCAACACATGAACACATATGCACATATGGAATATTTTCATTTATGGAAAAATTTATCAAATTTATGATCACACATATTGGGCATCATGAATATGTTTGTATGTAGTTGATGAAGAAAAAATGTCTGATTCTACAAACTATTCCTGTGACCCAGTTTGACATAAAATCTTAGTGAATGTCACAAAGGCTTCTTAAAGGCATGATATCATAGGTAAATTCTTGAAGGTCATGAATTATTACATATATAAGTTTGAACGTGCTAATATTGTAGCATCGAAGAAAAATGTTTGGTTGATTGGATGCAAAGATAGTAAATAAAGTATAACTTGTTGGTAATCACTAAGGCCAACTTTATGAGCAATTGGAGATTTTTTTTTGGATGTGCTATTGGATTTAAGGATGAATAAGGATGCTAATGATGTGTGCAAATGCACATTAAATAATATGATGTTTTTCTAGGGTAATCCAACTAGCTTTTTTAATATACCTCTAACAAGGTATAATTATACAGATACTTTTTTAATAGGATGAGATGATGATTAAGATGATGTAAATGGATGTGAACTATGAAGTCATCTAAGGAGAAGAGAAGACATCAAGAGAAAGGAGAACAAGAGGTTTCTTCAAGGAATACTTTGTTAACTCTTTATATTCATGACAATAGATTGATTGTAAGTATTAGTGTACCTATTATACAACCCTAATAGGGTTTGATTTCCTTTAACATGGTTGAACTCCTAATGGGGTCAATTCCTTAATAGGGATCACATTGTAGAAGAATCCTAATAAGGTTTATCCTTCAACCAGGACCTGCCTATCGCAATACTCATCTTCTAACAAGGATATAACTATTAATAGGGTCATTATACTTATAGTGCATATATTTGTGGGTACCATCCCCAACAAGGTTTTTCCCTTAACATGTTTTCCTTGAAAAAAATATGGTGTTATGAGTTCTTCAATATTAGTTTATGTTGCATGGTTATTTATCTTATTCTATATGTTTATATGTTTTTTCAAGAAAGTAATGAAGTTTAAGAGTTTAGTAAAGTACTATAACACTGACTTGGCCCCCCTCTTAGTGTTAAAAAATCCTAATAAATCTTATATCCCCCTTAATTTTCATTGTAATCACTGAAAGTAAGGGAAGGTATTTCCATTTATTAATTAGTGAAGGGAATATGAATGGGCTGCATCTACATCTATCTTTCTACTATAGCTATGGTAGAATCTTTTTTTCATGAGGCTAGAAACTTAAAACAAGTTCTCCAATCCTAGTCGAGGGCTTCAATCCATGTAATTAAATGGAAGAAGAGCTCCTTTTTTTCATAAATACTCTGGATGATAGACAAAGGAATATTTCTTCTATTCAAGAGTGCAATATTGTTCCCTTCCCTTCTTTGTACTTGGGTCTTCCTTTGTGGGATAAGACATTAGATTCCTTCTGGCTAGATGGAAAGTCATCTATCTCTCATAGGCAAGAAAAATTACTCTGCTCAAATCCCTTTTACAAAGTTTAGTCATGTATGCTCTCAACCTCTTTAATATCCCCTCCAAGTTTTCTTAAAAAATGGAAAGTATTCAAAAACACTTTTTGTGGTCTGGTAAAGAAGAGAGAAAATCAATCCCCTTTCTGGCTTGGGTTAAGGTCTCTAGACCTAAGAACCTTGGAGGTTTAGGCATTATATATATCAAACAAATTAAGAATGCCTTTCTAGAGAAATAATTATGAAGAATGTATAGAGAGGAAAAAGAATAGAACACAATCTAGAAAAATAAATACCTCTCTAATTTGCCCCTTGACTAAATTACTAGGAGGCTTTCAACATTTGTGGTTTTGAAATCTGGATCAATGTTATAAATGATAGAACAGTGGTTCTTGAAGGGGGTAGATGGAAGGTTAAGAATGGGAGGAAGATCAAGTTTTTGGAATACACTTGGACTCTTGACAATCCTTTGTGAAGCTATTTTGAATATCAAGATCTTATGAATATAAGTAAAATTTCTATGGTGACAAGGTTATAGATTATATGAGAGGCAAGAGTTGCATGAATCTTCATGAAAATATCAATAATACCCTTAGTGTGCATCAAATAATTTATAATAAGGAGGACTCCTTTATTTGGAGGCTCGAATCATTTGGTAATTTTTCTTTGCTTCTTCTTATAGGATTCAAATTCAATATCAACTTAATAAACAAGTTCATTATTGGGAGAAAGCCTATCTAATAATTGTCTTATTACAAAAGTTAAGATTTTCTTTTGGCTCTTCCTCTAGAATAAAATTTTAATGATAGAAAATTTGGTGAAAAGGGGATTCTATATCCCTAATAGATGTTGTCTCTAGTGTAGGGATTGTGAGCTAATTATTCATATCCTTCTAATTTTCTCTTACTCTTTAGAGATATAGAAAGTGATGCAGGAGCATCTTGGGTGTAAGAGCAATCTTGCATCACCCAAAAATATTTTTGGTTTTATTTTCAATAAGGGCTATCTTGTGCAGAGCTACTATTTATGGAAACTTACTATTTTTAGTAAGTTGGTCATACGATCTCTGAATGTTCTAATTTCACAGGTGGAGGTTCATCTCAATCATTTTAGCCTACCAGTTGAGTTTCATTGCAACATCATCAATATCACTAAAGTTATTGAGGTTTTTGGGTAGGAAATCTTTCAGGTCATTTTTGAAGGCCTTAGAGGCTCTGGATCATGATTGACCCCTAGCTAACTAGTGCTTGCGCATGTCAGGCACTGTAGATCTCGTCATGGCATTTCTAAAAAGTGATTATAATAGAAAAATGGAGCTATAGTTAAAAAGTTATGGCCTCCAGAAGTTGGGCTACCTAAAAGTATGTTTTTCTTTTGAGCCAACCCTATTGTAAAAAAATTGTGAAAATAAAATAATTCTATGTTTAGTCAGCCTTAAGGGCTAAATTTCTAGAACCTTCTCGGGTGGTGGAAATTGCCTATATAAAGAAGGTTCGTAGTGTTGTCTAGGATAATTCTAGGTAGATCTGGGTAATGATTCAAGGCTTTGTCCTATAGAATATTGTAAGGGGAATGGCCATGTGGCTTTGCATATTGTAATTCTAAAAGTTTTTAATTCCACATTTGTAGAGATAATAAGAAGGCCATTTTCTATTCTTGCAAATTGTTGTTGTTTCTCTATTTCTATTATGTGTTTGAGGTATTAAGGGGAGAACCCTTTATCAAGTGGTATCAAAGAAGGATTTCCTAAGTGTGTAAATAGATCACTGATTGTGAGGCAGTTTGCACTAGGACCCTAGGTTAGGGTTTTTGTGTAAACAGATTACCGACTGTGAGACAATTTGCACCACAATCATCCTTAGGGTTTCAATGAGCAATGTGAAATGCCTTCACAAAGGGAACATGGTGGAAGAGCTGGTGTTGGGACACCTAAGGTTAGGGAACCATAGAGACAAGTGTGAGCATTGCAAGAGTAGATTCACAGAGGAATGAATCTTAATGTTAGAGATGAAAGTGATGATGAAGCTGAAGAAGGAAATTCTGAACAAGGAGAAGTCAAATTTTTTATCAAGAAGAAGAAAGACTTTTCTAAGCCATTTCAAAGATTGGGAAGAGACCTAAGATTGAGGTTCTGACATTTTCTGGAAATCTTAACCCAAAAAAATTGATCGACTGGATCAATGAGTATGAAGAATATTTTGAATATGAAGATATTGAGGATCCTAATTGGGTCAAGTTTGTGAAGGCCAGGCTAAAGGGTCATGCAAATATCTAGTGGCAAGAGATTCGATTGGAGTGAAATAGAAGAGGAAATGATAAAATCATAAGAGGAAAGAAAATGCAAAGTTTGAAGCAAGTGGGAAGATCTGTCTAGGAGTATACAGAGGTGTTCTATCAAATCCTCATTAGAACAAGCCATGCGGAAGTTGATAAGGAGAAAGTTGCACATTACCTTAATGGGTTGAGGCTGAGCATTCAGGAAGAGTTGAATCTAGTTCGAATGAATAGTATTACATAGGCATGCCCATTTTCCCTAAAAGTAGAGGAAAAGATGAACAAGAAGTTTGAGAGCAGACAAAATGGAAGAGGTCGTGGTGGATGATCTGGTGGACAATCAAATGGAGGCCAAAATGATGATCCAAAAAAAAAGCATGAGGCTATTAGTAGTCAAAATTAGAGAGAAAACAATTCCAATCATTTCTAAGATCAGAATAATAGAGATCAGAGAGGAAGAGGGAGAGGACAAGGATCTGGAAGGGGAGGCTTTCGTGGAACATATTTTCACTATGGAGAAGAAGGTCATAGGGCATTTGAATGTCCTCAACACCAAAGAAGGATAGATAGGAGGAATGAAGGCCAAGCCAGAGTTGCACATGTAGATGAAGATGCCAGATCATCAAATTCTAAATATGCTAAAAAAGGAGAAACATTGATTAACAGAAGAGTCCTGTTGAGTGGTGAGAATGAACCTGAGAAAATAAGGAGCTTGTTTCGCAATAGATGGAAGTGTGAGGGTAAATGTTATGATGTGATTATTGATAGTGGAAGCACTACAAATTTTGTGTCAAAAGAGATGGTGACAAAGTTGAAGCTCAAGAGACAGAAACACCCACATCCATACCAGATTTCTTGGGTGTAGGATGACCACAAGGTCATGGTTAGTGAACAGTGCCTAGTAAAGTTTGAGATTGGTGAATACCATGATGAGGTATTGTGTGATATCATATCTATGGATGCATGTCACATGTTTTTGGTAGGCCATGGTAGTTTGAAAGATGTGTTGTACATGATGGTCATGCGAATACCTATTCCTTGACAAAGGATGGAGTGCAACATAAGCTAAAGCCATTGAAGGAGACTGAAGAAAAGGTATGTGGTAATGCAAGAATAAATTTTGTTGATAGAAGAAAATTTCTAAATGGTATGAGGCATGAGCATGTGTGTTTTTCTTTAGTTCCAAAATATTGTAAAGAGGAAGTAAAAGATGTACCTGTAGAAGTTGTAGATTTGTTGAATGAGTTTCAGGATGTTGTATCTAATAATGTACCTAATAGATTACCACTAGTAAGGAAGATCAGTCATCAGATGGATTTGATTTTAGGAGCCAGTTTTCCAAATAGGGCAACACACAGAATGACACTAGAAAAAAGTGAAGAGTTGAATAGACAAGTACATGAGTTGTTATAGAAGGTGTTGATTTAGGAGAGCCTAAGTCCATGTGTTGTACCAGTAGTATTAGCACCAAAGGAGAATGGAGAATGGAGGATGTGTACAAACTCCAGGGCAATAAACAAGATCACAATCAAGTACAAGTTTCCATTACCATGAATGGATGATATTATGGACTATTTGAGGGGAGCTGTGTATTTCTCAAAGATAGATATGAAGAGTGGATATCACCAGATTCAGATCAGAGAAGAATATGAATGGAAGGCTGCCTTAAAGACAAAGGAAGGACTGTATGAGTGGTTAGTCATGCCTTTTGGGTTAACCAATGCACCAAGTAGTACTTTCATGCGGCTCATGAACGAGGTTCTAAAATATTTTCTGAGTAAGTTTGTCATTGTTTACCTAGATGATATTTTGATCTTTATTAAGACATTGGAGGAGCATATGATGCATATTCATAGGGTGTTTGAGAAGTTAAGAGAAGAGAAATTGTTAATTAATTTGAAGAAGTGTAGTTTGGTGAAGGAGTTAGTGTATTTGGGATTTTTAGTTTTAGTAGAAGGTCTAAAAATGGACCTAGAGAAAGTGCAGGCTATCCTTGAATGGCCTATTCCAAGGAGTGCTACTAAGGTAAATATTTTTTCATGGTTTGGCTAGCTTTTATAGAAAGTTTATTAGAAATTTTAGCAGTATTTGTGGACCCTTGACTAAAACAATGAGAGGGGATAGAAAAGAGTTCAAGTGGACTAATGGGACAGATAAGAGTCTTAAACTATTGAAACAAAAGGTTACAGAATAACCTATTTTAGCACTTCTAAATTTTAATAAGGTGTTTCAAGTAGACTGTGTTGCTAGTGGTACTATAATAGGAGCTGTTATGAGCCACAAAGGTAAATCTATTGCTTATTTTAGTGAGAAGTTAAATGATGCCAAGAGAAAATATTTTATTTATGATGAGAAATTTTATGCTATAATTAAAGCATTAAAGAAGTGGATACACTATCTACTTCCTAATGAGTTTGTTTTGTATACTGATCATCAAGCTTTGCAATATTTGAATAGTTAAGGAAAGTTAAATCAAAGGCATTTAAAATGGATTGAGTTTTTGTAGAGTTAACACATTTGATTTGAAAAATAGGAGTGCAAAGTCTAATAGGATTGTAGATGTGCTTAGCAGAAGGCAACTATTGCTGACAAAGATGCAGATTGAGGTGGTTGAGTTCAAGGAACTCAAGAAATTGTATTCAGAGGATCCTAATTTTGGAGAAGCTTGGAAAGCTTGTAAGGAATCTGTTACTCTAGAAAGAACAAAGTGGTTGGATTTCATCATTCAGGATGATATGCTATTTAGAGGGAGTCAGTTGTGCATTCCAAAAAGTTCTATGAGCGAGAATCTCATCAAGGAGAAGCATAGCCAAGGATTGACTGGACATTTTGGTCATGACAAAACCTTTTCTTTGGTTAGTGAGAATTATTCTTGGGCATAGTTGCAGCAAGATGTCAAGAAGTTTGTACAAAGTTGCAGAGTATTTCAAATGATGAAAGGAGTGTAGCAGAATACAGGCTTGTATCAACCATTACATGTACTAGAGAAACTTTGGGAGGATATTAGTATGGATTTTGTTCTAGGTTTACCGAGGACTTAACAGAGACATGATTCAATTTTTATGGTGATTGATAGATTTTCAAAGATGGCACATTTCATTCCCTATAAGAAGACTAATGATGTTGTTCATGTAGTAGAATTGTTTTCCAGAGTAGTGAGACTACATTGTTTGCCAAAGACCATAGTTTCAGATCAAGACACTAAGTTTGTTGGATATTTCTGGTGCACATTGTGGAAGAAGTTGAAGATAGATTTGAAGTTTAGTTCATTGCATCATCCACAGACTAATGGATAGATAGAGGTGGTGAATAGGATTTTGGGGAATTTGCTGAGATGTTTGGTTAGAGATAAGTCAATGGGATGGGATTTTATTTTACCAAAGGTATAATTTACATACAATAATTTTGTTAACAGGAGCACTGGTAAATCACCATTCTAGATTGTATTTGGAAGTAGTCCTAGAAATGCTTCAGAGCTGAGAAAGATAGATAAAGGAGAAATAAGTAGTGTTGAAGCTAAAGATTTTGCAGAACACTTGAAGAACATCCATGAGGAGGTGAGGAAGAACATTACCAAGATGAATGCATAGTATAAGGCTAAGGTAGATGAGAAAAGGATGCATAAGAAATTTTAGGTTGGAGATGAAGTCATGGTTCATTTGCAGAAGGAGCGATTTCCAATTGGTACATATAACATGTTGAAAATGAAGAAGTTTGGGCCATGTAAGATACTAAAGAAGCATGATTCAAGAAATTCATATGAGATCAAGTTGCCTAGTGAGGTGAATATTTCACCAATGTTTAACATTTCATATTTGACAGAGTATCATGAAGGAGGTGTTGAGAATAAGGTTACACAAGCACAGTGGAGTATTCCAGCAACCATTTCAAACATCAAGGAGATTGAGGATATATTGGATAGTTGTGCTGGTAGAAGCACAAGGGATAGGACATATGAAGAGTATTTAGTCAAATGGAAAGGATGACCTATTGAAGATTCATCATGGATGACAAGGGAGGAGGTTAACCATCTTGCTTTTCCTCTGCACACCTGAGTCATGACAGGGTCACTTCTCAAATTACCTTGGGTGTTTGATACAGGAGCATCCTGGGTGTAAGAGCAATCTTGCATGACCCAAAAATATTTTTGGTTTTGTTTTCAATAAGGGCTATCTTGTGCAGAGCTACTATTTATGGAAACTTACTATTTTTAGTAAGTTGGTCATACAATCTCCAAATTTTCTGATTTCACAAGTCGAGGTTCATCTTAGCTATTTCAGCCTACCAGTTGAGTTTTATTGCCACATCATCAGTATCAATGAAGTTATTGATTTTTTTGGGTATGAAATCTTTCAGGTCAATTTTTAAGGCCTTAGAGGCTCTGGATCGCGATTAACCCCCGATTGACTAGCGATTGCACATGTCAGGTGTGTGCTATAAATGTGTCACACTTCTATGAATCATTACATGCAAGGAAACTCAAGAATGAGCCCTCACAAATCGATCCATAGCTCCCTAGGCATGGAGTGCAAGGGCTTTTAAGAATGCTCTCAGCTAGAGCTATTTAGCCTATAACCTTGCTAGTAAACCATGCAATGGGAGATTCAAATGAAGACAAGGGCAAGAATGCCAATAACCTCAAGAATCAAGAATGAAAATGCAATGCAATGCTATGCTAGAAATGGAAATGCAAGCTAAGCTATGAAAGGAAATATGCAAGTGTTACAACCCAAGCTAATTAATCTATGTGAGCTAATCTAGAGCATAGAAATGAAGCTAATCTAAGAAAGCATAAATATGAAGCTAAGCTAAGAATGAAAAAATGAGATTTAGAATGCAAGAATGAGATGTAGATGCTAAGAATGCTCCAAATCTTCAAAAAGCTCCAAATGTACCTAGAAAACCTGCAGCATAAAGTTAGCATAAAAAGTTGGGGATCTAGAATGAAGAAAAGAGCTCTTCTTTTAAAGGAAATGAGAAGGAATGGACCATGGAGATTAAGAGGCAAAAGATTTAATCAAGGGTGGAGCTTGAAAGAGGAGCAATCCATGTGCACAAATATCCTCCAATGATAAAATAGGAGTTGACTTTTATGTCCATATGAGACAAAAAGTGCTTTCCCCTTTTTTATAAAATAAGAATAATGCTTTATTTGTGCAACTTAGGATAAGAGGAAAAGTGGGGGCTTTTATTTATTTAAAAGGGGAGGAAATATTCCTTTTAAATAAATAAAGACTTAGGATAAAATGGTTAGCCCATAGAAAATAATCGAATAAATGATAGAGCTAGGATTTGATCAAGAGCAAGCAATTGATGATTCTAGCAAAAATGCTAGCAAGGGGCTAATAGTCTAGGTGACCATTTTTAGGTGTATACATTTTCCCCTCTTTGACTAATGTGTGATCAATTTGGGAACACATGCAGTCAAAGAATGAAGTTGAAATGTGAGATCGATTTGGGATCACAAAGCAACTCAGATCAGCCAAGAAAACAAGAGATAGCCAAGAAGGCAAGCAGTAGCATTCTGACTCCAAAGAATGAAGTGCAGAAAAATAGCAAATCTTGCATGGTCAGCCTGGTAGTGATAGTACTGAACACTTAGGAAAGAGATAGCCAATAAGATATGATGTGTCTACCCCCTTGGGATCGAAAGTGAAATCCAAGTAGAGGGAAAGTAGAAGCAAGAGCAGCATGATCAAATCACTAGAAATCATAATCAAAGAAAGAGAATAGAATAACCATCAAGCAGTGAAGATATGCACCACACATGGGACCTGGGGCATGAACCAAGCAGTCCCTCAACTCGAAAACACCACAGAGGGGGAAGAATTTGAACTTGAGATTGAAAGTGAATGAAAGACTAGAAGTTTGAAAGAGATGGAGATGAAGAGGTGAAGAATGCCCCAATGAAGATTGAAGGATCAGGCCTCAAAAGGTTAACCAACTGCACAGAAGAAGGAAAAAGATGATTTGGATGATCAAGGTGAACTTGAATTTTAGTTTTGATCCCAAAATGAATAGAAAATGATGGGATATGAAAGACAAGAAGTGAAAGACATGAGTAGGAAGAAGCGAAAGGTGAGCGTAGTTGATTAACAAGTCCATGAAAAATAAATGAGAGCTCTCTCCATATGCAAGATGTAAAACTAAACTAACATGAACCTAACAATGCAAGCTACATGAAAAGTGGTTTACTTGCAAGGTTACAATGCTAATAGACATCTAATATTCATCATTGAGCGTTATTGGTAGCGTCGCAAGATCATACAATACACACTAGCATAACTATGTAGATATGAATATGATCTTTATCAGATAGAAATGTGGAAATCCCACCTAGGCATTAAAGACATGTAGGTCAAGATGACTAGTGTAGTGAGATTACCTAAGTTTGATATAGCAAGATTATGTGCACATCAAGACACAAGAAAGTCAAGATGACTATAAGCATGCACTTGCAAAACAATCAAGGATAATACCTTGTAGGTCTATAGTGGCAACTAAGACCAACATAAATGCTCATGACAGTGAGGACCAACAAAATATACCCACAAGCAGATAAAGAAATAAAACATGTTCTCATTCCCTCACTCTTCTAGCTATGCATCATCGAAAATGATCATAGGGGGAGACCACTCAGCAAAGAAAGCATCATAGACAACACACAAAGAAATAAAGCTAAGCAAGTCTCAGCGAGTCAAATGTTTAAGTGCGTGTGTGTAGGTCATAGAGTCAAACTTTGAGTATCGCATCTGCAAATGAGAAATATCATATCATACTAGACTATAGGGTAGGACATCTGATAAGTGTTGAGAAACACTCGACACAAGGGTAGTGTTGAAAAACATAGTTAGGGTGGTGTTGAAAAACACTGTTTGCGAGATGCCTAAGAAACCCAGATGCACAAAGAGACCCAAGATAAGCTTAAAACAATGTATGCCCCCTAGACTAAGAAAAGAGTTAATTCTAGGCTAGGAGAGGAAAAGCGAGAAGTGGAGCGAAGGAGTGCCATGCAAGAATGATAGACATAGGTGTAGAGGGTCTCAAGCAGTGCCTGTTTCTAGGTTTTCACCACTTGATAGATTTTTTTTAGGACTTTTTATAATTTTTTTGTATTTTTGCTACCAAGGAGCCTGTTTCCAGGTTTTCACCAAGGCACTTTTTCAATTTTTTCAATTTTTTAAATTTTTTTGATTTTTTTGGGTGAGACATCAAAGCGCCTATTGCTAGGTTTTCACTAAGATGCTCATTTTTTCAGTACTTTTTATGCTTTTTAGGATTTTTTCAGCATCATATATGAATTTTTTTGGAATTTTTTCAGGATCAATAAATATGTACAAAGGATGCCCCAGACAGAAATGGGCATCAAGAATCTACTTCCTCTGATGTAGAGAATTGATAGGCCCCAGGCCCAAATGCTGCAACTGTGATGATAGGAGGTCTCAACCAGTTTGACCAATAATAACCAGCCCTAAGTAATGTCTGAGCTAGTGAAGGATCGTTAGAATGTGATCCACATATGCCATCGTGGATTTCAGTTAGCACTTTTTTTGACTCCTCTATTTCTAGACACTTAAGGAGAGTTCCATCTAGACCCTTCCTATACAAGTCACCAGAGACAAAGGAAAAGTGTAAGGGATGGTAGGAAGAAGGGAGTGGTGGATTTTTAGGAGGGATATGAGGTGGAAGACATGAAAAGATGGTAGGATTGTAAGATTTGTGAGAAGGATATCGTAATTCATCCACCATGAACTTGAAGTGAAATTTATGCTTTTTCATTTCTAAAATGGATGTTGAAGTAACCAAGGCATTACCAACTTTGTTCTTAGCTCTAGGAATGGGCTGAAGTATAATGGATATGAGATCATGCTTGAGGTAGTGCATCATTTTTTTGTAGAGAATCAGCTTGTCATCTTTTATTTGAGAATCATTATTTTTTAGTAGATTTTTATTTTTACTTTTCTTAGGTGCGGATACTACCACAATGTGGTTTTTGCCATCCGACCATTGCTCTTTTCTTTTGACTTGATGACCGTGATGTGTGATTTTTGATTCAATCTTTTTTGTTGCTAGTTCTTTGGTGGAAGAAGTAATAGGTGTTGATGTGAGATGAAATGAAGTGACTGGTTCAATAGTATTTATGTGAAGGATGTCATCTCTGGTGACATGAGAGGTTGAGCCTATAGGGTAAGCTCCAAAAGTAGCTAGATCTAGACTTGTCATAGAAGAACTAGCGCGGTCCACTAAGGTAATACAAGGAACAAACTCATCAGACCCCACACAAGACCCATCAACCACGTCAGGTGGGTTATGAGAGATATGAACCACATCAACATCCATATCTATCATGGGAGGATCTTCTGGAAGAGGCTTAAGATGCCGAGAAGTAGAGATACTCATGTCATTATGTGAGAGATCACCTCTTTGTAGCAGTCATGTAATGTTGCGATGTTGTCTATCATAGTGCAATGATTCTTTAGGAACATAGGTTCTAGACATAGAGGCCTCAGCCATAGCATCAGTAGATATACACTCTTCTCCCCAAAGAAGTGAGGTAGAAGGAATTTCATCTCCCATTTGAACCATAGTGTGTAGTGGTGACTCATCTGTATCTTTGTTTGAGTTACTAAGCATGGGAGTATTTCTAGAATCCTCTCTATAGATCCACTCTTGAATAGCTTGTTCTTCTCTTTCTCCTTCTAAAGGAATGGATGAAGGAACAAAAGTATCAAAGATCATCATAGCAGAAGTGGAAGGCTTCATCTGATTAGAAGGTCTCCCATATGACCTAGGAGAAATAGGTATAGAAGCAAAGGAATCCAGTGTATATTCACCCATACCAAGGCTCATCATCTTAAGTGATTTCTCAGCAACAACTAGAGACATACTAGGATCAATAGAAGGTTCATTGTGAGGAACAAATTTTTCAGTACCAGCAAGAGCATTGATAGCAATAGTATGGTCCCTAGGAATCACAACCTCAGTGCCATTGTATGGAAATTTAACGCACTGATGATAAGTGGAAGGAACAGCCTGCATGTCATGGATCCAAGGATGACCCAAAAGAATGTTATATGTGAGTGGGATGTCCAATACTTGGAAGCTAATATCTTTCATGATAGGGCCCACTCAGACAGGCAGCGTGACAAGACCTTTGGAAGATCTTTCCACTTCATCATAAGCTTTTATAGTAATCTTCTTCTTAGAATCCACAGCCAATTCTGACAAACCCAATTGTTGTATGACATTGAAAGAAACAATATTTAACCCTGCACCATTGTCTATCAGGACTCGGTGGACTCAGGTATTGTAGACTAGAACTTCAATGTGTAAAGCTAGATTATGTGGGTGAGCAATAGATATGTCATCTTTTGTAGAAAAAGAGAGAGATAGCAGAGATGAAATGTGGTTGACGATAGCCTGAAATTGATCTAGATCAATGTCATTGGGAACACATGTTGTACATAGAGCCTCATCAAGAATCTCTCTATGTGAAGAGGATAACTGAAGCAACTCAAGGATAGATATCTATGCTAGTGTCTTTTGCGAATGTTGAACAAGCTCATAGCTAGGGGTGGCTAAAGGAGCCACTTGTTTGGAAGGCAAAGCTTGCTTGGGATCTTGAACAGTTTTAAGGACAATCTTGGCTTGCCCCCTAGTAACAGCATTCAGTGTCTCACTTTGGGAAGATGAACTACCACGTGTTTGCAAGACTAACTTTGGCTTACCATGATTGGTGTTATTATCATCTTGAGACCTCATCATTAGAACACTCTCAAGGGGCTCTACCATGTTAATCACAAGCATATTAGAAGGATACGTGTAATTGATCTTTGCATCATGATTCTTCTTATGTGTTTGAGAGGTTTCCCCCTTATCATGCTTAGGTAGAGGATCTTTGAAAGCTGTGTGATCAAAATTTTTAGTTAAGCCATCAGTGGAGATTGTGTTGTTATCAATGAGGTGTCAAATATCATCCTTAAGCCTAAAACAATTATCTGTTAGATGTCCCTTGTTTCTGTGATAATGGTAGTAATGATCCTCTCTCCACCAATTAGGTTTATTTATCAAATCCCAGTTACCAGGTTTATCAGGAAGCGTAAGATATCCATTGTCAACCAACATCTTAAGGATCACATCATAAGGTTCTACCAACTTGATATAGACTTGCTTTCAAAATGACTTCTTAGGCTTATCTACATATTGAGGTTTAGGAGCATTGTGAGTGTTGTTAGCTTCTTGTTGATTTTCTGCATAGATAGCATTGGAGAGATTGAAAGTAGACTCTTTAACTTTAGGAGCATCAACAACCCCATCATTAACAACATACTTGTTCTTATTCCAAGGTTTTTTCTTGTCTTTTCCATTGCCTTTAGCATCTTTATTAATAACAATATCCCCTTTTCTTATAGCTACATCCTCAATCTGATATGCACTTTCAACCATGTCATGGAAGGAGGAGAACAGTTGCTTCCTTAGATCATAAAATAGCTCAGGCACAAGTGTGTTGATGAAAATGTCAATCTTTTCTCTTTCGGGTAGCTGATGAGGATATCGAGAATACAATGACCTCCAACATTGTAAGTAAGTTGAAAATGGCTCACCTTGATGTTGTCTTAGATTACCAAGATCTATCACAGTGATAGGTTGTTGGATGTTGTAAGAGTACTGTTGGGTAAATCATTGAGCTAACTCATCAAAAGTCTTAAGTGGTGGTGTCAATTTTGCAAACCATTCCAAAGCTTGGCCTCTTAAGCTTCAAGGGAATAAGCATAGGAGATATGTGTCTTCATGAAGAAAGTCCATACTAAGAGCATAAAAATGATGCACATGGTCATGAGGGTCACCATTTCCATCATACTTGTCATATTTAGGAACCTCAATATCCTTAGGAAATGGGACCATGTATAGATCTTTATCAAAAGGAAGAGCACAAATTGATTCTATGAAAGAGACCTTTGGAGGCTCTCTTTCTATTACCATTTGGGTAACGCATTGATTTGTCTGACGTAGTTCTTCCTGAAGGACTTCCAATTTAGTTGGTACTCTTTGTTGGACAATTTGTCTGACATCATAGCCGGGAGGAAGCTTGTATCCTCTAGAAGTCATATATTGAAAATATTGATTGCCATTACACTCTAAAAGCTTATGCATCATTCGTTGGAAATCCACATCTTGTTCACATCTCATAAGATCCTCACTAGAAATCTCATCATTAGCCTCTACCTCATGTTGAGAGGAAGGAGGTCTAGGAGGTGAAGAAGGCATAGAAAAAGTTGGCCTTGAAGGAGATCTTGGCGGTGTGTTGTTGCCATTGTTGCCATTGTTAAAAAGAGGTCTATGCTCATGATTACTAGTCTTAGGTTGCTCATGAAATGTCCCTCCATAAGCCATGCACCTAGCAGCATCCATCCTTTGTTGATTGTGTTCTTTTTCTAAGTGTGCTTGGTTATCCTTACGCTCAAAGTGCTCTTGCAAGAGTTGAAATTTTTCTTGTTCAGTCAAAGTGAGTGAGACACTATCTATGTTTTTGGGGGTCTTGAATGCATAAAAGAGGAAACCTCCTTTGTACCACAGTGTAGCCTTAGATTTCTCAGATTGGTCAGAACTAGAACTGTCATTGCTAATGGGTGCTTTGGAATGTCTAGTTGGAGAATGTAACTATGTATAATTGAACGGAGGATGACTCTCCTGCTCAAATTGAGACCGAGTTGTAACCGACATGAAAAGAGATGTTGGTTGACTAATAGAATGAGACAAAGTTTCTTAGATTTGAGATAAGAAAAGCTAATAAAGATCACTTGTCAAAGTAGAACAATAGAGAGATGGCTCATCAAAAGTGCTCAAGTACTTACAACAATCAATTGACTAAAGCCGAGCAATGAGCAAGAAGCTCAATAAGCAAGTAGCTAGAGAGGTAACCATGATGCGACAAGTGATCAAGAGTAGCATTCATTAAACTCAAACCCAATAGTTTTAGCTCATTTGTTTTAGTCTAGAACAAATCTAAGCATGTAGGTAACAAACCAGTTTCAGGTAAGAATAGAAAAAGACACTCTACGATAGGTTAAAGTGCAAGTTTAGCAACTCCGAATTGCAACAACAACAAGATAGCAAAAAGATTCTAGGTGACACTTTCCAGGCAGACAGGGTGATATTTCTCAGTCGAGAGATACTTCGCCTTAAACTAGGTGATAGAACTCAATATACCAGAGTGATAGACTTCAAGAAAAGAAAGCGATAGATAGTAGGCATGAACTATCGCATGATATTTCTCAATAAGGCGCACGATACTGTTGCAGACTTGGGTGACTCTTTGACCAGTGAACATAAAAATCTCAGTTTTGAAGCGTTTTGATCAAGTTTGAAGATTGGATAGTGCAATTTCTCAGTTTGACAAGTAGTAACAGTAGATAAAAGATAGGTTTGCAAACAATATAGGATCAAACATGTCATAGAACACTTGAAACAAGGGCAAAAGAAACCTTGCCAAGACAAGCACGTGTGATATCAAAATAAAGAACCTTATGAATGCTACCGTTTGTTTGAATGTTGAGGACGTTTACACTGGTATAGCACAATCAAAGACAATTCAAGCAATTACTACCTAGAAGTACAAGGCTCATTACTTAGCAACGTGGCCCACAACTTGATGCTCCCTTGCCTCACACCAAGTGGTTGCCCACAAGAGATATTGGTGTTGTCATGGAAGTGTCAAAAAACACAACCAAAGGAACACATATGGTGAGTGTCTTGGGGTGATCCGGGTAAGTCCACTTGGATCAATCCTTGTACCAAGAAGCTAAGTGGCTAAACTAAGGTGGCCTCTATCTAATGGTTCGTAGTAAGGATTTCCATTCATAACACCCCTCTTGCTCCTCATAAAGGACTAGGACCTCGCGGCCTGAAGAGTACCTTAAGCATTCTTGCTCAATGCTTTCCCCATGGTCGCAATCCCATGAGCTACTCACATGAAGTGAAGACAAGTGTTATGTCTACCAAGGTTTTGTGTCCTCGATAGCCTTGAGATTATAGTGAGTTGGAATCACTTGCCACCAAGGAAAATGATGACAAGGTTGTCCCCACTTGGGTTGTTCCTCTTGATTGCTCAAGAGCAGGCCCGCTAAAGGATCCTAAGCTAAACAAAGAGTGGATTAATTCTTGAGGTTCAAAGTTTTTGGTTCACCACAAGGGTGAAGAGCATACTCCCCTATCTCAAGAATCTCTCCCAAACACACCAAGCAAAGATTCAATTACCCCCTTCCTTTCAAAATCCCAAGATGGGTCAAGATTTATGTTTCACCACAAGGGTGAAGAGCATACTCTCCTACCACCTCAAAATTTCTACAACAAGGTATTAAGTGCCTATGAAAGGAAACAACTAGTATATGCCACACTTAATAAAGAAAGCAATTAACCAAGTACTTGATTTGGTTTCTATGCTTAGGGCAGCCCTACAAAAACCATTAGTAGCCCTCTTTGACATGCGATTTTAGCAAATTTCAAGCAAGAAGCACCTACAACCACAACTTGTTAGACCAACAAGAGTTAGGAGAATCAAAATCCATAATCTAACAATGATTAGTACATGAAAAATCAAATAATCTACAAAAATAACTGATCAAATGATAAAATCTGAAAATGAAACCATCATGGTTGGATTAGGCTCGGAAAGACCTTTCCAACGATATATCACACTTAAACTTTTGATACCATTTGAAAAATTTCAATCAATAGGTGGGCTTGATTCTCAAGGTAGGCACTCAAGTTTGACAAGAAAATAGTCCAATTGATGAGGATTGAAAGGAATCCTCCTTCTTCTTAGAGATCCACATCACTCAAGTGGGTATTTCCTTATTTGGACACTCAAGACACTTGATGATAAACAATAGGCCTCCAAATACATTAGTGTGGAATAGTCTTCAAACCCCTTCAAGTAACTTGTACCCCAATGAAGCAAATTCTTATGCAACAACCCTACTTGCATAGAATCAGTCTAAAGACTAGAGAGAACCTACTATTACTACCAACATGAAAGGAAAAGCTATTTGAATGATTTTGATGTTGGGTTGAAAGGACCCCTGAGATATCCTAAGTCTCTGATAGACCAGTGCCTTATCCAATGGGCAGAAGAGTCAAATACCTCACTGTAATAGAGCTATGAAACAAGAGGACAACACATTCAAATATGTTAGTGCCTTACACCAAGCATATACCACTAATCAGACCATACTTCAACTATCCATCTATGTACCCAAATGAGTTATCACTTATTCAAAGGATTTTAACCCTCCCCTTAAAAAAGACCTATAAATAGATGATACATTAACTGACATCCACTGGAAGACAAGCATGAGACACCCTTGATATCTCAGCTCATACACACTTGAAAACCAATCTTGAACTTAGTTATCTCAACGAAGACAACTCTATTGCAGACACTCACTAGAAATGCAAATAGAAAAACTACAACACCCTTGATGCTATAATCAATAAGTCCAGGATTCAAATGGAGACAATCTGATAATAGTAGAAATATATTAAATCTCATACATAGGACAAACTATTACAATTTGTATCATATTCTCAGGAAACTAGAGAGGAAAGAGGGAACTCTATATGTAGAGAAAAGGAAATATCTATAGGAAAAGGACCCTTCACTTGGAACCAATTCTCCTCAAAAAATTTGTAGAAGAAGGAACCCTTCTAAATGATCTTGAAAATCCTTTTACAGGAACAAGGATTGCAACAAGCTATAGATCATCTAGGGCAAAATTTAGGTCTGCAACCACCCAGTACAACAAGAAATGAAAGATTATAGAGAAGCCTAGAAACCATGGAAAATTAGATCAAATCTGATGTACAATGCATTGGTTTCATAACCATAGGCTAACTGTGATGAAAATAGAAGTAATTTCATGTTGCAGGAAGAACAAACATCGATGCCAAAGCAAGCTTGAAGACTTCGCATGTACTAACCATGGAGATCTCAGACATCAATCAAAACCCTAGCTGCCTACAAAGAAAAATAGGCCTTCACATTTAACTCATCACGGAAACCTAGGAAGCAAGATTAGATCAGGACAGACACATAGTCACAGAATGAAAGTCTTAATTTTAGTTTAACTCTGTGAACTGGTGACAACACGTGCTAAAAGTCACCACTTAAGATATCTGGCAAACTAGCAACTAAAGGAACTTTTCTAGTTCATGGAAATAATAGTGCCACCACTAAAGTATCACGTGAACTAGCAACAAAGAGAAAAAATTGTCCAGACCACCACATTTTATCCATACTATCAAAAACATTGAGATATCACACTAGGCCCGCTAAGGAAAATCAACGGCTGGTCGCATGATCGCATGGACCGGCAAGATTCCACATGGTCACATGACCACGATTGATCTGTTATCTTTCCAACAATACTTGGGCTTGTCTACCATTATGCCACCTCAGACCAACTGGAAGATGCCACACCACCACCTACCACCAGGCCCCAGCACAATGTGGCACCCTTGTCGCATGATTGCATGTCAAAAATCTTTGACATGTGATCATGTGATAGCCAACCATAAGCTGCCACATAACCACCTTCGGGACCATAGCCTTTCCGCCATCGGGCCCCACGCGCAAGGAAGGAAACTTGTAACATGATTGCAAGCCATGAAACTAGCCATTGCAATCATGTGACAAGGTCAAAAGACCACCAAACATTTAGAGATTATGCGACTAAGGAGAAACAGACCACCCACTAGGTCGCTAAAGGTTAGGCACCTAACTGCCAGAAACAAGAGACCTAGCGATGACCACCAGTCATAGAATCTCAGAATACCCTAGCCTCGAGACATGCTAAAAACCCTTTCCACATCACTCCTCAGCTACCAATCAGAACTAAACATGTCACCAGTTCCCTAATAGCACCTGGAGTTACCAGTCACATGGTCGCATGTCAAAAAAATCTGACATGCGTTCATGCAACAACCAATCATTTTGAAACCTTTGGAGACTAGGGCCCACCATCTAGTTAGACTTGCATAGTTAGAGAATGCCAACAAATAGATCAGAAGTGCAAGGTCTAAAACACATAGGGTTTTCAGTGAAAGATCAAAAATATCTAGGGTTTTCATAAATATTATGGGTTTTCAACACTTAGGCAGATTCTGAAATTATTTCTTGCAGACCTTAAAACTTGAATATCTCCCTGGGTTTTGCAATTTAGGAGATGTGATCTGAACTAGAGCAAGGTGATACATTAAAGAGCATAGGGCTAAGAGTGCAAACCATGAATCATTATGGATTTTCTTTGCACATTAAAACTATGATTACAGGCCGGGTAGAGACAACTTTTACAAAACTTGTAGGGAAGAGGTCATTTTCAAAATATTTTTGCTATGACTGGAAAATGACCCAATAGTGGCTCTATCTAAGGATGCATGCCTCTTGTAGGAATGAAAAGAATCTAGATCTCTCAAAGAAGAAGACCACCTACTAGGAAAAACATAGAGACCTCAGAAAACACAAGGGACAGATAGGAAAGGGAAACTATTCACAAAATGTACATTTTTTACAAAAAACTTGCAGCAACAAACAAGAGTCAGTTCTTGCCTCTGTCAAAAATCTGATTCTCATTTCTTCCCTCATGTGGCACATTAGGCATTCTATTTTCATTTGTTTCAATAGGCATGTCAACATGTTCAATCAGCATATCAGGAAGAACAAAGTAGCTATCTTCATAGTGCATGTAAAATTTATTGGCACTCTCTCCATCTTGCTCACTATGAAAGTATGATTCAGCATGCCAATGAACAATATCATCAGATAAGAACCTATTCTCTTTTATTGATTCATGTATGCTATCAATTGGAAACACAAAAGCCTCATATTCTACCTATAGAAAGGCCTCATTCATACCTCAACTTTGTGTTTTGATAGGTGTAACCAGCTGGACCTCAAATGAATTATTAGACTAATACCCATAGATGGAAAATGGGCATCTTGATTCAATTGAGTCTGAGACCTCCACATGCTCTTCAAATAAAATATTGATAACTCCATGCAATGCACCATGTTGAACATCATGACAAAAAATGGGCTGATAATCATCATAGTCTTCATCATATAAAGTGTTAGTGCATACTTTAAAATCACTACCCATTTTAGGATTATTTAATAACCCATCACTTAAATCTTCATGTTCAAACTCACTAACATCACAATCAATTATCACTTCCTTATCTTCATACTCCTCACATAAGGAGTGTTCACTTCCACCATTACTTTCTTCTTCCCATGTTGCATCTGATTCATATGAGGATACATCAACATCACTACCTTCATCATCCTCACCTGAATAACCACTGAAATCACATTCAGACATCTCTGAATGAATGGAGGATCCTACACACCTTGGTTCTAATTCTTGCTCATTGCCACAATCTGAATACTTCTCTAACAAAACTTCATCAGAAGAAGTACCCTCAGCATTAGATATGGGTTGCTCTAAAATACAACTTGTATTCCTTTTTTGCTGACGATCCTTTTGCAGCTCATTCCATTCATCATCATTAGCAAACTCCTCTAAGAACAACCACTTGAATTTAGTCAAAGAAGAGATGCATTTTGGGGGCAGATTTAGATACCAATTAGATGCAACCCCTTTGAGGGATCTCCCAAAAAATATCATGCTAACATCCTCATCAAAAATTTAATACTCTATAATAATTCTATAGAATGCTAGGACATACTTCACTGGTGAATCAGAATGACAATCAAAAATAGGAATTAGACCCAAAAGCTCACTAGGAAAATAGTGAGGAGACCTTGGAAGAACATAACTTAAAGTTCTATCCAACTTGGCAAAACCCAATCACCTAGACTGGCTTTTCCCCTAATTATCCATTGGATTTGAAACAAGATGAGAGCCACTCATCTTATCTCAGTCTTCCCTTTATACTAGCACTGAATACTTGATAGGGAAACATTGTAATCATAAATACCTAGAAGTTTTGTAGCAAAAACCTTTGTTGACTGGGAAGACATGGCAGATCTAGAGCTCACCATGTAGCTCCATCAGGTTCTTTGATATATAGAGTCACCACCTCCTTGAAGAGGAAGATCTTATACTGATTTTGTATCTTCTTCCAATCAATACATAGAACTTCATAGGGCTCACTGCTTATCAGAAACTATAATGATCAAACAGAGAAAAATCAGAGCCGCCACTCACAACTAGGTGAGAAAATTTAACAAATGCTTGTTTGTTCATCTGACTCTTTCCAATGGTTCCCTAGTAGAGTCACCATTTTGTTGGAGCTTTTCCTTATAGGACCAAACTTGAATCAATAGGTGGGCTTGATTCTTAGGGTAGGCAATCAAGTTTGACAAGAAAATAGTCCAATTGATGAGGATTGAAAGGAATCCTCCTTCTTCTTTGAGCTCCACATCACTCAATTGGGTATTACATTATCTGGACACTTAAGACACTTGAAGATAAACAATAGACCTGCAGATACATTAGTGTGGAATAGTCTTCAAACCCCTTCAGGTAACTTGTACCCCAATGAAGCAAATTCTTATGCAACAACCCTACTTGCATAGAATCAGTCTAAAGACTAGAGAGAACCTACTATTACTACCAACATGAAAGGGAAAGGTATTTGAATGATTTTGATGTTGGGTTGAAAGGACCCCTTAGATATCCTAAGTCTCTGATAGACCAGTGCCTTATCCAATGGGTAGCAGAGTCAAATACCTCACTATAACAGAGCTATGAAACAAGAGGACAACACATTCAAATATGTTAGTGCCTTACACCAAGCATATACCACTAATCAGACCATACTTCAACTATCCATCTATGTACCCAAATGTGTTATCACCTATTCAAAGGATTTTAACCCTCCCCTTAGAAAAGACCTATAAATAGATGATACATTAACCGACATCCATTGGAAGACAAGCATGAGATAGCTTTGATATCTCAGCTCATACACACTTGAAAACCAATCTTGAACTCAGTTATCTCTATGAAGAAAACTCTATTGCAAACACTCATTGGAAATGAAAATAGAAAAACTACAACACCCTTGATGCTATAATCAATAAGTTCAAGATTCAAATGGAGACAATCTGATAATAGTAGAAATATATTGAATCTCATACATAGGACAAACTATTACAATCTATATTATATTCTCAGAAAACTAGAGAGGAAAGAGGGAACTCTATATACAGAGAAAAGGAAATATCTACAGGAAAAGGACCCTTCACTTGGAACCAATTCTCCTCAAAAAATTTGCAGAAGAAGGAACCCTTCTAAATGATCTTGAAAATCCTTTTATAGGAACAAGGATTGCAACAAGCTATAGATCATCTAGGAAAAAATTTAGGTCTGCAACCACCTAGTACAATAAGAAATGAAAGATTATAGAGAAGCCTAGAAACCTAGGAAAATCAGATCAAATCTGATGTACAATGAATTGGTTTCATAACCACAGGCTAACTGCGATGCAAATAGAAGTAATTTCTTGTTGTAAGAAGAACAAACATCAATGCTAGAGCAAGCTTGAAGACTTCACATGTACTAACCATGGAGATCTCTGAAATCAATCAAAACCCTAGCCACTTGTAAAGAAAAATAGGCCTTTTCATTTAACTCATCACGATAACCTAGGAAGTAAGATCAGATTAGGACGGACACATAGATCTTCACCATCAACTTTGAAACTGCCACCAAGCTACCACACTCATCACAACTCACCAACTGCTAAAAAACCCTACAAAATAAGGGTTGTCACATGACCTCTTAGCCAAGAAAAGGGTTATGTGAACATGCGACACATCACCAAGATTCACCGCTGGGTACAAAACATCACGCCACTGATCAGCAGGACCCTCGGTCCAGATCGCAATACCTACTACCATCAAATCAGAAAGAAATCCACTAGAAAAGCATTAAAACCAATACTTTTTGTCTCTGTAGATCCTCAGTAAAGTCAAATTCAAACTACAATGGTCACCATGTATTTCGTGGGCTATTGCTTTAAGTTAACTACACCTCGGGTTAACTTCGTTAACTAGCGAAAAGGTATTTCTTAGTCGTGAAATGAAAGTCTTAACTTTGGTTTAACTCCATGAACTAGTGAAAACATGTGCTAAAAGTGGCCACTTAAGATATCTGGTGAACTGGTGACTAAAGGTACTTTGCCAGTTTTTGAAAATAATAGTGCCACCGGTAAAGTATCACGTGAACCAGTGACAGAGAGAAAAAATTGTCGGGGCCACCACAGTTTATCCATACTATCAAAAACACTAAAAAATCACACTGGGCCCACCAAGGAAAATTGATGGCCAGTAGCATGATCACATGGACCAACAAGATTCCACACAATCACACAACCACCATTGATCTATAATCTTTCCAATAGTACGTAGGCCCGTCTGCCATTATGCCACCTCAAACCAATCGGAAGATGCCACACAACCACCTACCATTGGGCCCTAGCAAAAAAATGGCACCCTTGTCACATGATCACATGTCAGAAATCTCTAACATGTGATCATGTGACAGCCAACCATAGGCCAGCACATAACCACCTTTGAGATCACAACCTTTCTGCCAACAGGCCCCACGCACAAGGAAGGAAACTTTTCGCATGATTGCAAGCCACAAAACTAGCCCTTGCGATCATGTGACAAGGTCAAAAGACTACCAAACATTCAAAGATTACATGACTAAGGAGAAAATATTATGTGACTAAGGAGAAACAAACCGCCCACCAGGTCGTTAAAGGTTAGGCACCTAACTACCAGATCCAAGAGACCTAGCAACGACTGCCAGTCATAGAATCTCAGAATACCCTAACCTTGAGACATGTTGAAAACACTTTCCACATCACCGCTTGGCTACCAATCAGAACTAAACATGTCACCACCTCCCTGACAGCACCTGGAATTATCAGTTGCATGGTCGCATGTCAAAAAAATCTGACATGCGATCATGCGACAACCAATCTTTTTGAAACCTTTAAGGACTAGGGCCCACCATCTAGTCAGACTTGTGTAGTTAGAGAATGCCAAAAAAAAGGTAGAAGTGCAAGGTCGAAAAAACATAGGGTTTTTAGTGAAAGATCAAAAACATCCAGGGTTTTCAAAAACATTGTGGATTCTTAACACTTAGGCAGATTCTGAAATTGTTTCCTATAGACCTTAAAACTTGAATATCATCCTGGGTTTTGTGATTTAGGAGATGCGATCTGAACTAGAGTAAGCTGATACATTAAAGAGCATGGGGCTAAGAGCACAAACCATGAATCATTATGGATTTTCTTCACACATTAAAAATGTGATTACAGGCCGGGTAGAGACAACTTTTACAAAACTTGTAGGGAAGAGGTCATTTTCAAAAGATTTTTGCTATGACTGGAAAATGACCCAATAGAACCTTTACATCCCCTTTCTAATCCATAGGTTCCTATGTTGATATAAGGCCATAATAGAAGGCATTTCTACCAAGGAAGACAATGGTCTTCTAGGAGGGTAGTGAGTTGTGGAAGTTGTGGGATCTTCTGAAGGTACAGAGCACTCTTCCTAGACCATTTGGTCCAATAGAACGCATTGAAGGCCACACCACTCTCAAACCACCTTAATAGGAGAGAGCTCTATCTCAAGTGGTATGAGAGAATCTAAGATCCCTAGGGTAAAAGAGAAACAACACCATGGAAGGAGAAGATTAAGGAGGGTTGTCAACAAGGATGATTAATGGAGAGGTAGTAAGATACCTGAGAGAGAAAAGGACAAAGTGTGATGAAAAAAAATATATTTAAATATAGCAGATGAGGAAAGAAAAGGAAAGGCTTAGGGAAGAGCTTCTTAGGAGAAGTAGCTGAAACTTTGATGATGTCAAAGAAGGGAGTTAAGAGGAACCCCTTGAGTAGGAAGAAGACAAGTTTCCTATAGAGAAAAGGCTACCAATGAAGACTCTAAAGTCTATGTAGAGGAGAACCATTGATGCCAAGCTTGAGTTTCCTACATATAATAGGAAGATTGATCTGAATGTTGCAATGGTTTGGGTAGATTTCATAACTATTTTCTTTCATTGTGAAGACATCCCTGAGAATCATAGGGTGAAGATTGCTAAGTCTAAGCTCAGAGACTCTACACTCACATGGTGGAACTTCACTCAAAATGAGAGGGAAAAGAATGGAAAGAATCTAGTCACTACTTAGAATAAGATGGTGACCCTACCTAGGGAAACATATGTCCCTAAAGATTATGAAGTCCAACTTTATAAAAGAAGCATGGGTCTTAGATAGAAGGAGATGGATATCTCTAACAATACTGAAGAATTTTAGAGATTGGTAATGAAATCCAAGCTTAATGAACCATAATGTGTGAAGCTTTCTTAGTATATGAAAGGCTTAAGGGTATCAATCTAGGATGAACTTAGTTTAACAATCCCTACCACAGTGAACCAATTCTATCAATTGGCATTGAAAGTAGACAAAAATTTCAGAAGAAGAAATGAACAAAGTGGTAGAGGAAAATGTTAGAAAGTAAAGATCCCCAAGATAACTGAGAGGGGGGGCATGAATCAATTATTAGATAATTTATCCATTCAACAACATTAAACAATATAATCAATGTACTGATCAACCATAGAAAGATAACCATACACAATTGCACAATAACACAAGATATGTTAACTAGGGAACCTCTTGAAAAGAGTAAACCCCAGTGGGAATGATGCCCACAAAATGATGCACTAATATGAAAGTTCCTTGTTAGAGGATGGACCCTATTAGGAGTCTTATGAAATACATTCAGTACATATAAATCCTTGTTAGGAGATTTTGAATCCCTGTTAAAAGATTCTAACCCGGTTAAGAGTTTATGGAAGATAGAAGGACCCACTGCCCAAACAGCTTCAAGGAAAGATCTTTGAACCCACTGTCCAAAAGATCTTAGAATTATTCAATAGAATAATATGAAATATATTACCTCATTCACACTATGCCAAAATTCCACTCTCTGTTACACAAGATCACAATTCAAGATCTCTGTACTCACAAGTCTTCCTTCATCACTGAATTAGCTCTTTTCTTCACTTCATGCATATATTCGCATCAAAATCTTCATAGTACACATTAAAATAAGTAAAAAATCTCTTCTTATATACCAAACTCAAATAATTACAAATGAGTCAGTCCTCAATTACAAAATAATAAATCTACACACTACACACAGAATTCACATAAAACTGTCAGCTTCCAATTACTGTAACTTTCTCCAAACATATCCTCAAAGTTTTCACTATGAACCACATCATCATTAATGAGTCTCCAACATCCCTTTAACTATGAAAAATTATATTCCATCCCAACTAAGAGATATTCTCCGATTTCCGAACATCGCTACACAGAAACACTGTCTAAACACTGCTTTCACCAAAATGCTCATAACTCTTACAAATGAATGAATTTCTTTTTGCATTGTTAACCATAGGTTAATAACACACCAAAGAACATACCATCAATTGTGAAAAATCCAATCTACAATACAACATGTGTGCAAAACAAAATTGTACGTACTTTCCTGCTAATATCCAGAATATCACTGTGTTGACATCAATGACAATCAAAGTCATGAATGCAACAACGACTGCTACAGAATGACTGCCAAAAAACTTTGCATTCATTCCTAAAAATCTCCCCCATTGGAATTGATGGCAACATAGATGAAAAACATCGAATGTTCCAAAAATCTAATACTACAACATCACTACAAAATATCAAATCAAATCTTGCTTCATTTTCCTATTCAGCTCTCTCATACAATCCACAATGTTTTTCATGTATATCTCTCCCCCATTGACATCAATGAAAAAAATTCCATCACTAAGTCAATAAAAACTTAATGTGAAAAGACACTTTTCAGAAAAATACAATAACAATAGTCCTCATGACTCAGCTCATAAACTCCCCCATAGAGGAAGTTCCAACATCCAATCCAGAAGAAAGATAGGGCTCATATACCATTGGATGGATGCAATCATCTGCATCAATTCTCAAAAATAGGTTGGGGCATAACCCCAAGCATACCTCTCAGATACACAAATATATCCTTAGGTAAAGGCTTTGTAAATATATCTACTATCTGCTCCTTTGTACTTATGTGCTCCAATCTTGCTTCTTTTTCTGCAACTTTCTCTCTTACAACATGATACTTGATCTCAATATGTTTAGTCTTAGAATGTAAAATAAGATTTTTTGACATACTCACTATACTGGTGTTATCACAATGTATAACAATAGGCTCATCAAACTTTATTCCAATATCTTTCAACATCTGCTTCATCCAAATAATCTGATTACAATTATTTGCTACTGGAACATATTCTGCTTCTACTGTGCTTTGTGAAGTACAATTCTACTTCTTACTTAGCCAAGAGACCAATTTACCTCCAAGAAAAAAGGCTCCACCACTGGTGCTTTTCTTGTCATCAATGTTGCCTCCCTAATCTGTATTAGTATAGGCACATAAGGTAAAATCATCAGAATTCTCATACCATAATCCATAATCCATTGTTCCTTTCAAATATCTCAGTATCCTCTTTACTGCTACATAATGTGATTCTCTAGGTTCTTCTTGAAATCTTGCTACAATCCCCACTAAATGTGCTATATCAGGTCTTGTATGTGTCAAGTACTGTAGTCCTCCAATCATAGATCTGTACTTTTTCTACTCAACTGCTAGTGTCTCATCTTTGCTAGATAACTTATGTCTGGTTACCATAGGTGTTCCAATAGGTTTATAATCTTCCATTCCAAATCTTTTCAATAATTCATTTAAATCCTTAGTCTAACTTACAAATATACCTTCCTTTCTTTGTGTTATTTGTAATCCTAAAAAGTATTTCATTTCTCCAATCATGCTCATCTCAAATTTAGTCTTCATTTCATCTGCAAATTTGTCACTAGCTTCATCTTCTCCTCCAAAGATAATACCATCAACAAATATAACTATAACCAATAAACCATTCTCAATTTGTTTTGTGTATAAGTTACTATTTGTTGTTCCTTTTATAAATCCCAATTTCAATAAATACTTATCCAATCTTGCATACTAGGTTCTAGGTGCTTGTTTTAATCCATATAAAGCTTTCTTTAACTTACATACCATATCTCCTTCTTGTGTCAAAGGAAAACCTTCAGGCTGCTCAATGTAGACTTCTTCTTCCAATTCACCATTCAAAAATGTTGACTTCACATCCATTTGATACACTCTGAATTTCTTGTAAGTTGCATATGCTAGAAACATTCTCACTGCTTCAAGTCTGGCCACAAGTGCAAAAGTTTCTTCATAGTCAATTCCTTCTTGTTGTGAATATCCTTTACATACCAATCTTGCTTTGTTTCTTATCACTTCTCCTTGTTCATTCATCTTGTTTCTGAATACCCACTTTGTTCCAATCACATTCTTGTCTTCAGGTCTAGGGACCAATTCCCATTTCTTGTTTTTTTCAATCTGCTCTAGTTCTTCTTTCATAGCATTGATCCAATGTTCATCTTCACAAGCTTCATTAGTAGTCTTAGGTTCAATTTAAGAAATCAAACATAAATGTACCTTATTCTGAGTCAAAACTCCTCTATCTAAACTTCCAATAACTTGCTCAACAAGGTGATGTCTTGAAGTATACCTGTTAGGTGTCATAGTTACTGCTCTTGTTCCGACTATAGATTCTTCTCTACTTTCTTCTCTATTTTCTTCTCTATTTTCTTCTCTATCTTCTTTAGTATGACTTTCATTTAGCAAATCACTATTAGTTTCAAAAAACAATTCTGCATTTTCAATGTTAGGCTGAGGTTGTGCTTCTCCATCAAATTCATAATCAAGCATTCTTTCCTAAATTTTAAACTTCTCATCAACTTTTACATTTGCACTTTCAACAATAGTCTTAGTTCTTTTGTTATAACATCTATATGCTTTTCTTTTTAAAGAATATCCAAGAAATATTCCTTCATCACTTCTAGGATCAAACTTTCCTATATCATCATCTCTCTTTATATAACATTTACTTCCAAAAATTCTAAAATACTTAACTGAGGGTGTATGTCCAAACTATAATTCATAAGGTGTCTTGTTTGTATCTACTCTGATTTGTACTCTATTCATAGTGTATACTACTGTGTTCACTGCTTCTCTCCAAAAAGTTTTAGCCAAATCATTTTCAAACAACATAGCTCTTGCTGCTTCAGTTATTGACTTGTTTCTTCTTTCTGCAATACCATTTTGTTATGGTGTTCTAGGGGCTGAAATTTGTCTCTTAATACCATTCATTTCACAAAAGGTGTTAAACTCTCTAGATGTAAATTCACCACCTCTATCAGATCTTAGACACTTAATCTTCATTCCAGATTCATTCTCAATTTTTCTTTTCATGATCTTAAATTTATCAAATGCTTCATATTTTTCTTTCAAAAATGCAATCCACATCATTCTTGTAAAATCATCAACAAGAATCATAAAATACCTTTCACCATAGAATCCTCTAGTCCTAGTAGGACCACTCAAGTCTGTATGAACAATCTCCAACTTCTTTGCCGATGTTAACTTCTTATTGGGAAATGAACTCCTTTTCTACTTTTCCATCATACATTCTTTTCAAATCATGTTAGTAGGTTTCATAATTCTAGGTAAATCTCTTACCGCATGTGTAGTGCTCACCTTGACAATATTATCAAAGTTTACATGAAAAAACCTTTTATGCCACAACCAACTGTCATCAATCCTAGTTATCAAACATGTCATCTTAGTAGGATTCAACTAAAATATATTACCTCTGGTTTTGGATCCTTTTCCAATTATATTTCCATCTTTATCTTTTATCACATAAGTTTTCTCAGAAAACCAAACTTGATAACCCTTATCAACTAATTGTCCAACACTTAGTAGATAATGTCTTAGTCCATCAATAAAGTAAACACCATCTATGTTAGTCTTTCCATCAAGAGTAATAGATCCTATACCCTTAATCAAACAAGGTGCATTTTTACCAACTCTAACAATTCCTCCATCATAATTATCTAACTTAACAAACTTTCTTTTATCTCCAGTCATATGATGTGAACAACCACTATCTATAATCCAATCAAATTTCTTTTCAACTTGTGAAACTCTTGCTTTTTCTTTCCTTTTATCTGATTCAGAACTTTCATCTTTAATTGCTAAAAATCCTATTTCCTCAAAGTTATCATTATCACTGCCACTTAAATGTTTTTCAATTCCTGCTTCAAAATCTTCATCATTTGCATAATAACATTCTTTAGATCTCCTAGGTTTAAAGTTTCTTCTATACTTCTTAACTCTTTTAGGACATTTAGATGCAAAATGACCATATTCTTGACAAGTCCAACATTTAAAGATTTTCTTACCATCTAGTTCTCTTTTTACATGTAATGCAATGCCTTCTTCAATCTTCTTATCTTACTCAGATCTGCTACTGCTGGCATAATCTCCATTCACACTAGTACTTCTTGTAGGTCTAATGCTAAGAGCACTGAATGCTATTTCCATTCTAGGTAGCTCTCCTGATAATCTCAAGTTCTTCTCTACTATTTCTAATCTTCCAAGAAGAGTCTCTCTTGAAAAATTCAATGTACAAGGTATCACTTGTTTAATCATCTACGTTGTTTGCTTGAATACTGGTGTCAAAGTTCTCAAAATTTTCCATAGCACTTCATTCTCTATCTTATCACCTCCACAAGACTTTATTCCTATCACAATCTCAGACATCCTACCAATATAACTTCTAATATATTCATCTTCCATCATTCTTATATCTTCAAATGCATAAATCCAATTATGTAATCTAGCCTTCTTTGCATGTTCATCACCTTCAAAAGTAGAATGTAAAGCTTTCCAAATTGCATGAGATGTTTTCAAACATCTTACCTGACTATATACATTCTTTGGTAGTGCTGATAAAAGTGCTTCTCTTGCAAGTATGTTACACATGAATAGATCTAGTTCATCTTTAGTTCCTGCCTCTAGATTGTCTTCCTTAATGATAGTCTTCACATTCTTTGTAATCAACTAATAACTTGGTCCTAAATGCAATAGATGTGTCTTCATCTTTTATTTCCAGCTATCAAAATTTACTCCATCAAACTTAGGGCTTTCTTTTCTGAAATTTTCCATGGATTTCCTTAAGTTGTTAAACTTTTCTTTCAAGGACCTGCTGCTCTGATACCAATTGTTAGAAAGTAAAGATCCCCAAGATAACTGAGAGGGGTGGGGTGAATCAATTATCAAATAATTTATCCATTCAATAGCTTTAAATAATATAATCAATGTACTGATCAACCATAGAAAGATAACCATACACAATTGCACAATAACAAAAGATATGTTAACTAGGGAACCTCTTGAAAAGAGTAAACCCCGGTGGGAATGATGCCCACAAAATGATGCACTAATATGAAAGTTTTTTGTTAGAGGATGGACCCTATTAGGAGTCTTATGAAATACATTCAGTACATATAAATCCCTATTAGGAGATTTTCAATCCCTGTTAAAAGATTCTAACTCAGTTAAGAGTTTATGGAAGATAGAAGGACCCACTGCCCAAATAGCTTCAAGGCAAGATCTCTGAACCCACTATCCAAAAGATCTTAGAATTATTCAAAAAAATAATATGAAATATATTACCTTCTTCACACTATGCCAAAACTGCATTCTCTGCTACACAAGATCACAATTCCAGATCTCTATATTCACAAATCTTCCTTCATCATTGAATTAGCTCTTTTCTTCACTTCATGCATATACTCACATCACAATATTCATAGTACACATTAAAATAAGGAAAAAATTCCTTCTTATATACCAAACTCAAATAATTACAAATGAGTCAGTCCTCAATTACAAAATAATAAATTCTACACGCTACACATAGAATTCACATAAAACTGTCAGCTTCCAGTTACTGTAACTTTCTCCAAACATATCCTCAAAGTTTGCACTATGAACCACATCATCATTAATGAGTCTCCAACATCTCTTTAACTATGAAAAATTAGATTCCATCCCAGCTAAGAGATATCCTCTGATTTCTGAACATCGCTACACAGAAACACTATCTAAACACTGCTTTCACCAAAATGCTCATAATTCTTACAAATGAATGAATTTATTTTTTTCCTATTAACCATAGGTTAATAAAACACAAAAGAACATACCATCAACTATGAAAAATCCAATCTACAATACAACATGTGCACAAAACAAAACTATACCTACTTTCCTGCTAATATCTAGAATATCACTGTGTTGACATCAATGATAATCGAAGTCATGAATGTAACAACAACTGCTATAGAATGACTACTAAAACACTTTGCATTCATTCCTAATAGAAAATATAATAATGATAGAGGAAGAGGAAACTTTGGAGGAATAGGAAAGAATACTAGAGTGCATGGAGAATCCAATTCAAAGAATACTCAAGAAGAAAGTAGTTCAAGGGGTGGATATAGAGGAAGAAGAGGAAACAGAAGAGGTAGAAATGGAGGAAGAAACAATGGACATATCGTATGTTATAACTACAACCAAACAAGCCACTACATAAATAGGTGCCTAGATAAAGACAAGAAAAATACATAAGGTTAAAGAAGAGCCAATCTAGTGCAAGAAGATGATGCTCACAATGTAAGAGAGTGATGAAAGGGAGGATGGAGAAAGGGGCCAAAGGTACACCTTAAATAGATCCACCTTGCAGAGATAACACCAGGAAGAAATAAACACACAAGTGAGAGAGAGAGAGATAAGTTATACATGTGAGGCTGTAAGGCCTTCTTGATTTAGGCTAGATCTTATAATTCAAGTACATAAGTCCTCCAACATGCGAGGATCTTAAACTATCTTCAATCTTCTAACTTCAATCTCCTATCCAAAATTGACTCCCTAAACTATAACCAAAGATTATAATATATATACAAGAGGCTACCAAACAAGTAGGCCTTCAGATCCACCATCAATGGAAGAAATGACCAGATCTAGGTCCACATGCTTCCCAATGATAGATACTAGCATTAAATCTATGACCATAATTAAGTGGACAAGTTGGCCTCAACTGAAATCCAAAAGAAACAACTCAGTAAAAAAGGATAATTGAGTGCTAGAAAAGAATCACCGTGTTCAGAATAAATGCTTAATATATCCTTTGGAGGAGTATTATTAGTCATTCTATAGCCGTTGTTATTGTATTCATGACTGTGATTGTCATTGATGTCAACATAGTGATCTACTGAAGATTAGCAGAGAAGCAGACAGTATTTGGATTACCACACTTGGGATATTGAAGATGAAGCTATGCAATGTTGAGGACTTACTCTTTGATATTTTATCAGATCATGGTTAAGAGCATAGATAGTAATTCTTTTATTCATAAAAGTTATGAGCATTTTGGTGGAAGCAGTATTCAGACAGTGTTCTTGAGTAGCAGTTTGTGGAAATTGGATGATATCTCCTAATCAAGATGGAATCTAGTTATGTGTAGTTAGAGAGAAGTTGAAGACATGTTAATAGTGACATGGTTGACAACACAAGATCCAAGGTCTCACAAGTGAAGAATTAGAGTAATTGGAAGCTGACAATTTTATGTAATTTTGATGTAACGTGTGGAAATTTTAATTTTTAATTTGTATGCCAACTCATTTTTAATTACTTGAGTGTGGTATATAAAAGGGAATGTATTCCTTGTTGTAATATGTGATTGGAATGAAATTTTTGAATGAAGTGATGAATATAAGACAAATTGTGAAAGAGGACATGCGAAGTACTGAGATCTAGTATTAAGATCTAGAGGAGTGAGTGTAGTTTTGGCACAGACAGAGAAGGAGTATTGGATTGTTGAGGTCAGTAATATTTTGGTATTATTTTGTTGATTAATACAAAGATTAGTTAGATAGTGAGTTCAGTGATCTTACCCTGAAGCTATTTGTGCAGTGGTTCCTTCTATCTTCCTTAAACTCTTAACGGAGTTAGAATCTTTTAACAGGGATTCAAAATCTACTAACATAGATTCATATGTACTTAATGTATTTCATAAGACTCCTAAAAGAGTCCATCCTCTCACAAGGAATATTCATATTAGTGCATCTTTTGTGGGCATCATTTCCACCGGAGTTTACTCTTTGATCAAGAGGTTCCCTAGTCAACATATCTTGTGTTATTGTGTTACTTTGTATGAATATCTTTCTATGATTGTTGGTTATATTGCTTATATGGTTAAAGTCTATTAAAGTTGATAAAGGTTATAATTATTAGATAACTAATTCACACCCCCACCTCTCATTTATCTTGGTGGAATTTACTTTCTAACAATTGGTATAAGAGAAGATGGTCCTTGAAAGAAAATTTTAATAGCTTAAGGAGATCCATGGCAAATTTTAGGAAAGAAAGCCCTAAGTTTGATGGAGTAAATTTTGACAGCTGGAAAGAAAAGATGAAGACACATCTACTTTGCTTAGGACTAGGTTATTGGTTGATTACAAAGAATCAAAAGACTATCATTGATGAGGATAATATTGAAACATGTACTAATGATGAAAGAGATCTATTCATGTGTAATATGCTTGCCAGAGAAACACTTTTGTCAACACTTTAGGAGAATGAGTGCAGTCAGGTAAAATAATTAAAAACATCTCATGAAATTTGGTTAGCTTTACACTCTAATTTTGAAGGTGATGAACATGTAAAGAAAGTTGGATTACATAATTGGATATGTGCATTTGAAGATATAAGAATGATGCAAGATGAATCTATTAGAAGCTACATTGGTAGAATTTTAGAAATTGTTCAAGGTATAAAATCATGCAGAGGAACAAAGATAGAGAATGAAGTGATATGGAAAATTATGAGGACATTGACTCCTATATTTAAGCTGAAAACATAGATGATTGAACAAGTTATACCTTGTACTACAAACTTTACAAGAGAAACTCTTCTTGGAAGATTGGATGCAATAGAAATGAACCTGAGGTTATCAGGAGACTTACCTAGAATGGAGACAACATTCAGTGCCCTTAGTATTCACCCTACTTTGTCAAGAAGCATAAGTGTGAGAGGAGATTATTCTAGTAGTAGCAGATCTAGAAATGCAAAAGACAGGAAGATTTAAGAAGGTATTTCCTTGCTTGTGAAGAGAGAACTGGATAATAAGAAATTTTTTAAATGTTGGACATGTCAAGAATATGATCATTTTTCATCTAAATGTCCTAAGAGAGTTAAGAAATATAGAAAGAAATTTAATCCTAGAAGATCTAAAGAATGTTATTATGCAAATGATGAAGAACTTGAAGATAGTGTAGAGAGAACCTTAAGTGAAAGTTATACTGAGAATAATGATGATCTAGGATTTGTAGCTATTAAAGAAGAAAATCCTAAAATTGAAATTAAGGAAGAAAGGGCTTTAGGTTATCAAGTAGAAAAGAAAGATGATTGGATTATAGATAGTGGTTGTTCACATAATATGACTGGAGATATGAAGAAATTCATAAAGTTTAATAATTTTGATGGAGAAATTGTTAGAGTTGCATACAATGTACCTTGTTTGATTAAAGGCATATGATCTATTACTATTGATGGAAAGAATAATACTGATGATGTTTACTTTGTGGATGGTTTGAAACATAATATTTTGAGTGTTGGATAGTTGTTTGATAAGGGATATTAAGTTTGGTTTACTATGAAAACTTGTGTGATAAAGGACAAAGATGGAAATTTCATTAGTACAAGATCTAGAACTAGAGGTAATGCATTTCAGTTGAATCCTACTAAGATGACATATTTGATTACAAAGATTGATGACAGTTGGTAATGGCACATAATATTTTTTCATATAAATTTTGATAATATTATGAAAGTAAGTACTACACTTGCAATAAGAGATTTGCCTAAGATTATGAAGCCTACTAATATGATTTGCAAGGAATGTGTGTTAGCTAAATAGAAGAGAAGCTCATTTCCTAGTAAGAACTTTACAACAGTAGATAAATTGGATATTGTTCATATAGACTTGAGCGGTCCTACAAGGAGTAGAGGATTCTATGGAGAAAGGTATTTTATGATTCTTGTTGATGATTTTACAAGAATGATGTGGATTGCATTTCTTAAAGAAAGTCTGAAGCATTTGATAAGTTTAAGATCATTAAGAACAAAGTTGAGAATGAATCTGGAATGAAGATCAAATGTTTGAGATTAGATAGGGGTGGAGAATTTACTTCTAGATAATTTAACACCTTTTGTTAAGCGAATGGTATTAAGAGATAGTTTTCAGCCCCTAGGACACCTGGATAAAATGGTATTGCAGAAAGAAGAAATAGATCAGTGACTGAAGTAGCAAGAGCTATGTTATTTGAGAATGACTTAGCAAAGATATAATGGAGAGAAGAAGTGAACACAATAGGGTATACAATGAACAGAGTACAAGTTAGAGAAAACATAGACAAGACACCCTATCAACTATGGTTTGGACATGCACCTACAGTTAAGTATTTTTAAATTTTTGGAAGCAAATTTTATATAAAGAGAGATGATGACATTGGAAAGTTTGATCCTAGAAGTGATGAAGGCATATTTCTTGGATATTATTTGAAGAGAAAAGCTTATAGATGTAACAATGAAAGAACCAAGATTATTATTGAGAGCGCAAATGTTAAAGTTAATGAAAAGTTCAAAATTTAGGAAAGATTGCTTGATTACAAACCAGATGAAGGAACTCATCCTAGACCTAACATTGAGACTACTGAATTATTCTATGAAACTGATAGTGATTTGTTGAATTAAAGACACAGTGAAATCATTGAAGAACTAACACCTAAAGTGAGGACTGAGATAGTGACACTTAACAAGCATTTATCAAGGAATCATCCTTATGAGAAGATTATTGGAAGCATAGATAGAGGAGTTCAGACTTGAAATAATGTACAAGAATAGTTATGTTTGATTTCTCAACTTGAACATAAATCTACTGATGAAGCATGTGAAGATAAACATTGGATTAAGGCTATGAAAGAAGAACTAGATCAAATTGAAAAGAACAAGACGTGGAAATTGGTTCCTAAAACTAAAGATAAGAATATTATTGGAACAAAATAGGTATTTAGAAACAAGATGAATGAACAATGAGCAGTAGAAAGGAACAAAGAAAGATTGGTATGTAAAGGATACTCACGGTAAGAAGGAATTGACTATGAAGAAATTTTTGCACCAGTAGCGAGAATTGAAGAAATAAGAATTTTTTTGGCTTATGTAGCTTACAAGAAATTTAAAGTATATAAGATGGATGTGAAGTCAGCATTTTTTAATGGAGAATTGGAAGAAGAAGTCTACATTCAGAAGCCTAAAGGTTTTCCCTTGACTAAAGAAGGAGACATGGTATGTAAATTGAAGAAAGATTTATATAGATTGAAACAAGCACCTAGAACCTGGTATGCAAGATTGGATAAGTATTTGTTAAAATTAGGATTTAGAAAAGGCATAGCTGATAGCAACCTGTATACAAAATAAATTGAAAATGGTTTGTTGATTGTAGTTATTTTTGTTGATGATATTATCTTTGGAGGAGAAGATGAAGTGAGTGATAAATTTGTAGATGAAATGAAGACTTAATTTGAAATGAGTATGATTGGTGAAATGAAATATTTTTTAGGATTGCAGATAGCACACTGTAGTGATGGTATCTTTTTTAGTTAGACAAAGTACTTGAATGATTTATTAAACATATCTAGAATGGAGAACTGTAAGCGAGTTGGAACACCTATGGTAACTGAACATAAATTATCTAGCCCAGATAAGACTCCTATGGTGGAACAAAAGAAGTACAGATCTATGATTGGAGGATTGCAGTACTTGACACATACAATACCTAATATAGAACATTTAGTTGGAATTGTAGCAAGATTTCAAGCTGAAACTAGAAAATCTCATTATGCACCAGTAAAGAGGATACTGAGATATTTAAGAGGCATAATGGAATATGGATTATGGTATGAAAAATCTGATGATTTTACCCTATGTGCATATACAGATGCTGATTGGGGAGGCAATGTTGATGATAAGAAAAGCACCAGTGGAGGAGTTTTTTTCCTTGGAGGAAGATTGGTTTCTTGGCTAAGAAAGAAGAAAAATTGTATTTCACAAAGCACAGTAGAAGAAGAATATGTAGCAACAGCAAACAATTATGACCAGATAATTTGGATGAAGCAGATGCTAAAGGATATTGGAGTAAAATTTGTTGAGCCTATTATTATACATTGTGATAACACCAGCACAGTTAGTATGTTTAAGAATCCTGTGTTACATTATAAGACAAAGCATATAGAGATAAAGTATGATGTAGTAAGAGAAAATTTGTAGAGAAAGAAGTCAAACTTGAATACATAAGCACAAAGAAGAAGATTTTAGACATATTTACAAAACCTTTTCCTAAGGATATATTTGAGTATTTGAGAGGTATGCTTAGGGTTATGTCCCAACCTACTTTTGAGAAATGATGCAGATTATTGCATCCATCTAGTGCTATGTGAGCTCTATCTTTCTTCTAGACTAGATGTTGGTACTTCCTCTATGGGGGAGCATTTGTATCTGAGTTGATTCATGAGGACTCTAGTGAATGTATTTTCTGAACAATGTCTTTTGACATTGGAGTTGTTGTTGACATAATGATGAAATATCTATCATTGATGTCAATGGGGGAGAGAAGTGTACATGAAAAAAACCATTTGTACCATCTGTTGGAGAGAACTAAATAGGAAAACAAGGCAAGATTTGATTGATGAAGAGGACTTGAAAGCATTTTCAGAGCAACAGTGTTGCAGAGTTGGATTTATGGAACCTGGATTTTTTTTTCATCTATGTTGCCATCAATACCAATGGGGGAGATTGTTTGGAATGAATTCTGAATATATCCTTTGGAGGAGTATTAGTAGTCATTCTGTAGCAGTTGTTGTTGAATTCATAACTGTGATTGTCATTGATATCAACATAGTGATCTACTGAAGATTAGCAGAGAAGTAGATAGTATTTGGATTAGTGCACTTATGATATTGAAGATGAAGCAATGTGATGTTGAGGACTTACACTTTTATGTATTATAAGATCAAGGTTGAGAGTGCATATAGTAATTCATTTATTCATGAATGTTATGAGCATTTTGGTCGAAGCAATATTCAGGCAATGTTCCTAAGTAGTGGTTTGTCAAAATAGGATGATATCTCCTAATCAAGATGGAATCCGGTTATGTGTAGTTAGAGAGCAGTTGAAGAAATGTTGATAATGACATGGTTGATAGAATAAGATATGAGGTCTTACTAGTGAAGAATTATAGTAATTGGAAGCTGACAGTTTTGTGTAATTTTGATGTAATGTGTGAAAATTTTATTTTGTAATTTGTATGCCAACTCATTTGTAATTAATTGAGTCTTGTATATAAAAAGGAATGTATTCATTGTTGTAAAATGTGACTGGAATGAAATTTTAGAATGAAGTGATGAATATAAGAGAAATTGTGAAAGAGGACATGTGAAGTATTGAGATCTGGTATTGAGATCTAGAGGAGTGAGTATGGTTTTGGCACAGAAAGAGGAGTGTTGGATTGTTGAGGTTAGTAATCTTTTGGTATTATTCTATTGAGTAATAAAAAGATTAGTTGGATAGTGAGTTTAGTGATCTTACCTTGAAGCTATTTGGGCAGTGGGTCCTTCTGACTTCCTTAAACTCATAACAGAGTTAGAATCTTTTAACAGGGAATCAAAATATCCTAATAGAGATTCATCTGTATTAAATTTATTTCATAAGACTCCTTACAAATTCCATCCTCTCATAATGAATATTCATATTAGTGCATCTTTTTTGGTCATCATTCCCACTGGGGTTTACTCTTTGATCAAGAGGTTCCATAGTCAGCATATCTTGTGTTATTATGTTATTGTGTATGAATATCATTTAATGGTTATCGTTTATATTTCTTACATGGTTAAAATATATTGAAGTTGATAAATGTTATAATTATTAGATAATTGATTCACCCCCCCCTCTTAGTTATCTTGGTGGACTTTACTTTCTAACACATTGAGTGCCAAGGAATTAATAGAATGCCAGAGAGATAACTGACCAACCTCGATTAACAAAGGAAACTAAGAAACTATAAAGCCAACTTGATCAAAGTAGGAAACAAGAAAAAATGGAAAACATAAACATGGTTTTGGTGACATGGTACTTCCAAGGACCCGTGATGTTCCTGCATCAGACACCTAGGGTTATTTTAAATGATTCTTTGAATCATGAAGAAGATACAATCTGAGATGAATCCAAATCATATTTTGGAATCCATAACGTATCTTCAATCAGTTTGTTCTTCCACTTTACCAAGTATTCCATCTACTATTTTCCTCTTATACTTCTACCAACTCTTTATTCCAAAATCTTCTCATCTTCTTCTATCTATTTTCTAGGATAATCATTTGTTACTATCATTTCTTCATCTAACCCCCAGTACTAATATAAATCAACAATGTTGAATATAGGTGATATATCCATGTCATTAGGTAACTCAATCTCATAATAATTTCCATTGTCAAATTTTCTCAAAATCTTGCACGGACCAAACTTCTTCATTTTTAGTTTTGCATCAGGAAATATGCCTTTCTTGAAATGAACCATTACTTCATTACTGACTACAACAGTCTTATGTCTTGTTGATCTATTAGCTCTATCTTTGTATTTCTGATTAATTTTCTCCAACTTATGTTTCACATCTTCATACAATGTCTTCATATACTCAACAAACTTTACTCCTTTAGCACTTCTCTTTCCTTCATCAACAATATCCCTCAAATATGATATACCTCTCGGATGTGTGCCATTTAAAATAAAAAAAGGTGTTTTTCCAATACTCCTATTCACTGAATTATAATATGTAAACTCTACTTGTGCCAACATAGAATCCCAATTACTTGGTGTGTTTCCAACTAAACATCTCAAAAGATTTCCCAAGCTTCTATTCACAACTTATGTCTATCCATCAATTTATGGGTGAAATGTAGAACTATATTTCAACTCGGTGCCAAAATTTTTCCAAAGGATCTTCCAAAAGTATCCAACAAATTTACTATGTCAGTCAGAGATAATACTCCTCAGTAATCCATGCAATCTGACAATTTCCTTTAAGAAACTATCTGCTATATGTATTGCATCTGATGTCTTTCTACAGGGTTTAAAATATGTCATTTTAGAAAATCTATCCACAAAAAAAATAATAGAATAATTACCTCTCATTGTCTTCGGTAAGCCAAGAATAAAATCCATAGTGATATAAATCCAAGGTTTCTCAACAACAAAAATCAGTGTATACAATCCAATATTCTAACTTACTCCTTTTTCAACTTGACAAATTCCACAACTTTTGATAAATTTCTAAACATGTTTATACAACTATGGCCAAAAGTATTTCTTCTTAAGAAAATTCAATGTCTTGTCAACACCAAAGTGTCCAACCAAACCACTACTATGTTTCTCCTTTATCAAATCAATTCTCATTGATCCTATTGGTATACACAACTAAATACCTTTAAACAACATACCCCCTTGAATGAAATATTATTCCCATTTAGTAGTCGATTGATCTTTAATAGGTTGTCTGCACTTTCTCCATGGCTCAGAAAAATCAAGATCAAATTCATAATAATCTCTCATGTCATCAAAGATCTTCTACTCACTACGTCAGCAACTCAGTTATTGACTCCACTGTTATGTTCCGTTACAAATGTATAAATCTGTAAATATTCAACCCATTTTAGATGTCTCTAATTCAACTTATTCTGACTACCCAAATATTGTAAAATATTATGATACATATACAACATAAACTCACTCGGTCTCAAATAATGTCTCCATTTCTTCAGGGCTTAAACAATAGCATAGAATTCTTGATCAAATGCAAAATATTTTCCTTTTTGCATCATTCAACTTTTCACTAAAGAAAGACATAGGTTTATGTTCTTGACAAAAAACAACTCTTATTCTACTACCACTTGCATCACATTCTACTTGAAGTACCTTATTGAAATTAGACAATGCTAACACAGGCAATTCAACAACCTTCTACTTCAGATTCTCAAAACTTTTATCATCTCTATGAGTCCAATTGAATTCAATTGTATCTCCTCTCATAGTCTCAGTCATAGCATTACAAATTTAAATGAAATTCCTAATGAACTTTTGGTAGAAAATTTCCTAACCATGAAATGATCTTACCTCACTAGAATTCTTTGGTATAGGCCAATTCAAAATAGCTTCAACTTTTTAGGACCATTTTCAAACCATCAACTGAAATCACAAATCCTAAATACATAATGTCCTCTTCCATGAAGGAATGCTTTTTTAGATTTATCAGCAACTTTTCTTCTTTCAACCTCTGTAATACTTGTTTAGCATGCAACAAATGTTCTTTTATCATCTTAGTGAATATTAGAATATCATCTATGTATAGAATCATAAATTTACCTAAGAATTTCTTTAAAACTTCATTCATGAATCTTTTAAAAGTACTCGGTGCATTAGTTAAACCAAAAGGCATAACCAACCACTCATACAAACCTTCTTTTGTCTTAAAATTAGTCTTTCATTCATCACCTTCTCTAATTCTGATCGATTGATACCCACTTTTCAAATCAATTTTGGTAAAATACTTTTCTCCAGTTAAACTGTCCATTATGTCATCCATTCTTAGTATAGGAAACTTGTATTTCATCATTATCTTGTTCATTGATCTATAATTCATACACATTCACCATTCTCCATTATTATTAGGTGCCAATACAGTACGTACTATACAAGGACTCAAGCTTTCTTGCATTAAACCTTTCTGCAACAATTCTTAAATATGTTGGTTAAATTCCTAATTCTCAGTAGGTGTCAACCAATGTGGAGCCTTATTCCATAAACTGGCTCCAAGGATTAAATCCATAGAATGATCAATGCTTCTCTTTGGTGGAAAACCATTAGGTACATTATCAAAAATTATCTCTTTGTACTCAGTGAGTAACTTATTAATCTCTTCAGGTATGCTATCCACTATTTTATTACTTAGTTGGTTAGGAATCACATCAAAATACATCACTCTTTGTCAAATCCTTAACAAACTTTCTTCCTTCCATCAAGAAAACTTTTAAAAATGTAAAAACATTACTAACAGGTTCTTCAATCAAAGGTAACAAGATTTGTCTTCTTCCATCAGCCCAAATAGTACATTTATGCAATCTCCCATCATATATAGCATGTCTATCATATTTCCAAGGTTTACCCAACTAATTATGACAACAATCCATAAGCACGATATCACATTACACATTATCATAGTACTTTCCAATTTTCAAATTCATATAACATTATTCACTTACCAAGAGTGTATGTTCATCTTTGATCCATGAAATATGATAGGGCTTTGGGTGTATGATCATAACTTTTCCTTACCAGATCTTTCTTATTACTTTCACTCTGAAGAGCTCTCTTTACCATCAAGTTCTTTTCCTTCACAAGTTCATTTGGTGACTCTTCTTCGACCAAAGCATTTCTACTACTACTGACCTTCTTATTTGCAAGTGTACACTCAAATGATCTATGTCCTTATTCTCCACAATTGTAACAAGTTCCTCGAAAACCACCACTATTATAACCACCTCAATAGTTATTGCTTCTTCCTCTAGATGGACTTTCACCTTTCCACAGAGTCTTGGCTTTATCTAGATTCAACTTTTCTAGTTTAGATCTACTATTTTCACCATAAGATCTACCTATTCCTCTAGGGAATCTTCCACCTCTACCTCTTTGTCCTTTCTCATGTCCTTTGTTTAATTTCTCCTCAACTTTCAATGCAAACTGATAAGCTTCTTCAATGTTTTCCAACTTAACCAAATTGATTTCTTGTTGGATGGAAACTCTTAATCCATTCAGGTGTTTATAATTTTTTTCCACATCATCTTCATCATGTCTAGATCTGATATCTAATCTATAGAATTCCTCAATATTATCTTTTATCAAGCTATCTTTTTGCCTCAGACTTTGCATTCATCGAGCTAGGTTAATCTGATAATCACACGGTAAAAACTTTCCTTTCAATTTATTCACCATCTTATTCCATACCTTAATTTTTTCTTTTCCTTTCATCTTTCTCTCCAACTGCAGATGTTTCCACCACAAGGAAGTGTGACTATTCAACTTTTTGCTTACAATTTTCACCTTCTTTTCCTCAAGAACATTTTCATATTCAAATTACTTTTCCATCTCGGTGGTCTAGTCCACTAATTCATTAGAATCAAATTTTCCACCATACTCAGGAGGATTAAAGTGTGGTTTAGACTTTAGATTAGTCAAAGCCTTGAAAAATATTTCCTCACCTTGATCCATCACTGGTGCAGGTTCTACATCAACTTGTTCTTCCTCAATTTAATCATTGATAACATCTTCAAGATGTCTTCCTCTTCTCTGGCTAGCAAGTTGTCTCAACATGTCTTCCATTCATGGATCTACATCTCACCTCCCATGAAGAATCTTGAAACCCTCTGCAATTCTAATTTTGATCACAATCTGATACCCCACAACAAATCAACTAAGGTTTGATAAGAAGGAACCCTCAAACCTATATTTGCAAACCTAGATCTAGATCACCTCATCTCTAAGACCACCTATTGCAAGGGAGAATGGGAAAGGGGCCAAAGGCACACCCTAACCAGATCCACCTTGTAGAGATCCCATGTAGAAGAAAAAAATACACAACTGAGAAAGAGAATCCAGATCAAATTTTTATTATTTCATCAATTAGATTAATATATGCCAGGTTGTAAGGCCTTCCTAGTTTAGGCTAGATATTACAATTTAAGTATAGAATTCCTCCAACATGTGATGATATGAAACTATATTCAATCTTCTAACTTCTATCTCCTATCCAGAACTGACTCCCTAAACTATAACCAAAGATTCCAATATATATGTAAGAAGCTACCAACAAATTGGCCTTTAGATCCACCATCAATGGAAGGAATGACCAGATCTAGGTCCACATGCTTGCCAACAATAGATATCAGCATTAAATATGTGACAATAATTAATTGCACAAGTTGGCCTCAACATAATTCCAAAACAAACAACTTGGTAAGAAAGATAACTAAGTGCTAGACACACATCATCAAGTGCCATGGAATTAACCAAGCACCAGAGAGATAACCAACCAACCCCGTTAACAAAGGAAATTGAACAATTACCAAGCTAACTTGATTAAAGCAAGAATCGAGCAACACAAGAAAACAAAAACATGTATTTAGTGACATAGGATTTCCAAGGAGCCGAGATGCTCCTGTATCAGAGAGTGTATGGGACAATAAGGTGTAGGCCTCAAGATGAAGAGGACCTTAATCCAAGCATCCATACTAGTGAAGCCTCCTCAAAGGAAGAATATTTTCATGAATAACTACAAGTGTCATGGAAAGGTATGCAAGTTAGTAATTGATTATGGTTCTACTAAAAATATTGTATCTAGGGAGATGGTAGATAAATTAAAATTGGAAAAGGTACCCAACCAAAACCATACCCATGTATCTTGGTTAAGTAAGGGATAACAAACCCTTATAAATGAATAGGCTTAGATAGATTTCTCTATTAAAGACTATAAGGATAGATTCCTATGTGATGTAGTAGATATGGATGTTTTTCACCTACTACTAGGTCTCCCATGGAAGTATGATCTGTAGGCCAAACATGATGGAGTCACAAACAAATACCAAATCATTCAGAATGGTCAAAAATACAATCTACTAACTGTTCCTGATCCTCAACAAGAAAATACAAAGAAACAATTGGTTATGATTATAGGAGAACAAGAAATGATAAATACCATTCAAGACTCAGAGATAAGATATGCCTTATTCCTCAAACCTAAGGAGAAAATAGATCATAAAGAAGTACCATAGGAAGTTGACAACCTACTATAGAAATAAAAAGATATTGTTGTAGGAGATATACTAGTTGAGCTCCCACCTCTGAGAGACATTTTTCACCAAATATAATTTATTCCAGGTACTTTCTTACCCAAAAAAGGTATCATATAAGCTCACCCTTGATAAAAATGTAGAGGTAACTAAACAAATTAGTGAACTGTTGAGTAGAGGACTCATACAAAAGATTCTAAGCCCTACTGGAGTCTCAAGTGTTTTTGCCCCTAAAAAGGAAGGAAAATGTAGACTATGAACTAAACTTGGGGAGATTAACAATATAACAATTAAATTTAGATTCCCAATACCCAAAATTGATGATCTACTAGACCAACTTGGAGGAGCATGTTATTTTTCTGAAATAGACCTTAAATCTAGTTACCATTAGATATGAATAAGGTTAGGATATGAGTTGAAGACTACATTTTAAACCACTGAGGGGTTATAAGAATAGCTTGTGAAGCCATTTGGCCTCAACAATGCTCTAAGAACCTTTAGGAGACTAAAGAATGCAGTTCTTCATGAGTTAATAGGAAAATTTGTGGTGGTCAATTTAGTTGACATCCTAATATTGAGTGCAACTATAGGAGAGCACATGAGACACTTGAAACAAGTTCTCCAAAGGCTACATGAGAAAAAGTTGTCCATAAATCTATAAAAATGTACATTCATACAACAAGAACTAATATTTCTTGGATTAATCATTTCATGAGGCACATTAAAAATGGATCCTGAAATAAGTAGAGGCAATACTTAATTGGCCAACACCAAAAACTCTAGGAGAAGTTAGGAGTTTCCATTGGTTGGATACCTTTTATTGGAAATTTATCAAAAATTTCAGCCATATTCTTGCACCATTATTTGACACCATCAAGGATGGTAAGAAGATAAAATTTCATTGGACAACTAAAGGAAATGGGGCTTTTGAATACTTGAAGGAGATAGTGGCACAATACCCCATCTTGGCACTACCAACCTTCAAAAAGTTTTTCATAGTAGATATAGAAGCTAGTAACTTAGCCAAAGGGGTAGTCCTTAGTCAAATTGAATGAAGCCAAGAGAAAGTACAATACATATGAATTGGAAATTTATTCCATGGTTATATCCCTCAATAAATGGAGCCATTAATTTCTCCCTAAAGAATCTATGGTCTTCACAGACAATCATGCACTAAGTTTTCTTAACAGCCAAGACAAGTTAACTTGCAGGCACATGAAATGGGTTGAACAACTCTGAGAATACACCTTCTCTAGAAGCACAAGAAGGAAACCTCAAAAAAAGTTGCAGATGCCCTTAGTAGAAGAGTCTTGTTGGTTGAAGAAGTGAAGGTAGAAAGTATAGGGATTGAAGCCCTCAAGAACCTGTACAAGGATGATGCAAACTTTGGTGATATTTACAAGGTTTTATCTACTCTTTCAGATGCATATATAATACCATTTATTTAGAATATTTATTGTAGAATAGTATATTATTTAAAGGAGGTCATCTCTATATTCAAAAGTGCTCCATGAGGGAAAATCTAATAAAAGAAAAATATTGTTGTACATTAGGGGGTCATTTTGGCATTGATAAAATAATTGAATTAACAAGGAGGAACTACCATTCACCAAAACTTGCCACTGATGTCAGAAAATTAATTGAAACAAGTAAAATTTTCCAAAGAGACAAAGGAATAAGGCCCAATAAAGGTCTTTATTAACCACTCCCAAACCGAATAAAACCATGGGACACTGTGAGTATGGATTTTGTCTTAGGAATTCCAAGAACTAAACATGGATTTGATAGCATCTTTTTTATAGTTGATAGATTTAGAAAAATGGAACACTTTGTTCCTTATCATATTTCTGAAGATGCATATCATATTGCTAACTTTTTCTTTAAGGAGGTGGTTAGGATTTAGGAATTAATAAAATCAATTATCTTAGATAGAGATGTAAAGTTACAACAACATTTTTGGAGAACGCTTTGGAAAAAGTTGGGTACAAACTTATCATTCAGTTTTGCATACCATCCACAAATAGATGGGGAAAATGAAGTAGTAAATAGGTCATTGGGAAAAATCCTAAGATGTATCACTAAAAATATGGATAAACTTTGGATTCCATCCTTCCTTAAGAAAAATATGCTTTTAATGATTCAGCTAATTGATCAATAGGGAAAACACCATTCCAAGTGGACTATGGAATACACTCTATATGAGTCATGGAATTGAGGGACATACCAACTAACTTAAAATTCAGTGCATGGTTTGAGGAATTGTTAAAATGGATCAAAAATATTCATGATCAAGTCAGGGATAAACTAAATCAGAACACTGCAAAGTATAAGGAACAAGAAGATAAAAAGAATAGACACATGAATTTCAAAGAGGGAGAAAGTGTGGGAATATTTGAATAGGGAAAGGCTACCTAAGGGGCACACAAAATTATAGATGAGAAAGATTGGTCCCTGTCAAATAGTCCATAAGTTTGGAGACAATGCTTATAAAATTTCCTTATCTCCCACCATTTCTATTTCTCCCATTTTTAATGTTTGTGTTCTGACTCCTTATAAAGGTGATGTAGGGTCAAATGATTCTTTGCAAGATGCTAAAGATACACATGCTAAATGGCTTAAGGATTTTCCACCAAGCCAACCCTTAGGAAAAATTTGATGCAGTCAAGTACGGAGAATCCAATGAAGGATGCTCCAAACTTGTAGCCAACACTAGCACAATGAAATTACAAAATCATAAACACCAGATCTGACATAAACATATATTTTATTAATCAAATTACTAATTACATGCAATGTTTCAGGCCATAAGGCCTTCTCGGTTATGGCCAATTATAAAGCAAGTAACAGTCTACAAGATCTCTTTGGATCGAAATCTTTTCTACAACATCAACACTCAGCTAGACCAGGTCTGCAATAGGACAGGACACTGGTAGGGATCCAAGGAAAGATCTAAACCTATACTCACAAATTCCAAGAAATCTTCCTATGCTTAAGCTCACAAGCTACTAACTATGATCTCTCTTGATCCTCAAACAACTACCCAAGCATCTACTTAAATACTAAACCTAGCCACAGGTTGGCTCTAAAGGATATACAAATATTAAATGCCAAAACATCATTCAGCTGTCAAATATCCTTAAAATAAATAAAATCATCCAAGATGGCCCCAAAGGTCAATCCATAACTTGAGGAGCATGAGCTAAATCAAATACACCAATCGGCCAAGCCAAGCTAACCAAACAAACTAGTTGGTAATCAATAACATTGAGCAATAGAGGAAATAACTGAGCACCATTCAACCAACCACAACAAGCATGATCGAGCAACATAGTTATTACCAAGCACTAGTAAACTGATGCCTTTAGTTACTGAGCATTCTTCAGAGACTGAGCACCCCAGTAGCCACTGAAACTAAGCAACCAGTCTCTCAAATTGAGCAAAACTCCAACAAACCAAGATCAAAACTAACAATCTTACTTTAAAGACATGCAT